>OX244283.1:9310636-10540014 GCA_945867215.1 Epinotia demarniana
AGACTTAGCGTGGACGGACTCTAGCGAATCTTAACGAACCGAACTATTCCCGTAATAGTAAGCACATTAATTAATAATTAAATCAATATAAGGGGACAATCATATACTCGTAGATTTAATTGATATAAATACTTAAGGGGCTACCCGAAGTTTTCATGGATTTTTGAATTGTATCTCCTACTTTTTTGGGAGGTACGATTAGGTGTCAAAGCGGACCCCGGGCTCCTTTGGGGGCATTACCAGGAATAACGCTAGGAGGATGATGATCTCCTACTTTTGTACTACAGATAGAATTATAAGACAAACGGCTATCGGTTCTTCAACCTTGTATCTATCTCCCTTTTCGTCTCCAGGTTTTTGAAAGAAATGAATACTTAGTTAGTTAGTTTTACTGGGCTCTTTTCCGCAAGTCGACATCCAGTGTGCCTATTTTGCGTGAAATGGTAGGGTTGCGCTACTCTAACCACCCCAGCTCCTCCAGAAAGTTGATGAATACTTAATAAGGTATGTTATTTTTTTTAAATTATCTAAAAAAACTCACTTATTTCGTATCTCTATTGATGTGAAAGATCTAACATACTTATACGAAATGTATGACTACTCTCAAAACGTATTTCACGTAACGTTGTTTTCATATTAAACTAATTAACACAAAAGTTATGGTCCAGTTTTTTGTCCTAAAATTGATCAGCTTTGATGCCAAATATCTCGAAAACAATGAACATAGAAGTAAATATGCGATACTACATCGCTTAAAGCCTATGTTGTTAATATAATAAGCTACAAAAAACATTACAAAACTAAGGGATTTAGATCGAAGATACATGGCGTATGGGAACCCCTTAAATACATAGGAAACAGGGACTCAGAAACTAAATAATTTTCACGCTTACTACACAAATATTTGCCCCTACCAGGATTCGAACCCAGTACCTTTAGCTTCATTACACACTAGGCTAACCTCTCGTCAATACGCCTTTTGGTATGGGTGCTAGAACAATATTTATATCCTTAATCCATACTAATTAATACTAGTTTTTTTTTTAGTAGGCTTGCTTTTACAACTCACAGGAGTTGTAAAAGCAAGCCTACTAAAAAAAAAAGACCGGGTTGTTCTCCGGGAGTGCCGGAAAAACTGAAACCTCAATGACATTGAAACAGTTTTTCGATCAGGGCACGTGTCCGTCTTACGAGTTATCAATCTGTCGAATCTTACGGTCACGTGTCCGTTTTACGAGTTTTCAATCTGTCGAATCTTACGGTCACGTGACATCTTACAGTCACGTGTCCGTCTTACGAATTTTAAATCTGTCGAATCTTACGGTCACGTGTCCGTTTTACGAATTTTCAATCTGTCGAATTTTACGGTCACGTGACGTCTTACGGTCACCTGCCTTGTTGCGAGTTTAACATTTTTTCCCCATCACAAAAGTGCACAGCGCCGCTAAAGAAGTATTCACTTGAAAAAATGTTTTTTTGTATTTCCAAAAAGTGACGACAAAAAAAAACAAAGCTTAAAACCACCCAGAAGGTCATCGGATAAGCGGTTCCGGATATTACCCATTAAGTACAATACAGCTTTGTATAATGTAAGTTACATTATACAAAGCTACAATCTCACAGACATTCCCTCATTGCGAGCGAGCGAATCGAACGAAAGTCTCTGCTTCAGCTTGGGCCTAAATTCTTCCGTATGTCCGTTTGTCCAGCTGTTCTCTACAGTTTAAACTCTGGCGCTATATACACATATTCATAATATTATACACGGGTCTAACACGATCCTTTTTTACCTTTTTTTCTGACGTTTCGACAAGGGTTGCACTGGTGAAACTTTGAGAGCAGGCTCATAATAATACACATTTATTTGGCGAATCAGATAAAAAAAAATACATGGGAGTTCTACTGATCATAAAGCCACGCATAAAATATATTATTTTAAAAGAAATATTAAAAAGACATGTACCTAGTGGCGACCTGCCGACCTCGCACGACTCAAAACCCGTCAGGGGATTTTCCATTTAATTTGGGGTTCAAAGACTATATGCTAATTAGTAATCACAGTTTAACAATGGATTCAAACACGTGATAATACATAATAACAAATCGTTGGGTCTTTCTTGTACGTATGCCTCGCAAACCTTCACCTTATGAATGAATTGAATAATATAATAACCAAGTTTCTGTCAACAATTGCATATGGTCTGGTGCTAATATTTTTTCTAGAACGAATTACTAAGCACAAAGAGAAACTAACAACAACTTAGAAAAAGTTGAAAAACCCCCGACATTTTCATTTCAAAGTATCTCAAAAACGGCCGAACCGATTTTAATGAAACATGGTTAAGAACACTCGGGATAAAATTATCTATGACACAAAAAAAACCGCATTCAAATCGGTCCATCCGTTTGGGAGCTACGATACCACAGACAGACACGTTAAAAGAGAGGGGTGTTAACAAAGCCTTTGTCTTAAATTGTTAAGAGTAACGGCTGATTACGTTGTACTAAGTATGCTTCAAATACTGGTAAAGTTGTTAATTCCGATATACCTTTCGTTTTAATTTGAACCTCGCTACTTTAACAAGTCACTAACCGAGTAAAATATTTATTAAACATGACATTTGTGTTTGGCAACCCCACAGCGTTCAGGGCCATTGCCACACCGCATATGCAAGTGATTTTTATTAAAATAATATAAAGTAGTTAAATAAGCCTAATAACTTTAGTTTTTATTTTTCCTTTTTTTCCATCAAGGACCAGTGATCGACCCCGTAGACTTCTTTTTTGACTTCAATTGAATTGCACTTTTAAATTAAGGGAAAAATTGAATGGTCCGAGCCGGTTTCGAACCGGCGACCACAGGCATTCATCCGTCGCTACTAACCAACTGAGCTATCGGAACAATCTGTCTGTAATTATTTTAATACATATATTTTATTTATAGAGCATTACATTTTTACAAGCTTTATATTAACTTGCCCTGTTAGTATGTATGGGACAAATCTTGCAAGTTAAATTTGACCCACTTCCCGGTGACCGATTGAGCTGAAATTTTGGGTATAAGTATAATTTGGATGACAATTCAATATTATGGTACCATCGAGCTGATCTGAAGATGGAGACAGAAGGTGGCCATGGGAATTCAGTACTTAACCGACGTAACCCCGTTGAGTTTGGGTTCGTTAGAATCGTCTCAATGAGTAGGTAGTTGATGATGGTATACAGAAAAGTACAGTCAGCAATAAAAGCTTAGACCAAAAATGAAATTTTTGACAGAGACTTGAACTGTATTTGTTTTTAATATAAAGTAATAACCAAAATGATCAAACCCCGCAATGTAGTTAAACTTGCATGTGTAATTTGCGGTTTAGGTTAAGAACCTGACAGTTTGGACCACGTGACCAAGCCACCGTCACTAAGGTCACAGAAGGTCAGCTGTCAAAGTCAGGTCTAGGACGCGCTATCGGACAGCTGGCAGTCACATGTGACCCCACGTGCGGCCGACTACGCTCTTGTGGGCTCATAAATAAAGTCTAAACTTGAACGAGCAGGCTGAATTATTTGATAGCGGAAGGTGGCCGTAACATGTGATCTTGGTTGCAGTTGATTGCGATCTTATTTACTCACAAATAAAGTATAAATTTGAACGATCAGGCTGAATAAAATGATAGCGGAAGGTGGCCCTAACATGTGATCTTAGTTGCGGTGGATTGCGATCCTACCTACTAACAATTAAAGTCTAAAATCGAATGTTCAGTCTGTATTGAAAAACATCGAAAACTATTCCTAACATGTGTTCTCATGTGTTGATTACGCTCTTAACCAATAAATAAAGTCTATAATCGAATGATACCGTGTTTTGAGAAAGTCCGGAAGGTGGCTCTAACATGTTAATGTACTATTAGATGTGGTCGACTCGATTGCGGCCTTATAAAGTAACAAATAAAGTCTAAATTCGAATGTTCCAGCTACATTGAAGTTAGTCAGAAGCCGATGTTAACATGCGATTTGATTTGACGGGCGTTTGATAGCGATCTTATACAGTTACAAATAAAGTCCAAAATCGTACACGCTTTCATTAAGGATAATCGGAAGGTGGAATAACATGTATGTGATTTTCCGATTGCTACCTTATGACCCGACAATAGAGTAAATCGAATGTTGTACAGTATTGGGTGTCTTACAATGCCCTTAACATTGAACCTTATATAGGGTTTGGTTCCAACCCTACTAGGGTCTCATGAGTTTAGAGAAGTAGTTAGGAGGTTTAGGAAGGCTTACAAGGTTCAAGAGGCCGGTAGGAGCTTTCTGGATCTGCCTGGAGATACAGGGCGTACCTGGAGAGGGGAAGGTGTATTAGGATCAGACCCCGTATCATGGTCGGCCTTATCACGCGATAAGTGACAAGATAGGAGCGTCGTCTCGTTCTATCGAACGGTGTCAACCAGTGACGGACGCTCTATCCTGTCACTTATCGTGTGATAAGGCGGACCATGATACGGGGTCAGGATTCAGGGATATAACTCGTTTATTGTTTTTAGGTTAGTTTTACCTAGTGCTTAGATAACTAAGGAAGGAACAAGGAGGTAATACCTATACCACCCCCTTGTTCCTTCAAGATATCCATGCTTAGATATCTGTGAAGATTTTTCTCTTCCAATATAAAAAGCTAATTAGCACGTTATCCACGATCACCCAGGGGAATCTAGCGGCAATTATTTTATATTCAATTAGGAAAAAATGATAATGTTCGGTTATGGCGCTTCGCCGGACGCTGCCGCGTCACGCTCGCTTCGCTCGCTCGGCTCGCGCTCTGTAGGGTCGCAGTTCACCTAACAACCTAACCGTTTTTTCCCCTGGGCGATCAGGCTAGAGGATTCGAGTGGACAACAGCCCAATTAATTATTAGTACGGAATGGAGCTCGCTAGACGGGCACCGGAGCGGAGGCAGACCGAAGGAGATAGCGTGACGATTTGGACGCATCTTTCTCTTTCATCTGCTTAGTGAGTGTAGTAAAAGGGGGGAGGCCTTTGTCCGGCAGTGCGACGCGTCTTGCGTGACAGTAGTAAAAAGAGTATGAGAGAAAAAAAAACGTTGTAGTCAGGGTTCGAAAGGATAATCATCAATTATATTTATCACGATAATTATCGTGATAATTATCACGATAAATATCATGATAATTATCGTGATAATAAGATATGATAATTATCGATTGATACTAACAAAAACTTGCGCTTGTGAAGGTGAATATTCGAAATTGTATTTCCGCACTTGCGTCTATCCGAACGCACGAACTGACACGAACACCTTACAAGAAAAAAATCTGTTCGGAATATTCGGATTATGCAAAGTTGAGCGAACTCGAGTGTCATTGGTTCTTATACTGGTGATAATTACCAAGAAGCGTAATTATCTTGATAATTTCCAACCCTGGTTGTAGTATGTGGGAAGTTGGGAACGGTGAAAGGTCAGTGTCCGTAGGTTTCAGCCGCGTTCGGGTGAATTTGGATCTCGGAGGTGCGCGGGAGCCGAGTTTAGCCGAAATGGCAAGACGGAGGCCTGTACGATACTTAATAATTTCGGTTAAAAACTATACTAATGTGGTTCCGGTAGATACTGAGTCCAAAGAGCGGGCTGTATCTAATCTTGATACCTGACTTTCACACTAATCTTAATAATGCGTAGTACGTAATAATATCCATATCCTTAACTACATCCTTAATCCTTTCCCTCTCATACACGAGAGGAGGCCTGTGCCCAGCAGTGGGACGTATATAGGCTGATGATGATGAATCCTTAATCCAATGGAGCTACGGTAGCCTAGTGGTTCAGGCATGCGGCTGTCAAGCGGCGGTCGTGGGTTCGAATCCTGGCTCGTACCAATGAGTTTTTCGGAACTTATGTACGGAATATTTACCGTTAGCTTTTCGGTGAAGGAAAACATCGTGAGGAAAGCGGTCTAATCCCAATAAGGTCTAGTTTTCCCTCTGGGTTGGCAGGTCAGATGGCAGTCGCTTTCGTAAAACTAGTGGCTATGCCAAATCTCGGGATAAAGTGTCAAAGCGGACCCCGGGCTCCTTTAGGGGCACCACCGGGAATAACGCTTGGAGGATGATGATGATCCTTAATCCTGATGATAACGTACTAGTAGTCGGAGTCGTACCGTCGTATCTACCAGAGGGCCTACCGCCAACGGCATTCAGCCCTCTCTGTCGCACTTAATCACGAACTCACAAGTCTGACAGAGAGGGAAAACTTCGAATGCACTTCGCGGTAAGCCCTCAGAGCAGTGGGAGTTTGCGAGGCAGTGAGTGAGAAGGAAATCCCACCAATGGCGCCCCCTTCGGCCGCGTACGAAACCGCAAGTTCGTAACTAGTTACGTTACGATCAATAAGAATTTTCATTCTTTGTACGAAACCAGTTGCGATTTAAGATTTTTTATTCTTTTACGAAATCAGTTGCGGTGCGACATTGCTTTTCGTAACTCGACAGTTTCTACGGACCCCGCATTGCGGGGCTCCCATTTCTGGTCTGTTTGCCCTCCAGGCATCTGAAGCTATCGATCGTATTTCCAAGAAGCAAGAAGAATTCTTCGACCGCTACTAATTTTGGCTGCGTAATGTTTCTAATAACAACTATTTTCGATTTTGAACTTTTCATAAATCTAATTGCATAATTTTGAAATGCACAAATGATTATTTAGTTTAAAAACAAAATGAATACGAACAAATTGCATAATTTCAGTAATAATAATTAATAACAATTCAACTGCATAGTAATGTTAATGTACCTATTTGCATAACAGGACAGGCAATCACTATAATGATCACTTTGTATACTATTTAATGCTCATAACGTTGTATTTCCAATAAAACCAAGTTCATAATGTTCAAAGAATATAAACGCCTACTACTGTACATACTATTATAAAATAAGTCGGTTATGGCGCTTCGCCGGCCGCTGCCGCGGCACACTCACTTCGTATGTTATATTTGATTGATCGTTATTAAACAACGTTTTTATCATTATAGAACATTCTGTAATTTAACTATTATAACGAATAATATTATAGATTTTCTTTCAATACATTATGATAACTATGAGTTTTAAAAGTAATTAAATGTAATTATGTAAAATGTTTGTATTGAAATTGAACGGCACCCACGTATAGTTTCGTAGAAAGAATATTAAATCTTAGATCGCAACTGGTTACGAACCTGCGGCGGTTTCGTACTCGGCCGAAGGACCTTCTCACTGGCTGTTTCTTTCCTCGCAAGTTTTCTCCGCGGGAAACAAAGGCATGCACCACTCACCTAACAGCATCGCGCACCCGGCAGGCGGCGGAGCATGATCGCGCATCAGCGAGACGTCACCGGCGCGATGTCGGCATGCTTTGAACTGGAAACAAAAGAAAATTGGTTGTCTGTAAAGTCTGTTTACGGACGATAATTTTACGTGATGACGTCACAAGAAAACATTGCTGAAAAATTCAATACTTTTGTTAATACGTGTGTAGAATTATCATTATATAGTACGTCCCAAAAAACCATAAATACGGCGCCAATATCGGCATCGCACCCCAACAGGGGAGATGGTATTTCACGTCCGCCACGTTGGATTTTAAAATCGTTGCTTCTTCATAATCAGCGACCCGTAAAACAAAAACAAAAACGAATGTTGATTTTCAGACTTTGCCACCACATTTCCCCCTTTTAGGGACTGAATTCTCGAAAAAACTTGAAACACGTATTCACTCATTTATCGTTAGGAATACTCCTGTGAAGTTTCGAATTAAATAGTCGATCTAATCTTGTTTCCCGATATAAAGTTTGGACCCCCATTTCATTTCACCCCCTTGAAAAATCCAACGTAGGTTTTTACGGCGTTCCGTGGACCATTTGGCCAACGTTGGCGATTGAGCAGGATGCAGCTATGCATTAGAGGGAGGGGGCTATAATTCGATCTCGTTTACATAGCTGCATCCTGCTCAATCGCCAACGTTGGCCAATATGTCAGCCGGCATTAAGCTAGGCCGTTTTGGAGCCGCCATGGATTCCGGATATATGAAATCCAACAAAACAACGATTTGTTTCCACACTCGTAATATCCTCAGGCACACCTGGTTCAAAGAATAACTTTATCAATAATAAGTCATCTGATATGATTGATAAGGAAAATCATGCGTCACAGATGGGAAAGAGATGCGACACTCGGTTTATCGCTGACTTGATCGCTACTTACGAAATCAGTCGAGTAAAGGCGAAGTTACGAGTAGAATAGAACTATAAGTTAGAAAAGAATTCAAATCTTGTGTAACTTTTTGGCAGGGATCGAAATTATCAAGATAGTTACGCTTTTTGATAATTATCGGATAATTATCACCAGTATAAGAAACATGATACTCGAGATCGCTCAACTTTGCTTAAACCGAACTGAATTCTTGTTGTAAGGGGAATGCCCACGGCGCGGCACGTCGCGTTGACACTTCGTGCGTTCGGAGAGACGCAGGTGCGGATGGAATTATTCATCTACTAATATCACGATAAATATCATGATAATAGGCATGATGACAGTAATTGAAAATCACTAAAATATGGTGTTTTCTTAGTGAAATTTTAATCATAGAATTCGAAAAATGCTCATATTTTTTAATTAAATAAGAGATTAAACGTTTATGAAGCAGAAACGTCCGCTAACGAAATTCCAAATTTTTATATTTTTTGTTACTAACGATTCTCAATGTAACTTGAGACGTTGGTGCCGTTTCAGAAGTTGTAATAACTCCGCGGTAGATGTCGCTACGTGCCTCCCTAAGGTGTAAATACAATAGTGGAAGGGATTGAAAGATTCGTCGCCATTAGCGGACCCACGGTAGCTAAATTGGGAGAGCGATGGACGGATTAAAGAGGTTGTGGGTTAAAATCCCGCTCGTGGCGAATAATTTTTCAATTTTCCACTATGATCGAAATTTAAATAAGAGATTTATTGTTTATTTTGATAAAATAAAACTGAAAAATACGGACGCCCGCCATGATATGTTAAACACCAATCAGAGCGCATGACGTCACGTTGACGTCGCTCGCACGGCCGCGCAAGACTTGTAAACTTTTGAATTTATGTTCATTCAATGAGCAATTGAGCGATCTAGGCAGCAAACGTCAAAGGTCTGCGTTCTGTTTATATAAACGTGACGTCACTCGGGACGCCATTACACTGACAAGCGTTTTAGCGCCAATTTGAAATTTAAAAATACATTTTTTTCCCGCTTAACTGTTATATTCTCTTGAAAAATCTTATTCGTTGTACATAATAAATGTTTCTAAACATTATAGAACAGTTTTTCAAAATGTGTCACCATGCCTATTATCGTGATAATTATCATTGATAATTATCCTTTCGACCCCTGCTTTTTGGTGACCCCTTTTAAAATCATCATCCTCCTAGCGATAGATAGACATCGGGGTCCGCTTTAACACCTATCCCATTTTAAAATAGGGCTAACCAAAGAGGCTGCCGTAGTACTTATCATTTAATTTTCAATAAATTAATCACGCTCCGCTAAATCAATTGACGCGTGCATGCGATAACTTATTAATGGTACGTCCAAATCAGTCTCTGGACACTAGGGTTAATAGGTTATCTGGTATCACGTGAGTATTGCACGGCTAAAGCACGCGCGGCGAATAGAAAGAATTTCGTACATTGACTCATTTACTATCATTAAAAATTGACGATTACACGCATAATGACAAATTTAGATCACGCGAAACGACACATACGCAAAACGACACATACGCGAAACGACACATACGCAAAACGACACATACGCGGAATGACATGCAAGATTCCACCCGAACAAACATAATATAGTTACATACATCATCATCATCATCATATCAGCCGAAAGACGTCCACAGCTGGACACAGGCCTCCCCCAAAGAGTGCCACAATACCGGTCCTTTTTTTTTTTTTCTAAGAGGGGAAAATGCGTTACGCATACCACCAGGGTGCGGGGACGGGCCCTGGTGGTTATGTGGGACTCCCATGTCGGCTAATGAGGCCAATGGTTTACCCACTAAAAACCCTCTATGTGCCGCCTCTACGCTATAAGGCGAGGCCACGGGAACGCCCTGGGCACACTTCTGCAACCTCGCCAGCGGCTGTCCGCGCTGCGGACTCATCTCTGGGGAGATGATTCTCCCCCCTACCTCCACAAGGGGGCGCACCGAGAAACGGCACGCCCGCCACTCGGGGACCATCGTGTAGGCGACAGACGTCCCCGTGTCTGCCGCCCACAGGTACCCTTATGGGGGAAATCGGCGGTCATACGCTAACCGCCGTCGCCCCACGCGTTTGCGGCGCATCGGTTGGGAGGCCGGATCGTCCTCCCTCCCACGCTCTGCTGCCTCCTTCTGCGCCATCACGTCCTCGCAGAAGGAGGCCGCCGCCTTCCATGACCTGTCGCTCCCCACCATGGCTTCTACCACAGCGGGCAGGGAGAGGTCATGCCCCACCACGGCCACGAGTGTGGCCCGCTGCTCTGCCCAAGCTGGGCACACCGCCAGCGTGTGCTGCGCCGTATCTTCGGCGTCGCCGCACTCGTGGCATTCCGCCGTCGGTTCCCGGCCCGCCACCCTACACAGATATCTCCCAAAGCAACCGTGCCCCGAGAGAATCTGCGCAAGGTGGAAGGAGAGGAATCCCCCTTTTCTACCGACCCATCTTTCCAAGACGGGCCGGATCGCTCCGATGGTCCAGTGGCCGGCACTAGGCACCTCCAACCTTTCTTTCCACTTCTGAAGAAGGACACGACGGGAGTCAAGTCTCCACCGCCTGATCTCCTCCAGGAGTGGTTGGACCCCCCTGGCCCGCGCCTCGGTGACACGCCAATACACATCGGCCAGAACCAAGGCGTCGAGGTCCCAGGGTGGGGTCCCCGCCAGCACGCAAGCCGCCTCGTACGAGACGGTGCGGTATGCCCTCACCATCCTAACCGCCATAACCCGCTGCGGCCTTCGCAGCTGGGCTTGATTTTGGGCGGTCAGGGATCCGGCCCAAATGGGCGCCCCGTACAGGGCCATTGACCGCACCACCCCTGCGTACAATTTGCGACAGCTCGCATTCGGCCCGCCCAAGTTGGGTAGCAGCCGGCTGAGTGCCGACGCCGCCCCGACTAATTTCGGAGCAAGGCACCTGAAGTGCTCCTTGAACGTCCAACGGCTGTCAAGCACTATGCCTAGATACCGCATTGTCGACTTGACACCGATGGACGCTCCTCCAACAACCAGGTTGGAACCTGCTGGAGGGGCCTTCCGGGGCCCGTGAAAACACAGGGCCTCGGATTTGTTCAGGGCCACCTCCAGCCCCAACCTTCTGATTCGGGCCACCACCGTTGCCACGCCAGCCGTGGCTCGAATCACCGCCTCCCGGTACGTGCTACCGCGGGCTGTCACCAGGGTGTCGTCGGCGTAGCACGTCACACAATACCGGTCCTGCGCCAACCGCATCCAGCAGACTCCCGCGACCTTTAGCAGGTAATCAGTCCATCTTGTGGGGGCCTACCCACACCGCGCCTTCCGGTACGTGGTCGTCACTAGAGAACCTTTCCGACCTAACGGCCGAATTTTGGGAGTTTCTTTGCGTGATCGCATCAGAAATGAGGCTATCCGCAGCAGAACCAAGGTAACCAATATAGCCCTCCGAATCGCTAAACGTAGTGGCAGTGGGCGGGGCACATTGCACGTGGAACCGATGGCCGTTGGGTCTGAAAGGTTCTCGAGTCACATACATTGCAAGTTACATACAAGCTTAAAAAAGCTATACCAAAAATGTTTTTGTATAGAAAAATATTTACCCTATTCTGGTGAATCAAACAGGTTTATAAAATGTCTTGTTTTAACTCGCGTGTACGTAGGTATGTACGTATAATTAATTTTAAATGAATGTCATGAAGGTGTCACTTAAATAAATTATCAATACATATTATATTTATATTACCAATATCATAAGCAAAACTCGGCAACACGGAATCAGCTCCAAAATATTTGCCCATCTCATTTATAGAGATGTGTAAATATTTTTCGATCTCACTGTTTCTTGACGTTACTGTTTCTATTACGCGACTCGAATTAGAAAAATAACTTGATTATGGTCAGTTGGCACGTACGTTTATGGAAACGTTCACACCTGTACAAGTGTACTTACCTAGCACAGTAAATATATTAGCTACCAGCGGACAGAAGTCCGCGACTTTGTCTACGTGGACCCAGGATAATAACTATCTTATATTGCAATCCAGGCTAACTATCTTCGAGCAAAATTTCATCCAAATCGGTTTAGCCGTTTAAGCGTGATTGACTGACAAACATCCAAACTTACGCATTTATAATATCAGTAGGATAGCAGTATCTCAACTAGAGGCATTTAGGAACTTTTTGCACCTTGCGCTCCATTTACAATCAGTTTCACGCACACACGTGTGCGACACGCAGACTGAATGTGCCGCCGGCTACCCCGACTTGCACTTAAGTTGATGGTAGCGACGCTTCTATGCGAGTGCGTCACAGGGCGTTTGTACGGATTTGTTTTACTGTTCGAAGATATATCTTTACTGTGATGGGCGACCTAACCAATAAAATAAATATTAGGGGACAATCTTACAAAAATCCACCTAGTCCCAAACTAAGCAAAGCTTGTACTATAAGTACTGGACTACGATAAACATACTTATATATTTAAATAATAATTAAATACATAGAAAACATCCATGACTCCGGAAAAAAATATTAGCGTTATAAAATAATTGACCTTACCGGGATTCGAACCCAGGACCTCTTGCTTCGTAGGCAGGGTCACCAACTAGGGTAAAAGCGGTCGTCAACAGCTTCCCCTTTAATGTTATCAATATACATAAGTAGTTAGTATTGACAATGAAATTGTGATTTTATCTGACACAACGATCGTTCGGAGGTGATTACCTACATGACAAAAGGTAACATATCCGGTCCATAAATACGGTACCACGTCGTTTGTAACCTCTTATTGGTCTTGACCTCTACATGTGACATTGCATATAGCGTTAAACACACCCACTCGCATTAGATAAATCCATACTACATATTGTAAATGCGAAAGTGTCTGCCTGTATGTTACCTCTTCACGCCTAAAATTCTAGACCGATTGGGATAAAATTTGGTACAGAGATAGTTTGAGTCCCGGGCAAGGACATAGGATACATTTTATCCCGGGGGTCATCCCCTAAGGGGATGAAATCGGGGGTGAAAATTAGTATGGAGCTACGATATTTACGAGTTCGACGCGGACGGAGTCGCGGGCCTGAAACTAGTTAGCAATAAATATGATAATAGCGACTCATATCTGCAGCTAAAGCTCATAAAACTAAGCTAACTTAAGCTGATAAAACGGTTTCGCAGGGAAATCTACAATAATGAGTTTAATTTCAATTTATTTTTGATAGCCAGTCGGAGTTGTTTCGATTGTGGCCTGGCTAAGGCGAATGTCACACTGCGCCGCATCTCCGGACGGAGGTGCGGAGCTCGTTGTATACAAGTACCTCAGTTTGTATATAAATTCCGTATGATACGATACCGATATAGCCCTCCGAATCGCTAAACTTAAGTGGCAGTGGGCAGGGCACATAGCACGTAGAACCGATGGCCGTTGGGGCGGAAAGATTCTCGAGTGGCGACCGCGTACCGGAAGGCGCCGCGTAGGTAGGCCCCCCACAAGGTGGACTGATGACCTGGTAAAGGTTGCGGGAGTCCACTGGATGCGGGTGGCGCACGGTCACTTTGGCACTCTTTGGGGGAGGCCTATATCCAGCAGTGGACGTCTTTCGGCTGATATGATGATGATGATACGACACCGTGCACCGCTACGACACACTGCACCGCACCTCCGTCCGGCGAAATATGTATGCAGCTCCGCACCTCCGTCCGGAGATGCGGCGCAGTGTGACATCCGCCTTAATTTTGTAAAACTACTGTAACTGCGCCAACGAAAAAAACATAGAAGTCTAAGTAGCGCCGCAGAATGGCCCCACAGAATGGGTGCTATCGCCATTATGCGGGGATGGGGGCGGGGTGTCACAAGGATGCCAGGCAGCCGTTTAGTTCGAACATGCGCATACCGGGTTTACGCCCGTGTTTGGGTAGTTTGTAAGGAGCTCGCATTGTATGGTTTTGTCGTTCGCTGCTGTAATAGGCATGATGACAGTAATTAAAGATCACTAAAATAAGGCATTTTCTTAGTGAAATTTTAATCATAGAATTCGAAAAATGCTCATATATTATATTTTTATCAAGTAAGAGATTATTATTTATTTTGATAAAATTAAACTGAAAAATACGGACGCCCGCCATGATATGTTAAACACCAATCAGAGCGCATGACGTCACGTTTGTATAAACAAATACCCATAACGGCCATTACCACAGATTACAGAGAAAACTTAGGTACTGAACGAATAGTAAGACAGGGATAGAACCATGTTATCTGTCAGATCTTCATACGTCATTGTCCCGCTTTCTCGCTCGCACGGCCGCGCAAGACTTGTAAACTTTTTAATTTATGTTCATTCAATGAGCAATTGAGCGATCTAGACAGCAAACGTCAAAGGTCTGCGTTCTGTTTATACAAACGTGACGTCACTCGGGACGCCATGACACTGACAATCGTTTTAGCGCCAATTTGAAATTTAAAAGCTAAAATGCATCTTTTTTTCTACTTAACTGTTATATTGTCTCGAAAAATCTTATTCGTTGTACATAATAAATGTTTCTAAACATTATAGAGCAGTTTTTCAAAATGTGTCATCATGCCTATTGGCTAGTTACATGATGCGAGCTCCTATCCATTATCAATTGAATCATAATCTGTGTCGCGTTCCTCGATATCTGCATGCCCTTGAGATAAGGCACAATAACAAACGGCGTTGAACACCAGCCGCGATCGCAGATTGTTTTTCAACTTGTTCAACGAGCGAGCGAAACGAACTGTTATTTACGTGCGTAATCGTTTTGCTGATACGTAAAAATTGCATTATGTAGGTAAAGCACCGACATCATTATTATAATAATAACAAATGATTTATTTCACATTATATGATGTAAGGTGGGGTATATCCATCAGACTCCAGACTAGGCTAAGCCTGTATGTTGGCAGTCTGCGAGTGCGAATGTACTATAAACTTGAGTTCTGTTGACATGCAGCATGTGTGTGTGTGCGTATGTATGAATGCGTGAACTGTGAGTGATTATGACTGTATAAAACGCCGTTTAAGAAATCATAGGTCAGTATTTAGTAATTTTTCATTAAACTAAAGTTTGTGCAGTGTTTGTACTTGTGATAATAAACTGCTTTGGTATATACAAGAGTATTCTTCGATCTCCATGGAGGCTGGGCATGGGTAGAACGCATGGAGGCAGAGGAAACAAACAGACTAAGGTACTCTGGATTCTACCGGATTGTAAGTAGAGCTGTAGGTAGAAGTATACAGGGAAACACACTCAGGGTCTTCTCCAGACACACTACAGGAGGCGGTAAGCAACACCAAGGCACTCATTTTTTAGAGGAGCTCGGTAGTTAGAGTAGCGCCCTCCTTTTTAGGGTTCCGTAGCCAAATGGCAAAAAACGGAACCCTTATTGATTCGTCATGTCTGTCTGTCTGTCCGTCCGTATGTCACAGGCATTTTACTCGAAAACTATAAGTTGTATTTGAATAAAATTTTGAGGACAGGTGTAATCCCCCCCCTCTAATTTTAGAAACAGTGTATTTTAAAAATATGTAAAAAAATCATGCAAATAGGGCTTATTAAATTCTATCAGCGAAAATTGTTTTGAACAAGATCGGTCCTAAGGTTTTCGTGATATTTCTAAAAAACCGCCTTCCTTAAAGAAAAGGTCGTAAGTGCCATAAGATTTCAGTAACGATACGACCTTTTTAATAGGCACGGAACCCTTGTTGTGCGTGGTCCGACACGCACTTGGCCGCTTTTTATTACCTCCATGGAACGGCTCGTCCAGGCACGGGTAGAGGGAAAGCGGAGGGTTCAGCCTTTTCTCCGAATTTGTTATGTCCGAATTTCACTTGCCAACCAACTTTTCGCCGATGATTCACCTTGACAACTAACTTATGGCAAATTTTTGTATGACAAGATTCATTTGGTAGAATTATTGATAAGTCGATTTAATTATTATTATGAATTAAAAAAATTGGCATACCTATCATTAGGCAAATCTTTCAGTTGGACAAACAACTACTAACCGAATAACGTTTCGTCAGTGCAACAGTTCCCTTTTCTTACATAAGCCAACTTTTTACTACAAAGAACAAGACAGCATAACATAGTCAGACTTTTATTCAACGTGTTCTTATATAAGTTACAAGGAGAGAAGTGGGGATGGGGAGACGAAGGCTTCCACAAGGGGGGGTTCGGGGGCGAGGCCCCCGCATTAAAAAATAACATACAATCGTTACAGTGATGTTATTTGTAGGTTAGGGTTAGCTTGTGTCCCTTAGAGCGGAAATAGGCACCCCGCGCAGCGGGGTGACGTCGACACGCTGGCGGTTAGGTAAGGTTTAGGTGAGGTTAGAATAATTGGCTGGTGTTTGTTTAAAAAAATAACACATGTACACCTACATACATACATTCGACCAAGCAAGAGTCCAAAAGTAATGATGTAAACACTTATTATCCCTAATGATGCGATAATTTAGGTACCGTCATTGTCAAAAAAACAATTGAGCGGTTGCGCTTACTCTGATTGGCTTACTCACTTTGTAAATACGTTACATAGTTACTAAATAAAACATCTGGTAAGTGTTATACCACGAAATGTATATAAGTCAAACTGACCCATTCTGCTACTCGAAAGGTGGCATTTTGAAAAGTGACTTTATGAAAAAAAGTCCAAGCATACAGTTGGTAACCGTGAGGTTGGGAAATAAAACTAAACCCTTTGATAAGTTGACACTTAATCATTCGGCGAAATTACATTATGCGAAAAATTGGTTGCGATGTGATATTCGTACATAAAATTTTCGGAGATGATTTAGAGAACCGTATTAACCACTAGTATTCAATTCTATTGGCAGAAAGTCAGTGCCGGCCATTTTGACACTACAAACGTATTAACTTTTATTAGATTTTCGAGCGCTCGAAAGTCAAAAATCGGTCCCCAGTGCAGGGATGTTGCAGACATTCGCATCCGCATCCGCCAAAATCGATGGGGAGTTTTTGCAGATGCGGATCTAGTGCAATTCACGACAAGAAAGGAGCCCGAGCGGCGCTCACCGTACGCGCTTTAAATATTTTCGGCATTAGTAAAAAAAAATAAACTTCTTTTCGTTTCTGTGACCAAGAGCAAACGCGTTTTTCATTTGTTCGCTACGATTGTAATTTAGTCTCAACGTGTTAGATGATCGCGCGATATCATAGAATGGACGTTGTTTATTTACATTTTTAGGGTTCCGTACCCAAAGGGTAAAAACGGGACCCTATTACAAAGACTTTCGCTGTCCGCCTGTCTGTATGTCACCAGGCTGTAACTCAAGAACCGTGATATGACAGTTGAAATTTTCACAGATTATGTAATTCTGTTGCCGCTATAACAACAAATAATAAAAACAAAATAAAATAAATATTTAAGGAGGGCTCTCATACAACAAACTTTTTTTTTAAATTGTGTTTGTAGATAATAGTACGGAACCCTTCGTGCGCGAGTCCGACTCTCACTTAGCCGGTTTTTTTAGTATTTGACCCCAAAATCGGCATCCGCGGGTGACAAAAAAATCGCATCCGCGGCATCCCTAGTCCGGTGTTCCCGTGATGCTAAAGACCCTAACAAGTGGAGGAGCATCGCGAGGGCTTTATCCATACTTCATCATGAAACCACGACCACTCTGTCAAGAGTGAACGGCTTAAGAGAGATGGAGAGACACTCCCTTTTCAAGCCAAATAGGCACGCTGGATGTCGACTTGCGAAAAATGCCCAGTAAAATTAAGTAATCTCCCATTTCAATATACAAATTCGCAAGGAACCCAGAGGGAAAACTAGACCTTATTGGGATCAGACCGGTTTCCTGGCAATGTTTTCCTTCACCGAAAAGCTAGCAGTAAAAATTCCGCACAAAAGTTCCGAAAAACTCATTGGTACGAGCCGGGATTCGAACACACGACCGCCGCTTGACAGCCGCATACCTGAACCACTAGGCTACCGTAGCGTCTCGCACAAACTCATAAATCTTTGCCAATATTCATTTCCTTTAAGTTAGCTGAGGGCTATAAATGAACCGATAAAACACGGTGCGGCAAATAAATTGAAATAAAATCAAAAATACATATTCAACAGATTAAATCAGGATTTATAAAGATTTCAGCAAACCAATAACTTTGCACTCAAGTTCAATGTGTTCTGTAATTGGACTTTGCTACTCTGTTAACTTTACTCAGTGATGTTGACTCACTTGATATGAGTGTTCCAAAGTACATAGTTATTATTACTTATTTACCCAGCTTAGCTTAATCATCAGTTCAATGGACAAGGATGGGTGTTGTTCCTAGGCATAACTAAAGGTACCACTGTTGGTCAAATAGAAGGATTTATCTGCTACCTAACATGGCTCGTTTTCAATTAAATATAATATAGTCTAAGCTGGAATGATGGGGGGTGGTGGTCGTCAACAAGACAAGATACACGGACAAAAGATGGACTTCACAGTCTACAAAGTGGCCTGGGCCACTGGGCAAAATAAGGGTTGGAAGACCAAAAAAACGATGGGCAGTTGACATTGTAGAAGTTGCAGGGAAGAACTGGTGAAATTACGGCAAAGAAAGAGAAAAATGGAAAAAGATGGGGGAGGCTCTTACCCAAAAGGGATCCATTTCCAACCTAAAGTTATCTTTAGGTTGGAAATGGATCCCTTGGATGGATACATAAGGAAAAATAATAACAAATATGCAAAGAAATGGAATAAAAACTATATAAAAAAAAGCTGGAATAGCATTGTTGTTGTTGAGAATTTTTACAGAGGTACCTTTTACCTGGGAAGGACACATTTGATATATTTGTTGCCTTTTTCAATATTCTTTTATTTGTCCTGAGTTCAGGCCATTTCATGACACAGAAGAGTCCATATTTTCATAACAAAAGGCAGCATGATTATGTTCATTTTGCCAAAATAAGGAAAGTAATGAATATCACAGAATAATAAATAGTACCTAAAGGTACAGAAGGTCCACTGCCTAAGTGATGATGTTCATTTATTGCAATAGACAATCAGGGTTATTAACATACCACATAATTGAACATCCAAAATGATAACTATTTTAATTCCCATGTTTAACAAAATGATCATCAAATTTTGGAAACAATATTATGATATGATAACCTCCTTAGGCCTCTGAAAGAACTAATACATTAAAAGGAATTTAAACCATTTTCAATTAGAATAGAGCTGTATTTGTTTTGTGTCTGTAGTTATTTAACGAAACAAAATTCAATCCTATTTGATTCATATTTCAATGTCATTTTGTATTGAATGGTGGGCCTTTGAGACTAAAAGAATACAGGAAGTCAGGATTAATTAAAAAATAATTGAATACAGGTTAAGTTTTTACAAGACAGTATTTATATTTCGAAGCTTCATTCTTCAGATATAACACACATGTAGTCCTTTAATCTACCAGGCAACATTTCGCAAGTTTAAAGTACGCAGTAAAAACCATAGCTCAAACAGGTTTATCCCCACCTTTACCCCTACCCTACTTGGGGACCTCGGCTTGCCACCATTTCTCATTCTTTATTCTTGCGAGGCAACGAACGAACGAACTAATTCTATTAAAAAATAATTCAAAATATTTAATCATGCCTAAACGCAGTGCACAGGAAAAAAAATAGAGTATTATTCTGCTAATATACGGAAATTGCAACAAAGAACTATAAACGAGTTATGACAGTGCGGTGCTATCTGATTCATCAGGTTCCGAAGATAAATCAGGTAAGTGCAATTAGTTTCAATAAATAGCTCTACATCGTGGTGCCTCTAATAAATGCATTTAATACCGCACGGGCCGTGAGCCCACGCCTTGTAATTCTAAACCTGGGGGGCGACCGAGAGTCGTCACGAAGGTATCTCATGCTTGGGGGTTGTCCGTGAGTCAACACGATAGCAATTTCTAACAATATTAATCGCTAAGAAATGCATTTCATACCGCGCGGGCCGTGAGCCCACGCCTGGTAATTCTAAACCTGGGGGGCGACCGAGAGTCGTCACGAAGGTATCTCATGCTTGGGGGTTGTCCGTGAGTCAACACGATAGCAATTTCTAACAATATTAATCGCTAAGAAATGCATTTCATACCGCGCGGGCCGTGAGCCCACGCCTGGTAACTCTAAACCTGGGGGGCGACCGAGAGTCGTCACGAAGGTATCTCATGCTTGGGGGTTGACCGTGAGTCAACACGATAGCAATTTCTAACAATATTAATCGCAAGCCCATGCCTTGTAACTAAACCTGGGGGGCGACCGAGAGTCGTGACGAAAGTATCTCATGCTTGAAGGTTGACCGTGAGTCAACACGATAGCAATTTCTAACAATATTAATCGCTAATAAATGCATTTAATACCGCGCGGGCCGTGAGCCCACGTCTTGTAACTAAACCTGGGAGGCGACCGAGAGTCGTCACGAAGGTATCTCGTGCTTGGCGGTTGACCGTGAGTCAACACGATAGCAATTTCTACAACCATTAATCGAGATTAGTATATCCCGTGTTCGCGATGCGGGGCATTAGATACATATATGCATTAAAATTCCTGACGAGTGGTTTTACAATGCATTTCATATCTACCCTCAATTAGAAAAATCAAAATATTATATTTTAATTTATAAACCACGAACAAGTGTATGAGGCAGTGGAAACTTCACTCCCACGTTCAAATGAAGAAAATGCACCTCCCGTGGAGGCCTGTGATGACAAAACGACCCCTGTAATAGATGCCGAGTTACTAACCGCTCTAGGGGACGCCACTGATGATGTCCCAAAATATGGGGAGAAAATTCATCCCAATTTAGCGCAAAGGTGGCTACCTATATTACACAAAGGTATTGATAAAAAGAGTAAAGATAAACTCTTATAAGAGTACCTGTAAATTGCAAATTATTATGGGCGCCGTCCTTAAACGCCGTAATTTCGGCGGCAGTTACAGACATCCAAAGAGGCCGTGACAAGAAAATCGAATCATCTCAACAGCAATTGGGAGTCGGTATAGGTACTAACGATAAAAATCCTATCTAATTGAAGTCGAATTTTAGATAAAACTAGTCATTCCTGGACTAGACGAAGTATTCCTTAAGTCATACAATACGTTGAGAGAGATGATACTCTCTTTGGAAGCAAACTCTCAGAGAAAATTAAAGCTTCCAAATCTACTGAAAAGTAGGCCGACAGCGTCGACCATCATACGGCCGCGAGCAGCCTACAACAAGCCACTTGCGACGCCGCGGCAGTAACGCAGGTACATGCCGGTCGCCTTAAAGCTTTTTATAAGTGTTGGCTTAATGTAACGAATAATCGTACTTTATTTATTAGACTGTATACAGAATGGCTTTCCAATTCCTTTTTAGGACATGTTACGCAATCTGTCAAACCTGTAAATACTTTCACATGCCAAGAGCATGATGAAACGAGCTTAGCTGTACAGAACTTAATTAACCTAGGCATTCAGTGAAAGCATCACTGGATGCCAACAGACTAATGATCAGTTTCTATCAAAGATATTCTGACTCCTAAATCGAATGGTGGCTATAGATTCATACTGAATCTGAAAGGGCTCAATAAATTTGTAACTAAGTCCCATTTTAAAATGGAAGACTAGAACTGCTTCTAAATTAATCCCTAAAAACGGGTTTATGGCTACCATTGACAAGATTCGAGCATAACAATGTTACTTACGAGTTTTGTTCCCTCTTAGTCTATGGACTTTCCGTGACGCCTAGAACCTTCACCAAAATTATGAAAGAAGTCGTAACTTACCTAAAAACAAGGCCTAACTTCTATTATATACCGGGGTGGCATTTTGTGTATTGGAAGGGACCTTAACGAATGTAAACATAATGGGAGGGAGACTCTCCGGTTTCTCGAGTGCCTACGATTTGTGGTAAACTATACCAAAAGCTCGATACAATCCCAAAATTACCAACAATGCTGTAAATTCTTAGGTTTTGTTTACAATTCAATTATCATGTCTATATCCCTTCTTATGCAGGGTATGCGCACTTTTTAAGAGTTCTTACCACTGCATGCCCGACAGCTAGATACAGCTGGTTGTACACGAAGTTGTTAGAGAGATATAAATTCCGAGCTATTCAGGAATACGATGTCTATGATCAAAAGTAAAACTTCCTCGCGAAATTTTACCTGACTTATTTTGGGGTACTAATAATATTATTTGTAACGTCTTGTCATTTTGGAATCACGAAATTCGATGCAGAAATATCTATAGATCCGTCCCGATCAGGATGAGGTACAGTCTGTGAAGGAGTGTGTGCAAACGGAGCATGGGAAGAGCAAGAAGTAGCATTCCATATTAATTACTTAGAGCTCGCTCGCTCTTAGGATTAAAATGTTTTGCGCGAAATAAATCAAACTGTGCTCTGTTGTTCCGCATCGACAACACTACCGCGATAAGCTATATTAATCGAATGGGAGACATCCAGTTTCCCCACTTAAATAGCTTACCTAGATCTATTTGGCAGTGGTGTGAAGAACGAGACATATGGTTATTCGATTCGTTCATTAACACTAAGAATAATGTAGAAGCAGACAGAGAATCCAGAAGGCTAAATCCTGATATTTAATGAAATTTAAGTATTGCAGCCTTTGAAAGAATAAGTAAACACTTTGGTGTGCCCGAAATTGACCTCTTTGCTTCTCGTACCTCTGCCAAATGTGAAATATATATTTCGTGGAAGCCAGACTCGGACGCTCTTACCGTCGTCGCATTCACTATTAGCTGGTTATTTATAATAAATATTTTTAAGCGTTTCCACCACTCGCACTCGTACTAAAGTGTTTACATAAGATTATAAATGACAACGCCACAGGAATAGTAGTATTTCCCTAATGGCCATCCCAACCGTGGTTTCCGCTTTTGTTGAGATTAGTAAAAGTATCTAATCTCATGTTAGCGTCAATTTCAAACAACACTTTACAACAGTACAACGTGTGTTAAATACAAGTTGTGCTGGAAATTTAGCATAGATAATATAGATATTCAATTTCTATAAGGGCTTCATTTCTGCTGTTATTTTATTTCTAACGCACGAATTTAATAAAGGATCGTCGTATGGCTCATTAAATAATCATAGGTCAGCACCCTCGCTCCTACGGGGGAGTAGTATCAGCTCAGATGACCAAAGTAAAGGATTACCGAAAGGTGTTTACAAATTAAAGACCGTAACTCCTAAATATAGCCATACCTGGGATCCTCAAGTGGTATTAAATCATATAACAACATGGTACCCTAATAGAGAAATTTCATTGGAAAAACTAACAAAGAATCTGGCGATTTTGTTAGCAATATGTCCTGCCCACAGGGTACAAACACTGTCACTTATTAAGTGGAATAATATTAAGTCATGCCCAAATTGTATTAAAGTAATTTTTGATGATATAGTTAAGACTTCAGGTGTAGGTCGTCTACAACCGATTTTGTGCCTTCCATATTTTGAAGATACCTAATAGAAATATTTGCCCGGTGACTGTTATAATGATGTTTTAGGACTGAAAAAGCTCACAACATATTTTGTTGACTTTCAAAAGTCCCCATAAAAATGCATCTGCTCAATCCATTAGCCGGGGTGCATTACGCGAGTGCTTGGCGAAAGCGGTAAAGACATGGCGGCGTTCAGCGCTCACAGCACGCGCCACGCCGCCACGTCAGCTGCACACCGGTCAGGCATTTCTTTAGATGCTATCCGGAAGGCAGCAGGCTGGTCGAGAACATCGAAAACTTTGGCTCGTTTCTACCATCGTCAATTAATCGACGAAGGTCATTGTGCCAGATCAATCTGCCTTTTGTATAGGTAGAATTATGTGAAGTTACAATTGTACTCTTTGATTAATAATTGGGAGTATCTAAGATTGTTGTCAAAACATAATTATTGCATTTCATGATTATGATGTTTTACAATTACAAAGGGCAGCAAAACTTTCAACTCTAAACATCTACATGTGTGTTATATCTGAAGAATGAAGCTTCGAAATATAATAGAAGATCAAACGAGCTTCGCAAGCGAAGTTCGATCGATATTATATGAGTAAGCTTCATTCGAAGATATAACTTCCCGCCCGCCCCTATACCCCTAGGAAAGTTTTGTCTCTAAAAAGAATGAGAAATGGTGGCAAGCCGAGGTCCCCAAGTAGGGTAGGGGTAAAGGTGGGGATAAAACTGTTTGAGCTATGGTTTTTACTGCGTACTTTAAACTTGCGAAATGTTGCCTGGTAGATTAAAGGACTACATGTGTGTTATATCTTCGAATGAAGCTTACTCATATAATATTGATCGAACTTCGCTTGCGAAGCTCGTTTGATCTTCTAATATTTTGCAATGGGATTACTTTTGTCATGTTAGCAAGATGTTGTTAAACATATTTTATGAGCCTATATTAGTTGTGATAAAAAGTCACCAAAATTATTATTTTGTAAAGTTAAATTTTAATTGTAAAGGCCAATGAGGGCAACTGTAAACTGGCCACCTATAACTCTATAGGAGTGAGGCTGAAAACATACAATCACCCTTTTCTTTGAGGTAATACTGAAAGAGGTAGTATGAGTCTCAGAGCTACTTTGCAATCACATGAAAAACACCTACAGGGAACCAGTATAATCCTCAATACAAATCAATTATTTCGTTTAGAGACCTTGAAATGAGGACAAGTTTAAATTGACTTTTGTTAGAATAAAAGAGGTTACGCCTTACGTATTTTAACAGGCTGAAGACAGTCTATGATATTCTTTTTAATTTCAAATCTATATGTCTTTTGTGTCAATATTGTGTTGTCCAATTGTTGTCATGTCATGTTTTATCTGATGTCGAATAAAGATTAATTCTATCTAATTAATCCTTTATTATCAGTGATCTTCATATACCCACTGTGCCAAAATGTGTAATTAGTGATATAGAGTTGTACACTAATAGGTTATTGGCCCGAGCACGTAAATTATGGCTGAGAGTGGAGACAGAGAAACTGCACCTAGCAGTTCTGGCAACAGCAGTTCTAGCAGTGCCCTACCATCACTAGAGAAGCTGGATGGCAATAGTAACTACGCAACATGGAAATTTCTCATGGAAATGTATCTCATCCATGATGATTTGTGGGAATTTACAAGTACCACTCCTGCGGCGAGTGACGTTTCTGGGACGAAGCGTGACCAAAGAGCACGAGCGAAAATCTGTTTAATGATCAGACCCCACTGTTTAGTGCATGTAAGAAACAGTAAAACGGCTAAAGACGCTTGGGAAGCTTTAAAAAGTGCGTTCGAAGATAAAGGTTTGAACAACCGCTGCCGGCTGTTGACAAAGCTAGTGAGCATGAGGCTCGAACAATTTGCGACGATTCGCGCGTATGTGACGTCTGTATTAACAACATCACAGGAGCTGTTGGACTTAGGGAAGGAGATTGATGATGAGCTACTGGCAGCTCTGCTCCTTCAAGGTCTTACCCCAGAATTTCAACCTATGAGGTTGGCCATAGAAAACAGCAACGTCAATTTGACTACCGACTATGTAAAAACAAAGCTATTCCAAATGGAAGATACCTACTCGACAAGCTCTAGTGAGAAGCAGTCAACATCAGCACTTTTGACAAATAAGCACAAAGGCAAGAGTGCTCCTAAAAAGAAGACTAAAGGAAAAGTCAAATGTTTTATTTGTGAAGGACCTCACAAAGCTCAGGACTGTCCAGAGAATCCAAAACAAAGGAAGGAGGCGCTGCAGGCATATGCGTTTGGCACATTGACCAAACCACATGCGGATGATTGGATCATAGACTCAGGAGCGTCGACTCATATGACGAATCGCAAATCATGGTTCAGGAATTTAAAGGACACTCCTAAGCCATTAAGAGTGACGTGTGCTGATGGTAACGAGGTATTGGGTGAAAGCGAAGGTACTGTAGTTTGTGAGTCAATTGATTTAACAATAAGCAATGTAACATATGTTCCTAAATTAGCCTCTAATTTACTTAGTGTTAATGCAATTGTCAAAAAGGGACATGTGGTGGTATTTACCGATAAAGGGTGTGACATCTTTAAGAGTGATGAATGTGAGATTCGAGGAAAGGCTGTAGTGAAAGATGTGGAAGAACGAGGCATCTATAAAATCAAGTGCTGTTCACAGGGTTCTGCACTTTCCTCAGCAACTGCAGGTGACCAGCTGGTGCAGTGGCATCGGAGGATGGGGCATCTTGGTATGAAAAACCTGAAATTACTCAGAGATAAGATGGCAACCGGGGTAAGTTTTCCCAACACTTTAACTAAACTTGAGTGTACACCCTGCATTATGGGAAAACAAACCAAACAACCCTTTACGAAGACCAATGCGACGAGAAGTACTGAGGTACTTGGTTTGGTACACTCCGACGTATGTGGACCTATGGAGGTACCTTCTGTCAACAAGGCCCGATATTTTTTAACTTTTATTGACGATTTTACTCGCAAAACTTTCGTGTATTTTTTGAAACAGAAAAGCGAAGTTTTTGAAAAGTTTATAGAGTTTAAGGAGTTTGCCGAAACTCAAAGTGGAAATAAACTGAAGATTCTCCGCTCAGACAATGGCACGGAATTCGTCAATAAACGTATGGATAATTATTTGAAGAACTTCGGGATTCAGCATCAGCTGACAGTTGAATACACACCAGAGCAAAATGGAGTGGCAGAGAGAGCGAACCGTACAATCAACGAGAAAGCAAGAAGCATGCTTCAAGATTCCGGTTTGGCTAAACGATTTTGGGCAGAGGCAGTTCACCATGCAGTGTTCTTGAAAAATCGGTCACCAACGATAGCGGTGAAGAATGTGACACCTGAAGAGAAGTGGTCACACAGGAAAACTGACCTGAGCATGGTGAAGATATTTGGTTGCAAGGCTTTTATGCATATCCCTCAACAAATGAGAAAAAAGTGGGATCCTAAAAGCAGAGAACTGATCTACACGGGTTTTTGCGATAACTCTAAAGCGCATAGATTAATCAACCCCTGTTCTGGCGCAGTTTTCAAGGCAAGAAACGTGGTGTTCTTGGAGAACCAAATGTATCATCAGCATTCAGAAACTAAAGAACATTCGGAGGTGATACTAAATCTGACGGAAGATAGTTTAGAGAAACATTCATCACTTCAAAACACTGTAGAGCTGGAGAGCAGTCAGTCACCGATATTGGAACGTGATGAAAGAGAAACATCACTTGGTTTTGAACGAGGATTGGAAGAGAATATTCCTAGAGTGGAACGTCCTCTAGTAGAACACGCTAGTGTGGAAGACGAGACTGCAGATCTTTACAGACAAAATGAGCCAAATGTAGACTCTGATCTGGCCGAGTTTGAAGACTGCGAATCAGGTTCAACTGTTGAAGAAGAAATTGAGGAGAACCAGCAGGAGAGGACACGGAGGTATCCCCTTCGAAGAAGGAAACCTACCCAGTTTCCCGATTTCGTACTCTATCAAGCCACTGAACAAACTGAACAGGATCCTTGTACAATTCGTGAGGCATTGTCAAGGAATGACAGCAAGGAGTGGAAAGCCGCTATCCAAGAAGAGCTGAGTGCTATTAGGAAAAATGAGACATGGGTCCTTGTCAAACGACCAGAAAGATGCAACGTCGTTGATTCCAAATGGATTTTTAGAATCAAAGACGAGGGGGAGGGAAAAAAAAGATACAAGGCTCGTCTCGTGGCTCGAGGTTTTAGTCAGAGATACGGAGTTGACTATGATGAGACCTTCTCCCCGGTCGTGAGACATAGTTCCCTGAGGACGCTTTTAGCACTGGCAGCGGCTTATCATCTCAAAATCGATCAGATGGACGTGAAAACGGCGTTCCTTAACGGAGACTTATCAGAGACTGTATATATGAAGCAACCAGAAGGGTTTGAGGAAAAGGGAACTGACTATGTTTGTTTGCTGAAATGCTCGCTCTATGGATTAAAGCAAGCTCCTAGAGCATGGAACACCAAGTTGAACAGCGAGTTGTTACAGCTAGGATTCACGAGGTCTAAGAATGAACCTTGTGTTTATAAGAAATCTAATGGAAAGAAGGTTATTGTACTCGCGGTTTACGTAGATGACATTCTTATTCTATGGAATGACGAAGAAGAACTACGTAGTCTCAAAAGAGGTCTAATGAGAAAATTTGAGATGAAGGATCTCGGTCGAGCAAAATTTATTCTAGGAATTCGCATCACCCAAAGCGAGACTGAAATCAAAATCGACCAGGAAAGCTATGTGGATAAGGTTTTGAAGAATTTTGGTATGGTAGACTGCAAGGTTGCGTCAACGCCATCTGTACCTGGACAAAAATTGGAAAAACCAGGATCATCACACATACCGGATGCTGGCACACCATACCAAAATCTGATTGGTTCGCTAATGTATTTATCTGTCTGCACGAGGCCGGACATAGCACATACAGTGAATCATCTGAGCCAATTTAACACCTGCTTTACTGAGGATCATTGGATAGCAGCGAAACGAGTGCTCAGATTTTTAAAGGGCACTAAAAGTCGTGGACTCATGTACAGGAAAAATGACAGAAAGGTGCTAGTGGGCTATGCAGATGCGAGTCATGCTACATCATATGACAGGAAGTCATACACCGGATTGGTTTTCCTGTGGAAAGGAGGAGCAATTTGCTGGGAAAGCAAAAAGCAGAAAACTGTAGCACTCTCAACTGCAGAAGCTGAATATGTAAGCAGCCAGAGAAGCAATATTCTTAAAACGGTTTACTGCTGAGATCACCGGAGAACCGGAGAGGCAACTGACTATCTACAGTGACAGTCAGTCAGCAATTGCCATTGCGCAGAACCCTGTGCACCACCAACGCACAAAACATATCGATGTGCGCCACCACTTTATTCGGGAATCTGTTGAGCATGGGCATGTTCGTTTAGAGTATGTAGAGACTGAGCGAATGGTGGCGGACGTACTTACGAAACCCCTGCTAAAGGGTAAGTTTACGTTGTGTGCGAGAGGTATGGGACTAGAGGAATGAAATTAAGGAGGAGTGTTAGAATAAAAGAGGTTACGCCTTACGTATTTTAACAGGCTGAAGACAGTCTATGATATTCTTTTTAATTTCAAATCTATATGTCTTTTGTGTCAATATTGTGTTGTCCAATTGTTGTCATGTCATGTTTTATCTGATGTCGAATAAAGATTAATTCTATCTAATTAATCCTTTATTATCAGTGATCTTCATATACCCACTGTGCCAAAATGTGTAATTAGTGATATAGAGTTGTACACTAATAACTTTTAATAGCTCGTGCCAAGTAGTTAATTAAAGGTTAAAAAAATTAAAATGTACAGCAGAGCAACATCCAGTAAGAAAAGTAGGTTAAGTATAGGATTTTTTTCAAAACAACTCTTAAGAATTGTTAAATATCCAAAACAGTGTAAAATTTATATTCCCCAACTGCATTTCATACCTATCTAGAATCGTCGTTAGGTTGCACAACACGGTACTAGTTTGAAAGTGCATCTTTCAATTTGTATCTGTATGTAACGTAAGCAGTCTGAATCAAAACAGAGGTTAAAAGGAGGCATCTACGCGCTAAAAACGCAGTCCGAAGTACAGGGTCACGCCATTGAGCTAAATTTTCCTCTCTAAAGAAACCGCAATCTTCAACATAACTGTTCCGAGCCACTAATGTGGACCGCGACCTACTGGAATTCGCAACGAAAATTCCATCTTATATTAGGGAATATAACCATGTAAAGGCTGTTACTTACCGCTTATGTAATCAAGAGTGTTCCTATATATTCCAGATACTCAATTACTGCAAGGTTGCTGAACAAATACGCAAAATTAAAGCAATTTCGCGTAAATCGCGACGTGACACAACGCTTGCCGTAGCACTGCCGTAGATGTGCAAACGTCACTGTGACAGGTCAAGAGCACACGGATTGTTTTTGAACAGCACAAACACAAAAGTGTTTCACTGTTCATACACACGCTACCAATGGTTACATAAGTAACAAAAAAATATTTATATTCTTATGCAAATAACATTTATTAAAAGCTCGTTACTCGTCCATGGCCAAATATAAAAACGTTCCGTAAAATAATATATACATCTGTCAAATTATACCTAGCCTGTGGTAAATTTGAAAAAAGCATGGCGGATTGTCGTTCCCGTGCTGTGTGTATTTTTATTTTGACGTCTCTGAATGAACTGTCTTTGTTTTAAATCAGCGATATTTATAGAAACTGTGTTTAAGTTAGTAGTGAGTGTTGATAAAACCCACAATGGGTTTGCCGGACACCTTTATAACCGAGGATAAGCTTCCTCAATGCTGGTCAGACGATGTGCGCATGAATGCACTTTTTGCACCTTTTCGTTTGAAATCTGCAAATCCGGAGTCATGGGACATGAAGATGAAGTTCTGGTCTGATCTGCTGAGGCAATGGTGCCGCTGGAAAAAGGATCCTGTTGTCTCTGCAGCTGATCTGAAATGCGCCTTTATGAGGAACGGACGGACGCCTGCCTGCCTTGACATTGTCGTGGAAGAAATGTTTCGGTAATTATTTTCCTAAAACCCAGCTTATCCTAATCCAATATCCGTATATTCAATATATCGTGCGATTGCGTCATCGCTTCTTTGCATAATAAACCTTAGAAGAAACAGGTTTTCATGCTTTGTTTAATTACTACAATAGACAACTTTGTGCATTTTATTCTGCACTCATTAATATGGGCGGGGAACTCTGGAATTAGCTAAAATGCACTGAATAAAAAAACAAGTTTAATTTATTTTTTTTCCGTTTGGGAACTTAGCTCAATCTCTATTTGTTAAGATTATATGCCAAGCTAAGGGTTTCTAGCCAAAACTAGTTAAAATTTATTTATTCCTGTATTACCTATTTTGTCAAACAAGTTAAAAGTTCTGGTAATAGGCCACAAGGGCACTTTAACTTTGAACATTCGGCTCAGCTTTAGAATCGTTGTCATCGAGTTCATTTTTTTTTTTTTTTTTGTTCTCCAGTTTTTCAGCAATCGACTTCATAGTCATAATCTGATGTGTTCTTTATCGAGACAGGAAGTTGGTTGATACTCCAGTGAACATCATCCCATGAGTTAGTTTCGATGGTCCAGGTTCAATATTTGCCATCTCTTGAGTCGGTTGACAGTCTCCGAGCTATCCAGGAGTTGTTGTGCTAGGTCATTAATATGCAATTGCAGTCTGTTCTTGTATCTTATGCTTGCGTTGTTAAGTGTCTGTTTAACAGTTTCCATCTCAAGGTGTTCATGTATTTCGCTGTTTCTGGTAAACCAAGCTGCTTGCGATAGGTATATAGGTATAGGTTATAGGTATACGCGGGCTGGGTTTCCGCAACTCGACGTCATATTTGCGCCTATTTTGCCTATATAAGCTGCTTGCGATATGGTTCTCAATGCTATGTTTTGAAATCTTTGTAGAATTTCTATATTTGAGTTGCTAGCTGAACCCCACAGTTCAATACCATATGTCCATATGGGCTTTATAGTTACTTTATATACTAAGAGCTTATTATGCAGTGAGAGTGGAGATTTACGTCCGATAAGCCATGACAAGTTCTTAAGCCTCATGTATGCCTCAGTTCGTTTAGCTTTTATATGGTTGCTCCATGTCAATCGTCTGTCCAACCCTGCCTGTTGGACAGACGATTAACATGGATCGAGTTCATGGCTCATTTTTTTAATATAGATTCTACTCATTAAAAGATGATTCCTCACCAAGTTTCAAGTTGTGAAAATCCATAGTTTTTGAGAAAAAAAATTAAAGTTTCCATATAAATTTCCATTACTGTGTATTTCGAGGAGATTTTGACTGACATTGACACTTGTGCGCGTTCCTTTTTACGTGTTGATATTGGTAATCTAAGAGCATTTATTAAAGTAACCGGAGTGGCCATGAGTCATTTTGTATACATAAAAAGTCTGCCGATTTTTGCGGGGGAGGGGAACGTCAAATGTATGCGTAACGTGAAAATAGCTACGTCAGATAAACGTCAGTCCATACAATGTGTATGACCACTGAGGGGCTACCGCTAAGTGAAAACGAACTTCGTTTGATTATCTCCGGAAACTCGGTCACCAGCGGGGTCACATTTCAAGAGTAATGACCGGGCGTCAAGTGTCGACTCGGTCAGTTTGCATGTTGCTGACACTGCGCATGCCGTTCCACGGCCCGCGTGCCCCCTCCGCGCCGGGCCTCCCCCCGCCCTATCCTCTAAATCACGTCATCGCTATGCTGATGCCGTAGCTGGTCGATCTGTCGCAGCCGACCGGAGAGACGCGCTCTCAAGAGCGCGTGAAGTTCGGGTTCCTCAGTGGTACTGCAGAACCGGTTGGTTCCGGTCTTCGGGTTGCCACACCGAGCAAGGCGCTATATGTATCGCGCCTGCATTACTCCGCCACGGCTGATGATGTGGCGGAGTACGTTCGTCAGAAGACGGGCTTCTCGCTGAGGGTGTTCCAGCTGCGTTCGCGCCACTATGTGCACTTCAGCTCGTTTGTGGTACGCGTGCCGCGGCCGCTGCAGGAGACCGTCGCATGTGCTGACTTCTGGCCGAAGGGTGTAGTGTTTCGACGGTTCCGGGCAATTGCCGAATCCTACACCGGAGACGACGATGCAACGGGGCCACGCCGTTTCGTCGCCTAAATAGTATTATTTGTTGTTTTGGTTTCGTGACGCATTGGTTGTTACTGTAATGTCACGTAAATGTATTTTTCAATAAATAAATCTCCGACTCTGTCGCTCGAACTAGCAAGTGCAACAGAGAGGGAGATATTCGAACGAAGTTCGTTTTCACTTCGCGGTAGCCCCTCTGGTCATATACTTTTGGCAGAGGGGAACGCCTGTCATTGGCCACTCCGGTTGGTTTAATGCTCTAAGTTGGTAATTGACTGACAATGACACTTGTGCGCGTTCCTTTTTACGTGTTGATATTGGTAATCTTAGAGCCTTTATTAAACCAACCGGAGTGGCCATGAGTCATTTTCTATACATAAAAAGTCTGCCGATTTTTGCGGGGGAGGGAACCGTCAAATGTATGCGTAACGTGAAAATAGCTACGTCAGATAAACGTCAGTCCATACAATGTGTATGACCACTGAGGGGCTACCGCGAAGTGAAAACGAACTTCGTTCGATTATCTCCGACTCTGTCGCTCGAACTAGCAAGTGCAACAGAGAGGGAGATATTCGAACGAAGTTCGTTTTCACTTCGCGGTAGCCCCTCTGGTCATATACTTTTGGCAGAGGGGAACGCCTGTTAATGGCCACTCCGTTGGCTTAATGCTCTAAGTTGGTGATTTCTTACTGACAATGACACTTGTGCGCGTTCCTTTTTACGTGTTGATATTGGTAGATGTTCTTTAGGTAAGTTTTTAATCAATTACGGATAATATTTAATATAATATAATAAATGTAGGTATCTGTTAGTTGTTTTCCGCATATGACCAAAAACGCAAAAGGCTAATTCGACATACTCTAAGGCTGGTCTGTGTAGGTACGACGACGAGCGAAGCGAGGAGGAGTGTTAGGTGTAGCGTGACCCTAGCGCGCGAGCCGAGCGAGCAAAACGAGCGTGCCGCGGCAGCGGCCGGCGAAGCGCCAGAACCGAAAATGTGTTATTTCACCTAGGTGTACCTACACCGACCAGTCTTAGGTATTACGCGTAATAAAGATTTGATAATTCACGTATTTGGAAGAACGGGGTTAAAAAAAAAGTGTGTCAAAATCTCGTCAAAATACACACAATGACGCCATCCATGGAAATTTATATGGAAACTTCAATATTTCGACGATGGAAATTTCAAATGTCGTAAAGGACAAATGCCTACTTTTGAGGGGAGCCAAAAATCAAAACTCCATTTAAAAAAAATATATAACTTTGAAACTACTCATCCTATAAAGATGAATCTTAGATGTATACTTTTCAAATAACGTCATCTACACTAACCTATTAGTCGCATAGCAATAAATGCAGTAGTTTAGAAAATAGTGTCCCTTACGACAAAAAAATATGAAGAAAATGTGTGTTACGCGTCTGAAAAAACAATATTTATGTGACAAAATCTCTTACGCCTTCCAACTAAATTATAATTTTATGTCGTAACTGCGTTAATACTAACGTCTACTACGAATTTCTTGTTGTAAAGTCATTAAAGTTTCGAGGTAAGTGAAGTAAGTACGTAGTTAACTGTATGAAAATAAAGATTTTACTACTAAATTTATTGATTTCTAAGCTTTTCTGATGCGGGAAAGTATAAAAATGTTATAAGTCTGATTAATGTTTTTATTTTTCCAAATAAATGTGTGGAAACAATTAAACATAACGAAACGTAATGAAACAAATCTGTGCTATAAGCTACATCTTACATTTATATAACAGCACTACACAAGTATCTAGTATTCACGAGGCGTTCGATATTTTCCATAAGAAATTCCACACGATGTATTTATTGACCTTATTGAATCTTAGAGCGCCTCGAACAGTTGTCTCGAGAGTGGGTTTCAAGCGGCAGCTGCAGTGCTATTATAAGCTATTCAAAATCACAATCAAGATAATCAAATGCTAAACTAAACACCTAGTGTTCTGCATCAAGTCAGAAACAGGTGTATTTCTTTGTTACATGTACATTATTGGTAACAAGTAAAAAGTACACACATCTAAATAACATTATAATTATGTGCGTCATACAGATTTTAATATATATTAATGATTTGTATTTTGCTTTGCATTGCTCACAGGAATGACGTTTATTTGAAATCTGTGTGACCTTTATAACTAAAAGGAACTTTCTACACGAGTATCACAAGTGAATTCTTTTGTATTTTAAGATTGAGATCAATGGGATTGTCATTTCTTTTTAGTGCCTTACAACATAGGAATTTCAAAATTATTGAGACATACGACCTTGCGCTTAAGACCACGAGACGACAAGAAAGTATATTTGACCGATACAACACAGTATTTTAAATAAAAAGCAGTTACGACAAACTTAACCATCTCATAACTTTTTTATTAGGAGTAGTATCGAGAGACCGATACTACAGACGGATAGAAAAAAATATACTGATTCCAATGGTATATTTAGTGTACTTACGACAAAATGTCCTTTACGACATTTGAAATTTCCACCGTCGATTTTTTTTTCTCAAAAACTATGAGTTTTCATAACTTGAAATTTGGTGAGGAATCATCTTTTAATGAGTAGGATCTATAAAAAAAAAAATGAGCCATGAACTCGATGACAACGATTCTAAAGTCGTACCTAATTGAGGCTGTGGTAGTTTTATTATTATTGGTAATCAGAGGCGTCTTTACCGTGTGTGTGAACCTAGCATATCAACTTTCAGCATCTCAACAAATGATGATAGTTCTTGTAGCATCCCAAATAGTTCTACAGTTCTAGATAGTTTTTTTCAGTAGTTCAGCCAATTTCAGGAAATAAAATGAAAATTTAAAAATGAGATGTTAACTTCGCAATTGAACTATCAGCATCTCACACATCCTCGATTCCTAGACGTAAAATATAGATTGGGATGAAAAGTTCTACTGTTTCTAGACAGTATATCAATAGTTCTGGCCAAAAAACCAAAAAAAATTTTTTTTACATACTTGACTCAAAATTTGAAAATAATTTCAAAGTCTACCAGCAGGCATATCACGCTTTAGAGAGGCTTTAAATGCGGCATCTTATGTGTTCTCGATCCTTACACATAAAACAAACATATATCTCAACATTTCTAGCGAGACTAATCCAAAATGAAAATAATTTAAAAAGAAAACGTATCAATATGGGAGAAAAATCTATTTTGTACGATTACTATAGACATGCGATGTCTTTGTGGCCTTCCAGGACCAGCATCTCAGGCGTTCTGGGTGGAAAAACGTTAAGCAATCATAGAGCTAGATAGTTCCTGTAGCTGGACGCCAAACTGAAAGAGTTCTAGAAGGAAACTTAGCATAATATGAGAAAAATCGATTTTGTACGAATATTACAGAAATACTATGTTATTATGGGCTTCCAGGCCCAGCATCTCAGGAGTTCTGGGTGGAAACACGTCCAGCTATCATAGAACTAGACAGTTCCAGCCGCTGGATGTCAAACTGATATAGTTCTAGAAGGAAACTTAGCATAATGTGAAAAAAAAACGATTTTGTACAAATACCACTGATATACTATGTTTTTATGGGCTTCCAGGCCCAGCATCTCAGGCGTTCTGGGTGGCAACACGTATAGCTATCCTAGAACTATCCAGTTCCGGCAGCTGAAAGTCAAACTGACAGAGTTCTAGAAGGAAACTTAGCATTATGTGAGAAAAATCGATTTTGTACGAATACCACTGATATACTGTTTTTATGGGCTTCTGGGCCCAGCATCTCAGGCGTTCTGGGTAGCGACAAGTAAAGCTAACCTAGAACTAGACAGTTCCGGCACCTGGAAGTCAAACTGAAAGAGTTCTCGAAGGGAACTTAGCATTATGTGTGAAAAATCGATTTTTTTGGATTACTACTGACATGCGACGTTTTTCTGGGCTTCCAGGCCCAGCATCTCAGGAGTTCTGGGTGGAAACACGTATAGCTATCATAGAACGAGAGAGTTCCAGCCGCTGGACGTCAAACTGAAAGAGTTCTAGAAGAAACTTAGCATAACGTGAGAAAAATCGATTTTGTACGAATACCACTGATATACTGTTTTAATGGGCTTCTAGGCCCAGCATCTCAGGCGTTATGGGTGGCAACACGTATAGCTATCCTAGAACTAGACAGTTCCGGCAGCTGAAAGTCAAACTGAAAGAGTTCTCGGAGGGAACTTAGCATTATGTGTGAAAAATCGATTTTGTTGGGTTACTACTGACATGCGACGTTTTTGTGGGCTTCCAGGCCCAGCATCTCAGGAGTTCTGGGTAAAAAGACGTATAGCTATCATAGAACTAGACAGTTCCAGCCGCTGGATATCAAACTGATAGAGTTCTAGAAGGAAACTTAGCATAATTTGAAAAAATCGATTTTGTACGAATACCACTCATATACTATGTTTTTATGGGCTTCAAGGCCCAGCATCTCAGGCTTTCTGGAAGGCAACACGTAAAGCTATCGTAGAACTAGACAGTTCCGGCAGCTGGAAGCCAAACGGAAAGAGTTCTCGAAGGAAACTTAGCAGTACGTGAGAAAAAACGATATTGTTGGACTACTACTGATATGCGATGTTTTTGTGGGCTTCCAGGCCCAGCATCTCAGGCGTTCTGGGTGGCAACACGTATAGCTATCCTAGAACTAGCCAGTTCCGGCAGCTGAAAGTCAAACTGAAAGAGTTCTCGGAGGGAACTTAGCATTATGTGTGAAAAATCGATTTTGTTGGGTTACTACTGACATGCGACGTTTTTGTGGGCTTCCAGGCCCAGCATCTCAGGAGTTCTGGGTAAAAACACGTATAGCTATCATAGAACTAGACAGTTCCAGCCGCTGGATATCAAACTGATAGAGTTCTAGAAGGAAACTTAGCATAATTTGAAAAAATCGATTTTGTACGAATACCACTGATATACTATGTTTTTATGGGCTTCTAGGCCCAGCATCTCAGGCTTTCTGGAAGGCAACACGTAAAGCTATCGTAGAACTAGACAGTTCCGGCAGCTGGAAGCCAAACGGAAAGAGTTGTCGAAGGAAACTTAGCAGTACGTGAGAAAAAACGATATTGTTGGACTACTACTGATATGCGATGTTTTTGTGGGCTTCCAGGCCCAGCATCTCAGGAGTTCTGGGTGGAAACACGTATAGCTATCATAGACCTAGATAGTTCCAGCAGCTAGATTCCAAACTGAAAGAGTTCTAAAAGGAAACTTGGCATGATGTGAGAAAAAAAGACTGTTGGACTACTACTGATATACGACGGTTTTGTGGGCTTCCAGGCCCAGCATCTCAGGAGTTCTGGGTGGAAACACGTACAGCTATCATAGAACTAGACTGTTCGAGCCGCTGGATGTCAAACTGATAGAGTTTTAGAAGGAAACTTAGCATTATGTGAAAAAAATCGATTTTGTACAAATACCACTGATATACTATGTTTTTATGGGCTTCCAGGCCCAGCATCTCAGGCGTTCTGGGTGGCAACACGTATAGCTATCCTAGAACTAGCCAGTTCCGGCAGCTGAAAGTCAAACTGAAAGAGTTCTCGAAAGGAATTTAGCATTATGTGAGAATAATCGATTTTGTACGATTACTACTGACATGCGATGTCTTTGTGGCCTTCCAGGTCCAGCATCTCAGGCCTACTGGGTGGAAACACGTTAAGCTATCATAGAGCAAGATAGTTCCAGTAGCTGGACGCCAAACTGAAAGAGTTCTCGAAGGGAACTTAGCATTATGTGTGAAAAATCGATTTTTTTGGATTACTACTGACATGCGACGTTTTTCTGGGCTTCCAGGCCCAGCATCTCAGGCGTTCTGGGTGGCAACACGTATAGCTATCCTAGAACTAGCCAGTTCCGGCAGCTGAAAGTCAAACTGAAAGAGTTCTAGAAGAAACTTAGCATAATGTGAGAAAAATCGATTTTGTACGAATACCACTGTTACTAATATTTGTTTTTAAGCAGTAACGCTGCTAAAGAAAATTATAAATTTTTAAGTGAAAGGAAAAATTGAAAAATTTAATGCTCCGAGCCGGATTCGAACCGGCGACCACAGGCATTCATGGCCCGTCGCTACTACCAACTGAGCTATCGGAACAATCTGGTTCGGGCACCAAATCCTTCAATCAGTTCCTTCATATAACGCCTTAGGGAGGCGTATGTAGCGACATCTACCAGAAGACTTAGGCTTCTTTACGGCACCAACGTCTCAAATTATGTTGAGAAATCGTCAGTAACGATGCGCCACCCCATACTAAATTAATATTTGTTTTTAAGCAGTAATGCTGCTAAAGAAAATTATAAATTTTAAGTGAAAGGAAAAATTTAATGCTCCGAGCCGGATTCGAACCGGCGACCACAGGCATTCATGGCCCGTCGCTACTACCAACTGAGCTATCGGAACAATCTGGTTCGGGCACCAAATCCTTCAATCAGTTCCTTCATATAACGCCTTAGGGAGGCGTATGTAGCGACATCTACCAGAAGACTTAGGCTTCTTTACGGCACCAACGTCTCAAATTATGTTGAGAAATCGTCAGTAACGATGCGCCACCCCATACTAAATTAATATTTGTTTTTAAGCAGTAACGCTGCTAAAGAAAATTATAAATTTTTAAGTGAAAGGAAAAATTGAAAAATTTAATGCTCCGAGCCGGATTCGAACCGGCGACCACAGGCATTCATGGCCCGTCGCTACTACCAACTGAGCTATCGGAACAATCTGGTTCGGGCACCAAATCCTATACGATGCGATATACGATGTTTTTGTGGGCTTCAGGCCCAGCATCTCAGGCGTTCTGGGTGGCAACACGTATAGCTATCATAGAACTAGACAGTTCCTGAAGATGGAAGCAAAATGGAAAGAGTATTCGAAAGAAACTTAGCATTATGTGAGAAATATAATTCACATTCAAAATTGAAGTCAATAATTAGCGTTTCGTGAAGTTAATTCGACATACTGATATAGCTAGTCAGATTTAGTTATTAAAATTTTACAAAAATTGATCATTTTTTAAGATTCAAATGTTAGCAATTACGCTCGTTTTTTTAAATTATATTTGGCATTTACCTGAATACCTGATTATAATTAATTACTTATTTGTAAGTTAAAGTTTCAGTAATGTTGATTATTTTCTTCACAGACTTTAATAAATTTTATAAAAAAGACTTGTTATTTACCTAGCTAGCTATTACCCACCGAGAGATTCAGGATGAACTGAAGATTGGATCCCAGGCAGTTTCTACCATTTTGCATGACCACCTTCAAGTTCGGAAGGTTTCGTCTCGATGGATACCACATTTTCTCACGGAGGAGCAAAAAGATAGACGTGTCGATTGGTGCAAATTTATGCTAAAAAAATTCGATAAAGGCGATTCACAACAAGTGAGCTACATTGTGACATCCGACGAATCTTGGATATATAGACCTACGACCCATTTACAAAACAGCAATCCACGCAATGGGTCTTTGAAGAAGATGATTTACCTACTAAAGAAGTTCGCGGCCGAAGCGTCAACAAAAAAATGGTTGCTGTTTTTTTTCGACGTAGTGGACCGGTAGCCTTAATTCCACTTGAAGATCATAAAACAGTTATCATAAACCAGCCAATGGTACAGTGAAGTTTGCTTGCCACAGGCCTTCCAGGAGCTGAACGTCAGCCGTCCAAGTACTGGAACCCGGGGCATAATTTTTCATCAAGATAATGCTCCGGCTCACACGGCTGCCAGAACCATGGATTTTTTTAGCAAATCAGGAGTGCAACTGCTACCACACCCTGCGTACAGCCCTGACCTGGCTCCGTGTGATTTTTTTCTGTTCCCCACGTTAAAAAAATCATTACGTGGGCGACGATTTTCAACGGCGGATGAAGCAGTAGACGAATTCAGGCGACTTTTTTTTGACCTTCCGCAAGAACAGTTTTTTTCCTGTTTTGAAAGTTGTTTCCGTCGAATGCATAAGTGCATAAATGTAGCAGGGGAATACTTTGAAAAATTGTAATTAAAGTTTTATTATATTCCTTATAGTTTTTGTTTAACTAAAAATTTTCAGAACAGCCCTCGTATTGCTGCAAATGTTATAGTTATCATAAGTTAATCACATTAAAAATTGAAGTAATCATCAGCGTCTCGTCAACTTAATTTGACATACTCACATAACTAGTCGAATTTAGATATTAAAACTTGTATAATATTGAAAAAGTTGATTATTTTTAAAATTATTATTTTAAGATGCTGCATGAAAATTATAAGAATGTGTAGAATACGGTGTTTTTAAGTATTACTTACTACCCATGTTATGATGTTATGATTGCGATAATGGCCGATGACTCCTGATACCTGATTTATTAACTAACGGTGAAAAATGATCGGTGTATAATGAATATTTTTTGTTACTTTCTTCACTGTATCATTTTTCAAATTATTCCAACGATTTCTTACAGGATTTTCAGTTAAATTATGTCATAAAGAAAAAAAACTATCAAAATAAATCAGCTAAGCATGAAGAACCGGGAGAACCGGGAATCCCGGTACCGGCCCCAACCCAGAACCAACAAAATCGATTTTTCTCACATACTGCTAAGTTTCCTTCAAAAACTCTTTCCGTATGGCTTCAAGCTGCCGGAACTGTATAATTCTAGGATAGCTGTACGTGTTTCCACCCAGAACTCCTGAGATGCTGGGCCTGGAAGCCCACAAAAACATCGCATGTCAGTAGTTATCGTACAACATCGATTATTCTCACATAATGCTAAATTCCTCTCGAGAACTCTTTCCGTTAGGCTTCCAGCTGCCGGGACTGTCTAGTTTTTGGATAGCTTTACGTGTTGCCACTCAGAAAGCCTGAGATGCTGGGCCTGGAAGTCCATAAAAGTTTAGTATAACAGTGGTATTCTTACAAAATAGATTTTTGACACATTATGCTAAGTTTCCTTCTAGAACTCTTTCAGTTTGGCATCTAGCTACTGGAACTGTCTAGGTCTAGGATAGCTTTACGTGTTTCCATCCAGAACTCCTGAGATGCTGGGCCTGGAAACCCACAAAAACATCGCATATCAGTAGTACTCCAACAAAATCGATTTCTCTCACATACTGCTAAGTTTCCTTCGAAAACTCTTTCCGTATGGCTTCCAGCTGCCGGAACTGTATAATTCTAGGATAGCTGTACGTGTTTCCACCCAGAACTCCTGAGATGCTGGGCCTGGAAGCCCACAAAAACATCGCATGTCAGTAGTTATCGTACAACATCGATTATTCTCACATAATGCTAAATTCCTCTCGAGAACTCTTTCCGTTAGGCTTCCAGCTGCCGGGACTGTCTAGTTTTTGGATAGCTTTACGTGTTGCCACTCAGAAAGCCTGAGATGCTGGGCCTGGAAGTCCATAAAAGTTTAGTATAACAGTGGTATTCTTACAAAATAGATTTTTGACACATTATGCTAAGTTTCCTTCTAGAACTCTTTCAGTTTGGCATCTAGCTACTGGAACAGTCTAGGTCTATGATAGCTTAACGTGTTTCCACCCAGTACGCCTGGAAGGCCACAAAGACATCGCATGTCAGTAGTAATCGTACAAAATCGATTATTCTCACTTAATGCTAAATTCCTTTCGAGAACTCTTTCAGTTTGACTTTCAGCTGCCGGAACTGGCTAGTTCTAGGATAGCTATACGTATAGCCCATAAAAACATAGTAAATCAGTGGTATTTGTACAAAATCGATTTTTTCACATTATGCTAAGTTTCCTTCTAGAACTCTATCAGTTTGACATCCAGCGGCTTGAACAGTCTAGTTCTATGATAGCTATACGTGTTTCCACCCAGAACTCCTGAGATGCTGGGCCTGGAAGCCCACAAAACCGTCGTATATCAGTAGTAGTCCAACAAAGTCTTTTTTTCACACATAATGCCAAGTTTCCTTCTAGAACTCTTTCAGTTTGGCATCTAGCTGCTGGAACTATCTAGGTCTATGATAGCTATACGTGTTTCCAACCAGAACTCCTGAGATGCTGGGCCTGAAAGCCCACAAAAACATCGCATATCAGTAGTAGTCCAACAATATCGTTTTTTCTCACGTACTGCTAAGTTTCCTTCGAGAACTCTTTCCGTTTGGCTTCCAGCTGCCGGAACTGTTTAGTTCTACGATAGCTTTACGTGTTGCCTTCCAGAAAGCCTGAGATGCTGGGCCTAGAAGCCCATAAAAACATAGTATATCAGTGGTATTCGTACTAAATCGATTTTTTCACATTATGCTAAGTTTCCTTCTAGAACTCTATCAGTTTGATATCCAGCGGCTGGAACTGTCTAGTTCTATGATAGCTATACGTGTTTTTACCCAGAACTCCTGAGATGCTGGGCCTGGAAGCCCACAAAAACGTCGCATGTCAGTAGTAACCCAACAAAATCGATTTTTCACACATATTGCTAAGTTCCCTCCGAGAACTCTTTCAGTTTGACTTTCAGCTGCCGGAACTGTCTAGTTCTAGGATAGCTATACGTGTTGCCACCCATAACGCCTGAGATGCTGGGCCTAGAAGCCCATGAAAACAGTATATCAGTGGTATTCGTACAAAATCGATTTTTCTCACATTATGCTAAGTTTCTTCTAGAACTCTTTCAGTTTGACATCCAGCGGCTGGAACTGTCTCGTTCTATGATAGCTATACGTGTTTCCACCCAGAACTCCTGAGATGCTGGGCCTGGAAGCCCACAAAAACATCGCATATCAGTAGTAGTCCAACAATATCGTTTTTTCTCACGTACTGCTAAGTTTCCTTCGAGAACTCTTTCCGTTTGGCTTCCAGCTGCCGGAACTGTCTAGTTCTACGATAGCTTTACGTGTTGCCTTCCAGAAAGCCTGAGATGCTGGGCCTAGAAGCCCATAAAAACATAGTATATCAGTGGTATTCGTACTAAATCGATTTTATCACATTTTGCTAAGTTTCCTTCTAGAACTCTATCAGTTTGATATCCAGCGGCTGGAACTGTCTAGTTCTATGATAGCTATACGTGTTTTTACCCAGAACTCCTGAGATGCTGGGCCTGGAAGCCCATAAAAACATAGTATATCAGTGGTATTTGTACACAATCGATTTTTTCACATTATGCTAAGTTTCCTTCTAGAACTCTATCAGTTTGACATCCAGCGGCTTGAACAGTCTAGTTCTATGATAGCTGTACGTGTTTCCACCCAGAACTCCTGAGATGCTGGGCCTGGAAGCCCACAAAACCGTCGTATATCAGTAGTAGTCCAACAAAGTCTTTTTTTCTCACATAATGCCAAGTTTCCTTCTAGAACTCTTTCAGTTTGGCATCTAGCTGCTGAAACTGGCTAGTTCTAGGATAGCTATACGTGTTGCCACCCAGAACGCCTGAGATGCTGGGCCTGGAAGCCCATAAAAACATAGTATATCAGTGGTATTTGTACAAAATCGATTTTTTTCACATCGTGCTAAGTTTCCTTCTAGAACTCTATCAGTTTGACATCAAGCGGCTGGAACTGTCTAGTTCTATGATAGCTGTACGTGTTTCCACCCAGAACTCTTGAGATGCTGGGCCTGGAAGCCCATAAAAACATAGTATTTCTGTAATATTCGTACAAAATCGATTTTTCTCATATTATGCTAAGTTTCCTTCTAGAACTCTTTCAGTTTGGCGTCCAGCTACAGGAACTATCTAGCTCTATGATTGCTTAACGTGTTTCCACCCAGAACGCCTGAGATGCTGGGCCTGGAAGGCCACAAAGACATCGCATGTCTATAGTATTCGTACAAAATCGATTTTTTTCACATTATGCTAAGTTTCCTTCTAGAACTCTTTCAGTTTGACATCCAGCGGCTGGAACTGTCTAGTTCTATGATAGCTATACGTTTTTTTACCCAGAACTCCTGAGATGCTGGGCCTGGAAGCCCACAAAAACGTCGCATGTCAGTAGTAACCCAACAAAATCGATTTTTCACACATAATGCTAAGTTCCCTCCGAGAACTCTTTCAGTTTGACTTTCAGCTGCCGGAACTGTCTAGTTCTAGGATAGCTATACGTGTTGCCACCCATAACGCCTGAGATGCTGGGCCTAGAAGCCCATTAAAACAGTATATCAGTGGTATTCGTACAAAATCGATTTTTCTCACGTTATGCTAAGTTTCTTCTAGAACTCTTTCAGTTTGACGTCCAGCGGCTGGAACTCTCTCGTTCTATGATAGCTATACGTGTTTCCACCCAGAACTCCTGAGATGCTGGGCCTGGAAGCCCAGAAAAACGTCGCATGTCAGTAGTAATCCAAAAAAATCGATTTTTCACTTATAATGCTAAGTTCCCTTCGAGAACTCTTTCAGTTTGACTTCTAGGTGCCGGAACTGTCTAGTTCTAGGTTAGCTTTACTTGTCGCTACCCAGAACGCCTGAGATGCTGGGCCCAGAAGCCCATAAAAACAGTATATCAGTGGTATTCGTACAACATCGATTTTTCTCACATAATGCTAAGTTTCCTTCTAGAACTCTTTCAGTTTGACTTTCAGCTGCCGGAACTGGCTAGTTCTAGGATAGCTATACGTGTTGCCACCCAGAACGCCTGAGATGCTGGGCCTGGAAGCCCATAAAAACATAGTATATCAGTGGTATTTGTACAAAATCGATTTTTTTCACATTATGCTAAGTTTCCTTCTAGAACTCTATCAGTTTGACATCCAGCGGCTGGAACTGTCTAGTTCTATGATAGCTGTACGTGTTTCCACCCAGAACTCCTGAGATGCTGGGCCTGGAAGCCCATAAAAACATAGTATTTCTGTAATATTCGTACAAAATCGATTTTTCTCATATTATGCTAAGTTTCCTTCTAGAACTCTTTCAGTTTGGCGTCCAGCTACAGGAACTATCTAGCTCTATGATTGCTTAACGTGTTTCCACCCAGAACGCCTGAGATGCTGGGCCTGGAAGTCCACAAAGACATCGCATGTCTATAGTAATCGTACAAAATCGATTTTTCTCCCATATTGATACGTTTTCTTTTTAAATTATTTTCATTTTGGATTAGTCTCGCTAGAAATGTTGAGATATATGTTTGTTTTATGTGTAAGGATCGATAACACGTAAGATGCCGCATTTAAAGCCTCTCTAAAGCGTGATATGCCTGCTGGTAGACTTTGAAGTTATTTTCAAATTTTGAGTCAAGTAGGTAAAAATAATTTTTTTGGTTTTTTGGCCAGAACTATTGATATATTGTCTAGAAACAGTAGAACTTTTCATCCCAATCCATATTTTACGTCTTGGAATCGAGGAAGTGTGAGATGCTGATAGTTTATTTGCGAAGTTGACATCTCATTTTTAAATTTTCATTTTTTTTCCTGAAATTGGCTGAACTACTGAAAAAAACTATCTAGAACTGTAGAACTATTTGGGATGCTACAAGAACTATCATCATTTGTTGAGATGCTGAAAGTTGATATGCTAGGTTCACACACACGTCTTTACCTATGAGGCAGGGTGTGCGTTACACACGGGCGCAGTGGTCTTAGGGGGCACTGAGCCGCCCGCTGCCATTCCGTTTTGACCGCGAGCTTACTAGGGGGCGCTAGAGTAATGTTTGCACATGGTCTAGAGATACCTCTGTGTTGGTTAATTTGCTTTCTTTTTGAGATTGTTAAAAGTTGCTATAAAAGATTCCTTGGATTCTACAGAGTCTTTGTCTGCTAAGTTATAAAAGGAAAGGTTAAAATGTTGTTAGCTCATAGAGAACGGCATTAAGCTCACCATTTGAACATTTCTGTTGTGCAATAAAGGTTAAATAAATAAATACAATTTAGTAACCCTTGTTTATTCGCGAAAAACCGGCCAAGTGCGAGTCGGACTCGCGCACGAAAGGTTCCGAATCTATTTAAACAGTAAAAAAAAATGTTGTATGGGAGCCCCCCTTAAATATTTATTTTATTTTGTTTTTATTATTTGTTGTTATAGCGGCAACAGAAATACATAACCTGTGAAAATTTCAACTATCTAGCTATCACGGTTCTTGAGTTACAGCCTGGTGACAGACAGAGAGACGGATAGCGAAGTCTTAGTAATAGGGTCCCGTTTTTACCTTTTGGGTACGGAACCCTAAAAAAGTAGCCATAAACAGACAAACATGGAAGAAAATGCTAGACAAATACTGGTCGACACACGTAAAAAGAGCTCTGCGCGCCATATTAAATGTATGGCAGCCAGAGTCGTTATTACGTGTGTCAACAGTGTCAAGTCAAGGGTGTCAAGAGTAGAAAATGATGGTTCGGAAGAGGCTTATGTTTAAACGAAACCCAAACAAACATGTTTATGCATTTTAATTTGAAAAGTGAAATGAAAACAAATAAAGGATTAAATAAATAAATAAATATAAAACCAATATTTGTTTTTAAGCAGTAACGCTGCTAAAGAAAATTATAATTTTTTTTTAAATGAAAGGAAAAATTGAAAAATTCATTATAAATATAAAACCCTTGTTAATAAATTATCTTTTCAGCAATGGTGAGCTGGCACCCCTTACAAAGTACCAACAGATTCTGCACAACGGGCCCGAAGGCTGGGTCCGCTGGGGCGCACGTCTGGCGTTCAAGCCGGCAGCATTCGCCCTGACTGCTGTCACGTTGCTGCTGCCGGCCAGACAGGCCATAGACAGTGATGGGCTCCCAAAGGCCAGCATCGATTCTACACAGAGATTTGTGTGTGAAAGCGCTGTTAAGGTATGTTCTCAGTAGCATTTTTAGTATACCCTAAGTTACCATAAACACTTATTTCAAAAGCATATTGTAAGGTAAACAATTACATCATTGATAGGGATATTTGGCAGTGATAGCATCCTCCATGAGTAATCGATTGCAGATTAAAAATAAAGAACTAAGCTTAGTTAGAAAGCATAGTAGAAACCTCACTATTGTGAATACCCTGTGAATATTATTAATTTCGATTTTCATATAATGAGCCTTATGTGTGTTCCGATAAGTGTCACCTTGCTAGATTTGACCACAGGCATGGCAGAAAAACAGCGTCTGAGCCAGAGTCCCTGGGACCTAGCGGTCTCGAGGGCTACTTGGTGCAGGCATTAGCTGAGCCATCTTCTTTTTCGACTGTTTGTATGTTTTACTGTTTTAGTATAATCTAATTTGTTCTGTTAAACGGTCATCCACACCAGACGGGCGGCTCGGCCGGTCCAGTCCAAACCCTCGCCCGAGCCGTCCGAATTTGGTCGGTGTGGACACGCCTGAGGTGCGTACGAATTTGAGCAGCCTCAGATTGAGGCACGCACGGTTCAACTATTTGCTCTAATTCGTACGCGCTCACGCGCTGTGCGCGACGACGCGCGGCGAGCCGCCTAATGGCCGATTTACACTATCGGCGATGATCGGCGCGGGACAGGGACACCGTTATGCATTAGACGGAGAAACATGTACCTCCATCGCATTTTAACGCATAACGGTGTCCTGTCCCGCGCCGATCATCGCCGATAGTGTAGAGGAGCCATAAAGTCGGTCTTTTGACCGTGTTCAAAGGCGCCTCAGTGTGTTTCCGAATTCGGACGTGTATCCGACCAGCCGCGGACAGAACGATGTAATTTGGTGAAGTAAATTTGCACCACATGAATTAAGATTTTTGTACAACTGTCACATCCACCTCCGAGGCGATTTTCTCTTCTTCTTGGTACTAATTCGGTGTATTACGATAAACGCAGCCGCAGCTGTCATTGTGTCCGACGCCATTTTGAACGACGCACATAGTCGGCTCGCCGCGACGCGAGCAAGCTGGTTCGCCCGAGCATGTTTATGTGCACCAAATTGGCACGAGAGCAGCCCGCCGCGCGGGGCGAGCATGCCTCAGGCTGAGCCGCTCAAATTCGTACGCAGCTTTGGGCAAACCGCGGCAAGTCGGTTGGCTAGAGACTGCTCAGGAACGCGAAGCGGGGGAGGCCTTTGCCCACCAGTGGGACACAACAAGCTCTTAATACCTAATTATAACTGTTTATGTGCATACACCTATATATAAATACGTACGTATGTAAATACTTTTTTATACTCTTCGACTTTAGTGTTTGAGTTAAGACTTCGTACAAAAATCACATACTTTTTACTATGGAGGTCCCAACCCCAACTCAACATTTTACAACACATGTGTAGACAACTAAAATAAATTCGACCAATCACGTGGCGCCTTTACTGAACTAAATTGTATTCGACCAATAGGACGCCGTCACTATAATGTAAAAATTTAAGGACATCAACGCACAAAAAAGAAAAAGCCGTCGGCTGCACTTCGTTTCATGAGGGCTTAGATTTTCAATAGATACCAAGTTTATTTAATTAGTTCAGTTGACTCGTAGAAAAAGTATTGTGTACAATAGTTATATTTATAATTAGCTTTTTAAGTCTCGTACCTTAAGTAGGCCACTCAGCAAGCTTCGTGGCCTAAACGTGGTACTCGACTGAAAAAGCATACATTATATAACGATTGCATAAAATAAAATATTATAAGTACAAACTTTATGGTGCAGATACAGCACAATAGGTTAAGTTGGTTATTTATTTTATTTATCGTATGGCAAATTTAGAACCGTGAGATCTTGGAAAAGACAGTACGGTTGCCAGGTTGTTGCACTTTTAGCACCACCCAGGGGTCACGTGTAGGGTAGCGATGGGTAATTCCTACGGACGTGGTGCAACTTCGACCCCCAAGTTAAGTTGGTAAAAAGATGGGGTATTACTAAATTATGTATTCTGGCAGGTTATTAGGCCTGTCGCTGGTGCCACACACACTATGCTACAATTTTACCTATTAGCAATTAAAATAACACTTTAGTTATACTAAAGAGGATAAAATTTCACTTTATCGCCACATTTGCCGCATAACTGCCTATTTCCTGTTCAAAACCGGGAAGTGAAAACGAACTTCGATCGATATCTTCCTCTCTGTCGCGCGAACTAGCAAGTGCAACAGAGAGAGATACACGAAGTTCGTTTTTACTTCGCGGCAGCCCCTAAGTTTATGATAACAGTATGATGAAATTTTAATGGTAAAACAATGATCACAACTATTGTGATACTTGTAGTTAGGGGATCAGTGGCGAGACTATAGGCTGATTTGTCTTACGGCCAGCAAGTGACTTGTAGGCGAATAGGCCAGCGTCTCTACTGTCCTGGCAAATCGTTTTTAACCCAAATAGAATCGTTAATCTCGTTTCTATTTGGCAACGCGCTTGTACTCCTCGATAGCCGTAAGCATCTATAGGCTACGGTATCTGCTTACGGTTGCTTGCTTGCCACCATTGTGGAATAAAGAAAAAGTAACAACCACTGTTCCTTTTCCTGTTTCATCTGACATTGTGTTTCTCACTTTCAGGAGCAAGCAACAGAGCTACTAGAGAACTTCCCGAACGACGCGGAACGCATGGGCACCATAGACGAACTGATGAAGAGCTGCAAGTGGCTGCAGGGCCGGGACACCTTCGAGATGCTGCTCGGCTACCTCGTGTCCCAGGGCGCGGCCGTCAAGAAGGAAGAGGTCATCAAACTGGGTGTGTACCTTCAAGTTCTGCGCTCCTGGTATTTGAGACTTCTTAGTAGCATCATATTAGCCGAAAGACGTCCACTGCTGGACATAGGCCTCCCCCAAAGAGTGCCACAGTGACCGGTCCCGCTTCCAGCGGACTCCCGCAACCTTTACCAGGTCATCAGTCCACCTTGTGTGCCTACCCACGCCGCGCCTTCCGGTACGTGGTCGCCACTCGAGAACCTTTCCGCCCCAACGGCCATCGGTTCTACGTGCTATGTGCCCACTGCCACTGAAGTTTAGCGATCTTAAGCGATCCACAAAGACTAGTCTTATGCCAATACTACGGATTGTGCAGCAATGACCCTTCTTTATAAACGCAATACGGATGGGAGGTTGACCAGTTCACGGTAACTTAATGACCTAACATTACTTTTTAACCCCCAACGCAAAGAGAGGGGTGTTATAAGTTTAACGTGTATGTGTGTCTGTCTGTGGTATCGTAGCTCCCTAACGGATGAACCGATTTGAATCCGGTTTTTTTGTGTCATAGATAATTTCATCCCGAGAGTCATGTTTAATCAAAATCTGTTCAGCCGTTTTTGAGATATAGAATAGAATAGAATAGAATGTTTATTTGTAAAGTCATGTACATGAGATGTTTACATTATTATACAAAAGGCTTCCATGACACACAAATGGTCTTATAAGTAACTTAATTCTATATTCCGGGTCATGCTTCTTTATTATGTGAAGAGTAATTGTTTAAATAATAATTTACAAAGCAAATTTAATTTTATGTACTTAATTCTAATTCTAATAATTTTTAATGTCAAGAGTTAGGTGTATAGGTTATATAATTTACTCAAATTCAATTTATTCAATTTACTTTTTTTATTTTATTAAGTTACCTACTTTTATGATGCGACAGGGCTTCATCATTTAGAAACTCCTCCACTGAGTAATAACATTTATGAGTGAGAAACGTTTTCAATTTTTTGTGGAATTGTTTATAATTTGGTTCCAGTTTGATTTCATCGGGTATTTTGTTTACTATTCGGATACATACAAAATGAGGCCCATTTCTAAGGATAGCTAGTTTGGAGTTTTCAGTTTGTTTCTATACTGGTTCCTGGTTTTGTATGTATCTAGTTTAGCTTCAAATAGATCGGGGTTTTCCCTAGCAAATATAGCGGCCTCCATTATATATATTGCCGGAAGGGTGAGTAACTCGAACTGTTTAAAAAAGGGTCGGCAGCTATTTGGTATCCGTATATTTGCCAGAATCCGTATGCATTTTTTTTGTAACACAAACAGTTCATGTGCGTCAGTGCTGGCTCCCCATAAGATCACACCATATCGGAGACTGGAATAGATAAACGCGTAGTATACGGATAGTGCAGCCTCAAAATCTGCATTTAACTTTATCATGTTAAGCGCGTAGATAAACTTCGTTAATTTTGTCTTCGTGTATTGTATGTGAGCTCTCCAGTTTATTCCGGAGTCAATAATCACTCCTAGTAATTTAAATTCTGCGACTTCCTCTATTTGGGTGCTATTCATGTATAAGTTTAGTTCTAAAGGTTTTTTCTGTCTAGGTTTAAATTGTATAATTTTAGTTTTCTTTATATTTATTTCAAGGTTGTGGTCTTCTAGCCATGTTCTAACTGTATTGAAGTGACAAATAAGTTGGGAGTTACATTCTGGACTATTTGTGGCGCTGAATAAAAGGGAGACGTCGTCAGCAAATATTACACAGGTTATGTTGGGATCTAGACTTTTAGGCAGGTCGTTTATATAGGCTAAAAATAGGGTACATGCCAAGACACTCCCTTGAGGCAAGGAACAGGTAGTGCGGCGCACTTGTGAGTTAATACTAGTTACTTTTCGGGTATCATGATTGTAATGATCTATGTGTACATATTGTTTTCGATCTGCTAGATAGGATTTGAACCAGCTATGTGTCTTACCTCGTATTCCCATTTTATACAACTTTGTGAGAAGTATTTCGTGTGACACTTTATCGTATGCTTTAGTCATATCCAGGAGTAATCCTATGCTGTATTTCCCATTATCAACGTGCTCTAGGATTTTTGATATTGGACTTTGAAATGTCCAATTAATTATCCACAGCGGAACCCAACAAGAAAGCAACACCGGTGACAGAAACCGATGAGGCCCTAGTGCGGCTGGTGGCGGCCGAAGCGCGACTGGAGGCCGACGCCGCCAAGTTAACGCGCGACGCCGCTACCGCCGAAGGCGAGGCCCGGGCTGCGCTGCAGCTGGGGAACAGGCTCGCTGTGAGTTGCTCTTAGTGTTTATGTGTTCCTGGTACTTATACTAACATACAAGGTAGTGACCGACACTGGCCAGCTGGCGCACGATTCTGCTACTGCTGAGGGAAAGGCCCGGGCTGCGCTGCAGCTGGGGAACAGGCTCGCTGTAAGTATTATTTCATCTTCCTCTTGTTTCTGTGCTGCTGGTACTTGCACTAACTTGGTAGAACAGACCGGCGAGCGAGTCTTGGTTTTTATGTGCTCCTGGTGTTAGCAGCGAATAACTTGGTAGTGGCCGGAGGATAGTAGTTCATCTTCCCAGTGTATATGTGCTCCTGGTTCTTCCAGCAACAAACTCGGTATGGGCGCGGCTTGAGGCCGACGCTGGCATGCTGCCGGGAATACGCTCGCTGTGAGTAAGCTTTTAGTGTGTATGCGTTCCTGGTACTTGCACTAGCATACTAGGTAGAGGAATGGGTCGTTTTTATGAAATACGAGCAAAATTTGCTTATGTTTCTGCGCATCAGAAGGATTGTTTACGCGTGTGACCGTGTCAGTCGCGGTGTTCCTACAGGGCTGATCAGTAGTCCTTCTTACTAATACAATGTTTGTCAACAGGCGAAGAACCACCTCCGTCGCAAGCACAAGCTACAGCAACGCATCGAGCACACCGACGGAGCCATACAGAACGTGAAACAGCTGCTCCAGCAGATGCGCGAGGTGGACGTGAACGCCGCCATCGTCGACACCTACAAGTGAGTTCTGCTCTCCTGGTACTATACCTGTGAGAACCAGCTCCGACACAAGCTACAGCAACGCATCGAACACACCGACGGAGCCATACAGAACATGAAACAGCTGCTCCAGCAGATGCGCGAGGTGGACGTGAACGCCGCCATCGTCGACACCTACAAGTGAGTTCTGCTGCTCTCCTGGTACTATCCCTGTGAGAACCGCCTCGGAGTAAGGTAGTTGTCATCTCAGTCGCACACATCTGAAATATTGACGTTGTATTGTAGCTTCGAAGTACACGTTTCAGACGCGGCGAGACAGGATAGACGTAATAGGGTATATTCATATCTCTTTTAATTTTTTTTTAAACTAATAAGTAATTATACTACCGGAAAAAAATATAACACGTTACAATATTATTAAATGAGCTAATAAAAAATAATTAAAACTACTATCATTTTCGGACGATTAAAACGCCGCCATTTTGGCGCGCTCATTTTGTGACGTCACCGTTCAGTTAGAATAAATTAACAAGGAAGTGTTTGATTCACAGTTTTAATAAAAGTGAGTTATTAAAGCGTGTAAGATCAACTTATTGTAACGGAAGAGCACACAAAGGCTTATTATAAATATTGTATTGCCCCCTATGTGTAAAAATAATAAAGAAACTGCACCTGACATGCTATATTCTCATATGCCCGAAGAAGCAAATATTAGGAAAAAGAGGTGTGAGGCGATGAGGAGATATAATGTATCGTGCTTGAGTAGTTTATATTGTTGTGAAGATCATTTCGAAGTGAGTATTAAATATGTTTGTACCTAAAATCTTTTTTATTAGGACTCGCGAACGATATAAACAATAACCTAACCTAAAAATTAATTATAAGTATACTTATTCATAAAACTATTCTGATTCCCAATTTTTTTGTTATTAATGTTACAAATGTTACGATTTTTGTTGATCAACAGCTGAATACGTTTGTTGATTTTGATCACGAAACGTTTTAGCTAATTTTCTTTGTTTGCACTGTTGGTCGAAGTTGAAAGAATCTAAGTGCCCTACACAAAGTTGTTTTATTTATAAGCCTTGACGAAAACAACTTAGTTTGTTATGTTCATAAAGATGTTCTCAACATATATCATTCCTAATACCTACATATCTTTGATTATGTAATATACATATGTACTCGTTTTTTATTCCACTTATTTAAGAAAGACATTACAAGGTATGTACTCGGTCATCATGAACACATCAATTTTAGGCAGATTATCGGACTGTGCCTTGACAAAACCGCTTCCAGTCATTGTGGCGAGTCTTTTTTCACAAGGAGTCACTGCTTTCAGTTAATAATTCCCAAAAAACACTGATTATTTATCATAAACAACGGCTAAACATTGCGAATAACTTTCAATAATCATACAAACGACCTGTTGACAGTAGACACCGAGTGCACGGTGACGTCACGATTCGCTCTGCCAATAGCGTTGCATTTTGGAAATTGCGAGGGAATTTGAAAAATACTACTTTTAAATAACTAAATTTGTAAATAAAAACATGATTATTTGCAAAAATAATCATGTGAGTATATTTATTAGGCAATAAAGATTACTCATGGTTTTTTTTGTCCATTTCTGAATCACATGCATATTCCCTATTGGAAAAAAATTGAGGCCTGCAAAGCGGTCTTTTATTTCAATATCAATACGTGACACGACGTCAGGGCGTTCAGCATTTATTTTATTACATGTTTGAGAAAAGTACCTACCTCGACGTAAAATGGGATTGCCAGCCTCGTATCCGTGTATATATACATCTACTTGGCCGGCAATCCGTTTTGGCCGAGACATTACATAGTGCTTTTCACGCCTACTGCGAGGAAATTGCAAATAAATATTTATAAGTCAAAAGTACGTAATTAAAGATCATAATATGAAACACACTAGCGCGGGCTAAGGGGCGGAAAGGGCAAACTGCCTGAAACTGTACCTCAAATTGACCTCTAAAATGTATGTTTGTTGCAGGGTGACATCGCAGGCCATGAAACGAGGCATGAAAGAGGGAGGTCTTGACGAAGACACCGTCCACGACACTATGGATGATTTAAAGGAGGTAATACCAACTCTTTAATAGCACATTACGTACCTAGGTCGGTGAATTCGTGAATGCCCCAGATCGTAGGTGTTTGTGGCCCGAACCGAAGGTGAGGGCCATAAATATGCGTTCTGGGGCTTTACGAATTGCCGCCCGTGTTGCGTAATGTACTATTATTTAACTTGGCCTGCACAGCTATCACGAGTTCACGAGACGGCGCGAGCTCTCTCGATTTTTCTCGCACTATCCGTCTCTCTCTCTTATTAGAACACTTAGAACAAGAGGTATAGTGCGAGATAAATCGAGAGTGTGTCGCGGCCGTCCCGTGATAGACGTGCTGTTAGTGTGGGAAAAATCATGGAACTAAATTTTGAACCAGTGACAACCGATTGAGCTGAAATTATGGGTATAAGTATAGTTTGGATGGCAAGTCAATATTATGGCACCGTCGAGCTGATCTGATGATGGAGACAGAAGGTGGCCATGGGAATTCAGTACTAAACTGCAGTAACTCTGTTGAGTTTGGGATTGTTACAATCATCTCAACGAGAGACAGTATGATACAGAAAAGTACCATTGGCAATAAGAGAGTAAGGGACCTGTATTTGTATCTAGCTTTCAAAACAATGAATCCTCACATTCCATATTGGGTCGGCAACGCTATTGTTATTCTCCTGGAGCAAGCGTCAATAGGTAACGGTGTCTGCTTACTATCAGGCAGTACGTATTATCCTTGCAGGGTATCATAGTATAAAAAAGTACAAAAAGCTTATTATTTCACAGAAGACATTTGAACACAAAGCTACTGTAGTACGACATATATAAGTTATATCGGAAATCTTCATCCGACGAGTGCTGACAAGTACCGAATGAAATCGAACGTATGACCATTTCAATAAAGACCTTGATTCACTATACGTAATGTACAATATGCAATGACAGGTGCTGTCCCGCTCATGGCCCGGATAAGATGGCGGGCGCCGGAGCTACCGGCGTCGCGCGCAAAATTCCGGCCAATGGGCGTTGAAGATTTAACCCGCGCAAACGCGCTGCCTTTTGATTGGTTAAAATGTTTTCAAAAAAAGATCGGGTTGCACTCCGCGAGTGCCGGCAGAAATGAAAACTCAATGACATTGTAACAGTTTTTCGATCAGGTCACGTGCCCGTCTTACGAATTTTCAATCTGTCGAATCTGTCGGTCACGTGACATCTTACGGTCACGTGACCTGTTGCGAGTAACATAAAGCTAAAGAACATTTCACTTTTATTTTATAAATACAACGACGATGGCAAACAGGCGTACGGCCCTGATGGTAAGCGGACAACGCAGCCTATAGACGCATGCAACTCCAGAGGAGAAACGGGCGTTGCCGACCTTGATATATTTGAGGATTCGCCTGATTCGAGCTGAAGGAAGAACTTCCCTCGCTCTCAACACAACGCATCCTCGGGAGCTCCGGCGACCTTGCTCACCTCCAGGAACACAACACTACTACAGAGCAAGTAGTAGTGTTATTATGGCTGTGGTCTTCTGCAAGGCGGAGGTTCCCCAGTTTTTCTGCTCCACATTCGAGCGGGATGACATTTTGCTGTGCCCTAACTCATCAAAAAAACTTCGAAAGTGCTTTCTGCGCAGGTACATTTGTGGCACTATTGTACCAGGCTCTCATAACACGCAATTGTTCACAGGTGATGGAGACATATAAGGAAGTGGAGAAGGCCCTGGCCGGGTCCGCGGAAGACTTGGACGCCGCGGAGTTGGAGCAGGAGCTGAAGGAGCTGCTGGCCGCGCCCGCGGCGCCCCCTGGCGGCGGGGACAGGCGAGAAGGTCAGTACTGTCTCTCTCATGTTCATATAAATAATAAGGGATGGGCGGTATAACACCCGTCGCGTTCAGACGAGTGATGGACTAGATGCTGATGTACGCGTTAATCCCCTAGCCCAAACTCCCAGGGGAAAAAAACTGTTAGGTGAACTGTGACCGTACAGCGCGCGAGCCGAGCGAGCGGAGCGAGCGTGACGCGGCAGCCTCCGGCGAAGGCCATAACCCAACATCATAATTTTTTCCTAGTTGAATATAATATAATTGCCGCTAATTTCCCTGGGTTATCGGGGTCAGGTGATTAACGTGGATTACATGGCTACATAATTTTACTTGCCACATGTCTTCATTAGTGCTAATTATAAATAGCATTGGAACTAAGGACCGGAAAACCCCTTTTTAGGCTAGTCTATCGATTTGGTAACCCTATGAGTTTGGCTACCTTATCAATCAATCAAATCATTTATTCGCAGTAAATGCAGCAAATACAATGTAGTCAATAAAATTAAATCAATTAATAAGACCCCAACACCCCCGACACTGAACGGAACAAATAATAATTAATAGAATGTCAGAGAAAAACATAGAGTTACCCTATTGCGGAAAGTATATCGGATAAAGTAACTGGGAAACCGGTTGGAACTTCTAACTATTACCTTGTTTTTTTCTTCCTTTACTTTCTCTGCAGCCCAAACTTCTGTCTGAAAAAGATTGTTGACCTTGTAATCTCGTATAAATATATCCTATTTGTTTTTTCTGTTAGATGCAACTTTAATAGTTATTTGTGTCACAAGGGAGCAAAATAGTACATTTACGGCGAGGGCGGTGTATTGAATCAGGGTGTCCACTTTCTGGAAAGTCAGGGAAAGTCAGGGAAAAGTCAGGGAAGCTCATGGTGGTCAGGGAAAGTCAGGGAAAGTCAGGGAAGCTTTAGCCAGGTCAGGGAAAATATTCCAGGAGAAAAAAAAAACAAGATATATAGATATAACACCCAACATATACTCAGTAAATATTTTAAGTCTGAAGCAAATGTATTATGTACTTACATGAAAAAAAAGTGGTTTTAATGTTTCTCTAAACAATCAGTACTTACGCGTTACGTTTAATGTACGTATATAACACTTTTTACCCGCTTAATATTACTAGCTTCTGCCCGCGTCTTCGTACGTGCATAAATTATGGTTTACATGGTATTCTTACGTTTAATCATACTACATACTGAAAATAAAGATTTCATTTCCATAGATTGTGCATCCAACAGTTCAAATTCGAATCTAAATAAACACCCTCATAAACTTGATCGTCAATAATGTTATATAGATGCCCAAAGTATCCTTTTAAAGAGCGCTCCCTATGCGAGCCCCCGGTCCAGAGACCTTAGGGCGAGCCCGACGGACACACACTATCTTAAGGTGTCTTGAGACCTGAGGCCAAAGTGCCGAGTGGTGAGGCAAGAGAGGCCGAAGGCCGAGCTTTTCATTTGAATTAAAGGCCTAAAGCAATCCTTCAGAGAGCGGTCTCAATGAGAGCTCGAGAGCCTAAGGCCCGATCCCCCACGGATACTCGTTATCTCCGAGTAATTTGCAAGCGAAACCTGAGGACCGAAGTTCTGGGGGTAAACGGGGATTCAAGCGGAACCGAAGGCTGAGTTTTTCGTAGGAGTGACCTAAGCATACTTTTAGAGAGCGGTCGCTATGTGAGCTCGGGGGCTGAAGGCCCGTGGGTGAGCCCCACGGACACTTACTATCCCCAGGTGTCTTCGTATCCGGAGTATCCCGCGCACTTGGGGGATAAACGCCACTTATATTATACGATCCCCAGGTGGCAGGGAGGGTATCAACCAGTTTAAGTTAATATGTGGTGTTTAGCTGCCTACCACTATTTTACATCCCGGGTTTTTTCACATCTTATCGATCTCGCCAACTATTAAATAAACCCACGGGGTTTTCTATAGTGGCACATATGTTAACACTATATTGTAAATCCTATCTAAATAAATAAATAAAAAAATAAAAAAAACTATTTTGCTAAAAGTTTGAATGGGGTTCTTTTTTCTTTCTAGTCAAGTATATGCTTGTAAATTTTCAAGTCTTTAACGCATTTTAAGAACTTCCCATACAAAGTTCAATCCCATTTTTTAACCCCTTTGTACCATTATCTTAATATTTTTTATAGCCTATAGGTTGGCCGGGAACTTTCTCGACAGATTAATAAAGTTTGCATCAAAATCTGTTCAGTCGTTTTCACGTGATGCGCGTACAAATAAACAGACAAGCAGACAAAAATTCTAAAAACTTTTTGATCGTGTTCTGTTATCGATTCTTAGTATCCCCAGCAAACTATTTTTCGAATATCTTCCATGTACAGACTTTCGACCGTCTTCAGCTTTATTATATGTATAGATATATATATATATGTTGGCCGGGAACTTTCTCGACGGATTAGTAAAGTTTGCATCAAAATCAGTTCAGCCGTTTTCACGCGATGCGCGTACAAAATAAACAGACAAAAATTCTAAAAACTTTTGGATCGTGTTCTGTTATCGATTCTAAGTATCCCCAGCAAACTTTTTTACGAATATCTTCCATGTAAGTACAGACTTTCTACCGTCTTCAGTTTTATTATATGTATAGATACATCGGGTGTCCAAATAATTAAAATGGGCGAGGAACTAGTAAGATGCTTCAAAATCATACACTTAGTTAATTGATTTATTTATTTATTTGCTGAAAAAAAAACAAAACGGGTTAAACGATTCGCAATTGTTAGTTTGTTGAAGCAATGAATTTGAAGTGTATGATTTGGAAGCACCTTACTAGTTCCTCGCCCATTTTAATTATTTGGACACCCGATGAATTTTAATAATAAATAAAGCTAAGCTAAGGTAAAAAGTGTTACCTATTAATTACGTACATTAAACTGAGTATGTTACGTTACGGGCAAGATATGTGCGTAACTACTGCATTGTTTAGAGAAACATTAAAACCAAAAAATTTCATTTTAGTGCATAACACATTTGCTTCAGACTTAAAATATTTACTGAGCTCAGATGAAGAGGAGGCTGCATCTATGAGTATATGTTGGGTGTTATATCTATATATCTTTTTTTTATAGCGTTTAACTGTTCTCTTTCCGTGCCACCAATACCTACCTAAGGCGTTAGTGCTAACAATGCCAATGCAACGGAGTAGGTCTGGTTTTCAGATGAATTATGCTTCCGCTGGCCTTGCAAACGTCTAAAAGGCTGCGGTGACACAGCACCTGACAGACCGTGCGCTTGTTTGTCACCATCGTAGTTAAGTTTATGAAAAAAGGTTTATTTTCTCTTTGGAGGGTGACGTGCGTACTTTGAGATGGCGTGAAATGTCTATCACTTGAAATATTTTGACTAATCTGGTCAGGGAAATTTGAAAAAATGGTCAGGGAAAGTCAGGGAAAAGTCAGGGAAATATTTTCAGGCTTTGCAGTGGACACCCTGTGAATTCTGAACGTAGCGAGGGATACAAGTGTTAACGCCCGAGACGAAGATAATTTTGCTACCGAATGACACATACTATTTTTCACGAGATTTAAAAAGATGCTGTCAAAACTTAACAAGTTTTACCAATGTTTCCTTAATTTTTATTACGTATGTTTAATATGTTACAAAAAATGCATAAATTTTCATATAACATTGTTAAAGTTAAAACTTGAAATATGTTCGTTTTTAATTGATTACTATGAAATTACAATCGATTATTTGAGATGTGTTCAATTGTCACATTGCGTGAATGCTACATGCCAATGAATGAATTAAAAAAGCTTGACCAGTAAAGTATCATTTTGATCCCTCTCGTGGAGCAAAACTTTTCCGAATTAACGGTGTGAAAATATCTATATTATGCAGTCCCAGTGCCGAGGACACCGCAGTCCAGAAAGAATCCAGAGCCAGACTTTGTCTTCGACGGCGAGGAGCGTGTGATAGCGGAGCTGAACGAACTTAGCGTCGAGGACGCGTCTCCGAGGGCGCCTCGTACCAGGGTGCCTGTCGCTGAGGACTGGGAGCCACCAGGTAAGCAGAACGTCCAATGGTATGAATGGTAACAGCAACAACTAACTGCTAGCCCGCGTCTCATAGCTAGGTACCAGGCTGTCAGGACATCAATGATAGGCATCGAGGACGCGTCTCCGAGGGCGCCTCGTACCAGGGTGCCTGTCGCTGAAGACTGGGAGCCACCATGTAAGCAGAACATCCAATGGAGGTTCCAACAGCAACATAGCTTACCAGAGATAACCAGGCTATCAGGACATAGTAAGTTGGTTTTCGACGGCGAGGAACATACATGCATGTTCACATGTGATAGCGGAGCTGAATGAACTTAGCGTCGACGACTCGTCTCCTAGGGCGCCTCGTACCAGGGTTCATGTTGCTGAAGGTTGGGAGCCACCAGGTGGGCAGAACGTCCAATGGTACCAAAAGAACTGTGCGTTGGCCCGCGCCTGTTGGCTGGGTACTAGGCTACCAGTAAATCATAGTAGTAAAGAGTTCCCATCCTGAGACTACCGGTAGGGTAGCCCAATTACCAATAGTCGGGCAGGAGACTGGTGGCACTTTACAACAGTAGATTAGACTAGACTGAATATGCTCCGTGCATTTTGAACAGCTTGAACGTCGCATTCGAGAGAACCTCAACGAGGTTTTCTTAAAAAGAGTCTAGGTTTCCCTCTGGCTTAAAAGGCTTAGATAGCAGTTTTGGTAAATCTTTAGGGTTCGATTGGAAAGAAGTTAGAAGAATGATGCTCTGTAGAACGTTGCACCTCGCTTGTTTATTTATTTATTCACAATAATACAATGCAAGCTTGCAGTATAGACACCAAATCGCTTATGTTATAATTATAACAGTTCCAAGAGTATAATCTCCGGAAATATACACTAAAACCGTCTAGCTATATATAATGTAACACAACACAATCCAATAAAATATTACATATTCCATTACCCAACACTGTTTTTTCTACAGTACCAAAACCATCGGAGCCCAAAGCCGCGGAGCCGCCTAAGCCGTCCCAAAGCTGGTACCCGCCCAGAGACGAGTGCCTCCGCGCCGACAGCGTGTGGAACAACAACGCCGACCGCAGCTACGACGAGCTGCGGCTCGACGACAGGCTGCATCCTGGTGAGTCATGTCGCCCTGGTACACCCACCATCAATGCCCAGAGACGAGTGCCTCCGCGCCGACAGCGTGTGGAACAACAACGCCGACCGCAGCTACGACGAGCTGCGGCTCGACGACAGGCTGCATCCTGGTGAGTCATGTCGCCCTGGTACACCCACCATCAATGCCCAGAGACGAGTGCCTCCGCGCCGACAGCGTGTGGAACAACAACGCCGACCGCAGCTACGACGAGCTGCGGCTCGACGACAGGCTGCATCCTGGTGAGTCATGTCGCCCTGGTACACCCACCATCAATGCCCAGAGACGAGTGCCTCCGCGCCGACAGCGTGTGGAACAACAACGCCGACCGCAGCTACGACGAGCTGCGGCTCGACGACAGGCTGCATCCTGGTGAGTCATGTCGCCCTGGTACACCCACCATCAATGCCCAGAGACGAGTGCCTCCGCGCCGACAGCGTGTGGAACAACAACGCCGACCGCAGCTACGACGAGCTGCGGCTCGACGACAGGCTGCATCCTGGTGAGTCATGTCGCCCTGGTACACCCACCATCAATGCCCAGAGACGAGTGCCTCCGCGCCGACAGCGTGTGGAACAACAACGCCGACCGCAGCTACGACGAGCTGCGGCTCGACGACAGGCTGCATCCTGGTGAGTCATGTCGCCCTGGTACACCCACCATCAATGCCCAGAGACGAGTGCCTCCGCGCCGACAGCGTGTGGAACAACAACGCCGACCGCAGCTACGACGAGCTGCGGCTCGACGACAGGCTGCATCCTGGTGAGTCATGTCGCCCTGGTACACCCACCATCAATGCCCAGAGACGAGTGCCTCCGCGCCGACAGCGTGTGGAACAACAACGCCGACCGCAGCTACGACGAGCTGCGGCTCGACGACAGGCTGCATCCTGGTGAGTCATGTCGCCCTGGTACACCCACCATCAATGCCCAGAGACGAGTGCCTCCGCGCCGACAGCGTGTGGAACAACAACGCCGACCGCAGCTACGACGAGCTGCGGCTCGACGACAGGCTGCATCCTGGTGAGTCATGTCGCCCTGGTACACCCACCATCAATGCCCAGAGACGAGTGCCTCCGCGCCGACAGCGTGTGGAACAACAACGCCGACCGCAGCTACGACGAGCTGCGGCTCGACGACAGGCTGCATCCTGGTGAGTCATGTCGCCCTGGTACACCCACCATCAATGCCCAGAGACGAGTGCCTCCGCGCCGACAGCGTGTGGAACAACAACGCCGACCGCAGCTACGACGAGCTGCGGCTCGACGACAGGCTGCATCCTGGTGAGTCATGTCGCCCTGGTACACCCACCATCAATGCCCAGAGACGAGTGCCTCCGCGCCGACAGCGTGTGGAACAACAACGCCGACCGCAGCTACGACGAGCTGCGGCTCGACGACAGGCTGCATCCTGGTGAGTCATGTCGCCCTGGTACACCCACCATCAATGCCCAGAGACGAGTGCCTCCGCGCCGACAGCGTGTGGAACAACAACGCCGACCGCAGCTACGACGAGCTGCGGCTCGACGACAGGCTGCATCCTGGTGAGTCATGTCGCCCTGGTACACCCACCATCAATGCCCAGAGACGAGTGCCTCCGCGCCGACAGCGTGTGGAACAACAACGCCGAAGGTGGTGAGTCATGTCGCCCTGGTACTCTAGCATCGGATCTGATGTAAAAAAGGGAACTTACCATTGTCAAGATGCCATCTTGTAACCACGCTGCTAATAGTCCCATATTATTAGTTTTGGTAACTATTAATCAAGCTTTAGGGCAGATCAACTCTCATTCTCACCTTCAAAATGTGATACCCAGCTAATCCGGCCTGCTATGCAGTTGTCGTCGCGTTTAACGGCGAAAATGTACTGTAACTGATAAAACCTATCGTGCTTGGGCCTGAGCAGTCGTGTCAGATGTTTATGCTCGTTTTTTGCGGCAGATGAGAGAGTTAACGCCAGTGACTGTCCTAACACGCCTCACCCTGCGGGGACAGCGAAGATTCAACCCAAGTAAATTTTAACCCCTTGTTCCAGGCCAAACCCTCAACGTGGACTTCACATCCCCCGCCAAGCTCTACAGCTCTGATTTCCAAGTGCGCGACCACAAGCTGCACTCGGGCGTGTGGCTGTACAACAGCAGAGACGACAATAGCAACGTGAAGGACTCTTTCGGCCCTAGCACACGGTATACGAGGTGAGTGCCCTAGGACAGTATAAGTATACAGGGTGTAATCGTTAAGTGTAGCCAGGCGATTACTCCGTAAATATAAGAGATATTAGAAAATATCTAACGGATATCGAAAGTGAGTAAAATTACATTAATAACTTTTTTTAAATAAAATCAGAACTATCCCAAACATTAACTTCAAACCCTCCCATACATTTAGTACGACATTCGTTGAAAGACTTGTTTGTACGGTCTATTAGTCATTTCACCGTTATCAAATGATTCATTAATTGTTTTATTTTATTCCATATCAATTAATTATCATTTTCAAGTAGTTACACGTACTGATCTATTATTATCTGACGGTTTTAAATGAATACCAAAGTTAGGTATTTTCATTCCATTATTTTATAAAGCAACTCACACACAGTCTCACCCCGCAGTTCGTCGAGTAGGTCCGTGTGTTATGGAAGTGCATAAGAAAAAAAAAGTTTGGCTTAAAGGACCATAAGCTAAACTTTTTTTCCAGGTCATAATTGTTTAAAGAAAGAAAACCTCTTACGGCACCGACGTTCTACTTTGAGAGTGAGTCGTCGTAGGTACTGAACTGTATGGGAGCGTTTAAACTTAATATTTTGAATATTAATACTTTTATTTCAAAAAAGTTATTAATGCAATTTTACTCATTGGGTAACGTCAAAATTACTAATATCTCTTATATTTACGGAATAATCGCCTAGCTACACTTAACGATTACACCCTGTATAATCATCGAACAAAGGTACATCGCACGGCTGCACACATGCGCGCGTACACTCACACACAGCCTTCGGGAATGATGGAGAATGCTTCAGTCGGGGTCGAGCCGTTGCCGTGTTCGCTCGCTCTCGCTCGCTACGTCAAAGGAAGCCGCCTCGTAGGTATGAAGACGGCGAGCCGCCAGTGCCGCGATATCAAAAGGAGCCGAATAGGCTTGTAACTAAGCACCTACCTATCTAGTGCAGTTTAGCAAAATTTTATACTTACTGGGAAATATTTTAGGTATAGTATAGTGGTATTAAAATATTCTATGAAGTGGCGAACTGAAAACACATATTTTTACTTTGTGTATACAATATTGTCTATTAAACTGTAATAGAAATACGTTGCATACTTAAAAGCAAAATTAGTATAGTAAACTCTAAAACCTAATTAGATTCCAACATACGTCAAAAAAGTGTTGCCATTAAAATGACATATTAGTGGATCGGTAAATTTTCACTTCTGTAAATGTTATAGGTAGCTGTTTATTTTATTTATAATATTAAAGGCAACATTTAATATTCCTTCTTAAATAAACAATCTTATTTAAATACTCGTCGCAAAAAAAGATATTTAGTTAAATTGTTTTATAGGAGAAAAGTTTAAATTACAATGGCAATAACTCAGGGTTTAATAACATTTGGTACCAATTATTATTCTCATTATGTGCGATTACATTTTTAAGAAAAAAAATCAATCATATTTTTACGTACGTCTTCAAAACTTGACAACTGATCATGTGTGGTAGCCTTTATGGTGGACATGGTGGTTCTGTGGCGGCCATAACATCTATTGTCACTTCATTCGACATCTGACGTTTGGATAGCTCGAATGTTTTCTGTATTCTGTGTTCGCCCCGTGGTGATTTCCATTGTTAAGTTTTTGTTTTCCGTTAAGTTTTTGTTGTTTCATTTCGTTATTGTTTCAAGTTTGTGTTTTGCTCGTGGGTTTTGCTTTATCGCAAGTAAAATGGAGCCTGTACCAGGTTCCTCTCACAGCAAAGAGAATGATCCTATATCTCCACCAAAAAAGCGTCCTAAAAGTCATATGAGTGTCTCGGAGAAATTCATGGTCGTGAACTGTTACAAACATACCCACAGTACATGGCCCACGGGAAAACATTGGTCACGTGTGGACTGTGCAATGAAAGTGGCTCAAATATTGGGAATATCTGATAGAACTGTCAGGCAGATTATGAAAGACCACAAAACGGATGAAAACTTTAGTCCTCCCAATAAACCTGGCCCCAAATTAACCATTATTGAAAAACTTGATGAGTTTACCTTCGCTGCAATTAGACGTGTAGTTCATCAATTTTTTCATCGGAATGAGCCACCAACCATTCAGAAGGTGAGTAATTTATTATATATATATATAACTGATATTACTTGATTTCAGTATTTTCTTGAATAAACCATGCTAATATAACATTTCTTTGTCTGCAGGTTTTAAAAGTTGTGAATGATGATGCTGACTTGCCAAATTTGTCAGCAAATACAATGCGACAGGTACTCAAGCATCTGAATTTCAAGTATGCCAGCCGGAAACGCCAAAGCTGCCTCATTGACCGAGCAGATATCATTTTATGGAGAAAGCGTTACTTGGTCAAAATAAAACAATATCGCAGAGAAGGACGAACATTATATTATCAAGATGAAACCTGGCTTAATGAAGGTAATTTTTTTGGATACTAGCCATTGATTTGTACTTACTATATTGAACTGAATGCCCAATCAGAAAAAATGGCATGTGACATGTTTATAAGAATTTAATTAAACCTATCATAAATTAATCATCTTAAAATCAATTTTATATGATATGAATGTGGTGTTAATTTTGAAAAATGATTAGTGATTATGATTATAAACTTACCAACCTGTCATTACAGGTCACATGAAGAACAAGGTCTGGCAAGATCCCCAGGTTTTGTCATCTCGGCAAGCTTTTTTAGAGGGGCTTACAACTGGACTAAAAGGTCCCTCAGGAAAAGGAAGACGATTAATTATTAGTCATATTGGCAGCGAGGAAGGTTTTGTGGAGGGAGGGCTATTATTGTTTGAGTCAAAAAAAAATAGTGACGACTATCACAACGAAATGAATGCGAAACATTTTGAAGAGTGGCTGGCTAGTATTTTGCCAAGGTTGAAACCGAACTCTGTGCTTGTTATAGACAATGCACCATACCACTCTAGAAAATTAGAAAGTGGACCCATTAAAAGATGGAACAAGGGCCAAATAATTGAGTGGTTGCAAGGAAGAGGCATTGAATGCGATGCTAGTATGTTAAGGACAGAGTTGTGGGAATTGGTAGAAAAAGCAAAACCAAAATATGATAAACTGGCAGTTGATGAACTAGCAGCCACTCACAATATTACAGTTTTAAGACTCCCTCCCTACCACTGCGAATTAAACCCAATCGAGTTGGTGTGGGCTCAAATAAAAGGGCATGTGGCCTCAAATAATAAAACTTATAAAATGGCTGAAGTAAAGTCGTTATTTGAAGAAGGTCTGCAGAAGGTGACAGCGGAACGTTGGAAGTCTTGCATAGACCATGTTATAAAAATTGAAGACAAAATGTTCAACTTAGACAACTTAATTGACGATGTGGTTGAACCTTTTATTATAAATACTGAGGAGGATGATCTAAGCTGTTCAGAAATTGAAGAATAAATATTGTTATTAAAATGGTTGTCTTTTTATTTATTAATAATACAGATCCCGCCGTCGTTTGGCCGTCCGTTGTGGCCTAGTGGTTCGGACGTTGGATTTGCAATCCAGAGGTCTCTGGTTGAAATCCTGGCTCATACCAATGATTTTTTTTGGGCTTTATGTACGAAGTATCATTTGATATTCTCAACTAGCTTTTCGGTGAAGGAAAACATCATGAAGAAACCTGCATAGGTACATCTGAGAAAAAAATTAAAGGTGTATGTAAAGCTGAAGTCCCTAACCCGCATTAATATTATTTATTATTGCAGGTCCCCAGTCAGTTTAAAAAAAAATCTTACTAATATTATAAATGTGTAAGCTTGTATGTATAATACTCAATCACACAAAAACTTTTTAACTGGTTAGGTTAACTAATGCACCGGCTAAAGCTAGCATTTATCTTCGTCAACCTTACCAAACCAAGACCTGTTAGGCGATGAATGCACAGACAACATTGATTAAAATCAGGATGACCTTTATCATATTGTGGAAATAACTTTATTGTTTTATTTTAACATAATTATTGTACCAAAAGGTTGGTTTTCCCTGAAACGTCACAATGATGATGACATGTGTAACTGTGACATTCCGCCATCTTTGGTAGTTTTTTTGACGTATATTGGAATCTAATTAGGTTTTTTAGTTTAGGTAAAGTGCATTCATCCTTACTTGTCTTATTTGGTAAACAACATTCTAACCTCAAAATGTATCTTTTTAGACAATAGCAGCTATTTTATCGTAAAAAGGCGTTGCTACACAAAAAATCGTGAAGTGATGTCCGAAAAGTCGTCTCGGCATGATCTAATACTCACAAAAATGCTATTCTATCCTAAAAAGATGCATTTTGAGGTTAGAATGTTGTTTACCAAATACAAGTAAGGATGAATGTACTTTATGCCAAGCCACAATCGTGACACGGCCCTGCGCATCGAGCGAAAGTAGGTAACGAACGCTCCTAAACGGCCTCTGATTAACTACTGTATTATTCTTCTACACTGTGGCCCTAGGGACCTTAATACCAGGAACACAGGGATGTTGAAGCTACTGCAGTCGGGCTTTAAGTGTGAGCGAGATGACAATACGCCGCACCTGTCAGAGGAATGTACAGTTAAGGGCATCATCTATTTAAGAGCTAGCCTCTTGTCGGTGGAGTAGCCGCCCCTGATTTTTGTCCTCTGCTAGCCTCTTCACGTTCATATGACTCGACAGCCACATTCTCTTTTATTTCGCTGGTGTAAGTATGTCTTCCTCTTCCTCTCCTTCCTTCGATCTTGCCCTCCAAGATGTTTAAAAAGACGCTGTCGTGCCGTGTTAGATGTCCGATCATTTTGCCTCTTCCATTTTTTATTGTTTTTAGCAAGCATCGGCTCTCTCCTACCATCGTCAAAACCTCTTCGTTTGTCTTTCTTTCTGTCCAGCTTATTCTTTCCGTCCTCCGCCAGCACCACATTTCGAAGGCTTCGAGCCTTTCTCTGTCCTTTTGCGTCAGCGTCCACGTCTCACTCCCGTACAATGCAATACTCCAGTTATATACTTTGATTAGACGTTTCTATTTATTGAGCATGAATATTTATTAAATACATTAAATTACGTTTTCATCTCTCCTGTTCTGAAAGTTGAGTTTTCATGGGTATATAGCCGGGTGGAAAATTGCGTGTTCTCCCCTAGGGTGGAAAGTATTTTTTTTTTAATTGGTAAGATCAGCCACGGAGTCGAAGATAATACAGTATTAAAATAAAAGCTTTTCACAAATCGACAGTCAGCTATAGGTACCTACATTAAACGACGTGTTTATTACGACCTATAGTTGATATTAAAATCGTTTTTCAGTTGGTTTATTTTTATTCGCAATTACAGAAAATCAATATTCAAAATCATTCCTCTATACGACTGCCCGCCATAATGCCATGTAACTTTTTCTTTTTTTACGTTTGGCCATGGCCCTCTAGATTAGTCGCGTCGCGGCCTACTTGATTACAATTTAAGTCGTGTAGTCTAGTAGGCCGTGGCATAATGTAGCCAGTGCGAAGAAGTTGGATATTGGATAGTACAATTATTTTAATTATTTTCCTCACAGTCGAAATGAAAAGTAGAGTGTTTAACTCGGGTGAAATTACCCATTTGACCCTCGAACTATTGGCGCTCTCACTTCGTTCGAGCGCCAGAAATATCTCGGGTGCAATGGGTCACTTTCAACCCTTGGTTAACAATCTACTATTCTTGGTTTTCTTAGATGTACTATGTGCCTTAAGTAAGTGTTATTTGTTGTTGAAGGCGTTTTTAGCAATAAGGGCATCAATATGTATAAATTTCGTTCTAAGTGGAAAAATTATTCTCCACGAGCGGGATTTGAACCCACAACTTCTGGAATCCGTCAGAGGCGCTCGTGGCGAATAATTTTTAAATTTTCCACTATGATCGAAATTTGGAATCTCGTTAGCGGATGTTTCTGCTTAATAAACATTCAATATGTATAGTAAGTGAGTAATACTAATAAATTTGGTTGGCAATAGATCTTGTAAAACAAATGAATAAAATTTGTTTTATTTCATTTCGTTCCGGCGTAATATTAGAATTAAAACTTATTATATGTAAGGGTTTGACTGAATACCAGCGTTGCAGTGTAGGTACTCAGTACTCACTACAACATTATGCTGAGTCAAGCCTCTTTTTAGCATCACACAATGTTAATGCCTCGTACGACATTGTTTACGTTTTAAGTCTATTTTTAAGTCTAACTTTGTTCACTGTATCTTTGTAATATAATGTGATGTTAAATAAAATTTTTCTATGTCATGTCTAAATGATTAGACATATTGTAATCAAGATACATTCCATAAATTTTACGCCACAATGTTTCAAAAATATGTAGGCAGGCCTTATTTCTGGAACAATAAGGTTGTAGTATACATATTTGTGAAACATTGAGTGAATACATATTGGTGCCTTTGACTACGGTTAGCTACATAGGACGGCAGAGAGGTACAACCTCGCTAGCCAACGATTCTGGAAGTTCCTGGAAGCATCGGGCCTCCATCAGGGTTCGAAAGGATAATCATCGATGATAACTATCACGATAATTATCATGATAATTCGGCGCATTTCGTTACAATCAATAATTCGTTACTAATGTCACTATCCACTGGGCTAACCGGTCGTCAAATAATAGATATCATCTTCCGGGCGATTCTCCGAGCGTTTGAACCGCTCGGTTTTAACGTCATTGTCGTCTCAAGATTATTTCATTAGAGGTAAAACGTACCGCAGAACCTTTAATCAAAAAGATTCAGTACTGGTATTGGCTAACATATTCATCAAAAGTAGACTCTGATACTCGGACCTTTTAATAGTATTTTCTCCAATATGCTCGGAAATGTTCGCCTTACTGTAGCAAAAATAGTACGTGAAGTTCCTCGTTACTGACAAACGCAGATTTAAAAAGTTAAAAGTCATTACAGTACAGTTTTAGCGGCCAGGAAAGTGTATGAAATTCCTTTACTGTATACTTTTTTACCTTTTAACTATATGCTTTGAATAAGACAAATCACTACAAACAGCCAAGTGCTCGTATGTTTAAAGACCTTGCAATTTGTCACAACAACTTGCGATAGTTACACTGGTTAGTAGTGTATGGCTGTCTCTTTCGAACGATTGCAAGTTGCTGTGACAAATCACGCCCGTTTGTAGCCTGCTTTAAGTTTTTTTTTTAATGATCATAGACAAAACGCGTACTTTTGAAAGTGATCGAAGTGACGTTGTTTAATATTTCTCAAATAGTTTTCAATTAAGAAATAAAAATATTCATCGAAATAAAACTCACAACGAACTGAAATGCATTTAGATTGCAATCCCGTTTAATCTTTAATAATTTTAATTGCATAAAACATTTAAAATTGTAACCGATTCTAATAATTTTAAAATTCGTATGTATGCCAATTGAAACTGGCACTATGAGTCGTGCCGTATACATACTTTAAAAAAAATAAGGTGGGCGGGAACTTGACAGGTTATTTACATACTAGCTATTTTAAGATTACTGAAAATATTATTTGATTTCCTCACATTTTTGGAGAAAAGCACTATAACTGCCTTGGCGGGAACGGCAATTCGTGGATTCGTCTCTATTGTCGGATTCAGCTTCGCTTCATCCGACAAAATCAACTCATCCACGAATTGCTACTTCCCGGCCGCTGCAATAATGTACTATTGCCGTCTCTGACAATGACGAAAAAAAACGCCTTAAAAACGCTGATTATTCTCCCTTCCACAGTCCCCCGAGTCCCACGGCGCCGGGCGCGGCCGGCGGCTTCCAGATGGCGCCCGGCGGGGAGCGGCGCCGCGACCTGCCCGGCGGGGGTGGGGGCGGGGGCGGGGGCGGGGGCGGCGGCGGCGGCGGGGGCGGGGGCGGGGGCGCGGGCGCGGGCGGCGGCTGGCCGCAGGACGACGACCTCGCCGACATCGAGCGCCGGCTCCACAACCTGCGAGGCTTCCACTTATAGTGCGATTAGCGCGAGCCCGACAGGTAGGCGACACAGACACTAATCGTGATAGTTTAACGTGTCAATATCCTATGCGGCGCTGGTAGCCTGGTATGTAACGAGCTGGAACGGTGACAGGTAGAGTCGTGCGGTGATGATGCCCAGCGTGGTTAGTGCGCGCGTGCTCTCGCTGTATCCGTCTTTCTCTTAATAACTTAGAAAGAGACGGATAGTGCGAGAGAGCTTCAGCGAGACGGGACCTATATACAGTGTACCACTAAGGGTAGTATTCCACTTGTCCAATGTGCTGCATCTCACTTACTCTTTAAGCAAAATGTGAGATGCAAATACACATACCACAAATATCTAGAACAAGTTTAATACCACCCTAAGACGGGTAGAATCTTCTATACGATGATGGTGCCCTGGTAGCGAGACGGGGCCAAAATAGCGTGGATCCACAGATAAAGAAATACACTAGACAACTTAAACATCTCAATCTGTATGAAAACCGACCGTGTCACTTTTTCCTACCTACTGTGACGTCACACGGGCGAATTAGTGATGTAAATTCCCCTTTGTCCGCGCAAAATCAATTCTGCAATAAGGCATTTTAGACACCACAGACAGACTACCACAACAGACGCGCGCGAAATGTAAGTCGGAGTGCCAACTCGGAGGCTGAATTCGGACACGCGAAGTATATGCATTTGCGTGATCTATGTATATCTATATCTGTGCGTGGACCGCTGTACAATCTTCTTTACGGCGCCGGTATCCTGGTAGCGAGGAGTAGTAACTAAGTCTAGAGCGTGCGTCTAGTCTATACGGTGATGATGCCCTAGTAGCAATGCTAGTAGCAAATATCAAATGCCACCAAAGTAGCAATAAGGCGTTCGCGCAAGTCAGCCAGCATGCTTGGCGCCCACGTGACCTCGTTGCTATGGATACGCGTCCCGCCCCGCCTCACCGCAGATTAAAGGTCACAGCTCATTAAAGGCACCCGACCCGCACCACCTCGCCTCGGAACTCTACTAACTACGGAGTTGATTTAGTGAGCGCATGCCCATACGAATCCATCCGGTGGCGGAGGCGGTGCGAGTCGGGTGCCGGGTAGCTCTAATGAGCTGTGACCTTTATAACCCGTCAATCGACTGCAAGTTACATGCACCCGATTATGTGTAAATAATTAGCTTAAGAAGTCACATTACAATGTAGAATAATTTTTGGTGGATTTCTTGAGTGTATTTCGTTTGCATATTGTTTTGTATTTTGTATGTGCGATTGTAAACTGGTCAGCTTTTTCCCGCGGATTTGTTCGGATCGGAGTTAGAAATATTTGGTTTTTTTTTATTGTTAATTATAATATTTTTTCCCATTACACAATCACTTTTGAGATTGTATTTGAAGGGAGCTACGGATTGATATATTTTTATTTTTATTGCCTTTATTTTGTCGGGATATGTCGAGGTAGATTATGTTGTAGTATGCTTTTGTTTTTTTCTTTTTCTTGAGAGGCCTGTGCCCAGTTTTAAGATATATATATATATATATATATAGGCTGATTTATTATTATTCTGTTTTTATTATAAGAGTTAAAATGTTACCGTTGCAAAATTCCAGTTTGACATGTTAATGTGCCTTCGAGGTCTATTTGCAGATTTTGATTTATGATTGACCAAAGTGACTACTATTTTTGTGACTTTGACTTTTAATATTTTTGCCGTGTTTTATATTTGGTGTGACTGTGACTTTCCGGTGAAGGGAAACATCGTGAGGAAACCGGTCTAATCCCAATGCGGTCTAGTTTTCCCTCTGGGTTGGAAGGTCAGATGGCAGTCGCTTTCGTAAAACTAGTGCCTATGCCAAAACTTGGGATTAGATGTCAAAGCGGACCCGGGCTCCATTAGGGGCACAACCGGGATTAACGCTAGGAGGATGACTGTAACGAAAATGCTTAAATTTATAAAAAAAGTCCAGACGAATAGTTTTATTTAGTTAATTGTTAGCCTTTTAAAATAAAAGGATCCGAGGATAGCCGCGGGGAAAAGTTACTGGTTATAATTATAATATTAATGTTCGACTGATGAATTTCTATAATTAAGTTTATATAATCGATTTGTGATTGTAAGAGTAGATGTTTAGCATAGGTTTTTTTTTAATACTGACAACAATTTAGGTTGTGGCGGTAGCCAAATAAATTATTTGTTTTAAAATAATAGCAAATAGGGTAATTGCGCCGGTTACGCGACCAGCTCCAGTTAGCAACCACCTGAAGGTATTGAAAATAGATAAAAAGATACTTTTATTAGTTGTTTATGTAGTCAAGTCAATGAAAGAACGAAAAAAGGATCATTTCCCTTCTACAACTCAACTAAGTGGTCGCAAAACGGCACACTTATATGGTCGTTAACCGGCGCAATTACCCTAAAGTCCCTAAACCATCAGTCTCGGCGTAGCTGCCTCGCGAGGCAAGCGCCCCGTGTACACCCGACTAGAAACTCGTTGTACAGTTGCCAGCATTAATTATGCAAGCCATAACAAAAGCGGTCAAATATATCTGACAACTGGTTCAAAGGGACCCCTTTAAAATGATACCACTGTTACTTGCCAATACTGTATATTGACTCTTATACAGAATTATCTTATAACACTTGTACAAAAATCGGTTAGTACTGGCCAGAGGTCATTATCGCAGGGAAAATCTCTATAGCGCTATTCAGGAATCGACCTGAACGGTGCAGCGCCATCTAGCGGCCAATTCGACGAAACTTATGTACTTGATACACGGCTGAACACGGGTGCTTATGGCCCTATTAATAGAGCTAGGGTCGGCCACGGGTTCACACAGCTACAAGATACAATTGTACAAATCTAACTGGCAACACTGTCCACATTCGCGGTCGCTCAAGAGCTTTAGTGTTGCCAGTAAATAAATTCAAATATTTTTTTGATTTATACATATCAACTTGTAGCTTCGATAAACGGGCCTTTGGTGCGTTCATTGGCTATGGGGACTTACCACCAGGCGGGCCGGACCCTTGTTTGCCACTGACCTGGTATAAAAAAATCTAGTCAGATATGAGTGCTTAGTTGTGGCAGGTATTGACGCTGGTTCACTGTACAGTGTATATCTTCTAATCTTATTAAAGCATTTCTAGAATAATTTGTATACAAAAATTACGTCAATAATAAGGAGTGCCTTTAATTTTCGTATTTTTTTACCAAATGTTTTAGTAATGTATTGCTTATAATTGATATGATTCAAGTACTAGAAATCACAAAAAAGTATGGTAACGAATTAGAAAAATTAAAAGCATGCCTTATGGCGAATTAATTGCTAGAAACTATTCTAGAATTGCTCATTACATACCTCAAGAATCCCATTTAAATATCGGTTGTTATATTTAATTAAGGTACATTGACACTGTAAAGTATATCTTAATATATCCCTAAATGTCGTTGTGCCTGTGCCTATATTAGCCTAGAAGAAACATGTTTTCAGCATTCGTTTTGCATATCAATGAGTCTACTTCATCAGAATCGAATGAAATACATAATTTTATTTGACATAATTGCAACGTTTCCTATCCATACTAATATTATAAGTGGGAAAGTGTATGTGTGTGTTTGTTTGTTTATTTGACCGTCTTTCGCGGCAAAACGGAGCGACGGATTGACGTGATTTTTTAAGTGGAGATAGTTGAAGGAATGGAGAGTGACATAGGATAGTTTTACCCCCGAAATTATCCCCTAAGGGGGTGAAATGTGGGGGGTAAAAGTTTGTATGGAGCTGCGATATAAACGTGTTCCACGCGGACGGAGTCGCGGGCAGAAGCTAGTAAAGGTATAAGGCCGTCAAAATTAAGCATTTTTTACCGATATATGCTTTAGTGTTAAGGTAATCCACTTGTTCAAGATTTTCGTCTTTGACAAAGCGCAGTCCATATTTGCATCTCACATTTCGCTTTAAAAAATGTGAGACGCAATGACTATTGGACAAAGATCGTAAACAAGTTGAATACCGCCCTTACTTGCATTTTGTAAAACGTGTAACGCACATTTTGTGTTATGGATAACATAAAAGTATCACAAAAGTAACAAACATAAAAGCAGTACTGATTTTTAAAAACATACGTATTGACGGCCTTACCAATCTATCATCACTTGCCCTTAGCAGTTATACTTAGAAACTGTAAAAGTGCATATGCAGTTTATTTAAATTGTCATCAAAATGAAATTATAATGAAACTCGCTCAGTGTTCAGTGCTAAACGCGCCGGCATCGAGCGCTCATGAGTAAGAACCGCGTTTCGGTTTGAAACATGTCAAGCGATACTCGACCTTAAAGACAAGTGATATATACACCGTGTAGCTTGGGATAGTTATTTAACGGTAGATTATTGAGCTTGTAAGCAATTATTTCCAGGTGGTATTAATTATTTTATTTAAAGTAAGTTAACGTGGATTTTTTACTCTTCTGTGGGATCAAGTAGTTTTTTCTTTTCTAAAACACTAAAAAAATACCAAAAAAAATCAAAAATCACAAAAATATCTTAAAAACAAAAATGCAAAAACTATTGTGACTCATTTACATGATATTACCTCTAAATCTGCATTGACTGCTGTGCTATGATCTCGTGGTGCCAAGATACATTACTTGGAGGTCATAACTTTAGATCAACAATCCTATAGATTAAGAAAAATATTTAAAAAATTGGACACGAGGCGTTACTGCAGATACTCTAAGAAAGCGTTCTTTTAAATATTTGCCTATGTTGCAGGCCACACACTGTAGTTTAATTAAATTTTACAAGTTTCATATGCTCTGCCTACCCCTTTTAGGGATAAAGGCGTGAATTTATATATTTTTTGCAACCTCTGAAACTCACGGGAGATCTACTGTCCTGAAAAGGTTATGATTTCATGAAAATCATGATAATAGCTGTTAACGCAAATAAAATTATGTATGGTTGAGACTTGTGGCTGACTTCATTAAAATTGCCATTTAAATTGGAATCTTCTACCTTGGCAATAGAGTTGCTTTTTAATGGACAATTTTGATGCAACTTGGCCAACCTAAATAATCTAGATACCTAAATATATCGAAGGTATCCGTGACTAGTGACTCGACTCGGATTTGCTTGTGAAAGCCGAAGGCGATGTTTCGCCTTTGATACACTCATGTTTAGTAGTTTTTTTTTTGTACCTAATTCTCAATTTGTAACAGTATGTGAAGTGACGCTCGAAGCAAGCTTGGGAAATTCAAAAGTATTTTTGAAGTGAAAACTTCTTTAGCGGCGCTGTGCACTTTTGTGATGGGGAAAAAATGTTAAACTCGCAAAAGGTCACGTGACCGTAAGATTCGACTGATTGAAAACTCGTAAGACGGACACGTGCCCTGATCGAAAAACTGTTTCCACTTCTTCCGGAGTGCAAACCCGGTCTTTATTTGTCACGAGTTGCCATGGTAACTAAATCGTAAATAACTAAAAAATCTGTGTCACTTGTTGAAAAGGCCTTGTTACGGGTTTAAGCCCGAATCACACTGGCGCGGCCTGCGGTGGCGGTCAATAATAAATTTGACAGCTAATGACAAGCGTATTATTGACCGCCGCGGCTGAAGGCTGCGGCGGTCTGTGAAAGGCTAATCCACCAAATCTGGAGTTTACCTCTGAATTTCAACACCTCTTTGAGAGTCCATATTGTCTCCTGAAATAGTTGATTGGGCTAACTAGTCTTGCCACGGTAATAATAATACCTCTACTAAGCGAGATGGTCGTATGCCGTATGCTCAATAAGTGTGACAGAGAGTGTTGTCATTGTCCGAGTGTCATTAATAACCCTAAATGCTGCCTACCTGTTTCGTGAATACAGGTGTGATGAAATGTTTTTTTATAATTGTATTTAAACTTTCGAGTCATGTTTAAAATGAAACTATTATGCGGTTAAACTAGCATCCCGACGCCCGACCCGAAGAGTTCGAAACATGTCGCCCCAGTGACATACGTGAGTTTAACCCTGTAATTGGTATTATGATACAAGAGCGTCTCTTCAATACCGTACAATTATACTATAGTTAATTGTGTAAATAATTTTTGTCTGTTCGTATGTGATATTAACACTGCCTGTGCGCTTTAGTTATGGGTTCATGTTTTTGTCGTACAGTCGGCGGCAGAAGTAGGTACGCGGTGCAAGAGGTCAATGACCCACCCACGTCTCTATCCTTTAGCTACCATACTAGAATACTTGTCAATAAAATTTCAATCAACTGAAGTAGGTAATAGAGTAGAGTTTGGTTTGTTTTGAAAATCAAACAATACAAATCCGACTCTGTTCCAATTAAGAATGATATACTTAATAGGTAGTAGATTGTGTCTCAAGGTAGCAAAATGACATGTTTACGGCGAGGGCGGTATATCGATTCCTGAGTGAAGCGAAAGATTCTACAATAGAATCCTGAGCGTAACGAGGAATTCAACTGTTTACGCCTGAGACGGTTTTTTTTACTGAGCGACCCGTGATGCTTTTCATACCTTCTATGAGGAAACTTTAATCCCTCATCCATTAATGAAGATCTTTTAATTGGGCTTTGAGCGTGCACAGGTTGAGGCAATAAGAGGTTGTTTAGATCATTTTGAACACTTTAACCGGGTAGCTACGTCTGCTGTCGACTATATTTTCTAGTTATGCCAATGTAGAAGTAGGTGGTCACAAGTTCTAGATGTACATAAATGCACCCTTTATTGTCAAGGGCATATGGTTGAAGTTATCTGAAAATGAAACTTCTGGTTGAGAACATAAGGTCGATATTGGAACAAATTCAATTCAAATAGGTTCAATTATGTGTAGAATTTGTATAAATGACCTAATGATATTATATAATATAATAATTGTATATGTGTCGCGGCTGGCCCGCTTACAGTGAGGTTTTGTAATCAAGAATAAGCAAAAAATGAGAAAAAAAATCATTTAAACATTGTAAAGCTAGTGTAAGTAGGTTATCAAATTCAAATTATCGTTAGATAGGGAAAAAAAAGAAAATGTGAAAAAAAAAACTTTTTTACCTCGTCGGTGTATGGACTTTTTTGAGTTTATTTTTTTATTGTGACGGATGATTAACGTGTGTTATTGAAATATTAACTTTTTTGTACGCGAAAACTTTTCTACCATTTGTACTCTTAACATTTAATGCATCTAAAATATTCTGGTCTTTATCAGTTTTTTTTTATATCGACCAATAATTCGACCGTTCCACTTTCGTGTATACAAAAAAAAATTGTAATAAAATTGTGTAAAAAATGATGCCGCCATCCGTGTTCACAATATATTATTATGAAATCTTAGGGCCGTTTGCTTCCACATTTTACGGGCCGGTATCCGTTAAGCCGGTAGCTGTCATCTTATAGAGAACTGTCAAATTTGCCATACAATCGGATTTAAGAGTCCGCAGTAAGCTCGATTCTCCATACAAACGTAGTTACGCTCTCATTTTAAAACTACGTGTTGGATTTTAACGAAACTTTGCATATACAATGACATGAGGTATATACCCAGGTCTGTAATTAGTTTATGTAGCTTCAGATACCATAGTAAAAAAAACAGTGAATTTAAGTTTTTCGTACAAAACATGTTTTTGCTGTATTTCGTTTGTTTTATAAACTGGAACCATATAAACTAATTACAGACATAGATATACCTCATTTCATTGTATATGCAAAGGGTCGTTACAATCCAACACGTAGTTTTAAAATGAGAGCGTAACTACGTTTGTACGGGAAGGTGAAATTCGGCCGAGCTTACTGCGGACTCTTAACGGACGTAGCTAGGTTATTAGTACCGATGGTATGAAACAATCCTTACTGAAATATCACTAAGGGCGGGTTGCACCAATCCGTCTGTAATCATAAGATACGTTTGTTAAAATCTGCTTGTATGCTAAGTATAAACCTTTCGCCGCCAAGCAAGACATCCAAAAGAGACACTGTCATGCCAACGTCGTTGTCACGAGAGAGCAAATACAAACCTTCCCTGAGAGACTGACGGTTACTTTGACAGCCGTACGCCAAACGCCTATAGTCGTTCTTGGCAATCCGGGCACGACACCTTTAGACGTTCTTGGCGTTCAAAGGGTTAACAGTTCTCTGTGAGATGACAGCTGTCGACGCCGTTTTTTACGTTTACCGGTAAGTAAGTGTGGCCGATGGAACCCGCCCTTCAACTTTATGAATTTTAATTAAAGCAAAAGATAATGTACTAGTTATGATTTGTTGACCGACATGGACGAATATATCTGTTAGAATGAGAAGTGTGTATTGCCATCTTATTCTAACTATAGCAACTCTATGAGTTGTACCGCCAAATAGTTACATATGTAGTCTCTAAATTATTGAAAACTGTACGAATGGTAGAAAAGTCATAAATTTTAAATGAAAGGAAAAATTGAAAAATTTGATGCTCCGAGCCGGATTCGAACCGGCGACCACAGGCATTCATGGCCCGTCGCTACTAACCAACTGAGCTATCGGAACAATCTGATTCGGGCACCAAATCCTTCAATCAGTTCCAGTTCAGAATAGTCGTTGTAATTTGCACATATCAGTCGTGGTAGTTTGGAATTTTAACAATGGTATAATCTTGTAATGAGGTGGCTCCACTGGTTAAGAGTCCCACCATAGTCGACGCGAGCCAACTCTCCATACAAACGAAGTTTGGTTCTCATTTTAAAAAGGCATACTGACAGAACGTGGAACTTTTTGTTCACAATGGGATCCGCTATATCTGTGAGTTTGTATGGAGAGTGGAGCGTGTTGGCGACCCTTAACAAGTCCCCAATCGACATGACAGGGTTAGACCACTTGTATCTATCTCTCGAAGCACTTAGACCATAACGACGACCCAAATCGTGCAACTTATTGTAAACGGGCGAAGAAAAGCTTAATATCTGTAATGTTCTCAGACGACCGAAAGATCATAGAATATATTTTACTTACAGTAAAAAATTACCGCAATATAGTAATTATTCATTGTGAGTACTTCCTTGTTTCATTTCTCCCACACCTGGTTCTAACCTGTTTGAATAGACGTTACGCATTTAACCCTTAAATGCATAGTGTTGCCAATGTCTACGAAGCATTAGACAGGTCACAGATAAAAAAGGGGCTTACGTTCTTGAACGCACCTTTATATCAAACGTCAAATAGTATTGAAAAAAAAAAACATGCATTTAAGGGTTAAAACTGGACTATACCACAGAATAGATAATAGTACAAGTACAGAAGGGACACTCCTTTGATCTTTACAAAAGGCGCTTTTTTCTCAGCCAAAACATTAAGTTTTAAGGACGTCGACTTCATCGCTACAAGTACTTGCCGGTTCCCCAACGTTGGGGCACCGGCATGTACTTGTAGCCATGAACGTAAATCGCGGAGTGTCCTGCGCCTGACTAAACTTTCGACGAAGAAACCTCAAATCACGAAAGGATCGGCAACGCGCTGATGGCTCGAATCGAAAGCGTTCATAGGCTGCGGTATCAGCTTTCTATCAGACAGGCTGTATGCCTGTTTTCCACCGCCATAGTGCAATAACAGCGTAACTAGACTCAAAGGGATGAACACATTAAAACAATTCAAAATAATTTGTATGTAACAATTTATTTATAACTAAACAATATACACAAATTAATAGATAACAAAACTAACTATTTTACAGTTCGTCAAATGATCATTACACTCCTTTCCTGCAGGGTCCACACGCCTTAATATTAAGTTCACTTGTAACAAAGTAATTGACTACTATGCGATTCAAATAACATTCATTAGCACTGAATTTTCCGAGATTTTCAATTATAGAATTACCAGCACAGTTAGCACAAGACGGCGCGTCTCTCGCACTGTCCGTCTCTCTCTTATTGGAGAACTAAGAAAGAGACGGATAGTGCGAGAGAGCTCGCGCGCCGTCTGGTGTTAACCGTGCAGCTAGCAATGAGCAATAAGTAATTTTCTACTATTGCTTTCAAAGACACGAAATTTTGCTAATATTAATGTGTTTTTTTTTGAAAACAATATAAATAGCGATATAGTAGCGATTTTTGTTAGTTTTTAATATTTCGTTTAAACAGATGATTTGAAGAAGAGTACAGAATAATGTTAGAATGGATGGCGTTTTGACAGTACTAATGTTATTCGAATGGCATACGCAGAGCTATAACGCACCACGCAAATCGAAATTAAAAGGTCGGGTATCTACGTCTCTGTCTATCGCACTTACTATTTATTAATTTGAATCTGGTAACAAAGGCCCATATTTACATATAACTTACAGGCTACATAAAATAAATAAAATATAAACTTAAATAGAACAAAATCACACTACAATAGGGGTGTAGACACTAAATGCAATAATCAATAATGTCGTGTTTTCTCGTAAAATAACTAAAAATGTAGTCAAGTGGAGGAAAAAGCAACACAAGAGGTTAAATAATCACAAAGTTATTAAGTCCAAAGTTTTAAGAAGTTTCTCCCTTTTCCGATAAAAGGCAACTTCATGTGAAACCTTAGAGCATTAAACCAACAGGAGCCGCCATGAGTCATTTTCTATACATAAAAAGTCTGCCGATTTTTGCGGGGGAGGGGAACGTCAAATGTATGCGTAACGTCAAAATAGCTACGTCAGATAAACGTTAGTCCATACAATGTGTATGACTACTGGTCATATATTTTCGGCAGAGGGGAACGCCTGTCAATGGCCGCTCCGGTTGGTTTAATGCTCTAAGTGTGAAACGATTGTAATTTACAATGTCGCAGATTGTGGCGTCACTAACTGCGAGCGTTTTCTCTCTCTAACAATTAACGTAAAAACTGTTGTAACTTAGGAATTCACTGAGATATCTCAATGGGATTTTCGTCACTAGACATTTTTTGTTGCTTCTTTGTTTTGGAGTAATAATAATTTTCGAGTCTACACCCGCACTGCGATATGTCACGCAGCTTTGTGGTATCAAGTTACCGCCCCCGTCAATCTTCGCCAACGCCCTTTACCCATAATTCTGCCTTAGTGAAGGTCAACAGACTATAAGGAGACGCTACACGGGCCGATATGCATGCCGGCCGACGCGTGATTCGGCCCGCGTGGATACGTGTCGGAAGCACGGCGGTGTCAAGTCAAGGTCACTCCATACTAGATGTTCGGTGACCTTAAATGGCCGTCCTGCCGATGTCGCTCGTGTAGGGTCTCCTATACTCGATCGACATAGGTTGAGATACACGAAGTTTGATATTCGATTTCGTACCCGCCGTAGTTCCTATGATCGAATTGACTAGTCATTTTTTTAAGAATTGTTAAGAGATCATTTATACTATCGCGCCCTCGTATACGAAATAATAAGTAAAACAAATTAGTACAAAAATAAGTGTCACTAACATAAGTGACTTGACTTATCTGATAGTAACTGATTATTACCTCGCGTTCCCAAAATAACAATTCTCGCCTTATCAGATTTGCAATATACCTTATCACACCAGCCTCCCTAGCACACTAGGTTTCATGTCCGACGTAAAGCATTTGTCCCTCTTGCACTCGCATATTTGCCAGAATGGGACGAATGCTTTATGTCCGACATAAAACTTAGCGTACTAGCCCCCCAGACCAGGCTATCTACACTTGATTTCAATTTCACCTCAGAGTAGCACAGGTCAACGTAGGTAAAAAAAAATATATGACTACATCGACGCTACACCTACTATACAAACCTACCACTACCTATATCACATATGCATACCATTTGCATACCGACTGGTGGCGATGGCGATCAGCGGCGGGCCGGTGATGGCGATCGCCACAAATGGCTAATGGCGATGGCGAGTCGACGGCGAGCGGATGCGCCGAGCGGATTGGCTGCCTGCTGCCCGATGGCGATGGGCTGGCGAACAAGTGGCCGCTGGCGCGCGGGAGGCGAGGGCGAGCGGGAGGGAGTGGCGAAATAGGCACAAGAAAGTAAAACACAAAGCATCCAAAAATAGGTTTAATGGTATACAGGCCACATAGCCTAGGGCGGCCCCAGCAGCCACTCCAGACTGACACGCCCCAACTTCTGCAAGAAGGACTGCGGAGGGCGCCGCAAGGGGGGGCAGAACCGATACGGCTCTGAGGTTTCGATGCTGCCATAACTGGCCCGGAAGCTGGTCAGCTCGGTCCCCGTGAGACCGCCAGTCTTGTTGTGCACGAGATCAAAGTGCCGCTTCAGGTGCCCGTGGCGGTCAAAATGTCCACATAGTGAGCACTGGCGGCCGCGAGGCTTGGCACCCACGGGCGTCCGGTTTCGCCCCCCCCCCCCTCCCCCCCCTCCGAGCGCTGAACTGTAGCGCTGGAGATGAAAACGGCGGGGAGGGGGCCCGAAGATACTTGAGAGGGACCCGGAGAGGGCCCGGTGCTGTCCTTAGCCCGGCCGTAGAGGTCCGCGAGCCGTCGGCTGAGCACCTGAGGGTCGATATTATCGTCGCCCCACGGAGAGGACTCCGCCACGGCGGCGGGGCGTGGCGACGAGGAGGCGCCGCCGGCGGCCGAGCGGCTCCCGCTGTGGCTGCCCGAGAAGGAAAGCGGGCGACTGCGGGCGGGGTGCCGCGACTGCCTCGGCCCGGGGGAGTCAGGGTCGGGGTCGGAAATGGCCCCGGAGCTGGGCTCGGAGGCGGGGGGGCCGTGGCGATGGACGTCCGTGGGGGGCGAGTCGCTGGGCCGCTTGTGGTAATGGTCCGGAGGGCCTGCTAGGGAGGCCCGATCGCTGGCTGTGGCGCGGGAGGCCCGGCCATCGTCGTCGACGTCGCCAGCGTGGTCGACGCCGCAGCCGCCACCGCCGCCGGAGGTCGCCGCTCCCCCAGTGAGAATCTGGACAGCTTTATGGGCCCAGCAATCACTGGGGCAGATGCGGGGGTCTGCGGAGGGGGCCGGCACTGACGTGAGACCCTCGATTCTAGCGCGGAGCCTCTCCTGCTCCGCCTCGAGGGAGTGGACCCTCGCCCGTGGCTCCCAGAACATGGCACGCACACTGCGGCAATCGGAAATGTCCGCATAGTCCTCCATTGCGCAAGACACAACCAAGTAACTGGTGGCAAGTAACAGAGACACAATCAGGTGGCAAATAACCTCACTACTAAGGCACTACTTATGCAAAGGGGGTGCAATGCGAACTGACCGAGCACTGAAGCACGGCACGTGGACAAGGAAAAATGATAAAAAGAGGGTGGATTAAAACTGGACCGGAAATTTTTTTTCGCAAAACCACCCTCAAGTTTGAAATATGTGAATTAGGCAGGGTACTCACGAGACTAGCCGGAGAGGGCTACCGAACGGCCCAGCAAATGGCGAGTGCGACTCCGAGATCAGAGCCGCCCCTATAAGTCGGGACGTGCGGGGCCACCTTGCGGCCACGAGCTGCCGCCTGGCGGGTGGTTGGTCACACTGCCACACGGGCTAACGGGAAAACGGGGAGAAACCGTCAAGGGACTATTACATGTAAGTGACCCCCCCCCCCCCCTTTTTTTAGTTATTTATTATTTATTCTCCTTCCCCCCTCAACTTTCGTGGGGAGCGTTTCCCCCCCCCCCTGCCTGCTAAAAGTTAAACTAGTTAAATTACGATGACAAACAAGTACATATTAAATTACGTTTGGCAACCGTATGGCAATGGATGAATTGCAGATGGGGCATAACCAACAGGTGAGGGAGTGTTAAATGCAGCTAGTTTCATGACACAGATTCTCCTATTTATGCTGATGTTCTTGCATGAATTTTTTGAGATTAATTCTAAATCTATTAACGTCCGGCAAGCCTCTAAGCGGCGGCGGGACATTGTTCCAGCACTTCGTGGCTGCATAGCGGAAACTTCCTCGGAATGCAGCAGAAGCATGTCGGGGAGTCACCAGACATATTATGCGCTGACGTCTTCCACCCCGAGACGAGTTATTAAAGGAGAGTTTTACGCCGGCGCCTCGTGCTTCAATACCCCAAAAAGCAAACAAGCCAAATGGAGCTTACGGCGGTGTTGCATTTTCAAGATGTTATTCTTGTTTAGAAATGGGGTGACATGGGCCCTCAACGGAATGTTGAAACAAAAGCGAGCGCAGGCATTCTGAACACGCTGGATGAGTTTCTTTGTTTTAGAAAGAAGTCTTGGACCAACAACAGTGTCCACATAATTAAGTCTAGATAAAACTAGTGATTCCACTAACTGTATTCGTAGGCTCTCATTTAAAAATGGTCTTATTTTGTACAGTACTTTGAGTTTATAAAAACAGCTTCTGACTGTATTGGCAATGTGTTTTTCATACCGAAGGCTGCCATCCATCAAAAGACCTAGGTTGCGTGCTTCATGCGTCCGCTCAATAGGCTTATTCATAAGCATCACGTGATTTGAAGGACTGGTGCTAGCTAGCTGTTATTTGCTGCCAAAAACCATATATTTAGTCTTACTTGGGTTAAGAATTAACCCATTTTCTGTAGCCCAGTTAGAAATACTTGAAAGGTCTGCATTAAGATTTTCTATGGTGCTCTCTAGTTCGGAAGGTTTGCATGAGATGTACACTTGTACATCATCCGCATAGATGTGGTACTTGCTGTGTGTTATGTGTGACCCTATATCAGCAGAGTATAAAATGAACAGGATCGGACCAATCACTGACCCTTGAGGGACTCCTCTCTCGAGGCAAGCTAGTTCAGAAGACCGCGTGGAGCCATCACTAAGATTAATTTTTACAAATTGACAACGGTTATTTAGATAACTGTCAAACCATCTCAAAGCATTGATGCATTATTATTTACACTAATGAGTTTATATTTTTATATTTTATTGCCCAAAATAGATGCAAAAATTTACAGTCAACGTTTACAGTTTCATTATAATGTATAGTTTCAATGAATTATTATTCCACAATGAGTGATATTGTAAATATATGTAAGAAATTGTAAATATATGTAAGAAATTGTAAATTAATTTTAAAATAGGAAAATGATGTCAAACGATAATTAACAAAAATTGTAACCTCGCCAACCTCTAGTAGAGGTAGGGGTGTGTTGTATGTAGGGAGCAAACTTAGTTTCCAATCCAATATAATAAATAGTAAGTAAACTTAGCCATAAGAACATCCCCTGAGCATGCGGGGGATTGCATGCTAGCCAAATAGTAAGGAAAAGTGTAAAAGGTGCGTGTGTGGTTTTTAGCCGGTAAGAGTCCGGCACTGCCTGGGCCCTCCCTTCCCAGGCGTCCTTGAGGATTTTTTCCAGACACGCACCTTTAGTGTCTTTAGTATCTATAGCACCTAAATAAAGTTAAAAAGAAAATGTTTAAAGAGCAAAAAAGAATAAGTAAAAGAAAAGTCAATAAGAATAGTTTAAAAAAGAAAAAGAAATAAGCTCTGAATTAACATCAGGAGGAAAAGAAAAGAAAACTCCAATGTAAAAAAAAAAAAAAACGTAGGTAAAAAGTCATTATATATGATTATCCTACATGTACTAGTATCATTCTCAACATCACTTTGGCTTTATATACAAAAATCACTTAAACTTACGTACCAATGCCCGGTTTTACATAGATCCTCTTCTAATTAGACCAGTGTATGTGAAACAGGAGTAGCAGTCGCGCGCGACGCGACTTGACATCAAGACGTGACGTATCCCTTTGATTGTTATTGTGCGTAAGTACCAGAGGGTGCGTAACGATCGATATAAAAACTTTTGATATATTTTCACTGGATATAACGATTAAAGGATATAGCACTTTTGTTATAACAACATTTGATTTATTCTCATGTAATATAATTATTAACAGATATAATGAACTTGCAATATAACAACTATTAATCTAACAGTCATAACGTATAACATACATGGGATATAACTTTGTTCGATATAAAACTCAGTTGGTATAATGTACTATTGCCATAATCTGGAATACTTACTACTGTTGTTGCCGACGACGAGTAACCACTGACATACAACAGTATAATAGCCATTGATAAACTGGTGGTGTGGTGGAAATGGTATTATTTGTAGGTTAGAGCGGAAATAGGCATCCCGCGAAGCGGGGTGACGTCGACACGCTGGCGGTTAGGTTAGACTAAAATAATTAATTATCTTACAAAACATTATACCGCTAATACCTTATATCCAATATACATTATATCCATTAAACGATATATCAAAAAAAATATTATACTATTTGAACACTATACCCCATGAAATTATACTCATTGTTGTTATACCAAAAGTTCATTATGTCTCTTGAGCGATAATATCCAATGAAATTATATTAAATGTTGTTATATCCAGTGAAAATATATCAAAGCTGTTATACCAATCATTACACAGTCAGTACCAGGAGTGCATGAGCGCGCGGCGTTAGTACTCGCCGGCCATGAGCAGCGGCAGCAGCGCGCTCCAGCCGGTGAAGGGCCGGCAGCCGGCGCCGGCGCCGTCCTCGCCGGAGTACTGCTCCCACAGGTAACCGGTGCGACGGTATTGTGATAGGAGGTTGTCTGGACAGCAATGGAAATACAGTTTACAGTTTGCAGGACATAATAGTACATTATTGCAGCGGCCGGGAAGTAGCAATTCGTTGCTTTTCATCCGATAAAATCAACTCGATTTTGTCGGATGAAAAGCAAAGCTGAATCCGACAATAGAGACGAATCCACGAATTGCCGTTCCCGCCCAGGCAGATATAGTCCTTTTCTCCAAAAATGACAGGAAATTAAATAATATTTTCAAAAATCTTAAAATAGCGAGTATGTCAATAACCTATCAAGTTCCCGCCCAACTTATTTTTGAAAGTAGTAAGTATGCAACCGGTCACGAACCCAAACACCAGGAGGGCATAAAACGAAGCAATACTCACGGACAACGTTGTCCCGCAACCTGTCGTGCAGCTGTCCCGCTCGCACCGCGTGCGGGCCCTCCACACTTGAGTAGTGCTTCAGCGCGGAGAGAGCGAGATAGTTGACGTTTATCCAGACCTGCCCGCGCCAATACGGCGGGTCGTGTTCGGTGTTCCGTTTCATGTAGAGCGGGGATGATTTTGATAAGGACCTGGAATATTAGGTACGTCTTATTACCATGGCGGTGGCAAACAAGTATACGGCCTACGCGATGGTAAGAAAGCAGCGCGTAACCGACCTTTTATACATTTGAGGATTCGTTGTGTTAGCCGCTACGAATAAACGTACGTGCTCGCGCGACTCCATCCACGTATAGCAAAGAATCCACGAATGTTACTCCAAAAGAAAGAAAGTCAAAAACTATGCCAAATGAAGAAAATCTTATTCAAATAGCTCAAGAGATGACGAAGCTAGTACAATCGTTTTAAGTTGGTAGTTAGAGAGAGAAAGCGACACAGGTTCGTGACGGCACGATCCTCTAGCGTCATAGAATATGGGGCAAACTTTGAACAATTTTAACTAAGTGATTCATTTATTCTCGTCTGCTACTGTGATCCCCACTTTAAGGGTTCCGCAGTCAACAAGGAACCCGTATGATTTCGCCACGTCCGTCTTCGGCTTAGCTCAATAACCCTTCGGCATGAGTATATAAATCAATGTCGCCGACAAAATGTTAAAATACATTTTTTAATACAGTTGCTCAAAAAATGGTACTTTTTGTGGCTGCGTAGCGTACGAGAAGCTCAATTTCTCGAACTAGTGCTTTTTACTTTTTAGTTCCAAACTATACTTTCGCTTACCAGGGGACCGATTTTTGACTTTCGAGCGCTCGACTATTTCACTCGAAAACTGTCAAAAATTATGAAATGCTATTTTGAAATAGCGATAGAAACTTCAAAAACGAGTGGTATCGACCAGTCGTATTCAATTCTATTGGTAGAAAGTAAAGTGAAATTAAATCAATTGTAATTTTTAATTTCTGTTTTATTTTTGTTACAATTGGTTTTTTCGCAAATGTATTAAAAAACGTCGTTTGATACACGTGCGGAAGTGTCATTTTCACTCGTCCCGAGTCTTGACCCTCGACTGGCGACTCGGGCCAAGACACCTCGGAACTCGTGCAAAATGACATACTTTCCGCACTAGTATCAAAATGTACTATTTGAAAACTTTAGTGATATTTGGCTTTTAAGGCCCAAATTTCTGCGTTTTGCGAAAAAGGGAACGAACCTACCCCCCCCTCTTAAAACTTTGGACACTTCGTGATTATTTAACCTTTTGCGTTGATTTCTTCTCCATTTGACTAAATTTTTAATAATTTTCGAGAAAATATGACATTATTGATTATTTTATTTAGTGTCTACACCAGTATTCGGACGCAACCGCACCATTTACTTGACGCGCGCGTGTCGATGTAACAAACGCAGGCAACTACGGAACCCTACATTGCGCGTGGCCCGCCACGCACTTGGCAGGATTTCGGTCTCTACCTGAGTCCGAAGTTGGACCACAGCAGGTCCGGTTTGTCCAGGTCTCGCAGGATCTTGCCCAGGTTGTCGCTGTCGGGTTTCAGCACTTTCAGGAGCATCGGGAAAAGCGACACATAACCTGGAGGGGTAACGGGTGGTTAGACTGAAAATATAGGTATCCCTCAAAGTCCAGGCAATGAACTGACAACTGGTATGGAAAAAAAGTACAATTTTGGAAATAATTTATAATAGCTTATTTTCTTGTGTAACGGATATATTATCAATGAAATAGTCGCCCAGCGATAATGTGGACACGCTGGACAAAAGCACCAATCTTTTTCAGGTCCATAGCTCCATAGCTTTAAGTTTTGAATAGGAACCTACTCCTCCTCCGACCTTTTTTTTATGCCGGCCATTTTAAATTATAGTAAATTATTAATGTCTCGAGTTCTAAGGCACTTAGAATCACAAACTTGGTGTCCAAATATACATATTTGGGGTCAGGGAATTCAACTAGATAAGTATTTTACCGATATAACACTGCATTTTTTTTTTACCCGGACAATTTAACCCGGACGATTGGAGGCATAATGGTCTCGCGGGCTGGACTGTCAAGTGGTTAAAAAAGGTCTTTGATATCTTGGTATGACCTAACTTCGACTCTCTTTTTGAGTTGCTCTATATATGAAGTCGTCATAAGTGGTATATACAGCAAAAGGCAGTTAATACGAGTACTCACCGAAGGCGGAGGTGACGAGTTTCGGTTCAGGCGGCACGGTAATTCCCCGTACCACTTTAGCCGGCTCTCCCGGATGCTTGGCCGGCTGCCGGACGAGCCGGACGCCGTCAGTGTGCAAACCTGCCAATAATATCATGTTAACACATATAAACTTCTGCGAGTGTCTCGACTAGAGAGCATTTTTGAGACAGTAAGGTAGGACGGATAGGTTTTAAAGGGTGGAAAGAAAAAGGTTGACTCACCAGAGGTTTGCCAAAAAAACAAAGTGTAGTGTGCGTCTTATAGCACAGTGGCTTCGAGCCTGGAAAGTAGGGTTACTCGGGTCGCATACAGAGGCGGCTACGGCTCGCCCTAAGGAGCGCTGTTGCAGTGAACTCCCATAAATAATTATAACAAAATTATACTCATTAATATCATTATTAATATTACTATTTAAAATCTTAATCTTAAAATACGACTGTACCAATACCAATAAAATAATTACCTTTACACATTACAAGTTCATAGGTAGGCGCTATACCCATCATCCTACTGTATCATTTCATAGGTAACGCGCCAACCGGAGCGCTCACGATTACGCTCCTATGGAACAAGACTCAGTACATTTCCTAATACGAAATCCAATAAGAGTGAAAGAGAAAGTTCGCCACAGTCCTGCGCGTGAAACAGAAGATTTTCTATGAAAAATAGCCAAATACGGAGCGCCGCTCACGCCACGTTGCCGGTTAATTTTGCCGCCCGGCCGCGCGACAGTGATTGCGCGCGACGTTGCCACTCCTATATAAACAAACACTGGTCAACTTAAATGCATGCGCGCGAATGCAAATTCGGGTATTTTCCAATTAATAATCATTTAATACGTGTTGAAATAGCCTGTACTTATCAGTTACTACTTGTGAGTGTTAAAATTGATAATTATAATGTGGTGTTCATTAAAAAGTGTGCAAATCGTTACAAACTCGGCTTGAATTGAAGGCTAAGGGACAAGGGACCTTGACCTTACGCAAACATGAACGACGAAAACCAAGACATTTACGCGTGTGTTTAAATCCGAACAATATGAGAAAACACCGTAGTTGTGTGGTTGTGATTAGAGTAACAAACTATTTTACAGGGTATTCGCAGGGCACTAGATTCCACGTAAGTACCGAAAGTCTATACGCGAGTTCAATGACCGCGTTGACAAAAACAGGCATATTTTAAGAAGGTTAACAGATTGTGTAGATTTGATGTGGTGCATTTCAAATTGCTTTAAGGGTGGATGAGTCTTCGGAATCCCTGAATCCCGGAATCTGCTAACGTCATGTATTTTCATTGTTTTATTTCAAGTGAACACCCATACAATTTAGTCACGAGCCGCCTCTGGTCGCATAGGCTCACCAAAGTCCGTAGGTTTGAGTGTGACCAGTGCAAAGCTGCACTGAAAACCTCTCCAGCTTGTCTCGAGTCGCTTCGAGACCCTGGATAGTAGGTAGGGGTACTAGGGTCGCATAGGCTCACCATAGTCCGCGTAGGTCTGAGTGTGCGGCGACCAGTGCAGTTGGTTCAGTAGTTCCTCGTCGGCTAACTGGTCGCGAGTCGCTTCGAATCTGGAAAGTAGGCATCGTTTAGGAAACTCATCCATTCGACAGTGTAGGCTGTGTGTACGGACAAGCAGAGGAGAGGAGAAAGAAATAGAGAGAGAGAGGTAGGGCACAGGAAGGCCTGCAAGCTGTGTCGCGGCAACATTAGACTATCCGTTTCTTTCTGAGCGGTCTAATTAGAAAGAGATATATAGTCTATCTCACACAGGGACAATCTTACACAAAATTACACAAAGCTCAATAATGCTTGCGTGTTGTACTACATGACGATATATTTAATAGATATAAATACTCAAATACATGGAAAACATCCAAGACTCTGAAACAAATATTCATGCTCATCACATCCCACAAATATTTGCCCTAACCGGGATTCGAACTCGAGACCTTCAGCTTCGTATGCAGCGTCACTACCCACTAGGCTAACTGGTCGTTATATACAAGCGTGAGCGTTTTCATAAGCATTACGTCGCTTGTTCATAAACAAGGCCTTAGTGTTTAATTTTACAGTATATGAATGAACACATACGAAAACATGATAATACGTAATAAGTTAAATATGGTATGAGATAGTTATAATAACTTGCATGCTATATTATAAGTATAATTGTGGTACTGTATTAAAGAAGTTCCCGCAGCCTAAAGGCTTGGCCAAACACAGGGCGCGACCGCTAACAGGTTAGCGACGTCAAACAGACTGCGTCCCGCCGGCATCGCGCCCCGCGCCGCTCTGCCCCTTGCGTCCACTCGGCGCGAGCGCGGCGCGGACGCGCGGGCACGCTGCGCCGCGCTGGGTCACATCAAGGAATGAGCGACCCTCCGCGCGCGCATGCTGTATCCGGGCGCGAGTCACGCCCGCATCGCGTTCGCGCGCGCGATGAGGGCGTGTTGGGAGCGCGAGGCCGGCGCGATCCACGCGCGCCCTGTTTGAACAGTCATCACGCGGCGCGGAAGTCGCGCCCTGTGTCTGGCCAAGCCTTAATGGTTCAGGCACGCGGCTGTTAAGCGGCAGTCCTGGGTTCGAATCCCGGCTCGTACCAATGAGTTTTTCGGAACTTATGCACGGAATATGAATATTAAATATATATTCAAATGGGTATGAAACAGGACGCAACTTGCAGGTTCTGCCAGGAGACAGAGGAAACAGCAATGCACATTCTCTGCTCCTGCGGAACGCTCATGCACGAAAGAAGTATCTACCTAGGGCGGCACATCGTGCACCCAGAATAGGTACAACATATCACCGCCCAACGAATCTGGAATTTCCTAGAGGCAACGGGCCACAGCCTCGTGGCGCCCACGCGCCTTTTAAAAGGCACGTCAGTTGATGAAAAATCAAATTAATTCCATTTAAGAGAAACTTCAAATTTCACTGTTCGTTTTTGCGTGCTGGGCGCCAAGAGGTATACGGTGAAATCTAAAACAAAGGGCTGCCACAATAGATCACTTGCTGGTCGAAGCAGCATATAAGGGCCCACAGTCAACAACAGTAATCGTAAATAATCTTACAGCGTCATCGTTTCAAATGAAGTTGCGTTTTACGAAAAAGGGACAGAACATATCCCTTCTTAAAACTTTGGACACTTATAACTTCGTGATTATTTAACCTCTTGCGTTGATTTTTCCTCCATTTGACAAAATTTTTAATCCTTTTTCCAGAAAATATTACATTATTGATAATTTTATTTAGCGTCCCCACCCAATCCCCTAACCCAACCCCTTCAGAGAATATATTCACTGTGATATCTGTTTCAATAACGCACCCGTTAATATTTCCCTGTTCAGCAGTCACGTAGCCAAATAACAACTAATTGGGTTCACTAATTCTCGATATCGATAGGGAAACGGTTCAATGCGTATCTATCCACGCGTCCGTTTTCCTGTGATGTTCAGAACACCGAAGCGTTAGTATAAACCCAAACGCGCCCGCAACCGCTCGCGATGCGCGCTGCATCGAAGCTGACCCTTGCGCTTTTCGTGCTGTTCCTGCGCACCGCCAACTGCCAGCACGAGGACCCCAAAAATGCCCGCCATGAAGATTCGCCGACAATCACGGTAAAATTTGATTACACCTTGTACACTGGTAAAGAAGTGTTCATACCATATGGGAAATCCTTTAAAGTGTTATGCAATGGTAAAGACGCCGAAACACTTACAATGTTGAAAGACGACCAGTTGGTACCATCAGTAGCCGACGGTGATACCATCAAATGGGTAGCAAGTGACGCCGATATAATGAAATCTATATTTGAGTGTAAAGACAACGAGACAGGCTCCAAGCACTCCGTTGTTATTAAGGTTACACCGGCATTGACTGTCAGATCACAAGATGAGTTCGTTGACGCAAAGAACAATTCCAATATACAGTACGGAAGTTCCACGTATATACAGTGCTCAGGCGCAGTGGCTGACCGACTTGCCATGATGAGGGACGGAGAATTACAAAAAGATAACGTCTGTAACAATACAATAAAGAGTCGAATGTCATGTGACAACAACACAATAATGAGCCAAGTCAATGCACTCAATCTGCGAGTATCGAAGTACATCTGCACTGACTTAGAAACAGGTATTAATAGTAGCAAGACTATTAAAGTGGTGCCCCGCATGTATATTCTGTCACAAAATGAGACAATACAGTCAGCATACGTCGACCTAGATGACCAAACATATGTATATGAAGTTACTTATGGAGACATCATTGAAGCGTTCTGCACCTCGCCGAGAGCTGTGCTCTTGGCTGGGGACGACGGTAAAGAAATAACCACGAGAAACGTCGACAAAAACACGATCAGTTTAAGAAAAGTAGTGGTAGAAGAAAACACAGTGATTGGTTGTCGCGACAGTGATTTTCCTGATTTCAAGAACTCTGTGCGTTTTATAGTCAAGCCTCGAATTGAGATTAGGTCACCGACACTAAAGATTGTTAGAGCAGATTACCTGACAAAATATTACTACTTGATAAAATATGGCGATACATTTGACATATATTGTTCCGGACCTAATGCTAAACAACTCTTTTTGTTTGGTGATTGTATAGAATATATACCAAATGTAATGAACGATACTACAAAAAGGTGCACCGGGAAACCGGGATGGTTTGCTTGTTCCTCTAAAACAGATTTAGCTTCAGCCCTGGTAAATTATCTGCCAGAAGCCATCAATTTTCGATGCCAGTCGAACGACCGACGGGTCTTGAACTGTTCCTGGACAGCCGTCGGGAATGCGGTCCACTTCAAACTCTATTACAATTACAACGGGAGCTCAATTCTTATGTGTGAAACTCAATCAGTTGAAGATCGTTCAATTTTTTGTGTCTCAAATAATTTCACCGACGTAAAGGGTACCTCAGTTTTCGAGTTCTTTATGTCGTCTTGCAACTATTACAGTTGTACTAATCAAAGTTTCTCCCTGAAACATGAGTTCGTCGTGAAGCCCGCATCTCCGCAACGTTTAACAGTACAGAGTGTCAACGCGCGAGCCGCCACGCTTCGTTGGAATTGCAACGACAATTTTGATTTTAAAGTCAAGTACACGGTGTATAAAAGATGGTGAAAACATAGAAGCCAACTCGTCGTTGGTAAAGGGTGGTAAATTTTGTCAAATCGAGGTGAAACTGCCTTGTCCCGGAAATTACTATGAGGTGAGTATATATCAGAAATTTAAAATGGCAGTGGAGGGACAATGGTCTGACGCTAGCACAGTGGCTTTTAGTACGGCGAACGAAAACGATGGGACGTATGTCGACGACAACTTGTGTAACTGCGGATTCCTGACGCAAGCTGAGATCAAGTATTGGTTTCAAATGTTTCGAGAAGCCGTGTACCAAGAACTTCAACTATTAAAAAAACTAATTAGGAGATTGAGGTCCAAGCAATTGAGAGCGCGAGTTTGTTATTAATAAAAGGAAAATTATCGTACAAAGTTACGGAATAATTTGATGTATTCACATGTTTCCTGGTTTTATTACTGATAGCGTTCGTTTTGTGTGTTTTCCAAACTTATTATATTAATTAGTAATTAGGTGGTCATAGTAACGAGTTAAAGCTTATTCATTCATTTTTCTCATCAGGCTATGTGCCTGCGTGGTTAAAATATAGCCTATGTCCGCCCAGACAGTTAATCCTATATCCTAATTATATTATATCCTACACCGGTGAAATAATTATTGTAATCGGATAAATGGTTTCGGAGATCACACCCTACATAAAAATATACAAAGCCACAATGTTATATATATTTTTTTATGATCACTACATAGTATAAAATAAAGTCGCTTCCCGCTGTATGTCCTTACGTATGCTTAGATTTTTAAGACTAATACGCAACGGATTTTGATGCGGTTTTTTTTAATAGATAGAGTAATTCAAGAGGACGGTTTATATTTATCATATGTATAGTAGCCGTGCGAAGCCGGGGCGGGTCGCTAGTAATATTATAGATAGTAGAGACCAGCTATACTCTACCTGCGGCTCTACTTCTTCTAATTCTTTAAGACATTAGTATAGTAAAATAGATTAGCTCAGTATAGATAACGTTGTTATGATTCATTTTTTTACATGCTCTTAAAGTTAAAATGTACCGAAATGTATTATAACACTTATTTGATACTCCTAGACAAAAGATTGTGTATTTTATATAATTTTTTTAATTTAAGACAGGTACATACTAGGTGACTTTTAAAGGAGAAGAACAAAACTACTATTTAAAGCATTTAATAGACTTTTAAGAATAGAGAGTGATGTAATTAAGATTTATAGTCCAGTAACGTAGACCCCCAGAGATTGCGTCAAATCCGGTAAATCAGATTTTTTCTCAGACCTGTCTATGATGTTGACCCAAGTTTGTGACCTCGACCGCCGAACGCAACTTTGTCACAAATCGAAAACACCGCGAAAGTTTTTATAATAGCCAGTTTATCATTTTTCGAACTTCGCAACACTAGCACACTCCGTCGGGGGGGATTTGAAATAAACCCCGCTAGCTACAATATTGTAAAAAATTGCGAAGTTCGAAATAAATATGAATTTTGAAAAGCTTAATCTCGGAAACTATTGGGTCTACAGAGACAAATCTAGTCTCATATTGTAGCAAAATTAGTCTACTTTATAAACTTACTGAGAAGGTACTATCAAAAACTAGTACTATTGGGGTTTTCGCGGTATTTTAGATTTTTGACAATGTTGCGTTCGGTTCTCGAGGTCACAAACTTGGATTATATGTACTTTCAGGCACCAAGGTTAATGGATTATTAGCTCAGTAAGCAACATAGTAAGAAGGTAAAAAAAAAAGGTATGTAGCAGTACTATCGCAGTGCATTAGGGTGCTTCGTCTGTACTCTGATTTAGTTTAAAAATAAACAGTCATTTGATTGTACATATATTCGTTTCATTTATACCTAACACCATAGTGGTTTAGACACTAAATAAAATAATCAATAATGTCATGTTTTCTCGAAAAAGGATTTAAAATATAGTCAAATGGAGAAAAATCAACGCAAGAGGTTAAATAATCACGAAGTTATAAGTGTCAAAAGTTTTACGAAGGGGTATGTTCTGTCCGATTTTCGCAAAACGCAACTTCATATAAAACGATGACGCTTGTAGATTGTGACGTAATAGACGGCAACGTACCGCGCCCCGTCGTGTTCGGCGGCAGCCTCGCAGATCGTGACGTCACAAACCGTTTGCGTTTTCTCTCTCTAACAAGCAATATCAAAACGGTTTTCATCGGCTTTATAATTCGTCACAGTGTCATATCTCTCATAGAAAAGAAACTAAGAAAGACAATACATTCATGAAGGTGCATGGTGCCCAGGGTACCCTGCACAGTTAGCACAAGACTCTCTAGAGCTCTGTCGCACTATCCGTCTCTTTCTAAGTTTTCTAATAAGAGAGAGACGGATAGTGCGAGGCAGCTCGCGCGCCATCTTGTGCTTACCGTGCTTGTGGCGAATCTATGGAGCCAGTCGGCGTTGGTCAATTGCCGTCACCCAATACCAGGAGCCCATTCACACCTGGTGGTGTCTCTGTGGAGCACGTCAGCGATGGTGGCCATAGCGGCGTACCAGTAACGCAGGTCAATGTACCGGTATAGGTCGCAGTAATTCATTACCAGGAGCCCATACACACCTGGTGGTGTCTCTATGGAGCGCGTTAGCGATGGTCGCTATAGCGGTGTACCAGTAACGCAGGTCAATGTACCGGCCTAGGTCGCTGTAACCCAATACCAGGAGCCCATACACACCTGGTGGTGTCTCTGTGGAGCGCGTTAGCGATGGTCGCTATAGCGGTGTACCAGTAACGCAGGTCAATGTACTGGCCTAGGTCGCTGTAACCCAATACCAGGAGCCCATACACACATGGTGGTGTCTCTGTGGAGCGCGTTAGCGATGGTCGCTATAGCGGTGTACCAGTAACGCAGGTCAATGTACCGGCCTAGGTCGCTGTAACCCAATACCAGGAGCCCATACACACATGGTGGTGTCTCTGTGGAGCGCGTTAGCGATGGTCGCTATAGCGGTGTACCAGTAACGCAGGTCAATGTACTGGCCTAAGTCGCTGTAACCCAATACCAGGAGCCCATACACACCTGGTGGTGTCTCTGTGGAGCACGTCAGCGATGGTGGCCATAGCGTCCGCGGCGGCATACATCCAGCAACGCAGGTCCACGTGCCGCTCTATGCTGGACGGGTGTGAGGCTCTGTAACGTAACAATGACGTTTCGTATATATCTTGACAGGGATCTTGCAAAACCTCGACAAATGAAATTGAACTCTATTTTCTAAGGCAGTTTTACCTGAAAAGTTAAGGCGCCGTAGGTTCATGGTCTTCTCTCCCTCTCACTGAGCATAAGCGTGAGCGAGATGGAAGTGCATGCTCGGAAGCGCGGATATCATGATTTTTAATTTTAATTTTTTGGTCGTTTAAATAAATAAAAAAGTAATCGACGCATTATATTGTTTCAAAACTCTGTTCGCTTCACTTCGCTGAACATACGGCGCCTTAAGCTGAAAAACAACACCGACAGAGACTTAATTTGTCATCAGTGTATCCCTCTCCCACTCAATGCAATAATAGTTATTTGTTATGCAAGGCTGCAAAGTTGTTGTTTGGCGCAAGTGCTTGTATTGAAAGCCGAGCTAGCGAAGGATTGTAAAATTGAACCATGAGCGAAGCGAATGGTTCAAAAGTACAATCCTGAGCATAGCGAGGCTTTCAAGGCACCGAGATGCCAAACAATTTTGCTGCCGTGCGAAACACACAACTTTTCACCTCACCACCGCGAGGAAAATTGTAGGTAATGGACGTAATTTGGGCCTTATACTTATTTTCAATAAAGGTTTGTTTACATCTCATCAAGATCTAGCATTTTATAATTATTAAATGTAACATATATATTTTTGCATCTTTAAATGAACCCCACGCTTACCTACACTAAAAAAGTCAAAGTTATGTTGGGTACTCACGGGTAAACTAAGGCTCAAATTCGCTTATGCTTTTAGCTATTAGCTAATAGCTGTATATCTTCTGCACTAAAATCTGTAAATAACCACCATTATTTTCGTTCAACTGACTGTGACTTTAGAAATTAAATGTAGGTTGAGTTTTTTCTTAAAGTAACTATTCAAATGGTGTGTTCTAAATTTGGAAGAACCGAAATTTTTTGAAACAAAACTACATTTTAAAATTATTTATTCGTATTTTACCCTTATAAATCAGTCTAAATATTAATATTTCGTATGTACCTACTTAATTAAGAAAGAATAACTATTATTAATTTTATTTTATCAAAATAATAACAATTAATTATTGGCATAACACCATTAGTTTCTGAACGCACCTCTGATTCTGTATAGAAAAAAGTTGGATCTCGAGATTGACCGTCACATTCCAAATTCAAAAACTCTTTCCACGCTAGCGGAAAAAATGGAGTTTCGGGCGCAGATTTTGAGCGATAAAGCAAGCCTTTTCGAGCCGGTGCGATGAAAAAAAATATATACATATGTATATAGTAATTACCTATATTTAAAAAAAAAACACTGAGACAAAGTGAGCCTTTTTCGGCGCGTGAAAGTGTTCTTGATTTTACGTAGTACAATAAAATTTCTAAAGGAACAACGCCGCGTTAGTATGGGTGCCTGGTAGCTCGAATAAACTGATTTCAAGTGGGCGCCTGTACGTCACTGTCAGACATAATTTTTGGAGACACAAACATGTATTGCGTACCTAGGATAGTCATCCAAGCCAGAAGTCAGGGTCTTGGGGTTCAGTTGTAACCCGTCGTCATCTCTGCCTCTCCAGCGGTAGGTCGTGGGTTCGTCACCCCTCTGCGACGATTGAAACCACTGGTACCAACTCTGGAATGATCGTGAAGGTTAAAGGTTTCTCTTAACCCGTTCGCCGCCAGTTGAACTAAAGTTCGTCGTTGCAACACATCTGCCACCGACGTCATACGAAGAAAAGAACAACAGACTTAAAAGTGCGTCGCGCGGCGCCGGCTCGGTTTTTTTTTATGCTGCGTCTGTGGCAAATCTTACGGCCCACCTGATGATAAGTGGTCACCGTAGCCGCTTGCCACTCCAGGGGAGTTACAGGCGCGTTGCCGATCCTAATTTGTGTCTGTGGCGACGAATCGGATCGAATAATAAATAAGCATTGTGGGACGGTGCCGGTTAATGTACAGCCATGATAATGCACGGCCAAATAATGTACAGCCCAATAATCCGCCGTACTGTACGCGTATTATCAGGCTGTACATTTGTAGTATATGTGGGTACATATAAAACCGTGTCGACAACTGTCATCCGGAGCCATCAGTCTGTTTCCAATGAATAAACGCGCGTGACACGTAATACTGGTTATTTAATTAGAATCCCCTAAATCCTCGATACAGGACAACTGGCGACGAGTTATTTCCCCGCGTAATTGTATGTTTACAAGTGTAACGGAAGAAAAACAAGTTTAAGATGGCCAGCAGTCACGGATTATTAGGAAGCAGTCTCACCTTCGACCATCACGTACAGGAGTGGAAGATTTTTTTTAAGTCGTTTTACGTAGTATTGCGTGGCGAACGACATAACCGATGAAAAGGATAAATCAGGAGTAAAACGTCGTGCCGTGTCGTGTGCGTCGTCGTGTTGTCTGCTCTGGTCGAAGATACTTACCGCGTCGTCAGAGATCTTTTACACCCGAAAGAACTCGAGACCTTGGAGTACAAAGAGCTTGTGGACCGGCTGAACCAACATTTCATTACCAAGAGAAGTTCGTTTGCTGAGAGGTACAAATTCTACAAGGCCGAGCAGCGCCCGGGCGAAGATTTAGCAGAGTGGGCGGCGCGAGTGCGGAGTCTCGCGCTGTATTGCGAGTTCAAAGCAGAACTCGGGACAGCGTTACGAGATCGGTTTGTTCTCGGGCTCGAGAATGTCAAGGAGAAGGAGCGGTTGTTTGCAGAAAGCATCGAGACATTAACTTTAACAAAAGCCTTGGGGATCGCGCAAGATGTTCGTTGTGCTCGCATGGCGCTGCAAGGGTCGCGCACGGAGGCTAACGCGGCCGCGCCGGCGCAGTCGGTGTTTGCTATGCGCTCCGGTCCCAGTGCAGGAAAAGATCGTCGTGGCCCGGCCAAAAAGTGTTGTAGTGTGTGCGGTTATAGTAGCCATGATAAAGAACAGTGTAGATTTGCAAATTTCGCGTGTAAAAAGTGTTTTAAAAAGGGACACCTTAAAAGAATGTGCACCATGAATGTTAAAAACAACAACTTTATAGCTGCGGATGACGAGTTTTTGCACTATGAAGGTAATTATGGCTTATATAATATAAAATGTGTTGACGGTAAACCAATGCAGCAGTTCGTGTCGATAGCGTGCGAGCAGGTATTGTGCGAAGTGGATAGCGGTAGTGCTGTCTCTGTCATGCCAGGTGATATTTACGAGACAAAGTTTCAGGATAAAGTCTGCGATTTAAAACCATGCAAAGTTGTTTTAAACTGTTATAATGGTACTAAAATTTTTCCATTAGGTTGTATAGCGTTACCGGTGATTTTTGAGGGGCAAACCAAGCTGTTAACATTTTATGTTATTAAAACTGGCAGTGAACAACCAACATTACTTGGTCGCGATTTTATAAGCTTGTTTAACATGCAATTGTGTACATTCAATTGTAATAATTTACAATCAGATAGTTTAACTGAGGGGTTGAAAAGTAAGTATTCGAAATTATTTACGGACGAGTTAGGTCAGTTTAACAAGTACAAGGTCACGTTGAAGGTCAAACCGGATGTACCATTAAAGTTTTTTAAGCCAAGAACTGTTCCATTAGCGCTTAGAGAAAAGGTCGAAAGTGAATTAGACAGATTATTGAGTTTAGGTATCCTTGAACGGGTGGAGCACGCCGAAGTAGCAACGCCTATAGTGCCAGTGTTGCGCCGCGACGGTGGCGTCCGCATTTGCGGTGACTACTCCGTCACGCTCAACAAGGCACTGTATGTTGACTCCTACCCGCTACCGCGATACGAGGATTTGTTTGCTCGGTTGCACGGCGGCGTGCAATTTAGCAAGTTAGATCTGTCCAGAGCGTACAATCAATTAGTATTAGACGATACGAAAAAACTTACATGTATCAATACACATAAAGGTCTTTTCTGCTATAATAGACTTGTATTCGGTCTTTCCTCCGCTCCAAGTCTTTTCCAAAGAACCTTGGAGCAATTATTGGCGGGAATTGAAGGAATATGTATTTTCCTAGATGACATATTAGTGACAGGTCCGTCTAAAACCGTTCACTTAGAGCGACTCGAAAATGTACTGAACCGTTTGCAAGATGCAGGGTTCCGTTTAAAGAAACATAAGTGCGAATTATTTAAAGACTCCGTAGAATATCTGGGATTTGTTATTGATAAAACGGGTTTGCGCAAAACAAATGCAAAGGTGGAAGCAATTTTAAATAGTAATGCTCCCCAGAACGAAAAGGAATTAAAATCATTTTTAGGAATGATTAATTATTACAGATGTTTTATTCCAAACATCTCCAGTGTTCTAGCCCCATTACATTCATTGCTCCGCAAGAGTGAAAAATGGGTTTGGGGTCAAGAGCAAGCAAGGGCTTTTGAGCGCGTTAAGAATGAGTTGGCTAGCGAGCGCGTGCTGGCGCACTTTGACCCCTCTCTGCCGACGGTGGTTACAGCTGATGCAGGACCTCGAGGTCTAGGTGCCGTGTTAGCTCAACGACAACCCGACGGTAAGGAACGAGTGGTCGCGTTCGCCTCTCGTTCACTGACCAAGCCGGAACAAAATTATGCGCAAATCCAAAAAGAGGCTACGTCCATAGTATTCGCGGTGAAAAAATTCCATCATTATTTATATGGACGGGCGACTCCGTTTACACTGCGGACGGACCACAAGCCCCTGATGTCTATATTTGGTACAAAAAAAGGTGTTCCGGAAATGGCGGCAAATAGATTACAGCGATACGCTTTATTTTTAACTGCATATAATTTCGACATCGAATATGTAAGGAGTGAAAACAACGTTGCCGATTTTCTATCGCGAGCCGTGCCGTGTGCAGAGAGTAACGAGCAGCAGAACGTCGAAGAGGTCAATTTATTTATTAATTACGTTACTGACTCCTTGTTAAAGCCGTTGACTTTGAGCGATATTAGGCGCGAAACGGATCGAGATGAGACGTTACGTAAGGTAGCCGATTATGTAAACAAAGGTTGGCCGTCAAAAGTTTCGTTGACTGATATTAAACCGTTTTTTTTAAACAGGCACGAAATAAGCGTCGAGAATGGTTGTATTTTGCGCGGCCATAAATTAGTTATACCTAGCATTTATAGGGAGCAGATTTTGAATGAGTTACACGACTCGCACTTTGGCGTAGTCAAAATGAAGTCAGACGCTAGAGCACGCATGTGGTGGCCTAATATCGACAGGCATATTGAGGAAAAAGTAGGTTCTTGCACAGTGTGTAACCAGTTTAGGAACGCGCCGGGACACAGTCCGCTGGCGCCGTGGAAGTACCCGGCGCGGGCATGGGAACGGCTACACCTAGATATGTTTACTTTAGGAAATAAACATTTTTTGATTCTAGTTGATGCGTTCTCCAAGTGGGTAGAATGTTTTCACATGCCTCGTACAGATTCTGGGTCAATAATTGATAAATTGGACGAACTATTTAGCAGATACGGTTTGGTTTGCACCCTTGTCACAGATAATGGCTCTAATTTTTGCTCAACGCAATTTGAAAACTATTGCATGTCGAACGGTATCCGACATATAACAAGCGCTCCGTACCACCCCGCTTCTAATGGTCAAGCGGAAAACTCAGTCAAAACGGTCAAAAGAGGTTTAAAATTAATCATAGCAGAAAATTTGCCACAGCGGGATTTATTTACGAGACTTAATAAGTTTTTATTTAGCTATAGGAACTCGATACATTGTACAACGGGATTCTCTCCCGCTCAGCTGTTGCTAGGCCGGCGCCTGCGTTGTCGACTCGACCTGCTGCAGGTAAACAACGATGACTCATCGTCGGTCATTAACGAGACGTCTTCCGCAGCTACAAGTAATGTTGTGGCAAAACAGACCTTACAGAGTAACCGTTTTGGTGGAAAACGAAATGCAGTTTTTAAGATTGGTCAAAAAGTGCTTGTAAAACATTTTTACAATAATGGTACAAAATACATTTGGAAAGTGGGTTATATTAAGGACATTATTGGTTCTAGAATGTTTAGAGTTTATATTCCTGAATTAGATTTAAGTACAAGGAAACATATGGATCATGTATTGTTGTATAGAGGAACGGACAGACTGCTCGTAGAAGACGAGACGAGTAGTTATGATTATATTTTGCCGAGTGCACGTGTCGGTGCTGCCTCATCGGATGGATTACAGACCGACATTGAGTCCTCGCCAACCACCCAGCCGCGGCGGTCGGAGCAACATCACCAAACGGAGGAAACCGATGACCAAGACGATTCATTTTGTTCATTACCAGAATTGCTTTCACCGCGGCCTCTTGATGACACGGTAGGCGGTAATACAACTGACGCTGCTATACGTCATGATCATGAGGAGGAGAATAGTGACGACATGAATGTTCCTCCGGGCCCGGTTCCACAGGTGTCACCGAGGGTTGAGCCGCCGGTGGAGAGTACCGCTGCGGAGACTGAGTGTCCCGAGTCGTCTGCAGGGTTACCGCCAGTCGATGCATCCACAACGAATGAAGGGCATCAAATGAAACCTGTCCGTTCCACGCGAAACAGAAATGTTCGCTACAAAGATTTTTATTAGCTTTACATCCTCAATTATTTTGTAATTTAGTGGTGGAGGGATTGTAGTATATGTGGGTACATATAAAACCGTGTCGACAACTGTCATCCGGAGCCATCAGTCTGTTTCCGATGAATAAACGCGCGTGACACGTAATACTGGTTATTTAATTAGAATCCCCTAAATCCTCGATACAGGACAACATTATTGAGCCGTGCATTATTGGCTCCCTTGTGGGAGCTACGGTTCTCTATTGTATGGGCAAAAATCATTACCCAAAGTACCACTTCCCAAAAAATGTTTCCCAAATGATCATTTGGCAAAAAATCACTAGTCAAATTATTGTTTCGCATTTTATCACTTGGCATTATCTCCTATGGCAAATTATTAATTCGCAAATTATTATTTGGCAAAGTTTTACATATTCAAGTTTCATTTGGTCAAACGTATTATTTGGCATAACATTCGTTTTCCAAATGATTGCATGGCATATGATTTAGATCCTAATTGTGTAGTGCATACGAAATCTATTTGAGTGAGATTACATATTTTGCTAATCGGGTAGTTTGCAAAAAAACAAAAGTAAATAATTTATAGGTAAGTTTATATGTTCTTTTGTACTATTGGTACTTAGTTAACAATATATTATATTGCAAATAAGCAGCATGCATGCAAGCAAGCCCCGAGTCGGTTTCGCCCTTTTCATCTAGAGTCTCCAGTGAATCGACGCCACCCAGCTGCGCGGGGTGTCTATTTATGGTCTGAGGGACACAAGTGAACCCTAACCTAACCGACCAAAAACAGAGTTCGCTTATGACAAGCCGTTTTTTCCACCCTGATACCTAATGTGCGAAATGAAAATTTGAACAAATGTTTTGTTTGGAAAACAATATTAGCCCAAACAAAGTGTTTGCGTAATAAACTTTTGTCTTAATAACACTTGACAAATCAAAATTATGCCAGATGATATTTTGACCAAAGGAGCAAAATGCAAAACAAAAATGTGCTATTTGTTCGTTTGGTAAATGAAACTACTGCCATAAGTTTTGTGGGAAGTGAAATTTGGCGAAAGATATTTTGCCGAAACAGCAGGATACCGGGAGCTACATATAAAGTTTCGCATACTGACATTTCCATGCCTATATATTTATGAAGTAGCTTTAGATTATTCCAGAGTTTTTTACAAACCAATTCTCCAGACGTAGCGAAGTGATCTTTTCTGATCACTTAAAGGATACTGTCGCCCTAGAGGACATTCGTCGTCTACCGCCGCAATAACTACGAAGTCAAATGGAACCAAAGTACCAGGCAAGCATAACTCACCTGCAGTCGCGTGAACATCCGATCCAGCGTTCTCCTTAGCGGCCAATGCGGTTGGAAGAGTTGCGGCTGCGTGCGAACGAGATGCGCTATAGTTATGAGCAGCATGGGTGGATTGGCCGCCGCGTTGCTTTGCACTACGAACTCTTTTGGAACTCTTGCTAACGCCTCCGATCCTGGTAAAATCATAAAAATACGTAAATGATTTGATTTATTTCAATTCTATTTATTTAATTTTAGAAGTTAGAAGTTAAACATAAATATTAGATATCACACTTTTCAGGACACGTACCTATAACCATGTCAACTAGCTTAAGTGCGGTTACATAAAAGAAAACAATTAAAAGATTATAAATAGAAAACTTGGCCCAGATCGGCGACATTTTAGATCATTTCTGATAGTATATTATATACAGCATTAGGGAAGATGCAGCTATAATATTTACCATTATTTTGTGACCAAAATGTAGAAAAATCATAATTAATAATAGCTAGTGAAACGTTTTTACTTAATACTATACTAATTTCAAACAAAAGTTACGATTTGAAGTACGTCTGGTGACGTCACTCCTGTGAAAAGTCAAGACTATGCAACTCTATGACATCTAGGGACGAACCACGGACAAATTTGGCGAGTGACACACATGAGTGACGTCACAGGAACTGTATATCCGTTTAGGCGCGAAAGTTTAAATTGACAGTTCGTAAAAGGATTTTTTTACTATATACTATAGTATTTTAATTTTTTTATACATACTTTCGTGGTTTATTCTACATGCGATTCTTTCAAATGTAAGCAAAAATGAAAATCTTCCCTGTTGGCGCCTAATTTTTGATGATTCATATATTTGTAAAGTTAGGTTACACTATTGAATCAGCTCAAAAATTATCCTATCTGTAAGGATTAAAAAAATCATGCTTCTATGTAGTTTCGAGATCTAGAAATCAGTTACATAAAATCTTATTTTTTTAAAGTCGACGTTTAAAGAGGTCTAATTAAGACTTTGAGTACCAGGAGATCATAGCTCACCAAGAATCTGTTCCCTGGGTATCCAGCCCTCGACGTTGATGAGGTCTAGCCAGTGAGCCGCTATGTCCATCTGGATCTCGGGAGACCACCGCTGGATGAGCAGGCCGTGGAAACCTTCGTCCCAGAGGAAACCGCGGGGGAAGAAGGATCTGGTGAGAGGAAAACAGATGTGAACACTCGTATTCAATTCTATTGGCAGAAAGTAAGTGCCTGCCATTTTTACACTACAAACGTAGTTACTGATCTCCTGGTAGCTGGACTCACCTACTAGGTACAGCGGTATACAGCGGCGCCCTCCAATAAGGCATTGGTTTCCGGTATATGGAGACTGGACTCTGTCCACCCGTCGAAGTAACCTATACCACTGATCTCTTCGTCAATTCTGATCTCCTGGTAGCTGGACTCACCTGCTAGGTACAGCGGTGTAGAGTGGCGCTCTCCAATAAGGCACTGGTTCCCTGGTATATGGGGACTGGACTCTGCCCGCGCCGTAGAAGTAGCCTATGCCACCGATCATGTTAGACAGAGCCGCCTTCGCTATGCTGATGTCCTGGTCGGAGTAGCTGTAAACAATACGTAAACACGTTACAGCTAATCCTCAAATCAAGAAAAGTATACAACGTGTGTGCTAGGATTGCGGGCGTCTACAAGCAAAGTTTCCATCTCAAATAATTAGCTTGACCTTTTAGATTTCAAATATACGAAAACACAGTATCGTACATCTCTGGTGAATATTCATCCACTGCCTGCAACTAATAAAGTTTTGTTTATTGCAGCTATTATAATCTTTGGATGAATAATAGTACATTGTTTAACGAGGGGCGTAAGTGGAATATTGCTAACAAGAGTCTATCAGAAGCCCGACGCCGAAGGCGGAGGGCTTTTGATGACTCGAGTTTGCAATATTCTTACGCCCGTGTTATACACAATGTTTTTCATCACATTTGCGAGGAAACAAATAAATTTTAGATGAAATTAATACAAATCGTAATAAAAACTGCAACATGTCAGTCGTCCATTTTGTTGAATTTGACGAGAGGCGCGTATGGCAAAGACCCTTCGGTATACAGCCACAGTTTGAAAACATTTAAAAACATTTAAAATTATTTGTAATAAATACTAAACATTAAATTGCAGTTTAATTCAATATAAAGATATGTTTTATACGTATTAAAAGTTGGTTGTAGCAAACCTTTGAAGATATGAAATACACCTTGGCTGATTGGAAACATCCTCCGTCCGAAGTGAAGTATGAGTGAGTTCAATATTTTAAAACTAAACTTAACACCCCGTGGGAGGTAAAACGGCTATAACTGCTCTGTACGCACGCAAGTAATAACGCCATTGACGAGCAAGTGTGTTGAAAATGATCATAGAATTTCTCTGAGCCACTTACGGCTACGGCGCGCGAGCTCTCTCGAGCCCTCTCGCACTATCCGTCTCTCTCTTATTAGAAAACTTAGAAAGAGACGGATAGAGCGAGAGGTCGAGAGAGCACGGGCGCCATCTTGTGCTGTGCTGATCAATAAAGATGTGTACTGTCCCTTTCTTACGACCACAAGTATCAAAGTGACAGACAAAGACAGACGAATATTGGCGACATTTTAGCTAAAATTAGTTTATTGATCGTCTATGAGACATACGAAAAGTGGAAGATTAAAAGGAAATAAATATTTCAGTAACAAAATGTGACGTTCCCTCAACATCGACTCACCCCTTCGCTTTCAAGCCGAACTTCCGTTCAAATTCGTCATCGAAGAACCTCTTCCTGTCTTCTAACACCCTGGTATATTCGTCGCCCTTCAGCGGCGGCGTAGGCAAATCCTCGATAGTGTAAACTACGTCCATCACGAAAGGAGTTTCCACTATCATCTGGATTGGCACGTAGTTAACTTCTACTTCCTGGAAATTAATAGTGCATTATTGCAGCGGCCGGGAAGTAGCAATTCGTGGATAAGTTGATTTTGTCGGATGAAGCGAAGCTGAATCCGACAATAGAGACGAATCCACGAATTGCCGTTCCCGCCAAGGCAGATATAGTGCTTTTCTCCAAAAATGTGAGGAAATCAAATAATATTTACAATAATCTTAAAATAGCGAGTATGTAAATAACCTATCAAGTTCCCGCCCGACTTATTTTTAAAAAGTATGTATACGGCACGACTCATAGTGCCAGTTTCAATTGGCATACATACGAATTTTAAAATTATTAGAATCGGTTACAATTTGAAATGTTTTATGCAATTAAAATTATCAAAGATTAAACGGGATTGCAATCTAAATGCATTTCAGTCCGTTGTGAGTTTTATTTCGATAAATATTTTTATTTCTTCATTGAAAACTATTTGAGAAATATTTAAAAACGTCACTTCAATCACTTTCAAAAGTACGCGTTTTGTCTATGACCATTAAAAAAAAGAAAACAAAGCAGGCTACAAACGGGCGTGATTTATCACAGGAACTTGCAATAGTTCGAAAGAGACAGCCATAGACTACTAACTAGTGTAACTATCGCAAGTTGTTGTGACAAATTGCAAGCTCTTTAAACATACGAGCACTTGGCTGTTTGTAGTGATTTGTCTTAGTCAAAGTATATAGTTAAAAGGTAAAAAAGTATACAGTAAAGGAATTTCATACACTTTCCTGGCCGTTAAAACTGTACAGTAATGACTTTTAACTTTTTAAATCTGAGTTTGTCAGTAACGAGGAACTTCACGTACTATTTTTGCTACAGTAAGGCGAACATTTCCGAGCATATTGGAGAAAAATAAGTTTCTGTCAAAAATTCATTTTTGGTTTATTGCCGACTGTACTTTTCTGTATACCATCATCAACTATTCAATGAGACGATTCTAACGAACCCAAACTCAACGGGGTTACGTCGGTTAAGTACTGAATTCCCATGGCCACCTTCAGTCTCCATCATCAGATCAGCTCGATGGTACCATAATATTGAATTGTCATCCAAACTATACTTAAATCCAAAATTTCAGCTCAATCGGTCACCGGGAAGTGGAATATTTAACTTGCAAGATTTGTCCCATACTAACAGGGCAAGTTAAATTAAAGCTTGTAAAAAGGTACTACATAAGAGTCGTTTGTCCGAAAGCGTATGTTTCGCTGAACGAATTTTTAATTTTTCAGGGTACTAACTTTTTCGTGGGGAGATGCATTTGCGCATCCTGCCTGGCTGGGGAAGCAGGACCTAACCTAACCTATTTATATATTCCATTCAATCAGCGTCAAAATTCTCCTTTAGCGAAATCTGACTCTTCGGAATTCTTGTTCCCAAAAAAATGGTCAATTTAAGTCAAAATAAATTTACTTGTGTATATTTAAACTTAAAATTAGTAGATCACACGCTCAGTTTATGAAAAAAAAACGGAATTACGCCCCAAACTCAGTCTCGAGGTGCAACAAGTTAATTTTGAATGCTTAATTGTCGTCACAAAACTGACACTGAGTTAATTTTTATTTAACAACTAATTGGGTATACGATTAATTGAAAATGCCCATTTTTAAAGATGTAGTCTAAAAACAAAATTACAACGCTCTATATTTGTACTTTAGAGACTTTGCAATTTTTCACACCAAGCGACGAAGACACAGCACGCAGCTATAGCTGGAAAGAGACAGTCAACTTTTAATTAATTGCAAGGTACATCGTGAAAAATTGCAACGCCTTTACACAAACACCGTCTTTACCACGCGACAATAAAATTCAAATCACCTTGTTCCTCGTCTCAACATCAGGGCCGAGCACCGCGATCCTACCGAAGGTCGGATGGCGTTCAGCTTTCAGGAGCGAGTAGAATTTCTCCTTCAATAGATGCAGCCCTGGTGCGTGGCTTTCTGAGAACGATGTGTGGAGGACTTTACCTGTATATTGGGGAAATTAAACATTAGACTAGATCACATCAGATAGCTAGGGGAGTAGACACTAAATAAAATAATACTTCTAATCACACGGTTCAACTCACGTATTCAATGTCACTCCGGGCGACATGTTTCGAACTCTTCGGGAGTTCTTCTTCAGGATGAGTGTTCTCGCGGCGGTGTCGCTCGTAACACTGCCCGCGCCCGCTCGTCCTCACGCCGAGCGGGAGGGGGAGCGTCTAGCGCTGGAGCAGTTATGTGAGATTGCGGCAGGAGGTCATCTCCTCCGAGAGACCATACGCACACTGAACTCACTGTGTCCACGGGATTGTCACTACACGCTGTCCACTTCAATTTAGGAATGATAGTTTTCCATGCTGGCGGTAACATCCAGCCCCCATCACGATTAAAATTTGGGCAGCGCCCAATCTCAATCGCCTCACGAATGTTGCGTGGCACATAACCTTTCTCCCGTACCAGCAATCTCGCCAAGATTCGTGAGGCGATTGAGATTGGGCGCCGCCCAAATTTTAATCGTGATGGGGGCTGGATGTTACCGCCAGCATGAAAAACTATCATTCCTAAATTGAAGTGGACAGCGTGTAGTGACAATCCCGTGGACACAGTGAGTTCAGTGTGCGTATCGTCTCTCGGAGGAGATCTCCTGCCGCAATCTCACATAACTGGTCCAGCGCTAGACGCTCCCCCTCCCCCTGCCCTGTCGGCGCGTGTGACACGCGCCGCTCGGCGTGAGGAGCGGGCGCGGGCACTGTTACGAGCGACACCGCCGCGAGAACACACATCCTGAAGAAGAACTCCCGAAGAGTTCGAAACATGTCGCCCGGAGTGACATTGAATACGCGAGTTGAACCGTGTGATTAGAAGTATTATTTTAACATGTCTCACGGAAGTTTAAAAACTAAATAAAATAATCGATGATGTCATATTTTCTCGAAAAAGGATCAAAAATGTAGTCAAATGGAGAAAAATCAACGCAAGAGGTTAAATAATCACGAAGTTATAATTGTCCAAAGTTTAGGGATGTTACGGAGGTGCTCCGATATACCGAAACTTTCTGCTAAATTCACACCTCCGGCTTCGGTTTCGTCTAATTTGAAGCGAACACCTCCGGCTCCGGCTTCGGTTTCGACTAATTTTAAGCGGAGGTTTTAACGGAGCCGAAAGTCAGCGGCCGCGGAGCGCTGCGTGTGCCTAGTTAGGTTAGGTTAGGTTAGGTTAGATTTTACGAGAATTAGCTTTCTGTTTCGGATTCGCTTTCGGTTTCGATAAAACACATTTAAAAACTCCGGTTTCGGCTTCGGTTCCGATAAAACCACCTCCGTAACATCCCTAGTATGTTTTATCCCTTTTTCGCAAAACGCAACTTCATATGAAACGATGACGCTTGAAGATTGTGACGTCACGTCTTAGCGGTAAAACTATGTGTACCCTATGAACTCCTGGTGACCCTGAGAGCGCTACACACCTTTATGCGGCACCAGATTGATCCTAAAGTTGTGAAGCTGCGGCGTGTACCCGTGCAGCGCTCCGCCCTCGAGCCACAGCCGCGAGAGCGGGGCCGCCGGCCCCAGGGCCTCGTCGAGGGCCCCGTACCACACGAGCACGAAGGGGGAATACTCGTTGTTCTGTAACAATGAAGAGATTATCGTCAATGCCCGGGCCACACTAACGAGAAATGCCATTAATTATCGCGATATTGGACGTTAACCATACGGCCACACTACGATTATCGCGATAATTAATGGCATTTCTCGTTAGTGTGGCCCCAGCATAAGGGGATGCCTTGATTCGAGTCCACGCCCCCTTGACAGGGACACGCTTATGCCTGTCGTGCACGAGAAAAAGAGATGCAACACTCTCGGGAATGGCTTTTTTTGAATTTCGACAAATACCTAACTAAGTAAAGTTTTATTTATATTTCACTAAGTGAGATTTTAGATGAGATCAAATACAACGAGTATTAACTTGATTGTGTCGTAAAATAATGTATTGTTGAGTAGGCAGAGTAAAACACGGAGTAATTTACTTTAAAAACAAAGTTTTAACCAACTTCAATTTAGTACTCCGCCGAGCCACGAGAACATTTCCTATTTTTTTGTTTTTTACAATTTACTACGAACTGATTTCTGATAGCAAATGCGTTGATTACTATAGAAAAAAACCGAATCGCTGTATGTGGGCCGATAATATTTGAGGACTTCCATCGATTCCCAAAGATCATCACCAATGGCACTTCATTAGTTCCTATTTCAACGGAATCTTACCAGAACCTGTGACATACTTTTGCACTTTTAAGTACATAATTTAAGTAGTTGATAAGTCATCTGTGATTTTCATCATCAATTCCTTCCTCGCCACCAAATTTATGATTCCGGATGTAGTTATAACAGAAAATAACCAGAAATCTAACTGGATTTTGAAAAAAATGGGGCCGAATTGAGAACCTCCTCCTTTTTTTTGAAGTCGGTTAAACACACCTTTGGTTTTTTTCTATAGAGGCAATTTTAGGCAATCATGTGTCTATTAAATCAGATCATCATAGTCAAGAACTATAATCTGAAAATCAGGCCTCATAAGAATAGAACTTGTTGACAAGTACTAGGGCATCAGCACAGAACAAGAGCTCACCTTAGCAGACCTAATCCTAGTCGCCAAGCTTCCCACCTTTCAGTCCAGTCTTCACAGGGGTACTCGGGGAGGCTCCAAGTTTCTTTGACCAATTACTAGGGCATCAGCACAGACCAAGAGCTCACCTTAGAAGAGGACGAAATTGACAACTTCACTTCCAGATCAGCGCGAGTGGAGCGCGAACCTTCAATATTTCAACCAATCACAAAGCAGTACAGTAGTATTCTTGCGGCGCGTGGCCAACTAGATTTTTTTCAACCAATCACAGAGCAGAATTATAGTGGCGCGCGGCCAACTAGATTTGCTTAACCTTTCGTATGCCGAAGGGGCTCGCACACCTGTACCCGTCGTATGCCGTGTCTCGTATCCGTACCAAAGCTATAAAATGCCGGAGGAGCTCGCAAATTTGTACCTGTCGTATGCCGTGTCCCGTATCCGTATTTATACCAGTAGTGTGCCGTGTCCTGTATCCGTCACGAAAATATTTCTTACAAGTTTTTGTAATTTTCAGTTTAAATATCCTAAAAATAAGGTTGGAAATGGCATTTTAACGAATCGGAATGAATGAATGATACCATTGCAAACTTTCACTTATTCATAAGTTCACTCATTCGGTCGTTACAAGCATTTGAATTCGCGCATCGTAACCGCTGGTTGAGGAACAAGTGGCCTGTAGAAAGTCGTGAAAAAATGTGAGAAAAACACAGTAAAGATAAAACAATTTATTGTTTTATTGTAGTTTTGTTCTTTATGAAGCTATACAAATACATCAAACTCTGTAATACCAGCTAGTTTTCAAATATTTTACAATCAAAACTTCTGTTGGCTAAGAACCGTTTCGCGAGTGTAACTTATTTGCTGTTTCCTAAGAGTTTGAGTAATACTTTCTTCGAGTAACGTATATCATTTTGAAGCTAATTTTATTGAGATTACTGTTACTCTCACGTTTGTTCAGTAAATCGAAATATATTAGTATAATTTAATAATTTATCGAAGTGCATCCAAAATACACGCACACAAATGCAAATCAAAATGGCGGGCAACTCTGTACGTACACAACGTCAGCCGCACGAGGCCAATGACGGCCGGCTATGCGTGCCCGGATTCGGCACACGGCAGATAGCGAAGTGAACCATTCACGCACACATGTACACAATCATCAGTTTATGAACGATTTGAAAACACACTTTTTTTTATTATTATTTATAAATGATTTGTATGTGGTGGAAAGAGTGTGATGCACTTTTAGAAAGCTGGTTTATTCTAGTTTATAATAATATCATTTATGTAGGGCATAGACTATCTAGAAGTTTGATAAATTAGTATAGAACGTGGGCCCACTCAAGACGCCTTATTTTCAGTTTTTGAGTCACAGAATTAATTTTACTTAACTTATATACATTTTTGTGTGTTTAGTATAAAGAGGGATACACAATTTATTAAAAAAATGTCTTATATAAATTCTACACCGCATAATTAAACGACAGGAGTGTCGAAAACTTCGTCTAGAACAAGTTCAAAATGGCGAACTTGTATGTTCGATCTTGAAAATTCTGAACTAATTTCTTCTAAATCGTATAGTTTCTTGTATTACGTATTTGCTTTGATGTCTCTAAAGGTTGGAAAATAAAACAAAAACTGGATTCGCGAAACCATTTTTTTGTTAGGTCGTAATTTCTTACGATGGGGACATTTCACATAAAATCTTGGAATCAAGAACCTGTAAATAAATTATAAAAGAGGTATTAGCAACAATGTGTAGCGCAAAATATAGTTTATTTAACGGACCTTCGATAAAACCACACTTGTAATACGTATTTAAGAACATGACTTATTATTTCTTTAAAAACTGAGCCTCTCCGATCGCCATTATCATTGACGAAAAGTGCCGGCAGACTAGGGGTACAAATGTGAGAGGTGGCTTGGCATTTTATAGTGTACGACCGGATCCGGGACACGGCATACGACGGGTACAAGTGTGTGAGCCACTACGGCATACTACCGGTATAAGTACGGATACGGGACACGGCATACGAAAGGTTAAACCAATCAGATCACACATAAGCTCATAACTCACCAGAGTCGGTCTACACGGTCGCCATGCTTCCCACCTTTCAGTCCAGTCTGTACTAGGCTACCAGGAGATAGCAGGAGCTCACCTTAGCAGTGACATTGATGCGCACGGTCCAGTGGCCCCCGTGCTCGCCGCCCGGAGTCTTCATGAAGGAGGTGAACACCTCGTGGGGAGGGTCCAGGATTCGTTGCTCCCCGAATAGTTCTCCGTCGTGGTGTAGCCAGCCGTATGAGGGCAGGTTGTCGCCCTGGTCACACCAGTGTCTGGACATATAACACATTTATAGGGTGAACAGCACTTCGTTAGCAAGGAGGACCTACGAAGAAAACCTAATTTACAGTAGTTTTATGAAGCAAAATACAACTATTTATTGCTAATACCTACCTACTGTTTCGTCAATTTGACATTTTGGCAACGTGTTTTGTACTTTGGAAATGGTCACTTTAGGGATCTTTGGATATTGAGTAAATACACATTTGCCAGTATGGTAACGACCTAACTGGCCAGCACTGGCCAGGTAGGTCGGCTCGTCGTGCCAGCTGGTGACAAAAGACTCATTCAGAGTGTCAATTTTTCCAGATTGTGATAGGCTAGCATCAGTAGGAGGTAGTCGAGCATAGCCCAAAGCTGCCTGCGCTGCGCCTGCGCCGCGCCTTACATGGGACGTGATTTATACAGGGTGACATTTTAATCAGTGTCCAAATAGAACTCAGACTCCATTTTTGAAAAAAAAGTGGTAGGTATTTTTTAAATTATAAATTGTCTATCCCAAAAGAATTCTCCGTACAGCGTGGTAACTGGGCATTCAGTACCGCGCGGAGCGGGGCGGCGAGGGAGGGGAGGCGTGCCGTGCGCAAACCTTACTACCCGCTGAGGTGCCACCACGGTAAGGTTTTTTTGGGATAACTTTAAGCAGCAATTACAATTTTTTTTCTACTGAATGATATGAAACAAAAAAAAACGTATTTTATAATTTTGCTGAAGAATCTTATACTTGAATTAGGACACCGATTAAAATGTCACCCTGTATTCAAGCAGCGCGGCGCAGACACCGCGCGCCATGAGTGTAATTAACCAATAGACCTTACTCCATTGTGTATTAAGGTCTACAATCGTTTGAAACGGCATCATGCCTGCGCTACGCCTGCGCCGTTTCTGTATAATTCACGGATTAGGACTTTAATACATGAAAATAAAATCCGATCCTTCCCCAAAAACAAAATTAGTAAACAAAGCAATTCTCCGCGTGAAACGTGTCGTGAATATTGTCAAGACCTCGTCATTGGTAAAATCTTCTTGCCAACCAGCGTGGAGTTAAAGCCATTCAGAATTAAGTTTCTGTCAATAATTACATTTTTGGTACTTACTAGCTTTTATCCCCGACTACTTTTTCGTATACCGTCATCAACTACTCATCAAGACGATTCTAACGAGCCCAGACCCAACGGGGTTACGTCGGTTAAGTACTGAACCTCCATGGCCACCTTCTGTCTCCATCATCAGATCAGCTCGATGGTACCATAATATACAAACTATACTTTTAACCAAAATTTCAGCTCAATCGGTTACTGGGAATTTAACTTGCAAGATTTGATGACCAACATCGGGACAGGTGAAACTAAATAATAATAAGCCCTTTTATAATGAATTTATTTATTTATTTGACACACCAACAAAATACAAGGCTTATACATTTACACGGAGGGATGAAGAGAAGAACCAAGTCCTGCCTGTATCTTAATAACAGGTGTGCAACAGCATTCAAATTGAGCAAGCAAGCAGGGCAGTAATAACAGATTAAATGTAGTACTGTGACACAAATTACACTAAAATCTATAATAAGATTGCGTAGTAAAATTTGAATAAACAAAAACATTAAAGAAACAAAAGCGCGCGTATATCGCGTCTGAAGTCTATTCATAACGGAAAATTTCCCCAAGTTAGACTTAGCTAATTTAGGCGAGAATGTAGTGATGCGCGAGGATCTGACATGGGTGTTTGGGACAACAAAATTCAAGCTCCCGAGCAGGTGCCCGTCATGGATGCCTCCCTTTATAAGTTTGTGTAGCAGAATAAGAATTACTACGGTATGTGTGGACATTTGATTTTGTGGAATTATATAATGTCCCATAGTTCAGTGTGCCTCTTGGCAGGCCTCCTCTAAACAAACACCTTTTCACCTTAGGTATTACAGACAGTCCTCTCTGCAGAGCCTGCATGGAAGAGGAAGAGACAGCCGCCCACGTCATCCTGACGTGCCCTGGGGTGGCAGTACACCGGGCAAAGCACCTCGGAGCACCAGGGTCACTACCGGAGGCCGTCGGCAAGATAAAGCAGTTCCTGGTGGAACTGGGCTGGCACGAATAGTAGTAGTGCCAATACCCATACGCAGAATAGGCGCAGATATGACGTCGAATTGCGGAAACCCAGCCCGCGCACACCTATAACCTTATAACCTATAGGTCTCCTCTGAAACTAAATAGAAGCTTGTATTAACAAACCTGATGCCCTTCTGCGCGACGCTGGCCAGGTCGTACCACATCAGCCCGAAGACTGGGGAGCGCGGCTCCCTGCTCTTCATGCCCAGGTACACGCCTGGCCGGTACGAGCCCCAGTAGCGGTTGGACACTATGAGACCCGTCTCCGATACTATCTGCAACCGAAGAACCAATTATAAGAATGCAGTGAGCCATAGGGCCAAAGAAATACTTTTAATAGGTGGGTGCGCGAAACAGACTAACAAAACAAAAATCCTTACATCCATGTATTATTTTTCTATTACTTATTCTAGTTTATTATAGAAAAGGGGGAATTTCGCGTAAATGGAAAGCCAATTGATGACTGTTTGTTACATAAGTTTCTTGAAATATCACGCCATTAGCCTGCCAATGTCAAAAGACGTTTTGTATGGTTGTCATACCACCTTAAGTGTAAATAACAGTCCCAACTTGCTATGACTGCCTGCCCGATATTGCCTGTCAGTTATGTAATAATTTTCAATAATAATTCTCAAATTATTGAAAATTATTACATAACTGACAGGCAATATCGGGCAGGCAGTCATAGCCTGTCAGTTATGTAATAATTTTCAATAATAATTCTCAAATTATTGAAAATTATTACATAACTAACAGGCAATATCGGGCAGGCAGTCATAGCAAGTTGGGACTGTTATTTCTAAATTAAAAGTTTACCTAAAATGAAATTTTAGGTACTGTGTAATTTGTGGCTTTCCTGCATTGGATTGATTATGAAAAAAATGATAATGAAATAATTTATTCAAGACAAACACAATGTATCAAACTACAAATTATGTTTAAGGAAGGAAAAAAGCTAATATAATAAAAAATACAATTCAATAATAATAGGTATGTATATTTTTACATGTTACAATCATTATCAGGATGTACAAGTCAATTGTAAGTTTAGTAATTATTATTATTTTTTCTTTTTGTGTACTATGGACTATTGTCTGCAATAAATTGATTTTATTTTATTTATTTATTAAGCTTTGTTAGTTTGGGACTAGGTTGATTTTTTGCGAAGATTGTCCGCAAATATTTATTTAATTATTCATAAATTTAAACGGAAGACTTATTGATATCAAATTGGGAATATAGTGCAGATCAGATTCACATTACAGTAGCCGGCAAATAAGTGTGCAAGTTATTTACCGGCTAATGTACTTCTACACAACAGCATGAGAGTCAATGGCCTGTCTCTCAATGTTCAGTCTACCAGAAGTCTATCCTTCTACCTTTTGCCCAATTTTTCTTTTCACTTAATAACATCAATAGCAACAGAAAATACTGAAGAAAATCTTATCCTATACAATTCATTCTTTACCATGTATTAAGATTTGTGACCATAACAAAGTATTTCTGACATAAAACTCTTTTCGAATTAAAACCAGCAACCAACACCAACCGGTATTTACTCCCTAAACATGTATAAATCACTGTATTAAAACACACTGTCAAAAAACATGAAATTAGTTTACATCACAAACTACATACCTTCTCATCATCGAAGGGAGTGTTGACCCTAGTTTCCAAGTACCCCAGAGTCCCGACATACACGGCGACTATGAAACACACACAGCCTATAACAGTTTTCCATCCAGAGAGGACTTTTAGCGTCCGACTGCCGGGCGTAGAATCACTGCTTGCCGAACTGCTACTAGTCGTTGTACCGCGATGTGGATGCTGAATATGGACCGTTTTTCTATTCCGAACCATTGTTCAATACTTAATTATACATTAACTAGTTACACATGTGCTTAATTGACGTGGTTTCATAAGTTTTCGATAAATTTGTAGTGGTTGAGCTGTCGGCGTTTGTTCAACGTTCAACGCAAACGTCAATACGTGCAACGTTTTGACAGGTTGCTGCGGCTGTCAGATTCGTTTCGTTTAAAAATCCACGCTGTGTGTTCGTGTTTACTTTAATGGTAAATTATAATATAATTCTTGTAAATTTGATATCAATTTTTCATACCGAATTAGATATAAATAGTTAAATTAAGAAATAAAATTATATAAAGCACATTTTGAAAGTGAAACCTAATTTAAGTGCTGGCAACCTAAAAGTTTAGCCGAGCCATAAAATTGGTAATAAGAGAAATAAATAATTCTTCTTATTTTACGCAAATGGCTATTTCACATTTTCTTCGTTCAAAGTCAGCCAGTTACAGGAGATGTAAGTAGACGATATTAGACGGTTTCGTAAATAATATTAACTTTTAGCGAAAATAATGAAATATAATTAATACATTCAGTTACCTACTAACCTATTTGCTTGAGTTACGTTATTATTTTTGTTCTTAGTTCTGTATAAACTGCAAAATTATAAATTGTACAATGACAGTATACATACGTAAGTATAGTATTTTTTGCAATTTAGCTTCAAGAATCGTTCGGTTAGTCACTTAAATTTTAATCAATTTATATTAATGGTGCTGATTTTTTCTATTAAGTATAGAGGAATAGGAATATATTTGTTTTACCTACTTAATTTAGGATATTGTGCAATGTATTGATGTGACTGTACATACGTATTAATAAAAAAATGCATGAAATTATATTATTGACTTAACAACTGTAATGCGTGCGGCAGCTTTGAGAAAGTATGTAGGAAGGTACTTATCTTGTTAATAAAATAATGATTTTTATCATTTGATTATGTACCAGCATGTAGTTTAACTTCGTAGCAAGAGATGGCGCTAGCAGTCCAATCATAAGGATATATTTTAGCCTTTTACATGGCATGTGTTGTATGAAGAAAATACTTTACTTATTAGATTTTATAACGATTTTGAACTGTACTATCGTAGAAAAAATATTTTAAACTTGTAATGATTAGGATTTCCAAAAATTGTTGCTGAATGCAATCACAAGGAGATGTCAAACAAGTAAAAAAAATGAAAACAAACAAAAATACAGGTAGCATTGATACAAACGCATATTTTGCAAATGGCCGCGCCACCTGTCTGCTCGGTGAGTGCAGCAGCACGCGGAGCGGTCGGTATAGCAGCTAGGGCGCGCCCCCGTCTCCCGCGGCCCCCGCCCCGCGCCCGACGCGGACCGAACCCCAGTACGATCGAGCGAGACGGGCCGGGCGTACCTGCTACCGACCACCGTACAATGCGTCACACTACGCGATTATGAGGCGAACGCGACTATTTTCCTCAAATAATCAGTGAAATAATGTAAAACGTCCGTCAAAAAGTAACTAGAAGCCGCCGCGGCGTCACCTGCGTGCCCGCTTCGTTGTCCTCCCGCCGGCCGGCGGACGCTGCACGCGACAACGCTTCCAATAAAAAAAAACTAAAATTTCGATGTCAGTGAGCGTGAGGACTCTAGTGTCAGTGTAGTGTAGTTTTAAAATAGTTAAATGGATAAACGGCGTGCAATGCTCGTATGAGGAAGAAAGGCAACCGGAACATCGTAAGTGGAGAGTTCGCTCTCAGTGTTAATTCTGTTGTGTCAGAGAAATGCGGGGTAGCTCGCCCCTGTACCCGGAGGTTTTAACATACGAGTGGGGAGGCCGCTGAGCGCTCTACGGAGGTCTATCCCTCGTATACTCAATGTTTTTTATCCCGAGCAGGTCTCTCTCCGAACCCCTTTTTTGTGCGGCGCATTTTTTTGGAGGGAATGTTTACGAATCGATATAGGTATCTTGTAGGTTATGATACCCTGGGAGCCGCATCAAAGTTCGAGCCAATATCGCTTTAAAGTTCTGTTGCGCACAATGCGAGAGCAAGCTTTTACTTTACCTACAGCGTCATATCATATCAAAATAATGTTATTGTTATCTAATGTAAAGTGAAATACCATCTCAATATTATAAACACACATCTAATTCAAAGCAATACATACATGACGATTACTACTACACACAGGCGTAATTAAATCTTATTCCACTCCCACATTAACAAAGTGTAGTAACCCAGAAATCAATAATTTGCCGGGCTATCGAAAAAAGACTGGAACGCTACGATGTTTAGGTAACCTCAAAACTTGTTTTGGTGAGCCTCCCGAGTTCAAATGATGAAACACGAAACGTTTTATAATTATAAAACGTTTACATCACAAAAATGTCCGCCCAATGTCAATATTTGGCCGAGTGTCATACAGTGTTATTGTTACGACAAAATGTAAATAAAAAGAGGTAAAATGCAAATTTGTATTGCATTGTATTAATGAATAGTTATAATTCTGAAGTATTATTTAAAAGTTATTTTAAATCGCGTTGAAATGAGCAAAGTGGTGTCGTTGCCCTAAATTGCAATATTTTGAAGAGACTCAGCTCAGACTGGGTAGGTAACAAGAACCCTGCTGATTCAACAACTTTAATTTCAAAATAGGCCCTAAAACTGTATGAACATTGAATAAGTAAATCCCTTAAAGTTTCCAATTCGTGAGTATAATTTATACGCGATGTAGGTATAGTAAATTAGTTCCTATCATCAGAAGTGAAGTTATTTTTTTTTCGGGTTTGATTAAACCCAAACCAATTTTTAGAGACGCATGTTGTGTTTTCTTGCAGTTGCCAAACCAAAACATACGTGGCTCATCATAATCTAAGCAAAGATCCTTCATCCATATTAAATAAAAAAAACAACACCTAAAATCTCGTCTACAAAAGATTTCAATGTAAGCAAACTAATCTACATACCACAACAACGCCTATATTGGTAGTTCTATACTTTCAATTCAATCATAACAAGGATCAATTGACTATTTAGTAATGCAATTGTCGTTTATATATCAGTCTCGTTAATTTAATAAAAATGCTGTAGATTAATGAAGAGATCGGTAGAGGGTTTGTAAAAATGCGTCTATGCTACTCTATTTTCGAGTTATTATCAGAAATTTGGCCATTTTTTTAAGTATTTGAGTTTCAATGGGTTTTATAAAACTACGGAATGTTTCTAGAACTAGCATCGCAAAATTTAAAAATGTTATTCACACGGTATTTCTAAGTCACGTGTTCGGGAAAGTTCGCATTTATTGACTGACGTACACGGTTATCACAAGACTGTCGCGAATATCCGTCTCTCTCTGTGTTCTAATTAGAAAGAGACGCCTAGTCTATCTCGCCGCGACACAGGTCGCGTGCCGTCTTGTAATAACCGTGCTCACCGGATGTGTTGTAAGGGTTCGATAACTGCATTGTAACAAACCCTTACCCCAAAAGAAGTTATGATCTGAAAGAGCTCATATTCAATAATCAACGTATTAATGATAGGAAATTCAAAGAGACACTCATTCAATTTCACGTCCCAAAATCTTCTATGCTCCTATCACAAGATTCGTAACCAACAGGTCGTTCGTGAATGATAAGATCGTGGTCCCAGTGTCTATGACTTTATCGTCATGCCGAGTTTGAGGCTGCTTGAAGCCGTTAAGTTACCCACTCATTTGAAGGTCTAGTTTCTTCTACGGTTTGGAAGATCACATGGCAGACGCTTCCCCAAATATAAATGCCTACGCTAATCAAGCTCACCGGGCTCGTTTTCAACGGGATAAGGAATTAGTAGACTCACTTTTATAGTTGACTCATCCATAATTGGTCAGGATGTAACTCACGATGAGCTTCCTTATAAATAAGGACTCATGCTGACTCCTAAAGTATTTTTCTAATAGTTACTCTAAACTCCACGATGCAGTAAACTGTTGGCCTAAAGTTCATACAGTCGCATAGGTTAAGTAACAATGTGATATGCAATAAATGTATATGAGGTTGAATCAGAAATCTGGTGTATATAGATACAGTACCTTCTGCCAAAACAAATCTACGTCTAATCCCGAATCCCCGGCTCCTGCCCTCTATTCTGTAAAGTACTAAGTACAAGACTTACACGTTGAAGTCTAGTTTCGTTAGGCGTGACGGGTGAGGTTAGGTGCATTAGCGCGTAGCGAATAACAGCCTTACCTTACCTTAACGGCATACCTTCTACTAAAACAAATCCACGCCTAAACCCAGATATCCAAGCTCCGGGAGCTCCATAGACATCGCCGTTATTTAACCTTAAACTCACGGCTTATTTCCGAAAGGCACACGCACACGCGATCGTTCGCGATTCGTTGGGCACAGGTGATCGAGACTAAGGGCAGCATTGGCTGTTAGTTTGGATATAGCGAAGGCCTTTGATCGGGTTCGGCACAAAGCACTTCTTTCGAACCTACCATCCTAGGGGCTTCCCGAGAGATTATGTGTATGGGTTAGTAGCTTTCTAGCAGACAGAAGCATTAAGGTCGTAGTTGACGGTTAATGCTCCGACTCCATGTCTGTGAATGCTGGTGTCCCTCAAGGCTGTGTGCTATCACCCACGCATCCGTATGCATATCAATGACATGCTGCAAATCAGCGGAATTCATTGTTATGCTGATGATAGTACAGGTGATGCCTCTTACACCGGCCGTACCAACATCTCTCGGGAAATCGTCATCGAGAGCCGGAACAAACTTGTGTCTGAAATTGAGACTTCCCTAAGTGAAATCTCTGAATGGGGTCGACTTAACTTAGTCCGTTTTAACCCTACCAAGACACAGGTTTGCGCGTTTACCGCGAAAAAGTTAAAGTTTGTCGTGTCACCTCGTTTTGAGAGCACTCTCCTGACTGCCGCAGCCAGTATCGGAATCCTTGGCGTCAACATTTCGAGTGAAGTCCAGTTCCGCGGGCATTTAGAGGGTAAGGCCAAATTAGCCTCAAAAAAGCTCGGTGTGCTCAACAGATCGAGACAGTATTTCACACCGGCCCACCGCCTGCAGCTTTATAAGTCGCAGGTCCGCCCACACTTGGAATACTGTTCTCATCTATGGGCAGGAGCACCCCAATACCAGCTTCTCCCTCTGGATCGCATCCAACGGCGTGCAACTCGAATTGTCGACTGCCAGCATATTTCGGATCGGCTTGCCTCCTTGGCGCTGCGTAGAGATGTGGCCTCGCTCTGCATTGCCGCCTGCGGTATTTCCGGACCGATACGACCTTCACACCTTCAATAAAAGAGCGTACACCCATCTTAAAGGCCGGCAACGCACTCACAACACCTCTGGTGTTGCTGGTGTCCATGGGCGGCGGTAATCGCTTACCATCAGGTGATCCGTCTGCTCGTTTGCCTCCTATCACATAAAAAAAAAGGGGTAGACAGACCACTTAAACATGATCAGTGGCACTTCTTCAATAAATAAGTAAGTTAAAAGATCTTCAGATTTCCATATATTGCAGTGATCTTCCCTATTCCCATAGTTGATACTTTACGACACACTTGATCCACATATTTTGGTCATATAGGTGGATAAATGATGATAGCTCTGCTTAGGATATGGCCTTCGTTAAGTGAAACGGCGCTTGTAATACCTGCTTAAGGGCCTACACGGAGTTTGAAGATCCTCTGGTTAAATATGGCCCCGAAACGACACTACATCCCTTGCCACGGTACCTGTATCGTATAAGACAGTTTATTGGCTACGATAGCTTCTTGGCACGGCGTGGCACAGCGCGTCACGAAGAATTTCAGCGGCTATGCGACGCTAAACGCTTTTATTTTCGTACCTAACCGCTGATTTGAAAATAATTTGTCTAATATGTGCGCATAATTTTGCAAACGTATCTTATAAGCGTCTGATAATTATCAAAAATACAAAAATTTCATTTTTGGTACAAGCTTTTATTGCCGAATGTACTTTTCTGTATACCATCATCAGATCAGCTCGATGGGTACCATAATATAGAATTGTCATCCAAACAATACCAAAATTTCAGCTCAATCGGTCACCAGGAAGTGAGTCAAATTTAACTTGCAAGTTTTGATGGCAAGCAGGTGAAACTAAATAAAAGCTTGTAAAAAAAGCGTAGGCTTCTTTTAAGTGTTTGATAGGACATGAAACTAGGTTCTTCCTTCACTGAAACATAATAAATGCGCCTAGGTATTTCCAATGCACCTCCTTCCTTCTAACATCTCTATTACAGCAATCCTATTTATATTTAAAAATTACGAAAGCTTATACTCGGAAACCTAATTCAGGACCAAAAAAACTACGACAGATATGTCACTGTCATTAAGTGTCAAAGTCACTTATGTCATTGTCAATCGAACATGTCAGATGTAGCCAACCTTTTTGCATTGATCATCAATTCATAGTAAATATTCGTGGATATGGCCAACATTTTAAATATCAAAAAAGTTACATTCAACAATACGCATTATTAAAAAGTAATTGTTTTTTGTACCTGATATCGTTCAAAAACAATTACAATATCCCAAAACAAAAATTACTTGTTAAACATTTCATAAATCTATTTAGATATAAAATGACAGATTGACAATTACTAATCTACGGGGTCATGGCTGGTGGGGTCTACAGATTATATGATTTCACCACAGTTTGTCAGTATAACATGTCGAAGTCATAATTGGGTGTGTCCTATAGATGTAACAATCCAACCACATGTGCATCGAATAGCTAAACGCACGGCATAATATTTAAATTACATCTAACGTTGTTCACGACCATTGTTTATAAATCGTACCAAATGTTATGAATACCTGAAGTATTACAAATGCAATAAGAGTTTTTCTACCAAAAATCTTCTATAGTTAAATATTTAACAGGGCATATTGTACAGGACGTACACCTATGACTGGTGGTGGGTGAGATGCAGTGAAAACTCAGCTTTCAGGAATTCTTGAGGCTTGGCAGGGCTGGAGCTGTGGTCGGTTCGAGTAGTCGGCGTAGAATGAATGCATGGCGGCCCGGCCGCCATTTTATACTATTGGGCTCGAACCCCCCACCCCTCCAACCCTACCTCACCCCGCTATCGTTTATTTGTCAATAAATCTTATTCTAAATACATGGTTATCTTAATTTGTTTATACATTTACTTATCCTTATTAGACATGCTAAATTCAAGCTCCCGCTCGCCCGCCGTTCTCGCCGTTACTGCGCGCGAGCCCGGGAACGCTCTGTATTTACGTCCCTCGTCCCCCTCAGACCGTTCCCCCGCGCTCGCCCTCAGTGTAGCTTGAGACTGCAGGCGGGCCGGATCTAATGAGTTTCTTGTTTATCTACATTCTTACAAGTGGAAACCTAATGTTTACCACTTAGAAACTCATTCGAACCGTTTTATTGGTTTTCTATGTCCCTATTTGGGTGTAAAGGAAAGAAGAGATCAATAATGTTTATTTAGGTTTCTAACTAGACTCTGACAAGGCGGGTAACATCTATTATAATTATATCTATTTTTAGGTAATCTAGGTACATATGTAGTTAATAATTTATTGGCCATGTCCGTCCTGCACATCTCTCCCGCCGTCCATCGCTCGGGTGAGCGTTGGAGTATCCCTCGCGTGCAGGTCGTCGGGCTCCGTCGGCAGGATCACCAGCTTTTTGGTCGGCCGCCTGAAGACTCCGCCCTTCGTTGCCACGTCGACCGCGCGTGTCACGCCGTCCGGTCCCGGGTATACGGCTGTCACCCGGCCTCGCGGCCATGTGTTGCGAGGCAGGGTCCCGTCGACTACGAGCACGATGTCTCCGACGTTGATAGGCTGCCCTCGGCCATGGGGCTCCCGCCGGTACTGGAGGGAGGGTAGGTACTCCCTCAGCCAGCGGGCCCAGAAGTGTTCGGCCAGGCGTTGGCTCGTCCTCCAGGTCGCGCGGCCGACGAGTGTGGAGTCATCGAAGGTCCCGGGGTTGGGGGCCCGAGCGGACCCGCCCAGGAGGAAGTGGTTCGGCGTGATGGCTTCTGGTTCGTCGGGTTCGACGGCCACGTGCGTGAGGGGGCGGCTGTTCACCGTGTATTCGGCCTCGGCGAGCAGAGTAGTTAGGACCTCTTCGCTGGGGCGGCGTTCGTCCAGCACGGCGTGTAGGGCCCTCTTCACCGCTCGGACCATCCTCTCCCAGGCTCCGCCCATGAACGGAGCTCCCGCCGGTATGAACTTCCAGTTGATGGCGCGCTGGGCGGCGCCGGCTTCGAGGGCGTTGCCGTAGGCCTCTCGGAGCTCCTTGTCGGCTGAGTGGAAGTTGGTCCCGTTGTCCGACCAAATCTCGGTCGGGCAGCCGCGGCGCGCGATCATGCGCCGGAGGGCCATGACCGCGGAGTCCCCGGTCAAGCTGGGTATCACCTCCAGGTGAACGGCGCGCGTTGTTAGGCACGTGAATAGCGCCACGTACCTCTTCTGAGTCCCTCTGCCGATGGTCACTGTTAAGGGGCCGAATAGGTCTAAACCCGTGTATGAGAAGGGTCGTTGGTGATGGGCTAGGCGGCATCGCGGATGATCACCGGTTGGCGGGGTTGACGGCAAGGTTTTTTTGATCCGGCAAGGCAGACATCGATGCACTATCATTTTCGTGACGGGCCGTAGACGCAGGATACTGTAGTGTTGTTTACACTCGTTCACGGTAGCTTCGACGCCGTTGTGTTGCATTTGTCGGTGCACATAATCTATGTATAACTTCACTGCCAAGTGATCGCCGTCAAGGACCGGCGGTCGTCGTTGTAGCTCGGTGATATCAATCGCGGCGTTGATCCGTGTCTTGATAACTATGACGTCATTCACTAACTCGACCGCCATATGACGTAAGCGACTATGGGCGCTCGGCGGTCTGTTATTTCTCAGGTCACTGACGTCATCACTGAAGGCTTCCAGTTGACTGGCGCGTACCACAAGGCGCTCCGCTTCGTGTAGGTAAGACGCATCTAATATTTTGTATTTTCTTTGTTGCAGCTTCTTAGGCGGCGGTGGCGGCGGTGGCGCAGACTTGCGTTGTTTGTTCCAGTCGGGATCGGCTTGTTTGTTCCGCGTAGTGCGCTTATAGTGCGCGCGCACGTGGCGGGGTCGGCAGAGGTCAATAAATTGTAACACTCTGCCTATAGTCCGCAGTAGTCGCTCCCACCTCGAGAATCGCGTGGGATCTGGCAGCCAGGCGAGTGGGCCCGATTTCTTTGTTTCGACTCGCGTTGTGTGTACTCTCTCTTCGTTTGTCTGACACTCGTGCGGCTGTGACGGCTCGGTGGGCCACGTCGCAGGGTCGTCGCGCAGGAAGTCTGGCCCTCTAAACCATCTGTGTTCACTGTCGAACTCGGGCGGCACTTCGCGCGTGGCTTCGTCGGCGACGTTGAGTTTCGTAGGTACCCAGCGCCACTCGTTCACTGTGGTGTTTTCTTCAATAGCGGCGATGCGGTGCGCGACGAATGGTTTGTAGGTGCGCGCGCCGGCCCTCAGCCACGCGAGCACTGTGCGGCTGTCGGTCCAAAAGGTCTTCGTGTCTGGCTTGAGATCGTGTTCTTCTATTACGGCGGCCGCCATTCGACTCCCCATGGCCGCAGCTTGAATCTCGAGGCGCGGTATGGACATCACTTTTAACGGGGCCACCTTCGCTTTTGCTGCTATTAAGGACACGTGCACTCGCCCGTCGGTCGTTGTTGTACGCCAGTATAGCGCGCTCGTGTAGGCCGATTCACTCGCATCGACGAAGACGTGTATCTCGCGCCTGAAGGAGTCGCCGTAGTGGGGATAGGCGCGCGGTATCGCCAGGTCTCGCAGTGCTCGTAGATGCCGCGTCCACTCCGCCCACCGTTGCGCTAGGTCCGGGTCCAATTTCTCGTCCCAACTCGTGCCGCGGCGCCACACCTCTTGTAGTAACTTCTTTGCTATGATTGTCACCGGTGTTGCCAGGCCGAGTGGGTCAAAGATTGACATAGTAATTTTTAGTACATGTCTCTTTGTAGGTTCGGCTTCGTCCAGAGCTCCCGGCGGCAGGCGGGTGAGGTCCAAGTTAAAGGCGAGTTCGTCGCTCGCCGGCTTCCATATTTGTCCCAATACCCGTTCGTTTTGCATCTCGCTCTTATTGAGGTCGACGTGTGTAGAGGCGAGGTCCTCCGAAGTGAGGGCTCGGAGGACCTTTGCAGAGTTGGAGGTCCACTGACGTAGCTCGTAGTGTGCTTCTTTGTGTATGTCACGTACAGTACTGGATACACTAATCGCCTCCTCCTCTGTCTTGAAACTGTGTAAATAGTCATCGACATAGTGGTGTCGGACTATTGCCTTGACGGCCTCGGGATGCGTGCCTTCGTGCTTCTGGGCGTTGATATTCTTGACGTATATCGCTATTGACGGTGAGCACGTCGCGCCGAATATGAGTGACGTCATGCGATATTCTCGTGGAGGGGCGTCGCCTCGTTGATCACCCCGCCACAGGTAGCGCAGGGCGTCTCTGTCTTCAGGCTTCACTTTCACTTGCATAAACATTTCTTTGATGTCGGCTCCCACGGCGATAGGGTGTTGGCGAAAGCGCATTAGGACGCCCGGCAGTGACTGCAGCAGGTCGGGCCCGGTGAGGAGGCGGTCGTTAAGGGAGACCCCCCTCGTAGCGGCAGCAGCGTCATGGACGATTCTCATTTTCCCGGGCTTGCATGGGTTTAGTACCGGGAAATGAGGGAGGTACCATACCCTCTCTGACTTGGAGGGCGGAGCGGGCTCGGCGTACCCCTTGACTATGAGGGCGTCCATCTGTTCGTTGTACTTTTTCTTGAGTTCTTCATTTTTATCGAGCTTCTTTTCTATGTTGTGGAGTCTCCTCAGCGTGTTCTCGTAATTGTCAGGCAAGCGGGCGTCGGGTTGTTTCCACAGTAGCGGGGCTTCATAATGACCGTCGGCGGTAGTCTTCATTGACTGGGTTAAAATGATGCGCGCACGCTCTTCCGGGCTTGATTGGGGCAATTTCGGCTCGATTAGTAGGGATTCGAGCGCGAAATATTTGCTGAGTTGCGAGTTCAAATCTTCACTTTTCTCATTTTCACAGATATTCACATGATGTATTGCGTGCACTCGCTTACCGGTGATACGTGTGTGCGCCCCATGTAGCACCCAGCCCAGCGGCGTGAGAGATGCCACTGGCTGATGCTGCTGGCCTCGACGTGTCTCGTTGCTGACGAGTAAGTGCCAATTGTCTTGCCCAATTAGCACTTTCGGCTTCGCGTTCTCGTACTTCAGTTGATTTTCTATGTCGCTCAGGTGGGCGCAGTCACGAAGGTCCTCTTGTTTGATGGACTGTGGCGATAGGCGGAGATCCTCTATGGTGTGGGCGCCGACCCTGTGGTGATGGTCGGCGCCGCGGATGCTGAGTGTGACCCGGCGTGAATTCGATGCGTCGATTTTCTCTTCGGTGATTGCTTCTATTTGTAGCGGTATTGTCGGTCCGTCTAGGCCCAAGTCTCTCGCGATGTCCTCTTGCACGAGAGTGATGGTGGAGCCGTCGTCCAATAAGGCGTAGGTTTCGACGGCTCCCGCCGGTCCCGAGATAGTGACCGGTATGATTTTCAGATAGGCCCGCGCTTCTCTGGAGGCCCGCGTAGAGGTGACGGCTTCATTTCTTTGTTCAATTTTCTTGTAGTGCAACAGGTTGTGATGAAAATACTCGCAGCCGTCTCGCTCGCACTTGACACGTTTGCAAGCGTGCGTCCTTGTCCGATGACGCAGGCACCGAAAACACAGCCGCTGGTCTTTGGCTATCTTCCAGCGATCTTCTAATGTTTTCTCGACGAATTTGCTGCACTTTTCTATTTGATGACCGACGTTGTTGCAGCAGGCGCACTTGGGTGCCGGCTTGTCTGTAGTCACGAGAGCTCTGTGTGTCCTCTTCGTGAAGTGATGATTCGGGCCGTCGACATTCTCGGGTTGCGCGTAGAGCGCGCAGTAGTCTGCTTCGCGTTGCAGGAAAGCAGATATTTTCAGTAACTCGGGCTCGTTGGTTTTCTGTGTAGTCGCGTAGTCGAACCATCGGTAGCGCAGGGCCGGCGTAAACTTCTCCATCATGGCCCTTGTTGTCTCGGGGCTGTGTAGGTAGTGAGCACGGTCAAGCGCTTTGAGCGTCGCTATGACGTTAGCGACGCGGCTGGCGAAAACACATATGTCGAGCGGGCCGTCGTTGAGGCGCGGCAGCGCACGTAGTCGTTCAAGCTCGGCGAGGGCGATGGCGTCGGGACGGCCGAAACGGGCTTCTAGACTTCTCATAACTTCATCGGCACGGGCGTTGTAGATTAGAAGGTTGTCGACTGCTTCTTTTGCTCTTCCTTTGAGACATCTTCTTAATCTCGCTATGTTCTCCACCTCGTTGTAGTTTGAGGCGGTTTCGTTGTAAGCGGCTCTGAATGATAGCCACTCTTGATGCGATCCACCGAAAGGCGGCAACTCGGCGTGATATCTCGGCGCTTCTCTATGACCGGCGCGGGCGGCGACGGCGATGGCTGACGCGAGTTCACTCAGGTTGATATTCTGTGGGTTCTGCGTGGCTATGACATCATTTCTTCGCATATCCGCTTGTGGATATGCCGGCGGCGGCTGAGCGTACGCGTGCGGCGGCGCGGGTACGGTCGGTTGGGCGTGGTTTCCCCCGGCGGGGGGAGGGGCAGGAACCGTGTGACGCGCGGCGGTGGCGTCGGGTCCCGTGCCCTCGGCGTAGTTTTGTCGAGCCTGTGACGGGTACTGTGGGTGTGCAGGCTCGGGTTCTTCGAAGTGGGCTGTATTGGTGATGGCGAGGACGTGTCCGCGGCTGGACTCGAGCCACTCGTCGATGCGGTGTCCTGGCTGGACGGTAGATACTATGGTGTCGCCGTCCTCTTCGTCGCTGCCTTCGGCTTCTATGGCGGCTAATCGCGCGTGCGCGAGCTCTAGCTTTATTTTAAGAGCTTCTTCCCGCGCTTGTGCGAGGCGGCGAGCACGTTGACTGCTCGTGGACCTGACGGACCTCGATGACGGCGATGCGACAGGATTATGGCTTGTCTGTGGGGTTTCCTGTCGCAGCGTGGCCGCAGGTGGGTCTGACTGTGGGTCTGACTGTGGGTTTTCCTGCGGCCGCTGTTCTGTGGGCTGGATTCTTGACTGTAGGGCTTCTGACGGCAACTGTTCTATGGGTTGTCTTGACTGCTGGGGTTCGTGAGGCGACGGCGTTGCAGGATGTTGGCGTAACTGTGGGTTTTCCTGCGACGGCCCCGAACTGTCTTGACTGGTAGTTGCCGTTCTCGACGTGGAGGTGCCCGTTTCGTCCGACGTTGACGGCTCCATATTTTTCATGATGAGTTGCGCTAGCGTAAGTTTTCCGGTCTGTGATCTCGTTGTTGGCCTTTTCTTCATGATCCGGTTCGAAGGACCAGCATGTACAGGACGTACACCTATGACTGGTGGTGGGTGAGATGCAGTGAAAACTCAGCTTTCAGGAATTCTTGAGGCTTGGCAGGGCTGGAGCTGTGGTCGGTTCGAGTAGTCGGCGTAGAATGAATGCATGGCGGCCCGGCCGCCATTTTATACTATTGGGCTCGAACCCCCCACCCCTCCAACCCTACCTCACCCCGCTATCGTTTATTTGTCAATAAATCTTATTCTAAATACATGGTTATCTTAATTTGTTTATACATTTACTTATCCTTATTAGACATGCTAAATTCAAGCTCCCGCTCGCCCGCCGTTCTCGCCGTTACTGCGCGCGAGCCCGGGAACGCTCTGTATTTACGTCCCTCGTCCCCCTCAGACCGTTCCCCCGCGCTCGCCCTCAGTGTGGCTTGAGACTGCAGGCGGGCCGGATCTAATGAGTTTCTTGTTTATCTACATTCTTACAAGTGGAAACCTAATGTTTACCACTTAGAAACTCATTCGAACCGTTTTATTGGTTTTCTATGTCCCTATTTGGGTGTAAAGGAAAGAAGAGATCAATAATGTTTATTTAGGTTTCTAACTAGACTCTGACAAGGCGGGTAACATCTATTATAATTATATCTATTTTTAGGTAATCTAGGTACATATGTAGTTAATAATTTATTGGCCATGTCCGTCCTGCACACATATTATATTTTTGTAAATAAGTTGAATTAACTTGTTTATTTAAATCGTAGGTTTAAAACTACCAATACATAAATTTTCTTGATGCGGCCTTTTAAAAAGTGAAAATATACCACCGTAAACATATTTTATTTTAGTGGCAACCCACGTTGGTCTTGAATTAGGTTTTCGAGTTTAGAAGTATAGATGTTTGTTATTCAATCACGCTTAAAAGGCTCAACCGATTTGGATGACATTTTGCACGAAGCTAGTTCATAGCCTGGATTAAAATATAGGATAGTTTTATCCCGGAATCACGCAGTCGAAGTCTAAGGAAGCTAGTAAAAAGTAACTGCCTGGCGTGGGAGTAAACTGAAAGATATTCCACTAGCTAGAGTAACTGATGCAATCTCCATATTCTTTCGCCTGGCAACTATTTCGACTAAACAAAGCATGTTTAATTAAGTTACTTGGTAAAAACTTCACTTCCTAAAGGCAGTAAGAACAGAATATTGTTGTTACTTAAGACTTCAACAGTGGTTGACTGATGATTTCGACGGTCAACTCAATATTCGACCTAAAGAAAATTTTGCAAGACCTACTCCTGCAAGTCGCCTGTCAAATGCATTTTTACAACTGAATCATTATGTTAGTTTGCGTTTACCAAATTTAGTTTTACAAGTCACACTCGAGCCCATGCACGTAACGTAAAGTCTGACTGACGTATGGGACGACATCATCATCCCTTGAAACAACTTTATCAACACAGAAATCAGGCTTTCATCCAGAGATAAAACGATCGACCGTATAATCAACCAGTCAATTTGATCCTTACAAAAGCCGCTTTATTCTCAGCCAAGCACAGAATAGATAATGCTATAGTCCACAAAATCTGTATATTTTATCAAAAAAGTCCAGTCATTGCCTCTCCACATAGTCGGACAAACAGCGTCATGTATAGTCATAGTATACAGTTAGCTATTTGGCGATGGTGAAATCCAAGGCACGAAGAATGCCGTCTTCTATTATCAGTATAACAATACGTAATGAAGATCTGCATCACTGCGTGCTTCGTCCCGTCGTTTTCACTGCACTTTCCCAATGTCATCTGTCAATTGGATTGATTAACGGCATTATTTTCAACACTGAGGCATTTCAGAAATTATTTCACTCTAAAATTATCATTATTCCACAATTAGCAGACGATAATATTCGGGTCATCGAGTACACTTTCATTAATTGAATAGTTTCTTTTGCATATACGATGATAGAAAGGCATACGGAAGTACGGGACATTGTTAATTTAGAGACTGATTGAAATTGGGAAAACAAAACAATGCAACAGAACTTTAAAAATGCTTTAGATGTGTCCCAAAAGTTGTTATTAAGAGACGTATCTTTTGTTTGGCCGTTATAGCAGGTAAGTAACAATTCCCGACATTTATAAAAAGCAAAATCAAGTATGTTAGACCCTAAAATTGACGCAGCTTCAGCACAAGAACATATGATTTTGACTTTCTTCATATTCAAACGAACGAAATATCAATCCAAAAAAAAAATTGTTTACTTAATTATAAGTTCTCTAAGGCCTTGTAAGAAGGATCTGATGGAAAGATTAAGTGGCCTAGACAGATTGTTCCGATAGCTAGGTTGGTAGCGATGGGCAATGTATAGGTACCTGTGCGTGGTCACCGGTTCAGGTTAAATTTAGCCTTAATTTTTTAAAGTTATATTAAATAAAAGAACGAACATTGAATCTTGCATCAATGAGTATTAATTACTTCACTGTTCAAGTGTTGACACGCTGTGCAGTCATAGTTATGACATTAAATTCAACATTCCGATGGCTGACAAAGTTCTAATTGGTTACATTAAATAATGAACCGCTACCTACATCAACTACTTTAATTCTTACCAAATCAATTGCCATGAGCTACATTCGATGCAAACATCGTATTTTTATGTTTTATAGGGAAATAACTGTTACAAATTAGGGAAAATCTTAAATGATTTAGATTCAACGTCTAGGGGCGCTATACCGCGAAACCAAAAGGAAGTTTGTTCGGGAATCTCTGTCGCTCGAATAATTAAGTGCGACAGAGGTGATACACGAACGAACTTTGTTTTCCTCAGATAAAAAGAGTACCAATGACTTTAAACAATCGCGTGAGTACCACACATCACCTTTATAAAGTCGATTGTAATCCAAAACCAACACTTATCCAATTAGACTTGGTTGTATTAATTAAAAAGCTTGCTCTATCTACCTAGTTCTTGTTGTGTAAATATACGGGGAAAACCTTAAACAAAATCGATCCAGTTCCACAGTAAACTTTAATAAGGGTGAGTTTCCTCCGGAGATATGCTGTCCTTTGCTATGTTTTCATACATTTTAAACGTAGCTGGAGCTACGTATCAAATGTATGAAAATATAGCATAGCCCATCTCTGGTACAAAGGCACCCTAAGGCTTGCGTTATGGGTACTAGACGACATACCGATAAATGAATAGTAAACCTCCAACACAAATACCCGTGTTTACTTTCACGTCACAAATATGTGCCCTTGCCGGGATCTTCTGAACCCACAACTTATTCACAATTCACAAGCAGCGGCACTTACAGTATCCCAACTAGGTTAAAGTGGTCATCAAAATGCAACAAGGTTATCTTATCCCCCAAAACCAACCTTTTAAAACTGACTCAATCACGTCATGAGCGCCATTACGGTCAGTGGGATCAAAATCTTTTATTACCTGCTACCTTCGGTCGCACAAAAGAACAAATATTTGGACACAAATAGCCGATACTTCCTTTAAATGTACGCAACAATGGTACGGTTATAATCGCCGATGGGATGCAGATGTACGGGAGGTTATTTCCGATGTTAATACGAGTACTTATACATTATCGACGTAGTGTATATGAGACTTGGAACTGTATATTATTGCTTACTTATAGTACCGACATTAAAATGTTGTACTTCGGATAATGCTTTATATTGTTTCTTTTTTTAATAAAAACTTTTCAAATTTGAAGAGATTTTGACTTATAAGCTTTTACCCTAAGACGGCATCTTTAGAAAGCGTGATTTGTGTCATTCACTAAAATAAAGCAATGGAAACAGCGGGATGATCAAATGTTTTTGGATATGTATTGTTTTATCGAAATCATGGGTACCTTAATGCCGTTGTTGCATTTATTATGAACTAGCTTGCCACCGCGACTCCGTCCGCGTGGAACTCGTTTGACAAAATCGTAGCTCCACTTCATACAAGCTATCACCCCCTTAGGGGACGAGTTCCGATATGTAAAGTATCCTATGTTCCTTCCCCGGGACCCAAACTATCTCTACTCGTATCCACGGTGAAGAGACAACAGGCACTTTCTCATTTACACTACTACGAGTACTAGTATGGATATAGATAATTACTGATTAAAATAATAAATTAAGAAATAAATGGAAAGTCACGCACCGAGTGGCCACTAGCAGTTAATATAATGCAAGATAATAGTATACATCTGTTAACAATGAACTAAAAATGCAATCAAACTACTAAAAATTCAGGTCAATGAGTTATTCAATTGAAAAAGCGAATAAGTCGAAACAGGTTAGTTGAATGCGAGATGCACCTGTACCAGGAGTGCATGGCTTCAAGGACACGCGAGCTCGGCACTCGAGTTCACTTCACCGCGCCGACTGTCTTCGGGCCATAGACAAACCTAATTTTGACATTTGATTTGGTTAACAATATTTCGTGAAGTGATTACATCGAAACTAGATGGCGCTACGTGTTTTGTGTTGACGAATGACTATGTACGTTCCGTTTATTATCTTGACTGAGATCTTCCAAAACTTCGACAAATGAAATTGAATTCTATGCTCAAAAGTCACAGGACTGTTTTTAAAATTGACCACAGATAATCTGAAAATCGAGACCGAAAGTCGCTCTCCCACTTATTGCCACGATTTAATAATTACCTGTAGTCCAGTCGATGAACTGACAACTTGTATGGAAATAATGTCAATTTTGGAAATTGTTTAGAATAGCTTATTTTTATGTGTAACGGATATATTGTCAATTTAATTGTTACCCAGCGCCAGAATCCGACAAAATTTCAGACATCAAAAAAATGATAAATTAGCTAGCTTTTCAAGTCAAAAAACTAACAACACCTGAAATGATGACCACGTCCACTCTGTCAAGACTGAAACGACTAAGAAGAATGTAATTACTTCGCGGGTGGAAAGTTTGTCGGATTCTAAGCGGCGGAAAGTTTGTCGGAAGCATCGCATCTTAGAATAATATTTTAAAATGAAATCAACAAAAAACGCTATTATAATTTAATGTTTTTCAAAACCGTATTTTTCCTAGAGTACTGTCAAAATGAGTCTCTTTCGACTCGCGTTTTCGGTTCGTGCGCAGGTTCAATAATTCTCGGCGACTCGGTTTACCGAAGGTGTAATTTTTTTGTTCTTTTTTAAAGCCTAGTTTGGATTTCTGCTCACAGAGCCACCAGGTAGTTTTAACTATTAAATTTTTGTTATTATACTTATTATTATCAATAAACAAATAACGCATAAGTGACCCACCCCACGTCACAAGTCTATCATCTGACCGGTTTTATGCCGCGTTGCTGCACGACGCGAGGCGGGGAGTTTACCCCTCTCACATTGTCAAAAATGTTTCTACGCGGTGACTTGACCCCGCGCACGCCCTGTAACAATATTATTGAATACTTTAACTATAGCGATGTAGTATATTTGAGTCAGTAGAATACATAAATACACACTTATAAAAATATTATTTTAATTAGTTTTAATATTATTTTTTAATAGTAGGAGCGCTAAATTCGCTAAATAAAAAAATGGTAGTCCGTAAAGTCAGTTTACGGACGATAATTTTACGTGATACCGTTATAAGAAAACGTTGATGAAAGATTTATACTTTTATAAATTAATTGAATTATTATCTATCACTGAATTATCATTATTTTGTTGTACGTCAGAAAAAACCATAAAAACGACATCAATATTGATATTTAGACATTTCAACCCCGTCGCACCCCAACAGGGGAGATGGTATTTCACGTCCGCCACGTTGGATTTTAAAATCGTTGTCTTTTTCGTAATCAGCGACCCGAAAAACACAAAAAAAAATATTTTTACAAAATTAGAAATTTTATATTAAAGGAAATTTTTTAAAATTTTATGCTCCGAGCCGGTGGTCGCCGGTTCGAATCCGGCTCGGAGCATTAAATTTTTAAATTTTGCCTTTAATTTAAAATTTATACATATCACACATATTTCTGAAATAGGTGCAAATTTTCAAGAGCAACTAATGTTCCTTTACTCTGGCTATCCTTTTTGCGAAGACAGGCGTGACATGTCCGTGAAGGACTACTGTAAGTATAGAAGAAGTGTTAGACTTATATGCATGTCTATCGCTCGTGGGAAAAATGCCTGTTAGCGGCGGAACTTTCAGATTTTATTACACGTCGTTTAGCACGGCGAGCTCTATTGAAAAGAAAACAAAATCATTTTGACCTAGCTCAATGTAGTACCATAAAAGTGTAGTAATCTACAGGGTGGTCTTTTCGCGTTTATGCGCCACACCCCACCCGTTCACCTAACGAAACTAGACCTCTACCTACGCTTACTAACGAATCGCGGCAAGATATATTTGTGGGATGAGAGTTGAGATGAGGATTAAAACCAGTTACAGAATAGCAAGAGAATGTTGTTATTCTTTAAGCGTTCATGCGCCTCATCGCACCCGTCACGTTTAACGAAACTAGACCTCTGACTACGCTTAGTAACGAATCCCGGTGTCAAGATATATTTGTGGGTGAGCGTTGAGGTGAGCTTTATACAAATTTCGGAATATTAGCGGGGCAGTATATTAAACTAATATTATCTAGAGGGAGTCTGTGAGGTTGTATGTTTAGATACAAATAGAGCGGCGCTTACTAAAATACATTTTTCATTTGTTAGATGCACTGCCTACAATCTTTTCCGATTGCCTTTGGGTGAGAGAATGCCACCTGGCAATAAGTCGGCCTTTTGCAAGATACGTTTATTTTTTTTGCAATAAAGTTGCCAAAAATCAAATCAGCATTTAAAATGTGAAAGGTTTCAAACAGACAAACAAAGTTGTCTATCTTATGGATGGAGAATGCCACCTGGCATTAAGTCCGCATTTTGAACGATAAGTTTAAATTTTTTGCAATAAAGTTGAAATCAAGCCAAAAATCAAATCAGCATTAAAAACGTGAAAGGTTTCAAACAGACAGACATAGTTGTCTATATTATGGATGGATCGTCGCCAACAATGTTAGTATAAATCATCGACATATATGTTTACTAAACACAGCTGTCTGTCGTACTGTCATTGATCCTAGCTCATAATCCAATACTTAAAGTCCAGCGACGCGTGCGCCGGCGCTGTCAGGAGAGTATGAACGCTCGCGCCGTTTGCAATTTGTCATAACCATGTGTTAGAGTGTGAAAGGTATTATTATTATTATTAGTATTAAGAGTCTGGCCGGCGAGGACTTTTTACAATAGGTAGTTGTCAAGTTTACTATTGACCGCAACCGCCGGCCGCGTTAGTGTGATCAGGCCTTAATCGGAACAAAAACTCAAGCTAAACATTAAAGGCTAATTAATACATAGTCGGAACCAGTCACTGAATTCAGTATCAATTTTTTACAAGCTTTATAAATATTGACTTGCCCTGTTAGTATGTATGGGACAAATCTTGCAAGTTAAATTTGACCCACTTCCCGGTGACCGATTGAGCTGAAATTTTGGGTATAAGTATAGTTTTGATGTCAATAAAATATTATGGTACCGTCGCTGGTCTGATGGTGGAGATAGAAGGTGGCCATGGGAATTCAGTACTTAACCGACGTAACCCCGTTGAGTTAGGGTTCGTTAGAATCGTCTCAATGAGTAGTTGATGATGGTATGTATACAGAAAAGTACAGTCGGCAATAAAATAAATTTTTGACAGAAACTTATTTGATAGTTTATTTATCCAATATACTTATAAACTATTTACATATTGATTCGAACAGCGAGCGACAACCCGGTACGGTTTATCTGTCGCCGTCAACCACACGTCTGGCCCCGTATCATGGTCGTCCTTATCGCGCGATAAGTGACAGCCAGTGACGGACGCTTCTCGCTCGGCCACGACTTTGGTCTTAAGCGACCTGCGACCAGCGTTTTATCTGTTCATTGCGCGGTCTAGATGCGCAACGCACTGTGGTTAGTTGGGATCACGCGCAATGAACAGATAAAACGCTGGTCGCAGGTCGCTTAAGACCGAAGTCGTGGCCGAGCGGTTCTCGTCATCTTGTCTCGACTCGAATCTTGTCACTTATCGCGTGATAAGACCGGCCACGATACGGGGTCTGAGGAGTAATCACGTAACGTTACGAACGCGCGTTAGGTCAATTTAAATGTCATTTTTCCATATAAATAGTGACATTTAGATATACAATGTACAATGCGTTACGTGACCGACTTGCTGGACTATCAAGACCATAAATAACTACAACATAGAAAAATTGAAAAACCCCCGAAATTTTCATTTAAAAATCCAATATCTCAAAAACGTCTGAACAGATTTTGATGAAACATGGCTAAGAACACTTGGGATAAAATTATCTACGACACAAAAAAAAACCGCATTCAAATCGGTTCATCCGTTTGGGAGCTACGATACCACAGACAGATGCACAGATAGACACGTTCAACTTATAACATAACACCCCTCTTTTTCGTCGGGGGTTAAAAAGGTGCACCCTCTGCTGGTAAAAAATATGCTCCTGTGTGATTCAGATTATTTATTTACGTCAACGTTTACGTTACAAAAGATCAACTTTTCGTACAAAAGGCGGACTTAATGCTATAAGCATTGTCTACCAGTCAACCTTTGGGCAAAGCATACAAATTGTGACTATTTATGATTCAGTGACTGAACTCCTTTCAATGTGTGTCCGGCCTAAATCTCAGATCCTACATCATTTATTTACAGCTCTGTCACAGACTGAAAGGCAAACGGATAGATACCAATGACGGAAATAGGCGTACCGTACTCCTGGGACGGAACCCTTCAAAGATACCATGCAAGTCGGAAAGCATACGTGACATTAAACTTGGCCGAATTGTATCAAAGTAGTCCATTTAAAAAACAACTCTACGCTGCCAGGTATAAGGTTCAATTTCCAATGACTGTTTTATAAAAAGTCGGCCACATTTTTATTTAGGCAACAAACATTCAAATACAAAAATAAAGTTTGTAAGTGCTCCTAAAATTACTTAAACATTTTAACTTAATTATTTTAACTGTAAGCAATGGTTCTTAATTCCAAACTGTATAAGGAAATATTGTTTCAATTCAAACCTACTCAAGGCAGACGACGACCTCTGCAGATGCGATTTTTTTGACATACGCGAATGCATACTGCAAACCTTACCCTCCACAATACGGGTGTAGACTCAAAATTAAAGAAGGCAATAAAGTGACGAAAACCCCATTCAGATATCTCAAAGAATTTAGAAGCTACTGGCGTTTTAATATTGCTTGTTGGAGAGAAAACGCTCGCTGTTAGAGACTTCTCAATCTGACAGCGTCATAGTAAAGCTGCAAACGCACAGAGAGCGGTGGCGGGGCGGCGCGGCGCGGAGGCGGTACCGGTTGTAATGTTCGAGCTAATACGAAAGGATCCGCACAGAAAACCGCACCGCGCCGCGCCGCTTTGTGCGGATCATTTAATTTCATTTCATGACAATCGTTTCATTTGAAGATGCGTTTTGCGAAAAAGGGACAGAACATACCCCCCTCTTAAAACTTTGGACACATAACTTTGCACTCTCCATTTGATAATATATTTAATCCTTTTTCGAGAAAATTCAACATATTGATTATATTAGGGGTAGTACTACTACGACCCCTATTAAGTAGATTGTCTATGGAGAGCCGTCAGCTATTTTAAGACCATTTCTTAATTTAGCCTCATAGAGCCTTTCCCTTACTGGCACGTGGCTCCTCTGTAGAATTCAAATCGTTGTACACTTGAGATTTGAGAATATATAGTGTGCCGACTTTTTATAAAACTGTCATTGAAATTTGAATCTTTTTCCTTGGACGTAGAGTAGCTTTTTGAATGGACTACTTTGCTGGAATTCGGACACCTTAAATAAAAGTATAAAATTCGTTTGCTTGGGGATTTTACTGTGTTCTACAATGTCAGCTATTGGCGCTTTGGCGCCATAGCTGCTACGGAAAGTTCGTTCGTGTATCTATCTCTATCGCACTCGCATATTAGAGTGAGAGCGACGCGACGATATACGAACGAATAAGTTATAGCTGCTCATACGCTGTTTTAAGCTACTGTGTACCCAACAAATGTAATTTTACCGTCGTTTCATAGATATACATATAGAGTCGGCTTTAATGTAAACTTTAATTTAGTACAAATAAGGTTCTTATTACAGCAGTACAAACGCCAACACGGTTAACTGACTATCCTGTATTTATATTGAACCCTATTACAATGCACATAAAGTGCAAGGATGATCAGTTAGCCGTGTTATCATTGTACATAAGGTGCATTCATCCTTACTTGTCTTATTTGGTAAACAACATTCTAACCTCAAAATGTATCTTTTCAGACTATAGCTGCTATTTTATCGTAAAAAAAATCGTTGCTAGACAAAAATTTCGTGAAGTGATGTCCGAAAAGTCGTCTCGGCATGATCTAATACTCACAAAATTGCTATTCTATCCTAAAAAGATGCATTTTGAGGTTAGAATGTTGTTTACCAAATAAGACAAGTAAGGATGAATGCACTGTAGGTCAAACCTGAGTATTGAAAATTGATACTTCCCAATGTATTTAATTACAATAATCCACTTAAATAACTACAACTTAAAAGTTGAAAAATCCCGACATTTTCATTTCAAAGTCCAATATCTCAAAAACGGCTGAAAAGGTTTTGATGAAACATGGCTAAGAACACTCGGGATAAAATTATCTACGACACAAAAAAAGCCGCATTCAAATCGGTCCATCCGTTTGGGAGACAGACACATACAGAGATGCACAGATACACAGACAGACACGTTAAACTTATAACACCCCTCTTTTTTCGTCGGGGGTTAAAACCAACATTTAAAGGTCATAGCTCATTAGAGCTTCCCGTCGCCCGAACCGCGCCGCCTCGCCTCGAGCGGTTAGGTATTCTTTATGTGGATTTGTACGGGCATGCGCTCACTACATCAACTCCGTAGTTAGTACATTTAAGAGGCGAGGCGGTGCGGGTCGGGCGACGGATGGCTCTAGTGAGCTACCTTTAATCGACTTCAAATCAGTAACCAAGTTGCTTCAAGTTATCCTTAAAAATTTGGAGGTTACCCTCGGATTTGTCCAGGATTCCATCATCAGATCCTCCCCTGATGGCCATCGAACCGCCTGGGAAGAAGACCCTTTCAAACGAAAAAAGAATTTTCCAAATCTGTCCAGTCTTCGGGTAATCGGGGAACATACATTAAAAAAACCCGACGAACTGAGAATCTCCACCTTTTTTGAAGTTTTGAGTTTTGAGAGTTATTACTTTTGGCTAATAAATCCAATAATAGAGTACCGTTACAGTTAGTTACCCCTGGCCTCTATTTCACCAACTTGACAATTGTCATCTGATAATGACAATTCGCCATACATTGCCCGTTCTAGAAGTTAAGGTGGTCGCTAGGTTACTTGTGGAATCAGCAATGTACGGAGAATTGTCGTTGTCAGGTGACAATTGTCAAGTTAATGAAATAGGGGCCTGGTCTCACAGTATTTGTCCGAAATCAGGGCTAGCTACGTTTCTTGGACTGGGTGAAAATGGTCAAATTATGATAGGCATTTGTGAATCATGCAGGACCTTTGGCAATTGGGTTTCTTTCTAAACATTACAAAAATAATGCTCGCTTTCGTATTATCAACATTAGTCATACCAGGGTTGATCAACTTTTGTGTCTCCTGTGTAACTTTTTAGGAACTTTCAAATTAATTATTTTCAAAACTGTGTCTATCAAACTAATTAAAATCTATATTATCCTGTGACTGCTGTGTACTATTTCTCTGATAAATATGCCAATTTTGTATCTAGCGTTACCGGACTTAATGTTGGTCTTAGGTGCGCGGTTGTTTTATGCGTTAAACGCTGCGATCCCATTAAATACCTATTACGTTGACCGCATAGAAGGTATCTATGGAATCGCAGCGTTTAACGCATAAAACAACCGCGCGCCTTAAAGTTGGTTGGTGCACGTCGTCGATAGCCAAGAAATTGATTTGACGTATTATTAGATGCATTGTAGATATTGTAATTTAAAATGCATCAACCTACGAAGAGGCCCCCACGCGTGCCTTACCGCGTCTGTTTTTTTGTGTTTTAAATACAGTGTGTACCAAAAATGGGCTGTGAACCGGTTAAGGGCATAACAGGTATCATGTTCTGATAAGAAAAAAATAAAGGAATTATTTTTTTGACGCGATTTTTTTTACATTCATATGGAGCAAGTCGCCCCAGTCGACCATCGCTCCAAGGAAATGTAAAAAAAAATCTGTTGGTTTTTTTCTTATCAGAACACGATATGCCCTTGATCGGTTCACTTCCCGATTTTTGGTACACCCTGTATAAACTGTTGTCACTCGTAAACCCTGGCCCCTATTTCACCAACTTCACAATAGGCATGATGACACATTTTGAAAAACTATTCTATAATGTTTAGAAACATTTACTATGTACAACAAATAAGATTTTTCTAGAGAAAATAACAGTTAAGTAGGAAAAAAATGCATTTTAGTTTTTAAATTTCAATTTGGCGCTAAAACGCTTGTCAGTGTCATTGCGTCCCGAGTGACGTCACGTTTGTATAAACAGAGCGCAGACCTTTAGTTTGCTACCTAGATGCTCGATTGCTCATTGAATGAACATGAATTCAAAAGTTTACAAGTCAAGTGCGAGCGAGAAAACGGAGACAATGACCTATGAAGACCTTTCAGATAACATGGTTCTATCCCTGTCTTACTAGTCGTTCATTACGTAAGTGAGAAGAGATCGGATGTATAGAAAACGTTCAATTTATAAGGGCCTATCTACCTTTCTCTGTAATCTGTGGTAATGGCCGTTATGGGTATTTGTTTAAAAATACAAGTGTGACGTCGTGCACTCTGATTAGTGTTTAACATACCATGGCGGGCGTCCGTATTTTTCAGTTTAATTTTATCAAAATAAATAATAATCTCTTATAGTTAGAGCTCCCGTTGCACGAAACCCTACCTCACAAGGTGGCAGATCAGAAATGCAATGTAGTGATAGATACTACTTAGGAACACTGGAAAAAAAATAGTTCTTCCAAGATATGCTATGGCAACCATATCCTGGAAGAACTATTTTTTTTTTTCGTCGTCGTATCGCTATTTTGATCATAAATTACATCATAAGGTGGCAGATCGAAACGTTTACTCATCGAAAGAGAGGAGATAACAACCAGCATGGGCTGCCAGCCCAAACCCTGGCAGGTTTCAAGATCAGCCACGTTTTATGAGCCCCAAAAATGGGGTCTGCCACCTTGTGAGGTAGGGTTTCGTGCAACGGGAGCTCTAACCATTACTTAATAAAAAAATATGACAGGTTTTCGAATTCTATGATTAAAATTTCACTAAGAAAATAAGATATTTTAGTGATTTTCAATTACTGTCATCATGCCTATTGTCACCTAACACTGACAATTCGCTATTGTTCTAGAAGTTAAGGTGGTTGCTAGGTTACGGAGAATTGTCGTTGTTAAGTGACAATTGCCATGTTGGTGAAATAGGGGCCAGTCATACTATTATCAAACGTTCGCTGCTCGGATAACCCTCGAGAACTCTGGTGGCCTCACTCGCTACCAGGAACCTAATACCACATACCTACAGACCAAGAGGGGGTTATATTAGTTGTTATGATTGCAGTCTCCTGTAATGTCTCAGCGCCTTTAGAAAAGCCTAGTGCTGCCCTTGCCATCGTGACCGTAGGGCGGGACGCAGTTATGGGGTGGAATGAGACGAAAGTAGGTATTTCTGCCTTGAACACTTAGTGGCGTACTGGGGGCCATCCCATTGTGTAGAGCAGACTTAACACACTCACTGCCAAGAATCGCTTCGCGCTACGCTTGTAGCCGATCCCGTGGTTTTCCTCATATGCAGCGGAAAGCGTCTACGACCTAGGCGGCTAGTCGGGTTCCCGGCAGTGACTGGCCTCTGTAGTATAACTAGTAACCTTCTTGTAATGCTCCGCTCCTGGTACAGATGTCGGTGGGCCTGCAGCGGCGGGTGCCCGCGCTGGACGACGCGGCCGGCGTCCCGGCGGCCTGGAAGAGCGGCAACCCCGAGCCGCCCTTCTCGTCGTTCGCGCCGCCCGCGGGCTCCCCGGCGGGGCCGGCGTTCGCGGCCTCCCCGGCCCCGTCCACGCCGGGCCCGGGCGGGTTCGCGGGCCCGCCGTACGCCGCTCCCGGGCCGTTCGGCTCGCCCTCAGCCCGGCCGGGCTCCGGCGGGGGCTTCCCTCCCGGCCCGCCGCCGCCCCAGCAGGGCCACTTCCCCGGGCCGAACTTCGCGCCGCCTGGCTCCCCGTTCCACCCGCACCCGCCACATCCGGCGATGCCACCGCACCCGCATATGATGGCGCCGCTCCCGCCACCTGTTGACAGGTAAGCTCCTTGTGCAATCTGTGCTCCTGGTAGCTCCAAACTTACATCATCTGCGTCACCATCAGGATTTCCAAGGCTTTAAGACCCCTGCAAGTCTATCATAGGACGGCCGCGACATACTCTCGTTTTTTCTCGCACTGTACCTCTTCTTCTAAGTGTTCTAATAAGAGGGAGACAGATAGTGCGAGAAACTTGCAATCTGTGCTCCTGGTAGCTCCAAACTTTCATCATCTCCGTCACCATTTCCAAGGCCCTGAAGTCTATGGTACTCCTAGGAAATCCTGATCTTAAAGTAAAATGCCTACTTTGACCACCAGCACCATCATCAGATTATCATCATATAGTAATGCGGGGTGAGCCGCATTAGCGCGTAGCGAATAACAGCCCAGGCCGGCCCGCGAGGTATTATGTCCTGGGGACGTAGACTGTCCGTCTCTTTCTAATCGTTCTAATTAAAAAGTGACGGATAGTATTTGTCCCCGCGACACAGCTCGAGGCCCGTTTGGTGTTCTTATGCTCTAACCAGTTTCGAGACCAAACTCATGCGCAACATGTTGGTAAGCACTGTAAGCAGCCCCCCTATTCTGTGACTTGTTTTAAGCTCACCTCAACGCTCACCCACAAATAGATCTTGACACCGCGTTGTGCAAAAGAGATGCCCGACCCGCGCCTCTCGGACTCCCGAATTATTCAGTTGAAAGCACCTATCATATACCTAACAGCCTATAATATGAAGACATTTAAACGATATGATACAGAAAATAAAGACAATTGAAAAATAAACCATCATCGACTGAAAACCCAGAGACTCGAACTTGCGACCTCTGTATAATGGCTCTTCTACATGATGGCCCATCCTGCTGGCCCATTAGGATGGGCCAGAGTGTAGAGAGGGTGGTGGTGTCATATGGCTTATGGCGCGGCGGGATGGCGATGGGATGGCCGCTGTGTCGGTTTTTCGGCCGCACATCAAAGGTCAAACGATTCGATCACAACTGAATGTCGCCAACGTGTAGTGGCGTTCAACCATCGCATAGCCATAGCGCTGGGCCATAGGATGGGCCATCATGTAGAGGCGCCATAATGTAGTCATTTTTTTATAAACTATGCCTTGGTAAATTTTAGTTAAATCAAGTACAGTCAACACCAAAAGTTGCTACGCGACGCGACGAGCGGTACAAGCGCGAAGAGGTACCTAACACACTTTCGCAGTTGTAACATTAGGATGAATAAATGTGATATTTTCAATATCTCATTATTTCTCTCACATTTATTTTAATACGTAAACTACAAGCCAGTTCTACAAGCCGATAACCGTCTAGAAGGCGTCTGCTGGGCGGTTATCTCGCACCAAAGGTTAGCGAGACTACAGCAGATAACACCGATTACTGATAGGTATGACAATTCAAAGGCAGGTGGTTCAAAGTGCGAAATATCTACGCCCGCACGGTTTATACGACGCGGACGACAGTCACTGGCTTGTTGAATAACTACAACCTAATAGAAGAGTTGAAAAACCCCCGGAATCATTTTCATTTCAAAGTCCAATATCTCAAAAACGGATGAATAGATTTTCATGAAACGTGGCTAAGAACACTCGGGATCACATCAGCTTTCGAATAAAAAAAACCGCATTCAAATCGGTCCATCCGTTTGAGAGCTACGATACCACAGACACGTTATACTCCAGTCATTATACGGTCCGCTAGTATGGCGAATGGAAATAATTTATAATAGCTTTTTTTTTCTGCTTAACCGATAAATTATAATTGTAGTAATAAAGACGAGACTAAATCCGGCATATTATTACTCATTTAGATATTTTAATAAATTATTGAAAATTTGTAAATTCCTGTAAATTCGGTAAAAAAAAATAACAATTTTTTTTTCTTTGTTTTGATAAATTAATATTTCCTTTATAACTAATGATAAATCAGGCAAAAAATGTTTCCGAATATTACATTTCTATTCAGTTAGTCTCCAACATTTTTTCATTTACCATATCACTGTGTCTAAAAATAGTAATTGGCTGTAGGTTCCTACATTCCTTATTGAATGTAGTGGACACAAATATTAGAAAGCAATCCCACACTAAACAACAACGGAGGGTGGATTTTAGGGGTTAAATGTTGTTTAACAATTTAAAAAAATGCAAATTGGTCAGTTAGTTATGGGATTTTCATTATAAGCACTCTTTCATTGAATAATGTACGAATCGCCTTATAAAATACGTTGCAAGTATTGTTATTACAAACATCTGTTAAAGTAGCTTTAAAAATGCCGCGCGCGAGCCGCAGAGCTAACGTGATTGGCCGGTTGCCTGCAGCGGGGCACACCGCTGCGGCGCTGCCACGAAAACCGAATCTCGAAGTTCTTTCATTCTCGGATATCTCCGTCTCTAACGCACTTATGTTTTATGGTACTCGAACGAAAGAGGTAGAGATATACGAACTTCGTGATTCGATTTTCGTTGTAGCGCTGCTGACCGCCCGGTCGCCGCGTAGGTACTATAGGTACAACATAAGTAATAGGTACCGCGTACCGCCCGAGTCGTAGCGATTCGCGACATGATCTAACGCGTCTAAGATCTATTAGTTGTTGATATCAGTTAAATTTTAATATACTCGTTGTGAAACAAATTATGAAATAGTTATTTACGATACAAGTGCCGAATATAGGAAATTCGCAACGAGTGGCGATAAATTAAAACACGACCGAAGGGAGTGTTTTAAATCGACATGAGTTGCGAATTACCTATTCGCACGTGTATCGTACATCGTTTTACTGTACATATGCCTCTTTAAAGTTTCGACATATGCATGAAAAGTGCTCTTTTCCGCACTAGTGCGGGAAAGTAGCACCATACGTACAGTAAATATTATCTTTATTTATTTATCAATGAGTGACACTGACAAGTGTGGGATGAAGATACCTATGCAATTTAACTTTCACGGGCGTGTAGATTGTATTGTAATAGAGCAAAATTCGTTAAAATAGTACCTAAACTAGAGGGATTTATACCCTTACTTATTAATAGATTTTTATTAAGCCCAATATATACAGGGTGTCAGATAATATACAGGGTGAAAAAATCTATGGGCCCTGAAGGGAAACCCTTAAGACAGCTCATTGTCTCGCTCTCATTTTCATGAAATAATCACTATTTAAATTTAATTTACCTAGCCTTAGCCCTAATTATATGATGAATGAGGTAACCTAATTGCAATCACTCAAATTAATTGACCGAATATCTTTTGTTCAAAGAATTTTCGTATTTTTATAAGTTCTCTGAATATACAATTCATTACTTTTTAGGGTTCCGTAGCCAAATGGAAAAAAACGGAACCCTTATGGATTCGTCGTGTCTGTCTGTCTGTCCGTCTGTCCGTCCGTCCGTATGTCACAGGCATTTTACTCGAAAAGTATTAGATGTATTTGAATAACATTTTGAGGATAAGTGTATATTGTTAGCCGCTACATAGTTTTGTAATTAAATTACTCTAAAAAATCATATACATAGGGCTTATTAAATTCTTTCAGTGAAAATTGATTTGAACAAGATCGGTTCAAAGGTTTTCGAGATATTTAAAAAAAACTGCCTTACGTAAAGAAAAGGACGCAAGTGCTTTAAGATTTCAGTAACGATACGACCTTTTTAATAGGCACGGAATCCTTCATTGTGCGTAGTCCGACACGCACTTGGCGGCTTTTTTCATTTACCATTTGATGTTATTCAAATGTTTCAGTTGTCCGAGTTTTACCGCTACGATCGTTAGAGCTTTGGGTTGTTACAACTTTTGTTTTCCCAGGCAATTTTTTACTTATCCAGCATTACTTTCCGCATTTCATTCGTTTAGTCAAGTGATCATTTTGAGTGAAATTCAAAGTAGTCTTACGGAGACAAGCAGGTCGGTGCAGGTACGACGACGAGCGAAGCGAGGAAGAGTGTTAGGTGAACTGCGACCCTACAGCGCGTGAGCCGAGAGAGCGAGCCTAGCGAGCGTATCACGGCAGCGGCCGGCGAAGCGCCAGAACCAAAGTTTAATTACATACAGTTGGGCAACGAATGTACTGCGCAGAGCAACTGTGGGGGCTGTCGCGCTGTCGCCGCCACAAACGCACACAGTTTGTGTTGTATAACTTTCAAGGCAGGTGCGTGGCGCGTAGCTATATATGTTTGAGTTGAGTGAGCGGTGGCGGCGAATGATGTTACGAGTATTAGGTACAATGGCGCGCACTGTTCCGTGTACGGATGTACCTCAACAACAACATTAAATAACGATTTAAGATCTCATAGATAGACCGTGATGACAGGTAAGTTTGTATACCTAATTTCGTTAATTACGTAGGTACCTAACTGCAACCTATGTTGGAAATAATAATTTTAGTCTGATACCTACGTCGGTTCGATGAATTAATGAAATTGCGATGGCACAGCGTTGAATTTTTGTGGAAACCGTATTTAACCGTATATAGTTGTGGATCGCGCTCCGGGTACGGCCTTTTTTTTATATAGGTATAACGTGGTTATATTCTCTTTGGGTATAGCTACAGCCTATAGAGTTATTAATATTATAGCGAGTTATGTATCTGTTCACATTTTTTTTATTCATCAGTGGCTATGGAATGTTCATATGAAAGAGCATCTTAAGCGCGAACTTGGAACTTTAGTGTGGTTTGTTCATATGGGCCTAAGTTCTAACCCTTGTTGCTGTCGTTATTTTAATAGGACGTCAACTTTATACATAAATACATACATTTACGCCTTTATTCCCAAAAGGGGGTAGGCAGAGCACATGAAACGTATGTTCCAGTGCCACTTTTAGCATAAATGTGGGTATAAAATATCATATTGCAGTGATAGTTTGCTAGACCATCGCCCACAACACACTTCAAGCCTGGTCCCTTAGTCGACTTTTACGACACCCTTGGGAAGAAAGGTGGTGGTGAAATTCTTACCCGACTCAACGCGGGATGTCGGGGGGTCAACTATATATACAATACTATATACAACTCTCACAAACAATTGAGGTACTTATGATCCTTATATTTATACTTCGTAACGTTTCAAGTACCTACCTATTACAACGTCGCGTGAGCTGTAGGTAGGCATTAACTTTTTTGTTATTTTTTATTCGGACAGGCTGGGACCGTAGGCCATACTGCCTCGTCTTCAGTAAATATAATTTCATTTGGTCAAATCCAGTAATTACATCTATTAAATCTACCGCGCGATATTTAAGTAGTTATTTAATAATGAAACACAGTTTAATTATATTCAGCCTGAATGTAAATCTTTATAAGAAAATCTCACGTAAACATCTGGCTGTGCAATGCATGTTAATAAATCATTCCATAATAACAACGTTTATTTTATGTATTTGCCATTTTGTGACAACCCTGGCACATCCGCACGGGACAGCGTAAGTACTTACACGAGAGGCGGCGTCACCCGACATCAAAGGCGTTTCACTACTGTAGGGAATATATCGTAATACTGTGACAAAATGTCGTAATTATTTAGTTCCGTATTAAGGATAACATCTATCCAATAAACATTTAGCCTTTAAAACAAAATTAAGTCAAAGGTGAAAAGCTTACGTGAACTGGACGTATCGTTATCCTTTATATTGATCATATTGGTTCGTAAAAAAAAATGTGTAGTCAATATGTACCTATTTTTACTGCTTAAGTTTGTTCGATTCTCGGTAAAAGTATGTTTATTTACTGGTTACCTGACACTAAACTTTTTTGACAATTACTATTCGACAAACTTCGTTTGCCTTTTTTTTTCGTTTGGCCGACAGTGACACTACACAATCTACAGTGGTCCGGTGGTCCTGAGTGTAAACTGAGCTAATCTAAATCAGTGGCGCAGAGTTTTTAGACAGGGGGTAGGCAGAAAATTTTAAAGGTAGGTATTATTTATCATCTTACCTAAAATTTCCTTCTTCCTTTAATCACCGAACGAAAGAAACATTCAACATGACTACATTCTATATTCTGCTTATATTGGAATCCATAACGTTTCTTGTCCTATTTTCGTAATCCATCCATACCGCTGTCTGCCATAACGATAATTTATCCTAACGTTTTTGAGAGCCAAGGACCCTATTTATGATTCGCCTAATACATTTTGGACGAAATTTGATTGTTCCCTAATATTATCTGTTATAATAATAATATTTTTTTTATTATTATTATATGGATGTAAGTGTTTGTAAAAAAATGGTTCTGGCGCTTTGTCGGCCGCTGCCGAAGCACGGCCGACAAAGCGCCAGTCAAAGCGCCACGCGAATTCGCGTCCGCGGCATTAGGTTAACCCATTTCAAGGACGCGAAATCGCATCCTCGGCATTACGATTACACATACATGGGACGTGAATTCGCGTCTTCGGCATCCGAGATAAGAATTATGAAAATTACAAATGCCCCCAATCCAAAAACCAGCAACAGTATAATATTATCCTTCATAAATAAAGTAACATTTTGGTATCAGCATTCAAGAACAGTTGTTTTCTAGCAAAAAAAAAACAAATATTACGATTACACATACATGGGACGCGAATTCGCGTCGTCGGCATTGAATGGGTTAATGCTTAACTTGGCTCTACAAAACATTCTTTTTATTGTGGAAGAGTTTCGAAACTTGGGCTATTTAGGTATACGAGTTTACGGGTGCATTGTAATTACCCACCCTTACCCATCTCTAGCCGTGCCTCTTTCTTTTGCTCGATTTGGCGGGGGCACTACCATACCCCCAGATAGACTGTCTAGTGGCCTGACACATGAACCAAATTTTTAATTTTCGAATGTATTCATTGTGATTGTAACTAAATAAACAATATCACAGATTTGAGTAGGGTAGGCATTGTTTTTCTGCCTTGATGTAGTGCACGCCACTGATGTTAAGGATTTACGGTGGTTTTCTTTCAGGGCCCATAGATTTTTCCACCCTGTATAGTTTGATGTGAGCTTAGTAGTATTTTAGCGGAGTTTTCTTTCTTACCCATACCAAAAATAAAGTACCTAAGTAACTACTTTCGTTACTACAATCATTTGTAGATAGATCTCGTACTACAAACTACTTATTCTGCTAAACGGACACTAAACTACTTTAAGTAGGAAATCATCTGTTAAATTTATCGTCAGTGTTTTATAATGATGACATTTTATCATCATTATAAAACATTGAGATATCAAACATAGAAATTTACTTAATTCTTGACATGTTTTTGCTAAAATTATTATTATTATTATTATATATCGAGCCCATTATGTCCCACTGCTGAGCAAAGGCCTCCCCCCTTTTTTTCCAACCATCGCGGTCTTGAGCAATGTCTGGCCAGTCTTTTAAAATGGAGTCCAAGTTGTCACGCCATGGCCGACGAGGTCTACCGCGTCTCCGTTTTGAGTTTTGCGGCTTCCTTTTGCTAAAATATGTTTATTTAATTAATCGCTTCCCGCTCACGCCATTATTACACCGTGAATAGTCGCATTTTCCTACTAGCACATCGTCGAAGACGATATACATATTACAAATAATCTGCGTAGGTAACGTAGGTACTTATCTATCTAATTCGCGTCTTGGGGCACAGAAAGCGCGACCTTGAATGCGAACTGGGCGAAGCACTCGTTGCGTGCCGCCGCTGCGAACGAATGTGATCGTTAACACACGGGGAAAGAGTTCAACTTCAATTGTAGAATTAAACAGGACTATTCAAATGTGTATTATTCTTTACATAAACCTTTTTTCTGTAGGATTCATGTACTACTTTAATAATCTATATAGTAAAATTAAATTGAGACACAATTTGGTTCTATAAATATTTTTACCGATGGTTAATTGGAGTAAATGTATTTATATGCAATTCTAAATAAAAATCAATACGATTTTTAGGAAAATAGGTTCATCAATTACTTTTATGAGAATCAAATCAAAGTACTACTTATTACAATTTTTTTCTACCAACTTATGGCACCTGTCACCCAAGCCATGCATTTCGTTAATTTATTGGTTTTACGTGTAAAAAAAATGTCGGATTTCATTGTTTACAGGTTAAAGACAATAATATTGGTATGTTGACGATTATAAACAACTATTATTATTTTTATTAAAAAAAATCGGCGTTTATTTGTCAGTATTTTTTTATACCTACTTCCGGATCGAAAGTTTTTAAGATTCGTAAATATAGTATCTTAAAATATGTATTTAATGACGGAGAAAAAAACCACACGCTATTATAAATTAATGTTTGGCGAAACCGTAAAATGCCTGGAGTATTAAATCTATTACACCCCTCTCTTTTGCGTTGAGGTTAAAAATAGTAAAACATAAGTAATAATTGATTTATTCCCTCTCATACATGAGAGGAGGCCTGTGCCCAGCAGTGGGACGTATATAGGCTGATGATCTGTGATGTGATGTGAATTGATTTATATAAATAACGGTTTACTTTTGAACATAATCTTATTAAATCATTTTTATTATGATGTCTACAATTGCTTTATAGCTGAATGGTGAAAATTCTGTATACATCTGATGAATAATTTCAGTAAGTATTCGAACGGAAAGAATTCACGACGAAATCGTTTTTTTTATAATTTGTCATAAATGGTGTGCGCGTAAGCATAGCGTCCGGCCATGAGCGCGTGTGCCAACTGCCAACCGACTGGCTGAATCGCCGCTAGCGGCGCGCGAAGTGTAGGTATAATTCTAAGTTCCCCCGGTGCAGCTAGGTAGCACTGCTAGGGCGAAAAAGGATCTTGATTGCCTTCTCGTCAGCGAACGAAAAAAACATAGCACCACGTGCCTAAAACCCGGTATGCGCATGTACTAACTAAACGGCTGCCTGGCATCTTTTAGACACCCCGCCCCCATCCCCACATAATAGCAATGACACCCATTCTGTAGGGTCATTTTGCAGCGCTACTTAGACTTCTATGATTTTTATATCATTTTTTCATCAACTTTTGTAGGGTAGTGAAATATTGTGCACGCATATCGCCGTTGGCAACTAGCTGGGACGACAGTCGTGTGCGACCATGAGCGGTGCAACCCGTGTCGAAAAGTCAGGAATAAATGTAAATAAATATCGCGTTAACCCATATTGTTACACTTTATGTCAAGTTTTATGGTTTGACATGTCATGTCATGTCAAACGCGTGGCGGTCGTGGGTTCGAATCCCGGCTCGTACCAATGAGTGTTTCGAAACTTATGTACGGAATATGATTTCATATTTACCGTTAGCTTATCGGTGAAGGAAAAACATCGTGAGGAAACCTGCATACATCTGCGAAGAAATTCAAAGGTGTATGTGAAGTCCCCAATCCGCACTGGGCCAGCGTGGGGACTACTGCCCGTTCCCTCTCATACATGAGAGGAGGCCTGTGCCCAGCAGTGGGACGTATATAGGCTGATGATGTGTGATGTGATGTGATGTCATAAAAAATTGCTATTTGGCTATCATTCAAGATCCCTATATGAAAAGTAAAAAAAAATGTGAAAAAAAAAGAGAATTTATGCATGAGTAGTGGAATTTGGAACACAGCGAGCTCCTACTCTATTCTGTAACTTCTTTTAAGCTCACCTCAACGCTCACACAAGTATATCTTGACACCGCGATGCGTAGTAACTAAACGTAGGTAGAGGTCAAGTGTCGTTAGGCGTGACGGGTGGGGTGAGGCGCATGATCGCTTACAGAATAACAGCCCTGCTGTCAAGGCCTCTCGCCACAGTGCTGCCATCTGGTACATTGTACATTATGCATTTTGGTGAAGTATATCTGGAATTATGTCAATTTCATTTTGAGAACCTCCTTTCTTGGAATTGAATAAGTACCCAAAGGTTGACTGGTAGAGAACGCTTACGGCATTATTTCCGCCGTTTGGAGTTCTTCTATTGTTGTATAAAGATTAGGTAAATAAGTTAATTAATTAAACGTAAGAAATGTAATTCGTTTCTGTAGAAACCAGAAAAGCTTCAAAATATATAGGCCCCTTGACCAGTCAAACTGCGATTGCAACCCGTAAATGTCAAAAAACTACTCTAAATATACCTACTTATTGATAAAAACCGTCCTTATACCGCGTATAAAAATCGCAAATTTATCCTCTAGTAAAATAAAATAAAAGGCCTCCATGTGTGCGCAAAGCTCGTCGGTGTCTGGCTATGTGTGCGGCTATAAAACGCCGCTGTGTGGGTGCACAAATAAATGTAGGTGAACAGTACGTATATATTTTGTGAAGCGTGGTACAGTCGCGCGGTTAAGTTATCAATTAAACTGTTCGTAATTTAAAGCGCAAAGCGATAATTTTTAATAATTATGTGTTGTGTTGAGTTGCATATTTAAGTAGCCAATAGGTGGATGTTGTTTAGTAACCATTTGACCTGCTAATTATACATTATTTGATTGTAGGTTTGATGAAATGAAATGTATTTAGTAAGTTTCTTCGGAATTTATAGGGCTTTATTATTAGTAAACATATATCTAACTAAAAAATAATTTTTTCAACACTTTTTTAACAAACCTTTTTTTGGAATTTAACGAAATCAAGTAAATTTTTCCATTCCACATTTCATCAGTGCAGGAACGGCTAAAGGCGAGTTTTCCATGTGTACCGATTTTTTATTGATGAATGTTCTGCCTAACACCTAAAACACTGGCCTATTAATTGACCCATGTCTCGGTGTTTGGTTGAATAATATTTTTGTAAGTGAAGAAGCCGGGGGCTACACGAAATCTTTTATGGGGCAAAGTAACCGCGAGATTTAGACAGTGACGGACGTATTCTTAAACGTTCTACAAGCCTATTTTAACTAAAATGGCGTTAATAATCGTTTGTCCTTGTCTGTCACTTTGACATTTGTGTTCGTTAGAATGGGAGAGAGCACTTTTTATTTAGCTAAGGCATTTTAAGTTCTTATGTTTGGTGCAACCCACCCTAAATGAGTAACCGCCGGATGCTTAAAATTTTATGTTAATTAAAGTAAGGGTTACTTTAATTAACATTAAAATGTCATTGTATGGGAATTTTGACAGTTCACCACGGAATAACTGCTACTGGCGCCGTTTTTACAGTAACCCGTACCGACCCACCAAATGTATATATAAATATAAATGTATTATTTCAATTACGACCTCAAACCTAGAAGAAACAACGACTAAAATGTAGCGACAATAATTTTCTAACGCTGCCAGCGACTGTACTCGCCCACCCCGAGTACAACCTCTCTCTATCTACCTATATCTACGCTATGGATCCCTGGTACCGCTGCGGCCAGCGTAACGTGACCCGCCCTGTCCCCGCGCGTAATACCCACGCTCGCAATAAAGGGGCACTGGTTCGGTGTTACAGGGATCAGGTCGGGCCGGTCGCGGTATGTACATAAGTAAAGACTGTGTGGAGTGAGAAGCACGGTTGCCTCGAGTGTCGTCTGCCGTGCTCCCCGATCAAAATCATTCCAAATTCAAAATGGAATTTTGACGTTTTTATATTTTTCGTTGATCATTACTGGGCTAAAGCCCTACTAGGGCTAGAGGGCTTACAGTACTTTTTTTGTATATGATTCGTATTTTGCGCTATTTGTAACCGCAGTTTTAATACACGTTAGAAGACCAATTTCCTATGTAGATAAGACAAAACTTTAAATGGCAATGCTGCCAGCATCTTTGGTACGATGCCACGGGGGCCCTTTTTAGAGATAGTTTAAATTTTAAGTTAGCTTTAGATTCTTCTACTTTTGTTATTGTACATAGTTTTATATTCATACTCTTTGTATAATATGTAAACTTTAAATTAAATAAAGTATACCGTTTTTTTTTTGTTTTTTTTTTCGCTTTTTAGAAACTCGAGACCTTTCGTCAGCGCACATTGGGTGCCATAGAAAGCTCGCAACGAAATCAGTAAGATCAATACAGTTCATGAATACTCTCTTTTAGAGAATTTAGAGTTCAAAAAGAAATGCCTGAATCACACAATAACTGAAAAGTTTACTATTGACCGCCACCGCAGGCCGCGCCAGTGTGAAGACTTGAAGTAGGTATTCCAGTTTTTTAAATTTTGTAAATAGAATTGTCGTTTTGAACAGTAGCAATCCATATCCATCTCAGCTTAGCATTATCGAAAATTGTGGAACATAAAGCATCGTTCCTTGCTAATGTGGACGTGCGAGAGGGACAAATACTTTATGCACAACATAAACTCGGTCATGCTAAGCTAGGCTAGCACATAAAGCATTCGCTTAAAAGCTGTTATCATAATTCACAATAATAGTGTATGCATATTAATAAGTATATGTATATCTTTGTCACAGGCCGTCTCATGACAGTCATGACGGGAGACCCGTGGTTCCCACGCTGTCCCAGAGCGGGTTAAGGACTTATATGTAATACTGTTAGCAAAATCCACCAATCCCTATGTTGGGATTGAAATATTTTAATATTTAACATTTTCCTTGAAATATTCCGTACAAGAAGAAACCAGAAGTTTATTTGGCAGCGTTTTTTTTTTGTTTGTTACAGCTGTCTCAGTACTGTAGGAAATTATTTGATATGTTTCTCTAGCCCTATTTTCACCTTATTATTTTATACTTTAACCAGAACTTGATTTAATCTAACTTCAACTTCTAACTAACAAATCATAACTTTTGTAAGTTACTAGTTTCTGCCCGCGACTCCGTCCGCCAGGAACTCGTTTATATCGTTGCTTAACTTTCACCCACCATTCCACCTCCGTAGGGGATGATTTCGGGAATAAAAAGTATCCTATGTGCTTCCCCGGGGCTCAAACTCACTGTACACCAAAATTCATCACAATCGGCCCAGCACTTTAAGCGTGTAGACGTAACAGACAGACCGGTGTATAATGTTAGTATCATTTCATATGTTTGACACGTAAATATTTTCCGTTTCGCTCGACTTCCGTACGGGGCTCAAGCGTGGCCGTGTCTCTAATTAATGAACTACACCACAGAATAGATAATAGTACAAGTACAGAAGGGACACTCCTTTTTTTCCCAAAAGGCGCTTTTTTTCTCAGCCAAAACACTAATGGCCCTCTGACGTCAACGTTCATCACTACAAGTACATACCGATTCCCCAACGTTGGGGCACCGGCATGTACTTGTAGCGATGAACGTAAATCGCGGAGTGTCCCGCGCCTGACTACACAAACAAATAACAAAACTTCTTTCCCCACCTGCCAAGTCGCTCGATCATAGATTGGATCTACAGTAAAGCACGCTAGTTGTCGCACTAAACAAAGCATGCGTCTCCCTCGCACTTATTAGAGTTAGACAAGTGTTGTATGCTCAAACAAAAGTACATTGTAGAGGCTAGACATGGAAGCAATTGATGGGCAATCCAGAGCAGAGCCGTAGATGAGGCCTTCTAGGGTACGAGTTCTATTGCAATGTAGGTCGAGACTACGTCGTGCTTTTGGGCTATTCTCTAAGTTGTTATAGTGCGGATTCTCTTTCTAGACGGAATTCCCTTCTCTTTCTGCCAATTAAACAATACGATTGCCTTTCATTGTCAAGTGGTAAACATAGCGATCGTCTTTCATTGTAATGTGGTAAACAAAGCGATTGTCTTTTATTGTTAAGTGTTTGCCGCTAATTGGTACTGTAAAAAAACGTAGTAATCATCAATACTTTTTCAACGAAAAGGCTGAAGGTGGCTTCATTTCTGAGTAAAGTTGGTTCACATTAATAAAATACATACTTAGCAATGTTGTATGTATGTAAAACAATAGACTACTTTAACATAGCTATTCGACGATAAGTATTTATGAAACATGACCAATTTCATTTAAAGCGTTTGTACCACGTGGCTAACCAATTGCTTTGTTGGACCGTTGGCTCTGATCCGGTCTAGAAAAAGTTTCTGAATTTCATTATTGGTACAAGCTTTTGCCCACTGTACTTTTCTGTATACCATCATAAACTACTCATTGAGACGATTCTAACGAGTCCAAACTTAACGGGGTTACGTCGGTTAAGTACTGAATTCCCATGGCCACCTTCTGTCTCCATCATCAGATCAGCTCGATGGTACAAGAATATTAAATTGCCATCCAAACTATATGTACCTACACCCAAAATTTCAGCTCAATCGGTCACCGGGAAGTGGGTCAAATTTAACTTGCAAGATTTGATTACAGACAGACAGGCAAACAACGGGACAGGTGAAAGTAAATAAAAGCTTGTAAAAATAATGCACTATACCACTTAAACAGATGTCTTACCACTAAAGTGTTGGTGTAGATTACCCTTAGTGGTTATCACCACTGGGTAGGTATATGTTATAACCCGAGCTGCCAGAAAATAAAATTACGTACGATAGGTACACTAATGAGATAGTACTCTATGGCACATATTCTCGACATGTCCCAGTGATCTAATTTGAATATAAGCAATTAATAGCATTCCTCGCCGTAGACAATTAGTTAGACTCAGTAGACCGGCGGGGAACAGTCGTAGCACGTATCTCGACCCTGTGTCGCAGACTCGTAGTCTATTTCGCCATTTGGCGTAATTAGACTGATTTATTAAGTATAAAAAAAAGAGTGTAAAAAATTATAAAATTTGCAGGTGACAATTCCTGAGTTATTAAGTAGACTCACCTTTTCAACATTGAAGAAAGATAAGTTTATGTCAAAAATTTCTTTTTTGGTACAAGCTTTTATTGCCGATTGTAATTTTATGAATACCATCATCAACTACTCATTGAGACGATTCTAACGAGCCCAAACTCAACGGGATTACGTCCATGGCCACCTTCTGTCTCCATCATCAGATCAGCTTGATGGTGCCACAATATTGAATTGTCATATATATTTATATTATTATCATATTCAGCCCGTTTCACCTAAGGTATATGGAAAAATGAAATGTCCTGATAAGAATCCTGACATCACCCTAAAAGTCCTGACATTTCTTGGGACCGGGCTGTATTTCATTCATTATTTATTTATTTATATAATGAGATAATTTCTAAAAATCTTGACACTTGCTAAGTCCGGTCGCAATCCGGGCAAAGGGCTCATAAATCCTGACATATCAGGTGAAATCCTGACGTATGGCAACCCTAGTTTCAGCAAGCAACACAGGTCTAATGGCCTTTCTTGTGTCAGTGTTGCCAATTTAAAACATGTAAAATTTGTAGTTTTGTAAAACGGGTCACTGGTAGCTTAAAAATCTTAAAATCATCAACTAAGCCAAGCGTTGTTGAAAGTCTGCTATGACGGTATATAGAAGTTATACAACATATTAATCACACATTGTCACGTAATAATAATCACATAACATTACGTGGCTACGTCAAAATCGTCAAGGTGAGTCAGATTGCGAGTTTGGTCACTTTATTCGAAATAGAAATTATAAGGATGAAGGAAATAAAGAGGTTAAAAATATAGAATGTGATACCAGGCTGTCAGGGTTAATAAGTAGGTCTAACGAAAACCTGTAAGCCAGAGGCACCGCAAGTAAATGATTGCGGTTGAGGCTATTGTAAGGGTGAGAGCGCGCACGTGGCTCACCCCTTGACTCTATATACTCCTGGTTTGTAGAAATGTACTTTTAAGTTGGAAATGACTTTTTAGGATATTGTAACCATTCTAGTACCTTTTCGTGTTCCGTTGATTAATTTTTGACGTCAATAGATACAATTTAAAAAAACGCGAAAATTCACGGATGTCTTTTTGTATATCTGCAGGTCAATCGCGTAACGCATTGTAAGTAATGAATAATAATATAATAAAATAAAATTGCACAATTTTCTTTTATTTCAGAGAACCATTTTTAGGGTTTTTAAACCAGACAACCTTGTTATAAAAATATATTTTATTTATTAGGAGGCTTTTCCAGGCATCCCGATCCCGATTTTCAATATATGTACATGTACTTAAACTAAATCAAAAGGTTTGATTTAACCTATTTTTTAATTTTTATTATCGACTAGTCAGACAACTAATGCATATTGAAAATATACAGTAAGCATGTCAGTAAACGAAATAAGTTTGTTTTACGATCCATTCAATAACTTGCCATTGTGTTTTGTTGGCAATAAAGAAATCCATTAAGTTTAAAATTATGACTGAGTTACTATACTATACTTACTCTAAGTATAGAATAGATCAGACTACCTCCGTCCGTCACTGCACAAAGTGCTACATTGCTATTAAAAATTTAAAACTAGTTATATCCCCGCTACGATAAACTAACTCAAAAGTTTTTTACGGTTCAGTACCTCAAAAACGGAACCCTTATAGGATCACTTTGTTAACCGACTGCCTGTCTATCAAGTCTCTTTACCTCAGGAACGCGTGAAGGTATCGAGTTCAAAATTAAAACTATATACTCAGAGTGTAGTCTCTTGGAACTGTTAAAAATCATACTTATAAGTTGACGTAAAAAAAAAGATATGACCGTTTATGCCGCCAAAAACGTATATTTCGACACTCAAGGGAATCAAAATTAATAGGGTACTTTCCGTTGACCTAGAACTATGAAGTTTGGTAAGTAACATCGTCTTATACTACAAGTACAGGGAAAAATAAAAAAAAACTACACATATTTGTTATTAAATAAAGCCACGGTGGGCGAGTCCGACTCGCACTTGTCCAGTTTTTTTATTACAAAAGGTAGCTTACGAGCACCCGTAACTTTTTTTCCATGCATAAGGTAGTCTACGAGTACCCGTTAAGTCTTCGGCTACCGTATGAACGTTAGGGCTTGTCCATATAATACGTCATCGTTTTTTCCGATTTTTGACCCCCTATCATCATTCATCATCATGTTAATTCCTTGAATGGTGTCCGCCTAATAAAATGACTAACATCATACAATGAGCAGACCCTCCCACTATTTTAAGATATAACGTAATATATGGACAGGCCCTTAGTTACTTTGGATTTGTTTAAATTTTTGTCTCGTTCAAAATATTAGCTCTACTAATAATAGCTCGATATAATAAATAAATAAATGATTTATTTCTCAAAACACTTGTTACAAGATATAGGGTATATCCATCTGACTCCAAACTAGGCTAAGCCTGTATCTTGGCAGTCTGCGGGTGCGAATAAACAAAATTTACAGTAGTGTTAAGGAAAGGTAGGTATTTGTTAATTATAAAACTAAGTTCTGTTGACATGCAGCATGTGTGATATGACACTATTCGCCCGCGCACGGAAACTTGCGTATGAAAATAGTTTTTAACAAATATTTAAAAAGTATCATTATTTGTAAAAAGTATCAAAAATTGGTCAGTGACGTTATAGATTTAGACCAATTTAATCATTTTCCCGAAATAATCGTCGAATTGTTTCGTTCAGTCCCTTAGAATTTATACACAACTTACAGTTTAGAACCAGTACTGAGAAAGCACCACCGTTAACAGGTTTAAAAAGCGCTACGTTTGCAGATAATAATAATTATGCTTGCCAACCGTGCTGGCAGTGTACAAACTTTTTATGCGAATTTAGCTTAAAATTTAGGTCAAATGTCATGAGTGCCGACCCAAGTGTCGTTAAGGTGACATAATTACCGGGTCATTTAGAACTTTGAGTTCTGACTCGGTAGAATGACAAAGTAGTAAAAATAACCCTGCACGGTTATCATGAAACAGCCCGCGAGCTCTGTCGATTTTTCTCGCTCTATCCGTCTCTCTCTTATTAGAACACTTAGAAGAAGGGGTACCAGTGCGTGAAAAATCGAGAGTAGGTATGTCGCGGACGTCTCATGATAGGCTTGCTGAAGCTCCTACCTAAAAGGCCTGAAAATTACAGTACGTTTTCTATCTCTATCACTTAAAAAAGGGCGATAGAGAAGGAGGTATCGAGATTTGGTTTTAGCCCAGACAGGCCCAGTTTCTAAACACTGAATAAATAAACTTGTAAATAATATAATTTTTACATAAAGTTTATTTTTCGACTATGTATTTGTAAATAAAGGAAATATACAATTACTTAAGTGCGACATTTTATCTTTTTTTTTAATTCGTTAATATTTTGTAATTTCATGAAATAAGTTTATATAGATCGGATTAAATCAATCAAATACACATTCTATGTAACATTAGCTTCTAAAATGATAGAACACTCAATTTTTAAGCCGTACACAGATAAAAAAAATATGCTGATGTTATCTACGATGCATATTAATTATTAATATGACAATTTCATTAACAGTTTAATTTAAGTTTCACCAAGTCTAAACTAAATTAACTTAAACATTATAATTTATAAGCTTGAATTCAATATCCAGTACCAAAAACAATTACTCAAAATTATACTTTTATTAAACAGCACTTGTGCGACTGAGTGTCCATTGATTTTTCATTTGCATGGAGACAGGGACGGCGCGAGGGTACGCCGCGGTAGCGAGCGGGACGGACAATTATTAATGGGGAGAGTAAAATCTGCAATAGCGACCCCAAAATACTGTGATAACTTTTTGTTGACATCGAGTTTTCGCCGCTTGGACACAGATGGCGTTGGTTTCAATTCTGATATATTATTAACTTTCTTCTTGGGCTTTCTTATACAGTAAGTACTTACAGTCGCCATCAGATATATCGGAGCGGCCAAGGTGCTCACAAATATCTGAACACGTCTCTATTGTCCAGGTATTAGAGTCGTGTTCAGATATTTGTGAGCACTTTGGCCGCTCCGGTATATCTGTCTGTCTATACATTAGTAACTTTTTCTTAGCATTAAGTGCATGTGTTTATTGCTCCTGGTTGCAAATAAAATAATTGAATTAAAGAATACAGAGATATGAAAAAAATTGCTATAAAACGAGAATAACTTTTTAAATTGGAAAATAAACATATTGATGTTCTAAAATATGCCTAAGTACAAGATGATACAACATTAACGTTATTAACTTTCTTCCTTACTTTTTTCTCGTTTTATAACACGTTTCTTTTTCATTCTGTTTCAATACAATGACAGGGAAACAATTGATCTAATTTTTAACTACATAATTTGCATACTAACTTTAAAAACTAGTAACAATATAAACCACATACTCTAGACAAGGACAAAATTATTTACCGACAAAAAAATACAACACTATTTTGAACATAACCGAGTACTGAGTAACATCAACACACACACACACACAAAGACATGTAATTGTCAAATGCTACGACGTATACGTTTGTGTGCGTAAGCTTAGATACTCTGCTCGATATATATTAATACTTGCATACTTAATGAGTTGATATAGCAACTGCAAAATTTCGACGTCCGCTTGTCATGATCATGCAGTGCATTTTGAATCTTATGATTTGATGACAGGAAATGGGCAGTGGCCCGCTGGTCCAGTGCGGGTTGGGGACTTCGCATACACCTTTGAAGTCTTCGCAGATGTATGCAGGTTTCCTCACGATGTTTTCTTTTGAAAACATCGTGAGGGTTTCCTCACTTTCTTTTGAAAGCCTAAAAAAATGTGAATTTTTCTAATTGAAACACTGACTTCTATGAAAACCCGTGTGCTTTTTTCACGACTACGGCAGAGTTGAAAGGAAGGCATATGATTTTAGCTGTCTGTTTGTATTAAAGAGTGATCCACCGTAACTAGCGTTTAAGGTACTGAACCGATTTTGATGTATGGGCTATCGATTTGAAATTATGCTCCCGGTAAAATAACCAAATTTTTAAAGGTATTTTTTTCTCAGTTACTTTTTTTGTAGTCGATATACAGTTTTTTGTATTTTTTTACAAATATGACAGGTAAAATATGCCTATCTAACTACATATGTACTTGGAAGTGACTTGGAATCTAGCGTCACCTCTCAAATCCATCAAACCGTTTCAGCTGCATAGCGTGCCAAAAAACCACAGACATATACCCACCAGTAGGCCAAATTGCATCCAAGTAGTCCGTTCAAAAAGCGACTTTAACGTCCACGGTGATAAAATTCTTATTTCAATTACTTTTTTAAAAAGTCAGTTACAACCTTCTGAGACCCAGGTTACGCTTTAGTGCTTGAATTAGGAACTTTTGACATTCAGTAAAAGATTAAAGTCAATTTTGAAATTTGTAGGTACACAATTTAGTACGCGGGGTTTTAGTAGCGAGTACTCTCATAGTAATTCTTACTCGTTTGAGCGAGTACCACGTAGTAACACTCGCTTACTCGCCGGCGCTGGGACCAGTGCCTTAGAAGGTTAAATAATCTGTGACGTCACGATCTGCGAGCGTCATGACTCATATTTTGCTGTTTTGGCCCTATGGCCAACCCACGCCCTGTCCAAGCCGAGCAAAAGGTGTCCTGCGAGGTCCGGCTCGTAGTACGTCAAATCAAAAAAAAAGTCATGACTGACAATCGTTTCATATGTAGGTGCGTTGTGCGGAAAAGGAACAGTACATAATCACATATAACTATGTGATTATGCATTCCCCTGCTTTACTCTTCTCCATTTGGCAATATTTTTCGGTAATTCAACATTATTGGTTATTTTTATTTGTTATCTACACCCTAGGGGCTTCTGTCTCGTAACGAACACGTGACGCGGGCGGCGCGCGCACGTGAGCGTTGCCACTTGCCAGTAACTACAGGGTAAGGAAGATAAGTTAGTTAAAAAAAAAACATTTTCGGTACACACTTTTGTTACCAACTGTATACTGTCATCAACTACTCATTGAGACGTTTTTAACGAGCCCAAACACAACGGTGTTACGTCGGTTAAGTACTGAATCCCCATGGCCACCTTCTGTCTCCATCATCAGATCAGCTTGATGGTACCATAATATGGAATTGTCATCCAAACTATACTTACCTATGCCCTGAATTTCAGTTCAATTCGCTCGTCCTATTTAAATGTCACATACTCTGCCTACCCCTATCGTGCATGCAGGTTTCCGTATGCCCTTCGAGAGTTGACCGTATCTACGATGGAAATATTAAGAAATTGCGAGCACTAACCACGTCTAAAGGAATACTTTTGATTATTTAAGTTGTCGGGATTGCATCAAAGTAGGTCATTCAAACAGCAACTCTACGAGCCATGGTAGACGGTTCAAATTCCAATGACAGTTTTATAAAAAGACGCCCACGTTCGATAATTCTTAACTTAGTTCGAAGTCGATGGTAAGATCACATTTTTGTACCATATGTCATTGTAATACGGCCTTAATAGTATTTTATGCAATCGTTATATAATGTATGCTTTTTCAGTCGAGTACCACGTTTAGGCCACGAAGCTTGCTGAGGTGGCCTAATTAAGGTACGAGACTTAAAAAGCTAATTATATGTATAACTATTGTATACAATAATTTTTCTACAAGTCAACTGAACTAATTAAACAAATTTGGTATCTATTGAAAACGAAGTGCAACCAACGTCTTTTTCTTTTTTGTGCGTTGATGTCTATTTGCCTTTTGACTCTCATGACGGCATCCTATTGGTCAAATACATTATAGTGCAGTAAAGGCGCCACGTGATTCGTCGATTTCATTTCAGTTGTCTCAACAGTTATGAAATGTTGAGTTGGGGTCCATAGTAAAAAGTGTGTGATTTAAGTTTGACGTACGAAGTCTTACTTCAAACATGAAGGTCGACGAGTATCACAATATATTTATACTTCTACTCTAATATTATAAAGAGGAAATATTTGATTGTTAGTTTGTTTGTATTGAATAGGCTCCGAAACTACTGGAACAATTTGAAAAATTCTTTTACCATTAGAAGCCGACATTATCCCTGATGAACATAGGCTACTTTTTACCGCGGAAAAATGCTTCATTCCTACGGGAAAACGGGTAATCCGTGCGAAGCAGGGCCGGGCAGCTAAGTCCATAGTAAAATTATTAATGCGAAAGTGTGTCTGTCTGTCTGTTACCCTTTCACACGCTTGAACCGCTGAACGGATTTAGATGAAATTTTGTATAGATATTGAGTCCCGGGGAAGGGCATAAGGTTTTTTCCCGGAAATCACCCCCGTAAAGGTCGCGGGCTGTATACATATATATGACGTCGATACACACGAGCTGCGCTGCTAGGCATATTCACAGCGATTATGGCGACCTTTTATAAACTTGTCATTGTAATTGGAATCTTCTGTTTTGGACCGTAGAGTTGCTTTTTGAATAGCTACTTTGATGCAAATCGGCCAACTCAATCTTAAGTAGACCGGCGTACCTAAAAACCAGTATAAACTTGACCCTTGGCTACATATAGTTGTAAGGAGTCGCGGGGTCAAGATATATTGGAGCATTGGGAGTCGAGGTGAATGGCATAGCTGGAGGACTATGACCTATTTTATCTAATCAATCAAATGAAAAGGCCTGCGTCTTACTCGAGGTTTACTTTTTAAATTACGTATGAACGCTTTGGTCATTTCGCCACTGGCTGCATCACGATGTATGGGAATGGTGTACTACAATACTAGCTATCCGCGCGGCTCCGCCCGCCTTTTACAAAGATTCTAGGAGCGGGATAAAAAATAGCATACTAGCTTTTGTCTGTGCTTTCGCGTGAAACTCGTTTATATCGCGGCTTCATACAAACATTCACCCCCCATTTCACCCCCTTCCGGGATAAAAAGTATATTATGTCCTTCCCCGGGACTAAAGCTTCTATACCAAATTTCAGCTCCGTAGGTTCAGCGGTTTAATAATAATAAGCGTGAAAGGGTAACAGACAGAAAGAGTTACTTTTGCGTTCATAATTATTATTATGGATATGATGGTACTTAATTATTTATATCCGTCCTGAAGTTCTATTCATCATCCTCTTAGCGTTATTCTCGGTAATGCCCCAAAGGAGCCGGGGGATTTGGCATAGGCACTAGTTTTACGAAAGCGACTGCCATCCGACCTTCCAACCCAGAGGGAAAACTTGACCTTATTGGCTTATATTAAGGTTTCCTCACGATGTTTTCCTTCACCGAAAAGCTAACGGTAAATATTCCGTACGATAAGTTCCGAAAAACTCATTGGTACGAGCCGGGATTCGAACCCACGACCGCCGCTTGACAGCCGCATCCCTAACCACTAGGCTACCGTAGCTCTATTCCATTTTTGAAATCGAATGAGTGATTCCGTAGATTACACATTACATACAAACTTACAAATCTGACAGACTTCCCGATTGCAGATCTAGCCGAGATCTCGCGAGACTAGTATTGTGGTTTCGCGAGTTATTCGAGATCTCGCGAGATTGGGCGTCTTTCACTCCTTTCATTATCAACATGTGAAATAAAAATGAAAATTGGCATGTACATTTTAAAAACCCAAAAAAACAACACAAAGTTCAATCTCGCAAATTGTACGAAACTCAAATCTCGTAAAATGTAGAGGTATTGCATTCCCTATTTTTTACTGTTGTTAACTATATTACTTTGATCCGTATAAGAATTTACTACTAAAACAACCATTTTTGTTATTGTTTATGCACCAAGTACTCGTCACACGGTACCTGTCGAAGCATCATAACTACTCGGGCCGACTATACGCACGCACACAGCCGCGCGTTTATTGTCTCCGCACACAACACGAACGCCGTCCGTGTGTGCGTGAGTTCAAAATGCCGGCGCCGCTGTAGACGGTCGTAGCTGAATTTTCATATTTTATATTTGTAAGCTTTACTAATTTCATTATTCGTTATTATTTATTTGGGTGAATCAACTTTTTTCTGTTTAGTTGACATGGTTACGTCTCCTTGCTTCTTGAAACTGGAGTCAAAGACAAGTCTATACCCAAATCTGTGTCCCTGTTAGACTCTATAGTCAAAAAGGGACGAGAGAGAGGGAGAGAGAGAGAATTCAGGCAAATATATTATCAGGAACGGTTCACTCTGGGGTTTCGTCGCGCCGCTACAAGTACGCCCGGGTATGTTAGCGCTGCTACGGCACGCACGCGTTCTATCGCAGCGCGTTGCATGCTATAGAAAGGGATGGCTACGTTTAGGCTCCTTCGGCATACCTATACAGGGGATTTGTTAACAAAGAACCCTCTTTACGTAGTACTATTATTTATTCTGTGGTTTAACTACGTTTTAGCGTTGGTTGGTACTACTTGGTACAGTCGAGTGTAAAACTATGGGTGCATACATATTTATGAGTAAGTTGTATGCACCTATATTTTTACACTTGATTACTTGCAAGTATTCATTGATGTGCCTTACTGAGAAATGCGCAAAAAATGTTTTCACGTGCAATTACGAATATCTTGCTTGTTACGCGCAATATAACAATCTATATTTATCGTTTACGCCGTTCCCAACCTTATTGATTTGTAAAACGGTGCAAGTGATCTGCACTTTTGTCGTGCATTCATTCACGTACTCACGTCCAATGCCTAATTGGGTACGATATTCTCATGGGTATTCTCAAAGGTTACCGAGTTCGTGGCAAACCAGTATAAGAAAGACTCCGATTACGTGTAGCTGTTTCGAATCTTTGGGTCCTGTTATTGGATGAGTAGTATGGTGAGTCGAGACAGGTTATAAATGGCAGTGTTATGACAGGCGTAGCAGACATCTTGTCTAGTTCAGATTAAATGCAAAAAATACTGTTCTTAATTATTTTAATTATGTTTTTCGATGAGAGCTGTCAATGCCTGCTTATTTCTATATTCAATTATCCAAATAGAGCATAAGACTAAAAACTGGTTTTGCCATGGTACTGATGTTTATCATTGCTTGTTTTTTTTTTAATATTAAATTTTATGTTTACGGAACCAGCGTGAAACATAATTCTGTTGATTTATAACATCATTAGTCTTTGTAATTATTGAAGCATGTATCTGATTGAGGCACATTGAGGCTATAATTATTAGGAATGCCGTTGTCATCATGTTCATTTAATGCGATAAAATGACTTAGTTAATTTTATGCTTGTACAGCTAATAACGTATAATTGTATAATTTATTAGCTGTCCACGCGGTTTCGCCCCCGTATTGTAGAGAACGCAGGCAATCCCGCGGTATAAACAATTGCCAATGACCATGCAGAAAGTCCATTCTATACACAGGTGATAAAATTTTGAAATACACGAAAAAATTAAAGTGGTTCCAGGGCTTACCCATTACATACAAGCAAACAAACTTACAAAGTTATGCTCTCACAGACTCTTCCACCTTATAATATTAGAAATTTAGTACCTATAGATGATGAGTCGTGCGTGGGATTTACTGTCTATTGTAATTTTAACAATATGTCAAATATATATTTAATTTACTGATGTACTTTTATTATTAGGCCAAGGTTTGGGAATAATATCTAATTCATAAACACTTTGACGTAATTCTATAGCAAAGTCACCTCCATTCTCAAACTTTTAGCGGTCAAGTAATATTGTTATCTACCTACAGTAGTATAGTTTGTTCCACTTAAAATCACGAAAATGCACAACTTCTTTTGTTGCGAAATATGAAAGGAAAAGATAACAAAGAGTAGTCCTAAAATGACCAAAATGTGGCACGTGTACAGGAATGGCTAATGTTTGTTCTATTGTTTATGCGTATTTGTTATGCAACCGACTTGAAAATAACAATTAAAGAATAGATGTCAGCAATGACTGGTGATTTTCGTCATTTAAACTGAAACAAATTATTAGCATTAATACGTGATGTGCCACAACTAAACTTACCTACAAGGCGTTAGGAGGTGTCAGATATTTTTTCCCGCTTTCTGGTGGCGCATATTAAATGCTGGTGAGTGTACATAATTTCAACTTACTTTCACTACTTACACCCGTAAAATAAAATTTTACAATTACACTCATTTTACAATATTTATTAAATGAGTGTAATTGAACACAATTAAAATAAAGCAATATTAAATTAAATAATGAGTTGGAATGCTCAGCTACGACATTCTGCCGCTATCCCGTGCCGTAATAATAATAAAATGGGACTGTGTGCGTGAGTCAACTCGGTGTCTCTGTGTAAGTGTGCCGTGTTTGAATCAGCTGTGATGGGCGAGTTACTTGCATGTAAGACTTATTGTAGAGGTTGCAAAGTTTTTTAGTGTTAAGTTTTGTAAATTGTGATAAGGTTGTTAATATTTGTTCTCAATTTAACTTTTTACGATTGAGTGCAAATGTTTGAAGAAAATTTTGTAATGCCGGCTAAAAGCCGGCATTACAAAATTATGCGTTTACAATATAATGCTTCACTGTTTTGAACGCAAAACCATCTAGGATTTTAACATAATTCTTTTTACACAAGGTCTGTTATAGAAAAGTCAACGTTACTTAATTATTTAAATCCTTATAGTACATGATTTCCATGAGAAAGTACATAATTAGTATAATTACCGTTGGTATTGATAAGGTTTACATTAACCAAGTTTTTAACCCTATACAACAGGAATGTAGCAGAAACTATCGTCATTTTCACTGTGACACTATTCCAGACGAAATAGCATACACATACTTTGATGATACTTACTCTTAATTGTTCGCTAAACTTGTTTACTTATTTCTGATTCAAGTATTAAACTCCTCTAAACACTCCTCCAACTGATAGCCCCTTATCTCATCTACTACTACGTCAACAGACTGACTCCGTCCTTGTCCGACTAACGGCACGCGCCTCACGCCATCCCGCTCACACGCCGGTACCTTTCACTCATTCACACAAAGTGCATCTCGATAACGCCGTCCCCGTCACACGCCGGTAGCACCGTCCCCGTCCCTCTAATGAATTAAATTAACGACCTCTCGCTTGCTCCCTCTCGATGAGATGATCAGTTCTTATTTGAATATTTGAAAATAGAAATTCGATTTTTGAGTCCTTGCATTGCACCGGAGGCTTGTAACGCATAACGGTGGCTTACAGATTTAAATTTCGAATGTACGTTTCCGTTTCAATGTTTCTTTTTACTTTGCATTTTGATATGGTTTATATCTTTTATTATGGATTTTTATTACTTAAAATTCTATTTGATTTACGGCATATTCTTAATTATTTGAACATTCTAACGAATTTATCTTCGAAAATTATGCATTGCATTGACTAGTCATGAGCGATGAGCAATATTTTTACCGGTTTTGTAAAAAGTCCTAAAAAGCTTTTTACTATTGCGCTCCTATTTGCTTTAAAAAAAGTTACCAAAAGAAAATTCAAAATTGGTAATTAGATTTCAACAAAAAAGTAGTTACTTATTTAAAGCATACATACCGCATTGTACAGACTTAAAGTTGTGACGTCACAATTCGGTGTCAATTAGTATAAGCCGTTTTGCGATTGCTAGCGAACTAGCGATGTCGATGTCGATGTTGCTCTTCTTTATGCTTTTTGTTGTGCTCTAGTTGTGGTTGGTCCATATCTGCAAACGTTTGATCTTCTAAAAACTGATTCCAATACTCAAAAAAAAAAATACGTATGTGGGCTCTCTCTCGAATTTCTCACGTGTTCTACCGGTAGGTATTCCTAATGACTTATCTTATTCTTACATCAGTCAGTCTGAAAGCAATGGTCCATACGGCCGCCTAACGGTACGCGCCGCTAGTAAGTTTACGATATAATGGCAAGTATGGCAGTTAGCTGTAAATGTTCACATTCGATATTAGTCGTGCATGTATTGCGGCTCTGTAATTAATAATGTTTTTGTTATTAATAGCTTGACATTTCTGGACATAGTCCGTTCTTTTTTTACGTTTTTTTATTGATTGGCGATGCCTTTCGACTTTGGCAGTACTGCGTGTGTGGTGTGGGTAATAAGACTCATTTGGAGATAAACTTTATTAAGTCGATAGACGTTGACAACGAATGATTACCCGAAAAAATTAACACCTATATTTGATATTTTAAAATACGCTTTATCTGTAATGTGAGTACAGACAGTATATCTTATATTAGCAACTTGGTATTGTGAATTTGTGAATCCTCCATAAAATTTTATTCTTACCAGAATACCAGTTTTCTTATTTTAACTCATTGATTGAGCCTTATAAAATTGGCACCAATTTGCATATAGTTATTATGTTTGACTTATCTAAATGCAGAAGTAGGTAAGGTAAGGTTTGTCTGTCTATCTGTTTTACCTCTTCACGCTATAACATCTGAACCAATTTAGATGAAATTTGGAAAAGGCATCTTTAGAGGGTCCCGGGGAAGACTAACTTTGTACCCACCGCTAAACTTTGGGTAGTGGGGGTAGAAATTTGCGCGAAAGTCGAGGACAGAGCCGCGGTCGCAGCTAGTCTTCAATTAATTGCGACTATTTATTAAGTAGCAGGCATCTAATCGTCTGTACCGACAGGTGCATTACCCACGAGTCGCGGCTTAAATAAATAGTGCGCGTCTAGGTACCGTCGAACCGTCAAACGAGCGACAGACAGCTTCCTTTCTCTTACTTTCTCTTTGACAATTGTTAGGAGCGTTCGGGTACGATGGGATAGGGTTTCTAAAAAATATATTAAACGAGAATTAAAAAAAAATCCCTGGGTTGGAAGGTCAGACGGTTTCGTAAAATGCCTATGCCAAAGCGGACACTGGGCTCCTTTAGGACGTAACCGGGAATTACGCTAGGAGGATGATGAGAATTAATAGTAAAACAGAATTCGAAAGGTTCGGAAAATAGGACCATAGTGACTCGAATGCGTCGTATGTATCGAGCGGTTGACGGTGCTGTCTAAAGCAAATTGCATAAAAGTATAAATGATCTTGAAAACACGAAATCAAATGGTTTGTATTGCTTTGAGAGATGTCATTTTCAATGTAAGTATTTAATTTAGTAGTCAGCTCGCCTTCGTTTAAAATATTAGCAAGGCTTAGATTTATTGCGCTCTAAAACCAACGTAATAGTCAACATCAGGCTCAAAAGCCACTTTGCCCGTCAAACCAGATTTTCGTCTATTGTGGCGAAGTGATTGACCTGCGACAACAACCGGTTTTTACTATAAATCATGACATAATCTAATCGGGTAACATATCCGAACTTGCCGCGGCGAGCGCGCCCGAGCGCGCCCGAGGCGCGCCGAGCGGCTGACAGCTCGTCACTTGTCCGTCACAGCGCGGCACACTTCTCTTATGTATTGAATTACATAGGCGCAGTGTACGCGCCGCCGCGCCGGTAACTCTAGCGTTCTCTTTTCAAACTATTTACACTGCAGTTTCAAAATTGAACTCGCTCGTTGGTCGAGCTGTCGATAGGCAGAGTGAGCGGACGTGATTTTTTTCCAGTCTATCGATTCGCCGCCACATTACCGATAGGCGATATTTTTACGTGGTTGTTTCGCGGCGGGCGTGCGGTGCAGCGGACGTTATGTACACTAGTTTCAGGTGCCGGAGGGGCCTCCGGCACGGGCCGGAGCCCTGACGCACGTGCGCCTGTTTACGTGCTCGCGAGTCATTGACACGCCGACGTGACACACATTCCGCGACTGACGGAACGCTAACACGTCCGCGGTTTCTCGCCGATTTTTTGCGCGAGTGTATTGTCTAATTTATCGTTTTACTGGCTTATCATTTATTTGGGTGCTCCGTTTAATTCGTAGTGTGTTATCGTCCGGTTATCGTCGTATCTGTGATCGCGCGGTCCGTGCGCTGTGGGATAGTTTCGAAGATGATAGTAACAATAGTGCGGCTTTATTTACTTGTGTTTGTGCTTCACTTAACTCAGAGCCGTCTGAGCGTATGTCAATAGTCTTATCTCAATCCGTACCTATTTGTTTATTTTTATTCATAGTACTCATATTTTTTTTTGTCCCAAAACTTTTTTATAAAGTTAAACTTTTGCGGTTACAAAAAATTACCGGTTTTTCAAATCACTAATTTAGAAGGCTGTGTGCAACTCCTTGATCCAAATAACTATAGCACGTCACGGCTAATTGGCCGCAGACAATGCAATAATCGCGCGTCAAATTATTTTCCCAAAAAAGTGCGATCCGACGTTGACGCGCTTGCACGTCACTATGACGTCTGCAGACAGATACAGCTTGTCATCTAACGTTTAAGATAAATGAAATACCGAACTGAAATTCATTGCAGGCAAATTGAGGCAAGAAATTTTCATGGACACGTCTCGTCTGTTATTTATAGACGTTCTGTTTGATTTGTATACCGCGTGGCGTCATAGCTTACCTACATAATCTACGGCCGTAGCTCGCGGAATGTATGTACATCTTGCACTATGTAGAACGTATGTACAACGGATATAACAATATCAGCGTCGTTGCCAGTGTGTGCGTGCCAGCGTAATGAGCGTTCTATGTGCTAAGAAACAGTAAAAAGTATGGCGCGAACGCTCGGAGCGGCAACGTCGCGTGCGTTCGGAGGCCTTGCCGCGGTGAAAACAATAGCCTTTTTATTATTTTTTGAATAATACATTATGCATGTGCGATAATTACTTTCCGAACGGCTCGTGTTGATAGCTCAATTAACGGAGAACACTGGTGATAAGTAGTTTTTAATTTCTAAGTTATGAGTAAATTATACAAGTACCGTTATGTTATGTTAGAAATTTCTTTTTTCTATTTAGAAAACACGGCGGTTCACGCTATTTTTAACTAGATAGCTTCCTCCATCAAAAGCCTATCAATATATGGATGATGGTAAAAAACAAACAACTTAATAAAAATAGCTCGTGTAATAAAAAAATAGTAACCGATGTTGACCTTTCCGAACGCTCCTCGTTTCTAGTGCGGCCAGCTGACGAGCGACGTTGCCAGCCCGCGGCCGCTCGCGACTAGCATCTACAAGCTTATCGCCTCTATTCCCGCGCGCTACGGGCCACAATTGTGTATCACGGCTAAGTACATAAGGAACTTATGACGTTTTTCACGCTACGCTGGCACTTCCCGGCGCGAAAAATTCGAAATGCTTTTTATCAGTCGCCAGTACGCGTTGTTAGGCGTTCGTACGCTCATTGCACCTGTTTTACAGTTTCATTTCAGTGACATGATCAGTTTGAAGTGTCGCGTAAAGCATTGACATTAATGTGAAGCTTTACTGATTATCAAACCAAAGTGCCCAAAGCTAGTGTTTAATTAAAATTTATTTACAATATTTATTAAATTAACCAAAAATTTATTTATTAAAAATCGAACTTGAAAATCCGGTGATAAAATTTAGCGGCCACCACTAGTCAGTCCGCGTTCGAATTTCAAAAAGTGAAGTGCGTTAACTGCCGAGAGATGGCGCGGTGACAAGGTGGCCTACATGCCGGTGGCGCTGGGCTCGCTTGGCGGCGAGGGCGAGTACCGCGAGTACCACCATCTCTCGCCGCACCATCCGCCGCACTTGCAGTACCATGAGTACGCGCCGCCGCCGATGTACCATCCGATACCGGATCCTTACTTCAGGTAAACTCCTTGGGCGTTATGCGCGCCTGGTACCCAATGACCCGATTCGGGATTTAAAACGTCTGCTTCATGTATATTTTATGATGAACACATTCAGTGTCAAAAATCGCTACGCGCTACGCTTGTAGCCGAACCCGTGGTTTTCTCGCATGTAGCGGAAAGCGACTACGGCGTAGGCGCCCGCTGGGCAGGTTCTTGGCAGTGAAAGTGTTAATATTTTTACGTCACATCTGGCCATAATGCGAGTTTTACTGCACGCTGCGTGTGCGGGAAAACTCGCATTGTGGCCAGGTGAAGACGTAAAATTTTGTACGCAACACGGGCGGTAATTCGTAAAGCCCCAGAGCGCATATTTATGGCCCTCACCTTCGGTTCGGGCCACAAACACCTGCGGTCTGGGGCATTCACGAATTCACCGCCCTAGTTACGTAATGTACTATTACAGTACATATGGTGCTACTTTCCCGCACTAGTGCGGAAAAGAGCACTTTTCGTGCATATGTCGAAACTTTAAAGAGCCATATGTACAGTAAAACGTTGTACGATACACGTGTGAATAGGTAATTCGCAACTCGTGTCGATTTAAAACACTCCCTTCGGTCGTGTTTTAATTTATCACCACTCGTTGCGAATTTCCTATTTATATATAATAAATAATAATAATAACTATTTTAATACCTTCGCTCAAAAAGTGCTACTTTACGTAGCTGTTTAGCGTGCGGAAAGTTGGTTTTCGCGAACTAGGTAGTGCTTTTCACTTTTCCCACTCAATAATTGTACAATTGTACCATGAATTATTATTTCAATAAGAGAAATAAAAAAAAGGAACTGTATTCAAATGAATTCTGAACAACTTCATTATTTTTCAACTGTATTGCAATGATATTACAGAATTAATAATATAAAAGTTTCGAATTCCTTACTTGTTGTTTTTCTTATTTTTTCGCAAATGTATTAAAAAACGTCGTTCGATACACGTGCGAGAATGTCATTCTTCACTCGTCTCGAGTCTTGCCACCCGTTATGTCGTTTAAAACTAATGTACATTAGAAATGCCTTTATTCGTGATAGATTAACTGCCCCTCCTATTCTGTAACTTGTTTTAAGCTCACCTCAACGCTCACCCTCAAATATATCTTGACACCGTGATGCGTAGTAACTAAGCGGAGGTAGAGGTCTAGTTGCGTGACGTGTTCTATCTTTCCTATTTGCTGAGTACCGCGAGTATCCAATTGGAACTCATTGATTTTCAAAATGGCGACTACCGATCATTTTGATTATCCAGTCATGACGAATGTACTAGATATTCGAGTAGCCCAGCAATGTACTTACCATGCGCTTTCTAGAAAAGATAATCTAGTTCTCTAATTTAACCTCTGACGTTTTGTCAACAATGCAATATGAACAATTGCGCCAGTGTTACTAGAAAACGGCGGCAAATTCAAAAACTTCGAATGACATTCTAAATGAGCGAACTACGGATTATTGAAGTGAAAACTTCTTTAGCGGCGCTGTGCACTTTTTGGGATGGGGAAAAATTGTTAAGGCGCCGTAGGTTCAGCGAAGTTAAACGAACAGTGTTTTTGAAACAATATAATGCGTCTTTTTATAATAATATGGTTTTAAAAAAATACGAATAGTAATCTTGAGGCTTTTCTGCAGGGAAATCAGTGTTTAGAAACATGATTAAGCATTTTTCGCTCGATAGAAAAAAATCACGAACATAGGTCTAAAAGGGTCTAAAATACACTTAAAATATTTGTTACAAATTACGAACAAAAGCTAAAAATACTAAAATAGCTTCTAAAAATCGGCAATGTCATGTTTGAGGGAAATCAGTGTTTACTTTATTTTTATTTATTTAAACGGCCAAAAAATACAATTAAAAAACATGATTTCCGCGCTTCCGAGCACGCACTTCCATCTCGCTCACGCTTATGCTCAGTGAGAGGGAGAGAACACCATGAACCTACGGCGCCTTAAACTCGCGACAGGTGTAGGAGGTCACGTGACATGTAAGAGCGAAGGATTTAGTGTTGCCAATTGCCGGAAAACAAAAAGCGGGAGTTGAGCTTCAAAAGCGCGGATTTTTAAATGAAAATGCGGATTTGCGGAATACGTTTATAGGTTTTTTTTGATTGTGTGTTTTTTTGCAAAAATATAATTACCAAAGTTTTTTTAAGCAATTCGCAAGTTTTCACTTCTGCCGGCACTCCCGGAGTGCAACTCGGTCTTTTTTAGGGTTCCGTACCCAAAGGGTAAAAACGGGACCCTAATACTAAGACTTCGCTGCCCGTCTGTCTATCTGTCACCAGGCTGTAACTCAAGAACTGTGATAGCTAGACAGTTGAAATTTTCACAGATTATGTATTTCTGCTGCTATAACAACAAATAACAAAAACAAAATAAAATAAATATTTAAGGGGGGCTCCTATACAACAAACTTTTTTAAACTGTTGTTATAGATGATGGTACGGAACCCTTCGTACGCGAGTCCGACTCGCACTTGACCGGTTTTTTTATTTGTTCTCTCTTTTTTACACGTACTGTTATACCTAGACAAACAAAAGCAAATATGTAAGTGCTCCAAGAAAGTTAAATATCATGAAAGCGCTATCAAACTTCAAGCAAATAGTTTCTCTTTGAAGTTTACATTGTCATTGTAAAGTACGCATCAGCTAATATTGAAAACCTAGGCAAGGTGTTCTAGATTGCAACTACAAGTACAACACGATTTTGTTTATTTAGTTTTTGTCCAACCTTGAGCTACTATCCCAACAACTGCTGTTCCAAATTTAGCAGTAATGAATTTTAATGTATGGAAATAACGACTTATCTTGGAGACACTGCTTAAATCAAGATATAAGATAAAAAACGTGAGGTTTTGCGTATCGAATAATATATCGCCTCGTTCCTCGTGGCTTTAAGAGATTAACTACGCTTAGGTCGCGGAAGTTCGCTAGATGCGGGTGCCGCAGGACCGGTCTTTGTGGCACTCTTTGGGAGAGACCTATGTCCAGTAGTGGACGTCTTTCGGCTGATATGATTAATATCAAATAGGATTAAGAGCCATTGAAACAACCATGGGTATTTATTCAATTAAATATTTACATATTATACAAAGAGTATGAATATAAAACTATGTACAATAACAAAAGTAGAAGAATCTAAAGCTAACTTAAAATTTAAACTATCTCTAAAAAGGGCCCCCGTGGCATCGTACCAAAGATGCTGGCAGCATTGCCTCGCTGAATAGCAATGCTAATCCGCTGTGCGAGGAAGCTGCCAGCTCTTTGGTCGCCTGTAGTGTCGACAAGCCTTTTGCTAAGCTCGTTGTACAGTCCTCGAGCACTTGGACCCCAAGGCCCAAGGGTCTCGACTCCAAATGCCATAAAATGGTATTGAGAGCCGAGACCCCTGTATTTTGTGGCCTTTTTTGTTTCAGCCGCCTCTGCTGCGCCGCCGGCCCTGGAAGTAGTTCGTGGAAGATGGGACGGTGCCAGCGTGTCAACACATGTAGCGTCCCACACTAACACTCGCCCCATCTTCCACGGAATCAGGGTCATCCCGTCCGGCCTCTTACCATCGTCTCTTGAGACACCGTTTGGTTCAAGTATTGATGGTGTGTTGACAGTGGCAAGAGTACGGCGGATAATGTCGTTTAAGGCGGCATGTCTCGAGAGGCGGCCTGCGCTCATTTGGCACGACAAGCCGTGGTGTCCCAACTCGTCGACGAAAGTGCCACAGGGGCACTTGTGAGGGGTACATACCTTCACACCTAGTCTCAAGCTTACGGCCAGTCTTAAGGTGTCAGGGTTCAGAAAAGTACCAGTGGGAGGGGAGGGAAAAGCGTGTAACCACTGGCCGGATTCCCGTTCAGCCACTGCCAGTAGTCGTGCGCGGTTAGAACCAGAACTAGAATTTAAATAGGATGTATAATCAATTTTGCACAACATGTCGTCCCAGCTCCGTTGGATATGTAATTTTGCAGGAGGATCTTGACCGGGACAAGTCATCTGCCAAGCATTTCTAGCCTCCGCCAGGCATGCCGTCTCGTAGTTTGATGGACAAAAAGCCCTCAGGATTTTTCCTACGAGAACGGAAGTGCCATGGACGGAGGATAGAAAAGCTGGTAAAGCGACACTGGAAATTTTGCGCGTGCCTAGTCCACCAAACCTGATGGGTAAGGACGCCTGGGCCCAACACTGCTCGCTGAGCTGTATATTTAAAATTGATTCGAGGCTTGATTTAATCAAGAAGTCAATTGGTACCAGGGAATTTTGATGTTTAAAAAAAGGACCAGAGCGAAGCAAATATGTAAATTTCGGAACGAAAAGACAAAATTTTAAGATTGTTAAAGCGTAGTGTGAATTTATTAGAAGTAGGCGCTCGGCGCAGTTTTTGAATTTTGATATAGCGTTTGTGATGATATTGGGGACGGCTTGCTCATATATTGGTGACCCAAGAAGGCTGAGGGACTCTTTGTCGACCACTTTTATATTAGGAGTGGCTGCTCTGAATTTCTGAACGACATCTGTTTGGTCGTAGTTCAGAAACAGTTCGCACTTGTTAAAATTGAGTTCTAAACCCATTGATATAAACTTGTTTTTAATATCCAAAAGGTCTGTGAGTACTGTATCCGCATCTCCACCGAGAGTTCCGTCATCCAAATACCATACATTGAATTTAGATTTTAAATTTTGAACTATCGGATTGATTGCTAAACTGAATATGGCTGGACCCAGAGGGTCGCCTTGCTGACAGCCAACTTCTGACGAAAGTTCGTTGTGTTTGTACATTAATTTAGAAGGGTCCGCGTAACAGTGTAATAGATAATTATATAATTCCGGAATGTGATTTCTCACTTCTGAAAGCAGAATGTCCCTGTTTACCGAATTAAAAGCATTTTTTACATCAATTTTGAGGAGTACCTCACACTGGTCGTTGTTTAAACAGGTACGCAGGGCATGGACGGCTGCTTCGCATCCTCCTTTTGTACCAAAACCAAGTTGCACTGGTTCAAATTGCTTTTGAAGTTTTGACGAAACGTACCGAACGGAGATTTTTGAAGCAAGACGCCGAAAAGTTGAGCCAACAGCTATGGGTCTTATTCCTCCGTCTTTTTTTGTCAGGGCTATCAAATTCGCTCCGTATAGGATCGGTACAAAAACAGGGTTTACGTTACCGGAAAACATTAAATTTATCAATTTTGTAATAGAAATTAGTAAACGTTTGCCTGCATCACCGACGCAGTGTGAGGTTAAGTCCTTGAGGTGTTGAGGAGAGATGCCGTCAAGGCCTGCCGCTGATCCGGTTTTGAAACAAAGGATCGCATTCATGGTATCTTTTTCTTGTACATGTAGGCAGACGTCAGGCCCTGTAGGCGGATCTAAAAAGTAAGGTGTGGTTGGAGCTGGGGGATGCTTGGAACGTAAGGCCGTAAGGGTTTCAGACGTGTCCGCAGACAGCACGTCACTAGAAAAGAGAATTCGCGCGGCGCCTTTCAAATCACCATCACAGATCTTGCCCTCTACATTTTTTTTTAAATTGAATTTGCTAGGAACCGTAGTGTGGTTGTTTAAAGTAGGATGGTGGCTGAGGGGGTCGGCACAATTGTTTTTTATTTTACGAGTTAAACTTGCTTGGTTATCTGGTTTAGCATGAAGTGTAGAAAATGAGAAACAGAGAAGATTTTTCCAAGAATCGGGGCTATTTACATCTACGCAGGAGTTGATGACATCGGATAGGCGGCTAGCTACGGCGATTCTCGCTCCGCGGGGTATTCTTTTCACTATAGGGATGGAGTTTTTAAGGTGGCTAAGATAGAGATGAAAGTTATTTAAACTGTCATTTTGTGGCACTGTCGAAGTACTGGGCTGTGGGCTAGCTGCTGGGCATGTGGCGGTATATAATGGGTTTGTAGGTTTGTGACATTTTCCAACGTGAATACGCAAGCCGTGGATCGAAAGGAAAGACTTGTGACATTGGGTACAGGGGTGATTTTGGGGAAACGTGCCGTCTGCAGATGGTATAGAGGTATGCATCCATTCAAAATAAACGACGAAATAAATGTAAAACTTACGGTTGGTAGAAGAACACTATACACAATATTTACAAAAGAAACATTTGAGAATAAAAACACAAACTAATAAAAGATACTTGACTAAAAATAAATGTCAATCGTGACACTGAGCACTGTCACGTCACTCCGGGGCGCAGCCCCTGGGCGCATGCATAATAATATGTAAATACTTCTTTCTTGATTGTTCTTGGATAGGTACCAATTAAAGGCCGGTCTGCCGGAGCGCTATGTATGGCGCTTTCCACACGCTCTGACAAAATAGGATGAAAAGACCTGGGTTGACAGCTGATATATATGTGCAAAAGATGTGCAAGGTTTACTATGGTCGGGGTCGGTATTTTTACAAGCTTTCTATTATCTTGCAGCTTGCATAACTCAGACGGATCAACATAAAATATTAAATCAATATTAAGTTTAAATTCGAAAAACAATGTCCGCCATCCTTTCTCCTTATTATTTCAGAGCCATTTGTTAGTTATTAATTATTCAATGCCTCTTTATGATACATCTTGTTCAATGACATTTTTAACTGTATTTGGACATTCTTTATTGCATTTTTTAAATCAACCACCACTTAATTTACACGTCTGCATGCGGGCTTGATACACCGAACTTGAAAATATCGTACACCATCTTTAAACTGTATTCAGCAAATAAACTATTCGTATTTGTCGACTACGCACGAAGTTGTAGACGATTATGTATACCTAGGACAGACTGTCCAGTTAGGTAGGTCCCAATACGAGAAAGAGGTCAATCGGCGAATCCGACTCGGCTGGGCAGCGTTCGATAAGCTACGGCACGTTATTCTTCCAATATTCCGCATTGTCTCAAGACGAGAGTCTTTGACCAGTGTGTGTTACCAGTGATGACGTATAGCACGGAAACGTGATCGCTTACTATGGGCCTCATAAGAAGGCTCAAAGTCAAAAGGCAATGGAGAGGGCCATGTTGGGAGTTTCTCTGCGCGATCGCATCAGAAATGAGGCTATCCTCAGCAGCATCAAGGTAACCGATATAGCCCTCCGAATCGCTAAACTTAAATGACAGTTCATGTAGAACCGATGGCCGTTGGGGCGGAAAGGTTCTCGAGTGGCGACCACGTACCGGAAGGCACGGCGTGGGTAGTCCCCCAAGTTGGACTGATGACCTGGCAAAGGTCGCGGGAGTCCGCTGGACTGGCCGGTCACTTTGGCGCTCTTTCGGGGAGGCCTAAGTCCAGCAGTGGACGACTTTCGGCTGAAATTATGATGATGATGATGATATGTATATTTGATAACGGGTGGGCAATATCTAATAGCATAATATGCTATTAGACTTCCCAATGACAAAAGTATCAATAATCGCACTCACAGAAACTTCCACTACCTTTTTCGCGCCTTTAAGGGATGATTTTTGGCACTCTTTGGGGGAGGCCTAAGTAAAGCACAGGACGTCTTTGGGCTAGAATGATAATGATGATATGCTATTAGATTTACAGAAACTTCCACTCCCCTTTTCGCTCCTTTAAGGGATGATTAGTGGCACTCTTTGGGGGAGGCCTAAGTAAAGCACAGGACGTCTTTCGGCTATGATGATGATGATGAAGGGATGATTTGTTTTATGAAAACTGTCAAAGTATCACCTTATCCTTTGTCCTTCCACAAACCACAAACAATGTCCATACCAAATTTCATGTAAATGTTGGGCGGGCGTCAAGGCGCCGTAGGTTCATGGTCTTCTCTCCCCCTCACTGAGCATAAGCGTGAGCGAGATGGAAGTGCGTGCTCGGAAGCGCGGAAATCATGTTTTTTAATTTTATTTTTTTTGCCATTTAAATAAATAAAAAAGTAAACACTGATTTCTCTCAAACATGATATTGCCGATTTTTAGAAGCCATTTTAATATTTTTAGCTTTTGTGCATAATTTGCAGGAAATATTTTAAGTGTATTTTAGACCCTTTTAGATATATGTTCGTGATTTTTTTCTATCGAGCGAAAATTGCTTAATCATGTTTCTAAACACTAATTTCCCTGCAGAAAAGCCTTAAGACTACTTTTCGTATTTTTTAAACCATATTATTATAAACATACGCATTATATTGTTTCAAAAACTCTGTTCGCTTAACTTCGCTGAACCTACGGCGCCTTAAAAGGTAACAGACAGACATTTACTGACACATTTTTAAGATATTAGTATGTTGATAAGTTTGTAAGGGCCGTTGCCAAGCCCTACATTTCTATGTATTCCGCACTTTTTAAGACAAAGAGAGAGCCTTCCAGCTCGTCTCATTTCAATATCAATCAAATGAAGTCCCCAAGGCGTTCGAAATGACTTCCTTTCCGTGGCTTCCACTGGTGCCAACTTAAAAATAACTAGGCGGACGACAGACGCTATATCATTTATTAAAACTATATTTTAACAGAAGAGGGAAGATGATAGGGCATCTCATACGACATGACAACTTCATAATCAATATAATTGAAGGAAAGATGGGAAGCGAGGGTGGGAAAGACCTAGAATAAACTACATAGAGCAGCTCGATAACTACAACTTAGACAAGTTGAAAAACCCCCGACATTTTCATTTCAAAGTCCACTATCTCAAAAACGGCTGAACAGATTTTTGAAATGAAAATTGAAATGAAAATTATTTAATCGTAACGAACAAATACACAACACAACAAGTACAGTACTGTTTAACTACTTAAAACTATTTATTTGTTACGAAATGGTCCCGCGTCAGCATAATGCTGGCTCACGAGCCAGCGCTGGTCTTCCGGCGAGACCATTTTGAGTAGATAAAATAAATAAACGTGCTGTACGTGCGATACGGCCTTAAATTAAAAATGAACGCAGCCGCTGCGCTTGCGTCAAACAGCATTTTCATGAAACATAGCTACGAACACTCGGGGTAGAATGATCTATGACACAAAACAACCGCATTCAAATCGGTCTATCCGTTAGGGAGCTACCCTACCACAGACAGATACACAGACAGGCACATTAAACTTATAACACCCCTCTTTTTGCGTCGGGGGTTAAAAAGAGTTGATGGTAGGTCGTATCGAGATGTCAAATGGTTGCATGGGATCCGAGTAGATCGAGGGCCTACTTTGAGCTGCACTGACAAGAGCTTAGCTCTTAAATAAGAAGAAGAAGAGAAATCTATATCACACGAAAGAAAAACTTATCGTACAAAAGTCGAGCTTAATGCCATATTGTATTCTCTACAAGTGAACCGTAAGGCAAAGCAGACATTTTTATAGCGATTTTTTTTCGTGTTATTCGCTGTCTTATGCCCTATTCTCAGTTTGACCTGGAGGTTGACTGGTAGGGATTGCCTTATGACATTCAGTTTCCCTATTATACATGTAACTTGTTACTGGGCAATAGATTAAATAAATAAAGCATCGTTCCTCAAAAAAATGCTAGAAAGGAGGAACGCTTTATGTCCGACATAAGCGCTCACGTTACCTAGACAGGCAGCGAACGAAGAAACATAGAATAGCTCGCATTTTGTGTTTTTACAAAATACTACCTTACAAAATACTTCCTTACAAAATACTACCTTACAAAATACTACCCAAATACGTGCCTTAAACCCGGTATGCGCATGTTCGAACTCAGAGATGGGCATTAATCGACTAATTTTTTAGTCAACTAATCAATCGATTAAATATATCAATCGTCTTTTTTTAATCGCGACTAATTTAGTTGCGATTAAATTAGTTGTGAGAATGTTCGACTAACAACTAAATTAGTTGCAATTTCAATCGATTAAATTTCACGATTAAATCTACATTCTGCCAGCAGTTTTCGTTCGCTGTAGACAGGCATTTCCAAAAGGTTTTCGATATGCCTGTAACACTTGTTTAAACCCTGTGTTTCTCTTGTTTCCAGGCGGCACACTCCATATTTCGGACAACCGGATTATAGAGTTTACGAACTCAACAAGCGGTTACAACAGAGGACAGAGGTGAGTCCCTTACTCATACCAATGTTTCAGACGGGAGCAATGACCTCGTATCATGGTCGGCCTTATCACACGATAAGTGACAAGATATAGCGTCCGTCACTGGCTGACACCGTTCGGTAGAACGAGACGACGCTCCTATCTTGTTACTTATCGCGTGATAAGACCGTGATACGGGGTCTGAGCTATAACCACGAAAATCGAATTGTCTCTATCGCACTTGTGGTTTATGATACTCGAGCGACAGAGATATACGAACTTCGAGATTCGATTTTCGTGGTAGCACTACCATTCAGAAATGTATTCTTACTTAAAAAGAATAAAGGCAAATAAATATCCCTAGTGACGAAAATCCCGTTCAGATATCTCAAAGAATTACGAAGCTACCACCGTTTTAATGTTGCTTGGTAGTGAGAGAAAACGCTAGCAGGTCGTGACGTCACGATCCTCGAGCGTCATAGTAAATGACAATCGTTTCATATGAAGGTGCGTTTTCCGGTAAGGGGACAAAACTTTGGCCACTTATAACTTTGTGATTATTTATCCTCGTGCCTTGCTTTTTTCTGCGTTTGACTACATTCTTAATCCTTTATTATTTAGTGTCTACAATCCCCTATTGTTGCCCTCGAATGAGAGAGTTTTACTTTTCCACCCTGCACGGTGAGCACTAGACGGCCCGCGAGCTCTCTCGCACTATCCGTCTCGTTCTAAGTTTTCCATTAAGAGATAGATAGTGCGAGAGAGCCTTATGCTCACTCTGCTGATCCTGCTATTGAGAAAAGGGTCAATGTTGAGTTCAAATGAGGGATTTCCATTTTGTTCAAAGACGGTGTGAAAAACATTATGTCAGTCGGTAGAGAAATTATTTCCGTCTTGGGCGTAAACACTTGAATCCCTCGTTACGCTCCAGATTCTACTTCAGAATCCCTCGTTACGCTCAGGATTTTATTGTAGAATCTTTCGCTTCACCCAGCGCATTATATATAGCGCGTACGCACTCGTTAGTAGAATAAATGACGTAAAAAACTGTCATCTGAAATAAGTGTCGATTATTACGTTTTAAGGTTATAAATTGTACGTAGATGGCAGCTGTCATAGGGTTCAAAATTCGCCGCGTTACGTATAATATAGAAAGAGATTAAGGCCTGAATCACACTGGCGCGGCCTGCGGTGGCGGTCAATAGTAAATTTGACAGCTAATGTCAATTTTACTATTGTCCGCCGCGGCCAGGCCGCGCCAGTGTGATGCAGGCTTTAGGCCCGAATCACACTGGCGCAGCCTGCGGTGGCGTTCTATGGTAAACTTGACAGTTATTGTTAAAATTTACTATTGACCGCCACCGCAGGCCGCGCCAGTCGTCGAGAGGCTTGATACATCGTTTATATAAACGGCATAATACTTCAGTTCTTTCAACGAACACCACCAATTTTGGAACACGACTGTTGTCATTTGTTGGTTTATACAAAGTCGTGTTCCAAAATTGGTAAAATTATAAAATCATTATCTTCGCAGACAATAACACTGGATTCGACGGCACATGTCAAAATGTTTGCTACCACTAGCGCCATCTATATTCGAGCGGGTGAAATTAGAAACTTTGACATCAGCGCCATCTCTATTTATGAATATACTTTTTTTCTTTAAAGTTGTATTCTCTGTAAACTATATCTCAAGAACTAAGCATTTCTCTGGGAATACAGTTAATGTAAGATAATGTAATAGAGGTTTAATACTAAATCGTGGATTACCCACATTTTACGAGCTGTTAAATAACTTGCAGTGTGTAAATACGTTTCTTCAGATCAATTTTTTTAACTCAATTGACCAACTTTGCATTTTCAATCAAGTTGTAAGTATGTTCACTTGTGTAATAGATGACGATATCATTTTATAGAAGATACCATAAAGGTGTCCTTGATAATGGATGGAGACTGAAGGTACTCCAAAACTCCAAAACTACACAAGATAAAGCCGTAGTACTTTATCCTATGTAGAACACTTCTCAAAGAAGTACGGTCGTCAATAAAAACTTGTACCAGTTTTTTTTGACAGAAACTTTTGCAATTAAATTCTCTTCATTAAAATTGGACTTTGATTGCCAATTGAACCATGTTCTTTCTGTAAAAACCTCAACTTCATCCAAACGCAATGTACTAGGAACCCATAACTAACGCAGTGCCTCTCACGTTTCAGGACTCAGACAACCTCTGGTGGGACGCGTTCGCGACAGAGTTCTTCGAGGACGACGCGACGCTAACCCTCACCTTCTGTTTAGAAGATGGACCTAAGAGATACAGTAAGTCAAATCAAATCAAAACATTTATTCGTGACAAACACAATATCGATTAAAAGAAATAATAATAAAAAATAAAACACATTTTTGCCACGAAATGGACCCAGCTCAGCATGTACTAGCTTTGCAGCCAGCGCTGGTCTTCCGCAGGGTCCATTTGGTGAGGACACGGAAAGTAACAAACAAAAATTAATAAAAGGAAAAATACCGTCTCAACTAAAATTAAAACTTAAAACTTATAAATAATTAAATTAAAAAATAAATAGTTGTAGTAGTAATGGTTTGTTGGCCTGCAAAAAGTTGCATCCCAACAAACCGCTACGTGCGTATGGGCCTTAATGGTAAAAGTGAACGCAGCCCATACGCGAACAGTACTACTAGCGCCAACAAACAGAAAACAGACTAAACACCATAGTAGAAATTATTATCTATATCTAAACTAAACACTAAACGTCAAACAATCTAAGCAGCATGATATTGTGCTTAAAAACAATATTATTAAGTTAAGTTAAGTGTCGTGCCTTGTTTGTTATGAAGTCCTAGTACTTGCGACGTGATTGCAGCCACGTAGTGTGCCCATCGCGTAAGGCCGCGGACTGCATGCCAGCAGCACGGCTGTCACGCGACGGCCCGCGAGCTCTCTCGATTTTTCTCGCACTATCTGTCTCTCTCTCCTATTAGAACACTTAGAACAAGAGGTCTAGTGCGAGAAAAATCGAGTGTATGTCGTGGCCGTCCCATGATAGACGTGCAGGTAGCGGAGCGACGAGCGGCAGTTCATACATTCGAGCGATTTCGATGTATGGGCAGCCGCTCGTCGCCCCGCTGCCCGCTGGCGTCCAGGCCGCGGCCTTAGGCTCAACGCATTTGTTATGTTGCAGAGTGGCAACAGCGAAACGGCAACTTCGTTACTTCGTGTATCTCTATCTCTATCACACTTGCATAGTTTAGCGACAGAGAAGAAAATACACGAATGAACGACGTTTGCTGAGTTTCTATACACGATTTATGATTGGATCCGAGCACTTTGGGAGATTTACCAATGATATAACTTTGTCTCATCACCTAGTTTATTAACCAGTTAATGTATTCAATCCATATGACAGCCACAACATGTCAGGTATAACTTTCACCCACCAAAAATTATGCATATTATAGACACGGTTTTGCAATTGCGATTCGAATACCGTTGACAGCGCTCGAAAATGAGCCCTCAAACCCTATTAGGGAACAATCTGATGTAAATGTTTCGCATAATATACTATCTAGCACAACTTGCTGCCAAATCGCGTCGCTCGCGACTCGGAGACTCCTGTCTCACTCGCCATGCAATTTAAAAAGATACGGATACATTTTCTCGTCTCGCGCTGCGGCGTCAATGTGCCAGCCCCACGGCACACCGCTTCAATATTGTGTTATTTATTTATCTACCATCACCTAATACTTTTCTTTTCAAATTCCAGCAATAGGAAGGACGCTTATACCGCGCTACTTCCGCAGTATATACGAGGGCGGAGTCTCAGAGCTGTACTACACTATGCGGCAACCTAAAGAATCCTTCCATAACACGAGCATCACGCTCGATTGCGACCACTGTACGATGGTCACGCACCACGGGAAACCTATGTTTACTAAGGTTAGCTCCTTCTCTATTCTGATGTCCTGGTACTACGCGGTGCATCACGATCGACTGCAACCACTCTGCGGTTAGCACAAGACGGTGCGCGACCTCTCTCTCTTTCTCTCTCTCGGATAGTGCGTTTCGAAATTCATGTTTACCAAGGTTAGCTCCTTTCTCTATTCTGATGTCCTGGTGTTACACGGTTTGTCACGCTCTACTGCGACCATTGTAAGATAGAAGAGGTCGGTCACGCACCACGCAAAAACCATGTTTACTAAGGCTAGCTCCGCTCGTATTCTGATGTCCTGGTATTGCCCTTGCCCTTAAAGTATAATCGTAGCCTTGTTTCACGATACTTTCTGCAAGGCAGAAGTTGCAGAATCTATTCTCGCCAAAGTCAACATGGGTTTGGCCTTTGGTGTGCTACTTTAATGATATACAATTCATTGAGTAATTATCATCATCAGTCGTTCCCACAATGAACGTGACATCACGTTCGAATCTTGCAGACCAGATTCCTCTCCATAGGAGCTTATGGAGGAGTCTAGTCAGCAAGCCCTGTGCATGGCCAAGTGCAGGTATAACTGCAAGGGTACAGTCAATCAGGTGCTCCATCAAGCCGGTGGTCTGCACTGGGACCTCTGGCCCTTGATGATAGCCGAGAGGACTATCCCAGGAACGTCTCGAGAGTTTTTCAAAATATGTGTGAGTGCGGTCTTGCCCTATACTCGAAAGTCGACTATTTATATGCAGATCTTCCAGGTGTCTTTTGTTATGAAATAACGATTAAAACGATGTATCTGACGATTCCAGGTGTGTACAGAAGGGCGGCTAATCCTCGAGTTCACATTCGACGATCTCATGCGCATCAAATCGTGGCACATGGCGGTGCGCGCGCACCGCGAGCTCATCCCGCGCCAGGCCGTGCACCCGCCCGACCACGCCGCGCTCGACCAGCTCTCCAAGAACATCACCCGGCAGGGCATCACCAACTCCACACTCAACTACTTGAGGGTCAGCATTTTGCTATATTACTTCTCAGTACTCCAGCGACCCTGGTACTACATCACCCGGCAGGGCATCACCAACTCCACACTCAACTACTTGAGGGTCAGCCTTTGCTATATTACTTCTCAGTACTCCGGCGACCCTGTGACTACATCACCTGGCAGGGCATCACCAACTCCACCCTCAACTACTTGAGGGTCAGCACTTTGCTATATTACTTCTCAGTACTCCGGCAACCCTGGTACTACCTCACCCGGCAGGGCATCACCAACTCCACACTCAACTACTTGAGGGTCAGCACTTTGCTATATTACTTCTCAGTAATCCGGCAACCCTGGTACTACCTCACCCGGCAGGGCATCACCAACTCCACACTCAACTACTTGAGGGTCAGCACTTTGCTATATTACTTCTCAGTACTCCGGCAACCCTGGTACTACCTCAACCCGGCAGGGCATCACCAACTCCACACTCAACTACTTGAGGGTCAGCACTTTGCTATATTACTTCTCAGTACTCCGGCAACCCTGGTACTACCTCAACCCGGCAGGGCATCACCAACTCCACACTCAACTACTTGAGGGTCAGCACTTTGCTATATTACTTCTCAGTACTCCGGCAACCCTGGTACTACCTCACCCGGCAGGGCATCACCAACTCCACACTCAACTACTTGAGGGTCAGCTCTTTGCTATATTACTTCTCAGTACTCTACAGTTCTCAGTACTCTCAGTACACTACAGGTGATGCCATACATTTGTACCAAGTATGGCGTAAATGGATGGACTTGGTACAAATGACCGGAAAAATTGTGTCACTATCTCTCGGTCTAATAGGTTCTATGGTTAAGTTTTACGGCCCAAATCATCACGTAAAACATGACTTTAAAAGCTATATACATTATGTTAGCTGCGGTGATCAGAGCCATTCCTCGTCTAAATGCCCATGTCGATGATAATTCTCATATGCCACATATTGTGTACAGGTCGAACGTCAACATACATACATACGTTTAATATGGCGCGCAGTGCTCTTTTTACGTGTGTCGACCTATACACAAGCCACGACGGCTGAACTTATCCAAATCCAACGCTAAAAATGATAAATACAAAATAAGTATTAGAAATTAGTATCATTTCTTGATTTCCTTTGGTTGAAAATGTCTCCAGCAAGCCATCCTAGTACCAAGACAACAGAAACGTCAACTAATGAACAATCCTCTGATTCCAGTTATGCGTGATCCTGGAACCGATGCAGGAGCTCATGTCGCGGCACAAGGCGTACGCGCTCTCGCCGCGCGACTGCCTCAAGACCACGCTCTTCCAGAAGTGGCAGCGCATGGTCGCACCTCCTGGTTAGTTGTGCGCTCCTGGTACTTGCTTCACGTTTACTTTTAAATGGACATATAGCATGGCCAGACCCCCTAGCACACTAAGTTTTATGTCTGACATAAAGCATTTGTCCCTCTTGCACTCGCATATTTGCCAGAATGGGACGAATGCTTTAACTCCGACATAAAACTTAGTGTGCCAGGGGGTCAGGTCACTTTAATTTGGTCGCTCCGCTTCAAGTAAAGTCGCAATCAATTCAATCTTATTGGCTGACTGCTGCGTGCGAGCTATATCTATCGCGATACAGACAATTCGTCTCTTTCTAATTTGAACACTTGGTAAAAGAAGTGTAGTTTATCTCGCGCAGTCTATAGTGTTTCGACGACTTATTGGCGGCAGCGGCAGAGATGTATTCTCGCGGTGAAAGTCGTAGCCGAGCCATTACTATTTATTTATTTATTTATTCCATAGTAATAAATAAATAAATAGTAATGGCTCAGCTACGACTATGGACATGGTCAACCATCTGAATCCCTAAGGAGTGGCTGGGAGACACAGTCCATCTCTTTCATATGCTTGCACACCCCTAAAAAAAGAAGGGAACCGGGATGCCATGATTCGATTTTTCTAGAGGTCAACTTCGGTATTGTATTTTTTTTTGTTATGGCCTCACAGACGATGATCGGCGAGTAGAGCCGCTTATGCCCTCTACACGATCGTGCTCGCCCGTAATCGTCTTTAATCGCCGATAGTGTAGAGGCGCCATTGTAAAATTGAAAATGTACAATATGAATGGGTATTGTATTTTGTTGAGTGTACAGCCGAACTGACAAACATGTGTCTGTCTCCGTCAAGCAGAGTCGCAGCGGCCCGCGAGCAAGCGGCGCAAGCGCAAGGGCAGCGCGGGCGCCAACGCGGCGCCGCCCGCGCCCGCCAAGAAGCGCTCGCCGGGACCCAACTTCAGCCTCGCCTCGCAGGTAACATACTAACACTGCGTTGCTTCTGACTCCCTGGTACTTTTGACCGGACTGCCTTACCTCGGTCCCCACCAGCGCGAATTCGCGGCCAAAATGGCGCCCCCCTAGGTTCCCAAAAGAATTGCACAGATTACCTCGCCGGTCCCCGAGACCGCGAAATCGCGGCGAAGAAACTTGCACCTGTCGGTCCCTTCTGCCACCAATTCGCGTCTTGGTTCCCACAGTTGAAAAAAGACTAATGCAAATTGTATACAGTTCCTATTCCATTGGGCGATTTCTAATTTATACGCGACGCAACACGTTGGTACCGACCAAAGTTTGACTGTCAGTACCGACACCAACTTTAGCGAATTCGCGGCCGCGGGACTCGTAGGATACATATTCGGGGGAGTGTTGGGGACCACCAGGTTAAAAGGAGGGTCATCGGGAGGACGGTTATTTCGAGTTATGCATGAGTGCTACGGTAGCCTAGTGGTTCAGGCATGCGGCGGTAGTGGGTTCGAATCCCGGCTCGTACCAATGAGTTTTTCGGAACTTATTTACGGAATAATTACCGTCAGCTTTTCGGTGAAGGAAAACATCGTGGGGAAACTGGTCTTATCCCAATAAGGTCTAGATTCCCCTCTGGATTGGAAGGTCAGATGGCAGTCGCTTTCGTGAAACTAGTGCCTATGCCAATCTTTGATTTCACTTGTTTTATACTATGACCGTAGCAAACTAGCATACCCGCCTCATGGTAAGCAGACACCGTAGTTTATGGACGCTTGCGACTCCACAGAAGTTACAAGCGCGTTGCCAACTCTTTATTGATTTGAGGATTCTCTTGAGTCGATAAGTGGAAACAAAGCTGCACGGCCTGTGCACGGCTATCACAAGACGGCGCGCGAGCTCTCTCGTTTTTTCTCTCACTATACCTATCGTTCTAAATTTTCTAATAAGAGAGAGACGGATGGAGAGGACGGTGCTGCTCTCTCACTCTCGACATGATGCATCCAGCACGTTATTACCCGCCTACCCCAAAAGGAGCGTTGTGTTTTTCGAGTGTATGTTTTGCTTTGATTTGAAAATTCTATTTCTCGGACTACAGCCTGGTATGATAATGCTCCTAAAGGAGCCCGGGGTCCGCTTTGACACGCGTTAAAACATCCTAATGTATGTAATAATTGTACCAGGACGTCATGGTGGTCGGGGAGCCATCGCTAATGGGCGGCGAGTTTGGCGACGAGGACGAGCGGCTGATCACGCGGCTCGAGAACACGCAGTACGAGGGCGACGGCGTCGAGTGGAGCGCGCCCCCGCCCGCCTCCCCTGCCAAGACTCCGCCCGGCAACCACTGACGCTACATGCCGCTGCCGCCCGAGTACTAGTCGCGCCCGCGCCCCCGCCCCCGCCCCGTGCCCGGTGCGAGCGAGACCGAGCGCGCGCGTGCCGAGCGAGAGGGAACACGAGGCGACCGCCGCCGCCGCGCGCTCATGCCGCCCTGGTACTGAACATGCGCGGGCGTAGCGCCATCCTGCCTTCTCTTGCCATATGTATCGAATATTGGTTAGTGAATGTCAACATTGATGATTACAGGGCTGAATCACACTGACGCGGCCTGCGGTGGCGGTTGCTAGTAAATTTTACAGTAATGGCAAGTTTTGCTATTTAAGCCTGCATCACACTGGCGCGGCCCGGCCACGGCGGACAATAATAAACTTGTCATTAGCTGTCAAATTTACTATTGTCCGCCACCGCAGGCTGCGCCAGTGCGTTGCAGGCCTTACCGCCGCGGCCAGGCCGCACCAGTCTGTGTGAAGCTTATAACCACACGCTACTATTTTATAAATCTATACTGGCAACACTGGGTAAAATGGCCACTAGTGATTGGCGAAGCGGCTCGGTGCTGCCCGGTTTTGTAAAATAACTTGAGCTTCGGGAAATTGGCCATAGCCAAATGAAGCAGAATAGTTTGGACAATACGCTGTCGGAATAAGAGGGGAGAGAGAGAAATATTTATTGTAATTATTCCGTTAGGCCGCCCGGCATGGGACGCAGCTATGTGATGGAGCGGGACAGCGGAGGTACTGCTATTTCGCTCGTCACATTACTGCGTCCCGTGCAGGAAGTAACCGCCTTATTTTAACAGTTCCGACCACGGATTCAGAAAGTTAGTTAAATATATGAAACCGAGTGATATACAAAAAGGACCGTCATTTAGCTATAATTCTAGTACAGTCTATAGCCATAAATTTTAAAGAGGTTAAACTAGAATGACAGGTGGCAATCCGCAAGACATTATAAAAGTACTGTAGGTATCTTAATAAATGTAAAGTTATGAATTTTGACATATCACTAGCTAAAACCGCAACGAAACTATCTTCCGGATAACAGTTTTGCTAAAATTCAGGGTAATATTTAATTTATGGCTAGCTTCCGTTCACAACATAGATTAAGAATAGAGAAAATAAATAATTCGAAAGATGTTTGCGTTGTTCGGCGCTATGGCAAGAGGAGGCGTGGGTACGCTCGAGCCGCGAGCCGGGGGTCTAGTCGAAGACTCGAAGGAATATCGCGTGTCTCTCAGTCTCAAGCTTTGACTGAATAGTTAAAGGGACAGGACGACACCGTGTTCACGAATCGACGACGGCGTCAGCTCCAGACTGTATATGAGCCCCTGGTACATTGTAATTTTTTGACTTTTACGAAACGCGGGCACACATGGATTATTGTCAACAGATATAAATAAATAAATATAGGCCTTTACGGATAAAATAAGTTATTTTGTTTGTTTCATTTCCATCTTCCCTGATTCAACCTTCTCCCATCCCACTTTCTTCGAAACTGAGTAACAGAATCATTCATCGAAACCCGATGCTTCGAAAGCCTAATAAAGAACACGTCAATATTGCATGCATTGCATGTTTGAGATAAAAATATATTCATTCTGCAGCCAGTAGGTTAGTACAAAACCTAATTTGTAGCTTAGCATTTGGCCAGTCTAGTTGAGTGACATTAAAGGGTCAATCAACTATCTCTTGCTGTTATTCTGTCCCGCTCGCTAGTCAGGAGACAAAAGTACAGAGTTTCTTAGCAAAATTGTCTCTATAACGTGCCTAGAAGATGGTCCATACAAAAAGTGAGTCAGGGGACGTGACCAATGCAACTAGTGACAGAAAATAGTTGATCCACCCAAAAGCACCTTGCGGTGGCTATCTCACTCGCACCCTTCGTAATTACAATGGGCTTTCCTCAGCTTTCCTATTGTGGAATAAATCCAGGGGGCTAAAGTATAAATCAATATTTGGGGACAATCTTACACAGATCGACCCATAGTTAAGGGGCTCCCATAATTGGCGTATGGGATCGTACCTTCGATCTGAATCTCTCAGTTTTCTTAGGTTTTTTGTAGCTTATTATGTTAACAACAACGCCTTTAAGCAATATAGTATCCCATATTTACTTCAAAGTTCATTTTTTTTCGAGATATTTGGCATCAAAGTTAAACAATTTTAGGCCAAAAAACCGGTTTCTGGCCATAACTTTTGTGTTAATTGGTTTAAAATGAAAACCCTGGACCAGTTTGTAAGCCCTGTTTAGTCTCGCCATCAACCCAATCATCCACAGTCTTTCTTCCGACCTAAACGTATGGTAGCTAGACGATGGCACTTTTGGCGGTAAATCTCAATCCGTCCTGGCAGATTTATCCAAAATTATACAAAAATTTGATGATATTGGACTGACACTAAATTTCGATAAATGTGAACTTTACATTTCCGAAAAAACGGATCCGTTTGTGGCTTCTCAAATTATAGTAGGTTTTAAAAACATAGCTCCAAACCTTAAAATTTTGACTAAAGACAGCCTGTACCTCCTTGGATCACCCATTTTTGACGAGGCTATTCCGTCTGTTTTAGATAAATCAATCTCAAAATTCCAAAATAACTCTGAACGTTTAGTCAAAATAAGCTCTCACTCAGCCTTATTCATTCTAAAATTTTGCCTACTCGTTCCTAAATTTACGTACCTTCTCCGTTGTTGCCCTATTTGGAAATTTCCCAATCTAGTCCTTTCTACTGATACCCTATTGAAGTCCATACTAGAATCAATTCTTAATGTTAAATTCAGTGAACAGGCTTGGACTCAGGCATGTCTACCCATAAGATATGGCGGTTTGGGAACTCGAAAAATCTCGAGCGTAGCTTTGCCGGCTTTCTTATCATCAACTCACAGCACGCAAGATCTCGCAGGTAAAATCCTTAAAGTCTCAACGACTGCAAACTGCGAGATCGCGTGCTTGGTTGATGCTAGGAACGCCTGGCTAGCAGGACCGAACCCAACTTTGCCATCAAGACCAAAATTACAAAGGGCTTGGGACTCGTTAGCTTCCGCCGCTACCATAAAGTCGTTGATCGACTCTTCGTCTGGCCGGGACCGAGCCAGGCTGTTGGCAGCAGCCAGACCAGAGTCGGGGCAATGGCTTCACGCCTACCCCTCACCTAACTTAGGTAGCTTCATTGACCCAGGCACACTCCGAATTGCAGTTGCTCTCCGCGTCGGAGTTGATGTGTGCGTGGACCACAACTGCATCTCCTGTGGAGCCGCGGTAGATCGCTTCGGTCACCATGGACTCGCCTGCTCCTCGGGCGCCGGCCGCCTGTCCCGTCACGCTGCGCTCAATGACATCCTGAGAAGGGCGCTTGCCAGCGCCTGCGTCCCCTGCGCTCTTGAGCCTCGCATTGTTCGAGATGATGGCAAGCGTCCGGACGGGATGTCTTTAATCCCCTGGCGGATGGGCCGTGCACTGGTGTGGGACGCTACCTGTGCTGATACGCTGGCAGCGTCCTACTTGCCGAGCACGTCCAAGCAAGCCGGGGCAGCGGCGGATGCCCGAGAGAGATCCAAGGTCGGGAAGTATAGCTGTCTCGGCGCCCAATACGATTTTGTCGCATTTGGCGTCGAGACACTCGGCCCTTGGGGAAGAAACGCGCGTAAGCTCCACAAGGAGATCAGTAAGCGGTTAAGGGAGGCTACGGGTGACCCTCGGGCAGGCAGCTTTCTCGCCCAAAGAATAGCGATTGCTATTCAGCGCGGGAATGCTGCCTGTGTGATGGGCACCCTGCCTAAAGGGCAAAATTTTGATACATTTTTCTAATTGTAATTTATTATAATTAGTTTAATATCATTTTGTATATGTATACTTTAGTAAATAAAGTTTTATCCGCTTTTAAATAAGTGTTATTTTAGACAATGTTTAAAAAGATCATACAAAATTAAGTATTCATTTGTTTCAAAATCCAGACCTAAATGGAGATAAAAGATTGAAGAACCGATAACCGTTTGATTTATACTTCTATCTGTAGTGCAAAAGTAGGAGATACGATTCAAAACTTGTCAAAAATCGATGGAAACCTCGGGAAGCCCCTTAAAGCGCCCCAATCCAAACACTTCGGGAGTTCAAATATCGCGAGCCATGCGGTTGCCTCCTAGACACTGTAACTACGCGTCATTGCTCTGAATACTAGTCCCAAACTAAACAAAGCTACTATGACCATCCATGAGTCGGGAAGAAAAACATACGTGCTCATCACACAAATAAATGCCCTTATTGAGATTCGATCCCAGCACCTCCAGCTTCGTAGGCAGGCTCACTACCACCTCACTACCAACCAGGCTATATTGGTCACCCGAAAAGTGTCTAGGCCCTACCGCTACACGTTCGTTCGTGTATCTCCCTCTCTGTCGCACTTGCCAATCTAGTAATTCGAGCGACAGAGACGGAGCTACAGGAACGAACTTCGGTTTCGTTTCGTGGTAGAGCCCCTGAGGGCCTACCACGAAACACAAAGGATTTTGGTTCGTGTATCTCCCTCTCTGTTGCACTTGCTAGTTCGAGCGACAGAGAGAGCTACTCGAATGAAGTTCGTTATCACCTCGCGGTAGCCCCTCCCTCCGAGTCCTTAACAAAATCCAGCCAAAATCTAACATCAGCGAAAATATCCGCCACAGGGACCAACTCACAGGATACAGGGAGTAAAGGCATATCGGTGAAGGAAAAACACCGCGAGGAAACCTGCATACATCTGCGAAGAAATTCAAATTAATTCTGTTTTTTAAGCAGTAACGCCGCTAACGAAAATTACAAATTTTAAACCAAGGAAAAAAATAAAAATTCAATGCTCCGAGCCGGATTCGAACCGCGGCGACCACAGGCATTCATGGCCCGTCGCTACTAGGGCATTTCCCCGAGAACAGATGCATCGTTAGTGACGTCACCGAGTATAAGTTAAAAATGTTCCATTTTGTAACCAAAATTAACCATACAATTTGTATGACAAATAAAAGTTACAAAATGGAACACTTTTAACTTATACTCGGTGACGTCACTAACGATGCATCTCTTCTCGCGAAAATGCCCACTAACCAACTGAGCTGTCGGAACAATCCGGTTCGGGCACGATATCCTTCAATCAGTTCCTTCACACAACGCCTTAGGGAGGCGTGTAGCGACATCTACCAGAAGACTTAGGCTTCTTTTCGGCACCAACGTCTCAAATTAAGGTGGCGCATCGTTACTGACGATTTCTTAACTTAATTTGAGACGTTCGCCGGTTCGAATCCGGCTCGGAGCATTGTTTTTTTTTTTCCTTTTATTGAAATTCAAAGGTGTATGTGAAGCCCCCAACCCGCACTGGGCCAGCGCGGGGACTGCCCGTTCCCTCTCATTCACGAGAGGCCTGTGCCCAGCAGTGGGACGTAGGTATATAGGCTGATTTATTTTTATTTTATCCCACCACAATACCTCGGAAAAGCGAGTGTTTCTATCGTGCATTTCCTCAAGCCAGCCAACACGGATTTCTCCTTATAAATGGCTGGCAATGCTGAAGTCTATTTAATGTGGCCGAGTTTTAATAAAACTAATTTTACCTTTTCTTTTTGAATGGACTACTATTATGCATAGGCCAACTCTAATTATCTCGAGTATGACGACATGTATAAATGCAAAAGGAACGCTTTTTTATGTCGACGATAAACACGCTTCGCTTCCCATGCACTTAATTTTTTTTAAGTGTATTGTATATTTCGTATACACTTGGATATGTGTCCATCAGATAGCTTTATGTCTAATAAAAAATAAGTTAAAGTAGTCTAGCTATCGAAACATAATAATATTGCATAACTTTATGATCAGCATTGTTCAATTTAACAGAATGTTTTCTTTGCTGTTTCCTAAAGCCTGCATCACACTGGCGCGGCCTGGCCGCGGCGGACAATAGTAAACTTGTCCGCCGCTGTCAAATTTACTATTGTCCGCCTCCGCAGGCCTAATATCGATCGCATCCATAAAGATTTGGCATTTTGGCCACACGTCATCGGTGATGTTTTAGGTTCCGTTCTGAATATAAACTATAATTTACCAGTTACAATAGAGAAAGTTATATATTTTGTAGGTAGGTGTATGTTTTGTGGTTCTTTACTTTTATTTAAATATAAGTAGTAAATAACGCTTTATCAACCTCTTAAACTTGAGCATAATTAGCTCATTCATAGGTCATTTATAATTTGACAAACGAGCTTTCTCTTTCAACCCTGGTTTCCGAATGTCTGAATACGTGGACGACATTCATCAGTTCGGAGACTGCAAGTACCAGTTTCCTATTAGGTTTTACTTAGTTTAAGAAGTGAAGGTCTCAAAATAGTTTAGTAAAATGGTCACAAAATACGTTATTGCGCTTTTCGCGCTATGCTCCTTCAGCGGAGCCCTAGCAGAAAGTTGCCAAAACCCTCAAGTAGAAGCGGCTTCCTTCACCAGTTTGGATGCGACCGTGGTGACACAAATTGCGTATATTACGGAGTTTACACTGAAGTGCGACAACCCCCTGCCTGAAAACTACGCTTTGTACGCGGAAGTCGAGGGAAAACCGCTGACGGCCGCTCGTATCGGACAGAACAAATACCAGGTCAGTATAACCTCTAAATAATTGTAAATTTCACCTCATTCTATACTTATAGACGATATCATAGTACAGACTACTTATATATGTGAATTTTCCGTTAAATCTGCGCTTGATTGTTTGAGTTAACTGTATTTCATTCATAATATTTCTCTATTCTTCTATTCTCATATTATTTCTCTATTTAAGAGCTAAGCTCTTGTCTGTGTAGCTCAAAGTAGGTAATCTCTTCATTTCTGATACAATTCTCTGTATATAATTTTCACTTATTTTCGGTTTCAACCCAATATCCCACATCCACATATCTTTGTTGCTATTTAACGAATGGATCAAATAAATGTGTAGTGTACGCCAATTTGGCTGTAGGTACTATCGGCTGCATTAATGCATGGACACCTTACGGTCTAGTTTCGCTTGCACCGTTTGACATCTACAGCTGATATGATTGCATGCGTTGCGCACAAAATAAACTAGATGGCGCTGCTGGCCAAAAATATTGATATATAGACGAATATAACTTAATTCACTGATAATAATTGACTCCTGTAATAACCAAAAAATTTTCTTGCGATGCGAGTACAATTATTGACAAGTTTAGCAAGGTTTAATCTACTGTAACCGTATTTGAGTGTGACTTAACTGTCATCCTACCTACTCGTTTATCAAAGGTATATATTTCACAGTTGAAATATGTATACCCGTGATAAACCACTGACCAGTGTCAACAACAAGATTGGATGGGCTTGTGGATTAGCCTATTAAGTGCAAATGACACGGTGCTGACTGCCTTTTTAGTGTTTTTATGATTTCTGTTTTTTACACTATTTTGGACAGCCAAAAGTAGATTTTTTAAATATAAATAACAGTAATTAAATACAATTAAATAACTCAAAGAACTTTTCATTTTAAAATTATATTTATTCAGTAGTAGTATTAGTGAATTAGCTACTTTTTAACATGTTATCGAGGTTATAGCTTAAGTTTCATTTCCGAAAATCGGAAAAAGATTGAAGCTTTACCTCAATAAAAATAATACCTATTGTCAATTTTATTAATAATTTCAGACCGGGTTATGATAACATATATATCCAGGCGAACGCATTCTGGTGTTTATTGGCATTTTCTATTTAAGTGAGATTTGAAATAAGTAATTAAACCCGCCATTTAAAATAATAATAAATACGAAACAATCTTACAGTTCACTAAGGCTTTTGTTATTCATACTAGTATTTCATAGATTATAATGGTAGGCTTCTACGGTTATCTATCTCACTCGATCTCGTTAATTAACAAAATGATTATATTCTATTATGATAATTGTCCTTAACGTAACACATCTATTACTAATAGTGTCTACAGGGATAAAAAAGCACGATGAAAACATATTCTACTCATATTTTACTTTTGTCATTTGTTTATATATAACCCGGTCTGTTTTTCTTCAAACCCTACATGTTCACAGTTAGATATACCACCAGATTCCGCGTTAGGCACTACGTGATCACTGAACGTGAACTTATATGTCCTTATGAATAGATTTAAACACTTCTCACTTCTCATCACTAAACATGACAAAAATCCAGTTGTCCAGTGTCCAAATTGCGACAATTTGCTGTTTTATGTGCTTCTCTGTAAGTATGGGTTTAACAGCATGCCCATGATAATTATAAACCCTTCTCGTTATGGAGACACGACGAACTCCACACTTGTGCAATAAATCGACGTAATGACTTGTCGATTCAAAATCATTTTCTTTATAGTCCATTGTCAATGGCTGGTGGCCGTTCTTTGTCGGTGTAGCAGAGTCGTTTCCTTTTGCTCAACCTTTTTTTAGCTGTAACGATATTATTTGAAAATAAATCATCAGAAAAATGTATGATAGTTCAGTAGTAGTTACTAAATAATTATATCACAAACGTGTAAAATAACTACTTACGTTTAGATCAGTTTCTGTAGCTTGTAGCTTCGTTACATATCGCAAATATTTGCGACCTTTTAACTAGATCAATATTACGTCGAAAACTAGTTTTAATATTCATGTTATCCAGAAAAAAATATGAATAACAAAGCTGAGTAGTCCTACGAACGAACACGTAACATCTTTGTGATAAAAACGAATAAGTATGGTAGTTTTGATTCATTCGTCTACCCTCATCGATTATTATATTAATCGTAGTAGTAATGGATTAATATCTGAGCAGCAAATTAAACTTATGATAAATTTCAACTGCCTAGTCAATTGAACCGATGGTCGAGTGGCTAACAAGGCAAGTAACTAGGTCGACACCTAGCTTGAGAGTCGTGGGTTCAAATCCCGCACCCAACCAAAATTATGTTGGGAAAGATGTGTTTTTGGAATTGTTTGGATATTCACTGGTAGTGAATCGGAAACATCGCAAGAAAAATAAATGCACAAAGGTAGCACATAATACACACACAGAATACACATTCCAAATTGCGTCATAATGCCGCCATTATCGATCGATAATGCGTTGGCAAGATTACTTGACAATATAATATAGGAAAAATAATAACCCAAGAAAATAATTATAATTATATCCAAGACGAAGAATGACTTTTTGTTTCCATTTTTGTTAACAACGCCATCTAGTGAAACCTTGCTGATCCTCTGAGGTTTACATTTACATCTATAATGATATTACACGTCGTGCACATAGATGGCGTTAGCGAGTGCGTCAAAGGAAACGGTTTGTCAGTTGACCATGCACTTATGCTGTCTAGTGTACATTATAGGGATACTTAATTTTCTACCAAATAGTTTCAATAATGACACACTGAAGCTTAAATGTGGCAGCATGGTCAGCACAAGATGGCATGCGAGCTCCCTTGCACTATCCAACTTTTCAAAAAATTTCTAATAAGAGAGAGACGGATAGTGCGAAAGAGCTCGCGCGCCGTCTTGTGCTGACAGTGCTGAACATTAAAAGAAAACCTGAAAACCAAAATTGCCAATTTTCATCTGGAACAATGTATGAAAGTTCTTGTTGAGGGAGTGAAATAAATATGATTATGTCTTGAATCAATGTATGAATGTGTCTTTAATAAGCTGTACTGCCTAATTTATGCATATTGAGTTATCTTATCACTTATATTTGTCAAGTTAAAATTGTTCTTTATGAAAGCATATAAAACAGTATAGAGGCCTCTACTCTGTTCTAGTAGTTTCTCAAACTGTGCCCTTAAGATGTACAATAAAAAAAACTCCCACTATCAAATTGCAAAATATAAAAAAGATACTGAATTTGACAGTTTTAGTAAATTTACTACTGCCAATATGATCCTTACAATTGAATAAACAAATAATTGTATAACATTTATTCACCTAAAGGCAGTATTTCACTACTAAAAATACAGTTTACTTGTTTTTTAGGGTTCTATAGTCAACAAGGAACCCTTATAGATTCACCACGTCCATCTGTCTGTCCGTCTGTCCCAATATTTCGCAAACTGACCTGATTTGAAGAATGGTTTAAAGAAACCCATCCAACGATACCATGATTAGGTGTAGAGGAGGTACAATTTTTTTTTCTTAATGTTGTTATTGTTTTTACTGTTTTGTCAGCGATTTATATACCCATGCCAAATCACAGTTTTCTAGTAGTTATGGTTACTGAGGTAATGCCAAATGTTTGTTTTTTACGGTTCCTTGTTGACTACGGAACCGTAAAAAACACAAACATTCGTTCTAAAAACTGGTTCGAATGGCATCGAAAAAGACCCGTCGGAGCCGTTTGGGGCGTGCGTTTCGACTGGCTCAGGCGAACTGTTCGGCCAAACCGCTCGTCCGGTGTGCACACGCCTAATAACAAAACGCCCACAGGTGTCGTGGACGGAGGAGCCTGCGCGCGCGCGCTCGGGCACGCACGAGGTGCGCGTGCTGGACGAGGAGGGCTGGGCGTCGCTGCGCCGCGCGCGCCGCGCCGACCCCGCCGCCTCCGTGGCGCCGCTGCTCGCCGTGCAGCTCAACCATCCGGGCAGTGAGTATCTAACACAGGTGTCGTGGACGGAGGAGCCTGCGCAACACCACGCACAACTAGCTGACAAGCCGCTTCTCGCGCGACTGAGCGTCCCCCGTCTCACTCGCACCGTGCAAATTCGAAAGATCTACCCTAGATCTTTCTCGATCTCGACTCGCGTTGCGGCGCGGCGTCAGTTGTGCTAGCCCGGAGGTGTCTACAGTTGAATCTAATCGAGAGGCAAGAGTGAGAACTGGTATGGACCAGAAATTGGTTAGAAAAGGCTTCAGTTATGTTGGAAGACCTACAAAAATCGAGGTGTCTGCGAGCCGTGCAGCTCAGCCTTCTGGGCAGTGAGTACCCGCACCAGCAAGGTTAACACAAAACGTCGAGCTCTCTCGCACTATCCGCCCCTTGACAAGATTTCTAATAAGAGAGAGACGGATAGTGCAAGATAGCTCGCGCGCCGTCTTGTGGTAACCGATTAGGCATGATGACAGTAATTGAAAGTCACTAAAATATGATATTTTGTTACTGAAATTTTAATCATAGAATTCGAAAAATGCTCATATTTTTTAATCAAGTAAGAGATTATTATTTATATTGATAAAATTAAACTGAAAGATACGCACGCCCGCCATGATATGTTAAACACCAATCAGAGCGCATGACGTCACACTTGTATAAATAAATACCCATAACGGCCATTACCACAGATTACAGAGAAAGGGAAAGAAGATAGACCCTAATAAATCCTTCTCACTTACGTACTGAACGAATAGTAAGACAGGACCATGATTATCTGACAGGTCTTCATACGTCATTGTCTCCGCTTTCTCGCTCGCACGACCGTGCAAGACTTGTAAACTTTTGAATTCATGTTCATTCAATAAGCAATCGAGCATCTAGGTAGCAAACGTCAAAGGTCTGCGTTCTGTTTATACCATGAACCTAGAATACTATGGACGGGCTGTACATGTTGTCACAGTGAGGGACGGAAAAGCTCTTATGCAGCTAAATTAAGAACTCTTCTTAAAATGGCTGATGACTTGCCATAAACAACCTACTAAATTTGGACGGGTAATGGTTTGTTGGGCACAACTTCATACTAAATCAGTTGTGCCCAACGAAAAAAAGTGGAACTATTACAAGGACAATTAATATTTCGAGATTTGTATGCTACCAGCTCGCTCGCTCGCTCGCTCGCAATTATTATTACCATAGCCTGTCCAGATTATTCTACGTTCATGGTTTATACAAATGTGACGTCACTCGGGACTCCATGACACTGACAAGCGTTTTAGCGCCAATTTGAAATTTAAAAACTAAAATGCATTTTTTTCCTACTTGGTATTTTCTCTGGAAAAATCTTATTCGTTGTACATTATAGAAGTTTTTCAGAATGTGTGTCATCATGCCTATTCTTTCGAAAACATGCAGGTAGAGGCAGTATCTAGCCAGCAAACGAAAAAACATAGAAGTCTAAGCAGCGCCGCAAAAGGGCCCCACAGAATGGGTGCCATCACCATTATGCGGGGTTGGGGGTGGGGTGTCACAACGATGCCAGGCAGCCGTTTAGTTGGAACATGCGCATACCGGGTTTTAGGCACGTGTTTGGGTAGAAATTTGTAAGGAGCTCGCATAGTATGGTATTTTCGTTAGCCTCTTCCGTGGTGCAGCGTTATTTCAATATTGATGGTTTCTCTCCCACCAGGTTACTCCGGCCCCTGGGTGAACTCCGAAGTCCTGGCGACAGTTCTGGCGGTGCTGGTGGGGTACACCGCACTCCGCAATAAGAGCAGGATCCTCGCTTAAATGTTATTTATTGTTATTTAATAAATTTTCTAATTTAATATATGTTTTTCTTTTGACTACCGGCTAAGCCAAATTAATAGTTCAGATGTGTTATCCCTTGGTGTCCTTAAATAAATAAATAATAATAAGAACAGACCATCACAGTAGAAATAAGGGTACAAGTAAGTTGAAAAACCCCCATCATTTTCATTTTAAAGCCGCTACCCACGAAAGTCAAGCTTAGGTCTGATTTTCAGATATACTTGTACGATTGATATATTAAAGTTTTATTTATTTACACTTACCCACAACACATTACTTTAACCTGAATAATATTGGCATTTTATGCATATATGCGATGTTTAGTTTTCTTGACCTTGAATTCAAAAGGTGTATGTGAAGTCCTCAACCCGTATTGCGCCAGCGTGGGGACTACTTCCCGTTCCCTATCATCCGTGAGAGATCAAACAAATTTATCTTATCAGAACATGATATCTGTTATGCCCTTGAACGCGTTTGGCGTTATTTTTGTTACACGTGGTATAGTATAGGCGAATATAATAATAATAATAATAATATATTCTTTATTGCACCGCAAAATAAGAAAAACATGTTACAAGAGTACATAAATTTAAATAGAGGTACCAACAGGCGGTCTTATCGCTTTAGAGCGATCTCTTCCAGACAACCTTTGGGTAGCAGGAAATTTTCAAGAAGAGTTGTAAACCGGTAGAGCAGGAATAAATCAAAAAAACTTAATATCGCATACATCTCATTATTATATGACAATTTCAGAAAACATAAAATCATAAATAAGTATTGTATAAATACATAGATACATATATACAAACTATAACACAATTATATAAATATATTACAGGACAACAAGGCAACTTAAGGCAGCGACAAGGAATATTGTTTCAACAGATTTTTGAAAATTTGAAGAGATTTTGCACATCTTATATGCAACGGCAAAGCATTCCACAACCGAACAGCCTGGAAGGTGAATGAGTTGTTATAGAACTTGGTGGATGAAGGCGGTGGAGCGAGAAGATGATTATGTGAAGATAATAATAATAATATAATATAATAATAATAATATAAGCCTTTTTATTCCCATATTTTTAGAGTATTACAAATATAGTTGTTTATAAATTTAAGTTTGTTGGGTTGCCCATTGTTGGACGAAGGCCTCCTCCATCATATGCCAGCCGGTTCTATCCGCGGCTAGTCTAGGCCAGGTTGGCCCTGCCATTTGGATGATATCATCACACCATCTGCGGCGTGGGCGGCCCCTTGAGCGCTTATCTTCGCGTGGCCACCAGTGGAGCACACGCTCACTCCATCGGCCATCTTGTGACCGTGCCACATGTCCGGCCCATCTCCATTTTATTTTGCATGCTTCCTCTGCCACACATTTTAGTTTTGTTTTATGTCTTATTCGACTGCTTCTTACTCTATCTCTCAGTCTTAGACCCAGCATACTCCTCTCTAAGGATTTTTGGAAGACTTTCAGCTTATTAATTATCTCTTTAGTAAAAGCCCAGGTCTGACATCCATATAGTATCACTGGTAGTATTGCGTTGTCAAACACTTTCTTTTTAAGTTTCAGTGGCAGTTTGCTCTTGAATATGTGCTTGAGTGCCCAGTATTTATTCCAAGCCTTTTTTATTCTGCGTTCTACTTCAAACATAGTTCGTCCTTGGAATGATATGCTCTGGCCGAGATAGATATATTCATCAACATATGTCAAGACACCCTGGTTAATTTTAACTGGTCTATGCTCTCCGTTCGTCATGACACAGGTTTTACTTGTGTTCATTAGGAGTCCACACTTTTGACTTTCGACTTCTAAGTTTTTTAGCATTACTTCTAGGTCTTGATGATTTTCACTTAGGACGACAATGTCATCTGCGAAGCGTAAGTGACTCAGATATTCTCCACTTATTCGTAGGCCCATTGTTGTCCAGTCTAGTTTTCTGAAGATTTCTTCCAGTAGTGCTGTGAAAAGTTTTGGAGATATCGGGTCGCCTTGTCTCACACCTCTTAATATGTCAAAGCTGCTACCTCTTCTCTCCAATCTGACGACTGCTTTGCTTTTGCTATATAGTACCTGCAGTATGTCTACGTACTTCCTGTTTACACCTTGTGATATCAGTGCATTCCATAGTACTTTGTGTGAGATAGAGTCAAATGCCTTAGAATAATCTACATAGGCTATAAATAGCTCTTTTTTGTACTCTATATATTTTTCCATGACTTGTGTAAGGGTGAAGATGTGGTCTATAGTTGAGTATTTACTTCGAAATCCTGCCTGTTCTTTTGGCTGATTATATTCGATTGTTGGTGAAATTCTGGTCAGTAGAGTCCTGGTAAATACCTTGTAGATTGTGGGTAGCAAACTGATTGGTCTATAGTTTCCGATGTCTAGAGGATCTCCTTTTTTATATATTAGTGTTATTATTGATACCTCCCATTCTTCGGGTATGTGTAGTGTGCGTATTATGTTGTTGAATATGTTTGTGAGTATCGGGACTAGAGGCTCAGTGATTGCTTTGAGTATATCATTTGTTATAGCATCCTCTCCTGGACTTTTATTATTTTTAAGTGATCTGATTGCATACTGTACTTCGCATTCTAACAACGCCGGGATGTCGTCGTCCTGATTACTGTCAGTTATGTTGTGATTATCATTCGCTTGTTCGTTATGGCTGCTGTAAAGGTTTTTGAAGAATTCTGTGGCTATGTTTACAATAGCCTCTCTACTTGTAGTATTGCAATCGTGTGATTTTTTCAGAGATACTATCCATGTCTTTGTTGTGTTCAGGCGTTTATCGGCTCTTTTGGCTGATCCCCTTTGACGTAATTCTTCCTCTATAATTTTTATCTGGTAGTTTTTCAAATTCTTTTTTATTTTATTACCAATATTCCAATATAGTTTGCTTAATTGTTTCTTGTCTCCTCTTGTCTTGTTTTTCTTTCCTTTCAGCCACTCTCTTTCTGCAATTAGATTTGTTACCTCCGGAGTGATTACTATGTCCCTGGTTTTTGTTGTTTGTTTTGAAGGTAGTTTGTTGTAACTGTATCTTATGTTGTTAACTAGTTCTTTATATGATTCTTGAACTGTCTGCATTTGGAAATTTTTAGTTTTTTCAGCAAATATGTTTTTAATAGATTCTTGTTCTATCGGCGTGAGATCAGTTGTTTTGTGCTTATACGATGTTCGAGACTTTTTCTTTTCACAGTTCAATATCAGTTTTGCTCGAACAAGTCTGTGATCTGTAGGATGAGATGTATTAATAATCTGGATATCTTCTATAGTTATTGTGTTTCTTGCTATTATGAAATCTATTTCGTTTTTTGTCTTGAAATCAGGTGAGGACCATGTCCACCTTCGCTTTTGATTTTTCTTGAAATAGGTGTTCATTATACTAAATTGGTTTTCAAGACAGAATTCTATTAGTGTTTCACCTCTGCTGTTTCTTTGACCATATCCCCACGGACCCATAGTATATCTGTCTTCCGCAGTTGGACTTCCTATTTTGGCATTGAAGTCTCCGATTAGCAGGATATTGCCTTTTGCGTTGCTCATAGCCTTACGCACCTCGCTGTAGAATATCTGAATGGCATCTTCTGTATATTTTTCTGTTGGTGCATAAACTTGAATTATGTTGTAGGCTTCATTTTTTGCAAATTGTAGGTCTAGTCTGGCGACTCTGTCTGATATACCTATAAAGTCTGTTATATTGTCTTTCAGATAGTTTTTGACCATAAAACCCACTCCGTTTCTGCCACTTATATTGCCTTTATGTAGCATTATATACTCATCATTATGAACTATGTGTTTCCCACTTTTTTTAACTTCTGATAATCCTAAGATATCCCAGTGTATGTTTGTTAAGGCATTTTCTAGCTCGGTCTGTCTGGAGGGAGTCACCAGTGACCGCACGTTATATGTTCCCACAAGTAATACTTGCTTTTTAGTTCTTAGTGATCCTTCAATGTATGTTTGATTAGGAGTAGTTTTATTTGTATTTTCTGTTGATGGAGGGTAGTGGTCATCATTCCCCACGGTGACCAGCCGGCTTAAGATAATAATAATAATTAATAATAAAAAATTATAATAATTAATTATAATAATAATTTTCTTGACCCATCGCGAATTAAAAGTCTTCGCAATCTAAAGCTAAGGGAGAATTCACAAGTAAGGAATGAGGAAATCAGGAAAAATATTATAGACTAGATATTTTTATTCCAACAATAACAAAATTATACAATTATTATAAACTAACCTAAACATAACTAATTCTTAGCTTTAGCCATTTCCTCTTGCTTGTGCTTGCTTATACACATCCTGAACTGGTCCACCTCCGTTTGACACTTCCTCCAGTCCTTTGTGGTGGCTATGCACTCCTGTTGAACAAGAAATAACCTTACCCAAGTTCAACATAATAGTGGCCCTGTGAGATGTAGAACTCAGGAGCCTATCTTAAAAAAAAGCCTACCCCGCCCCCAAGCCCCAAGCCCGTCTTACGGTAGGCCTGTCTATGTCGTGCGTAAGACGAATCTCACCTTACGGTCATGTGACCTGTGGCAAGTTTAATAATTTTTTCCAAATCCATCCCAAAAAGTGCACAGTGCCGCAAAAGAAGTTTTCATTTCAAAAATTGTACTCCCAAGAGTGAAATGACTAAAAAATTCTATTGACCCACCCAAGTAAATTTGTTAATAAATATTTGTTCCTTTGTTTTCTGTTTTTTGTCTGCTGTAATTTTGTCTATATTTCTTCCATGACATGGTGTCTGGTCTCAGTGTATGTATGTGTTTATATAATAATAAATAAATAACATCAGTAGAAAGCCTATTTATTTTTGAGATATGTTACTCATGCTATTATTGCCAAGCCTCTCATTTGTGTTGCGGTTTAAAAATAAAGGAATTATTGATAAATATAGAAAAAGAAAGAACGAAATTTAATGTTAATAGTAAAAAAACATTGGAAATAGAGATAAAACTTTGGAAAATACAATAATAATTGAGTCAACATGAGGGACTACTGTCAGTTCCCTCTCATCCATGAGAGGAGGTCTGTGCCCATCAGTGGGACATATTGTATATAGGCTGATTTATTATTATTAATTTGGGGGTTCAAGCCTCCGTTATATAGTAAAGTCCATTTTTATTTATAAATTAAAAAATGTTACCAATCAAACGTGCGTGTATAAAAATAAACGTGAAAGATTTAGCAGGGGGTATATCAAAGTTGAACCTTGCTCAAAATAGCAGGAAAAATGTATAGTAAGTATAGGTATATTAAAGATTTGCTAAGTTTTAAAGTAAAGTGAGTGAATGTAGTGTGAATTCGACTTAGAGATAAGGTATCCAAGATTAGTCGATACAATTTTGACTATTTAACCTTAGATTTTCGATGTTTCGCCGAATTTGGCTGAAGATAAATATCTAACTCAGACTTTCCCAGTAAAAAGAAAATTACGAGTTAAAATCGTGAACGCTATCAGGCACAGGAACACGTAAAAATGATAGAAACGTATTAAGATATTTATTTACCTGCACTTTATAATGTAAATCTAGACATCCAGTTTTTTTTAACATGGTTTCCACGGGGTCGTCGTCGCCCTCCGGCACTTCTCGCGGCTTCACGGTCATCTCGAAGATTTATAACGTAAACAAACCAAGTTTTTTCATCAGCTTTTAAGCTGTTTTTCTGACTTTGTAGTTTTTGTATCAAGCGTAGAGCGAGGTAAATCTAAATTTTGACAGTTTAAGCATCACTCATACGGTCCTGCAAGGTACAGCTATGTACAGAGGACGAACTTCGTTCGAATATCTCCCTCTCTGTCGCTCGAACGTGCAAGTGCAACAGAGAGGGAGATACGTAAACGAAATTCGTTTTCGTTTCGCGGTAGCCCCTCGGTCCGCAGGCAGTCCGCCGATTTCAGTAGTCTCGCGCGGCGTCTGCCCTGTCACCGTCCGTTGCTTTGATTGTGCTTTGCAGTGTTGCCAGCACTGGAGTTCGATTCCATGCGATCAGAGATGCAGATTCCTGAGCCTTGAAAAGATCCGAAAATAGCGGCGAGGATCCGCAAAGTACATTTTCATAATTTCTCGATATAAGTATTAGTGTTTAAAAGATATTAAGTATTTTTTTTATACAACGACGGTGGCAAACAAGCGTACAGCCCGTCTGATGGTAAGCGGAGACCGCAGCCTATAGACGCATGCCACAGGAGTAACATGGGCGTTGCCAACCCTTGTTATGTTTGAAGATTCGTCGTGTTGACAGCTGAAGGAACAAGTTCCCTCGCTCTCAACACAACGCATCCTCGGGAGCTCTGGCGACCTTGCTCACCTCTAGGAACACAACACTACTACAGAGCAAGTAGAAGTATTATTATGGCTGTGCTCCACATTCGAGCGGGATGACATTTAGCTGTGCCTAAGTACCCTTAAGTTTCCTTACTAGCTTAAATCTGCCATGAAAAGACGTTTTAAGAGATAAAAAATTTAGCTCTTTATTCACTCACCCAGCACGTCTATCATGAGACGGCCGCGAAATACTCTCGATTTTTCTCGCACTATACTTGCCTCTCTTTCTAACTGTTCTAATAAGAGAGAGATGGATAGTGCGAAAAAAATCGAGAGAGCTCGCGAAATAATAATAATAATGCATGAGCATTATTGTAAATTACAATAAATAACTTTCACAAGGCGTATTTTTGATCATGACGTCAGAGTATTGCAAAGGGCGGGCGATTTTCGGACTTTATTTGCGTTTTTACTAGTTTTTTTATAAGAACTTAAGGAATAAATGAAAATAATCATCTTTTATTGATTTTTTTTTGATTAACTAGAACTTTTAGAGAGTTTAGCGGTTCAAAGTTCATTATTTGGTGGAGCAGGGCAATCTGGGACATTTCAGGACTTTAAATTTTTTGCCTAAGTGATGTCAAACACCTATTTTAAATGATTGTTACGTATAGAACACGTCAAAATAAGCATTTTTTACTTGAAAAACTTTTCTCTAAAGAAGTTTTTCCGCTCATTTATAAAAAAAAACCACGAACAAGCTCCGCTCCTGCCACCATCTTCTAACCTAGCCGCCATCCGAGTCAGAACCGTTTAAATGACTGACCTTTGAACCCAAATATCTAGGTAAATATCGATCTGAGAGAAAAAGTTTTACGCATAACACATACTTATTTTTACGCATTTTTTAAGATAAGAAAAAAATAATTAGAAGAAAAATTATTAAAAATGTTCTAAGTGCAAAAACCGCCCCCCCTAACCTAATCTAACCGTATCTTCTAATAGTCGTGAATCGTCTGCCTAAATCTTAAAACAAAACAATAAGTTATAATTTGTTTAAGACCTATAGGAGCAGCAAATCATTCATCTCCCTATGTCCCTATGTCGCTTTTTTCATCAATTCTATACGTGCAATCCAGCACAGCTATCACAAGAAGGCGCGCGAGATTTTGCCATTTTTCTCGCACTAACCGTCTCTCCCTTATTAGAACACTTAGAAATAGACGTATAGTGCGAGAAAAATCGAGAGGGCTCGCGCGCCGTCTTTCGATAGCCGTGCTGGATTGCAGGTATAGTATTGATGCATACAGATTACATAAAAATAAAAAATATACAAAGTAACAGTCCCGTGGGATAGGATCCGAAATAGTCCGATTTGAGTCAGGATCCGCACAAGATCCGCCAGAGGTCTGAATTATCCGAAATCGGACCAAAAGATCCGCACCGGCAACACTGGTGCTTTGATTTGATTGACTTGATTGTTGTCACGTGGTTGTCACTGTCAGTCATTGTCACTTTCATTGTCGTCATGCGATATGCGATAAACTCGCGGAATTCATGAGAATGTTATGATTTCGGATACAATTTGAGCGAATATCTACTGCTTTTATAAACGGAACCATAATAATTGGAGGTAGCGATGGTCATGGTTTTCTCTGTCGTAGGTTGCAAATCTCGTAAAAGCTTCCATTAGTATGTAAGTTACACTGTCAGTGCTACCTAATGCACCGACCGTGGAAATTCAGATTTATACCTACACTTTGTGTGCCGCTAGCGGGGCGGGGATTTAGACAGTTGGTTGGCAACCAACTTGGCATTGTATTGGCACACTTGCTAACGCGCACAATAAAAGTTGTGACCATATATTAAAAAATGAGTTCGCGGAAAAACTCGTCGATCTGCAGTGTTGCGGGTTGTATGAATAATAAATCAATAGGACATTTATCCTTTTTTGCACTGCCGACTGACGATGAAAGGTTAGTAACTATATTCCTAAGTAGTCATTATTTCCATGACAGGTACCACAAAGTACTTTGTTATATACAGTTATAAACTAGTGAGTTTTAACAAGAACATAATGATTTTTACTCCGAGTGTCCGGCAAGTTTAGTTTACTTCGCCACTGTCATTGTGTTGGGGGGGTTTTTTTTTGCAAAATCATTCAAGTTTTTTTTTAAAGCAATTCGCTAGTTTTCACTCCTGGTGGCTCTCCCAGAGTGCAACCCGGTCTTTTATTTTTATACTATGACGGTGGCAAACAAGTATACGGCCTGTCTGATGGTAAGCAGACACCATAGTCTTTAGACACTTGCGATTTCAGAAGGATCACAGGCGCGTGGCTGAGCCTTTATTGATTTGAGGAATTGTTGTCTTGACAGCTGAACGGAGATGTCTCATGATAGTTTAATTGTAACTTTTCATATGCGCGTATGACAACCAATTTTCAGAACAATAAAAGCAATCCATAACCATTGTTGTATTCAAACTATTAAGTACATATCTCAGGTATGCAAACGGATATAATATTTATAAAAATTTAGTTAATGCGAGAAATAATTCATACATGAGAGGAGTGCCTGTGCCCATCAGTGGGACGTATATAGGCTGGAGAAATAATTCAAATAAATAATTAAGGACACTTGAGTTAGCAACTAACTTAACTTAATAATCAAACGAATGATCAACATATGTTTGCCTTGTATTCTGCTGGATGCGGGTAGCACAGAACCGGTCACTTTGGCACTCTTTGAGGGAGGCCTATGTCCAGCAGTGGACGTCTTTTGGCTGAGATGATGATGATGATGGTGATGACGAGTCTTATAGTTCCCAATTTTATATAAATTATGTTTGCCTTATATTCCGCTGGATGCGGGTGGCGCCGAACCGGTCACTTTGGCACTCTTTGAGGGAGGCCTATGTCCAGCAGTGGCGTCTTTCGGCTGATATGATGATGATGATGATGATGATGATGATGATGATGATGACAAGTCTCATAGTTCCTCTTTCAATATAATATAATATACACTTTATATGCTTTGGTTTTGATATAATTCATATAATAAAATTTTGAGACATCTAAGATTTTTTCTTTTCTTTTTTTAGACGGAACAAATGGTTGAAGATCATAGGTAGAACTGACCTACTGGAAAACCCCAATTTGAAGCCAAAAAGTTTTACTGTCTGTTCCGCTCACTTTGAAACAGATATGATATTACAGAGACCATACTTGAAGCCAGACGCGATGCCTACCAAGTATATTCCGGACATACCAAGTGACGATGATGGTACATGTCCGACTCAATTTGCAGCAAGGGCCATGGAGGCTTCGACACAAACCAAGCATTCGCAAGTGGCAGTACAAGCCAACGAAGAAAATAAAGATGCAAACTCACAACCTTGCAGTCTTTCTTCTCCAAAAAAGCGAATACTGCACACCAAATTAAAGGATTCTGAAAAAAAAAGAAGAAAATTATAAGAAGGCAAAAAAATTAAAAAGAACTGGAATGTTTAGCTGCGGATGATGATTAAGTTATATAAGATTTTGTATGGGAAATTAACATAAGCAAGAAACAATATGAACAATTTAAAATTATTTCCATTGAATCTGCACTTTTCAAGTCCACAGAGCTATAGAACTTTACAGTCATTCCTATTTTCCACAGCTATTTTTCATAATATCACCCATTTCACACAGTAAATTGTTATTTTTCGTATAGTATGGCGTTTGAAAGGTATGGCAATAGTATTTTATGCAACTGTTGTATAAGTAGGGTCTTAAAACGCGAGTGTCGTGAGTTGCGATGCGAGCCTTGGCGAGCATCGCAATTAAAGACGCCACGAGCGTTTTAAGACCAAGTTATACACCGTTGCATACAATACTTTTTCTACGACTAATTTTAAATAAATAGCATTTGACTTTCCAGGCAGTAAGTTTTCTGTTAGTTCTATTACTACTCACGCTTTTTCTTCAGCGGTGCAGTTATTTTCTTCTTGTCCATTTTAAAAGGAACGTACACATTTTTCTTCACTTCGCAAACACGAATCAAATCTTAAGAAGTTATATAACGCGAAGAGTTATCACATTTCGTCTTTTAATTTTTAACTGGAACTTTGGTGGGAAATTAGAAATATGACACATTGACACCTCTTGTTTTTGGTCTGTTTTGTTTTTAATTTCCTTGCACTTGGTATCCGAACCAAACTGAATCCGGATCCGAACCGAATCGGATCGGTTTATATTTATAAATAATACCAATAATTGGTAAAATATGTATATTAACACACAATACATGATAATTTATTTTTATTTTAGTAAATAAATTATGTTTTACAAATATTTGATAGTAAATCAAAACTCTTTATTTCGAAAAATTTGCTTATGAAGTTGGTACCACCGCAATATAGTGGCTGATTAAAAAAAAGTTAGATGATTTGACATCGTGGTAAACAGTGCTTTTATGGAAAATATATGAACCAAAAAAGTACACTAAAGAGTGCGTTTATGGGCCATAGAGCATAGAGTTTTTCGACGGCTTATTACTGATGTCATTTTATTTGAGCTAAAGCCTATATAAATGACAGATAACGGTACAGGAGTAGAAAAAATATTTTATTGCATATGAATATTATGGATTATAAAGTTTCTGGCAAATTATATTATGGCATATGATATTATGGAAAATAACAATTCGGTCTTGTGAATATTATGGTAAATAACAGTTATGGTATGGCACATGAAATTATGGTAAACAAAATTATGGCATGTGAATACTGAATAGGATGGCAAATGAATTTCGGGCAAACGAAGGAATACCTTATCGCGTGCTTTGAAACGCCTTTCTGACTAGATTAAGAAACAATAAGGTCTGCTTTTCAGATATATGATTCTTGACTATATGACTGTTTATCTGATTTTATCGATACATGATTGCTTAAAATTTCCTGCATAGAAAAAAAACCAAAGTTGGGTCTGTATTTTCCTTTTTTTATTCAGCTCTACTCAAACGATACATTATTTTACGACACAATCAAGTTAAGACTTTCTAGTATTTTATCTAATCTAAAATCTCACTTGATGTATAAAATTTCACTAAGGGCGGGTTGCACCGACTTACGATTACAGACCGATCACCGTTAAATATGGCGCTGACAGCATAGCACATTAGCACAGTCCATAGAAACTTGTCAAACGTTCCATACATACCGATTTTAACGAACACCGCTTACGATTACAGACTGTTTGGTGCAACTCACCCTAAGTTAGGTATTTATCGAAATTTGTCCAAATAAAGCCAAAAGTGTCTCTGTCTGTAGTGGGCGTGTCCGACTCAAATCAAGGCATCCCCTTAAAACCGCATGATATGGAATAACAAAAGTTTGCATACACAATGGGATCCACCATATCTAGGTCGAAGCTACTTTCTGTTGCTAGAAAAAATATAGAACAAGTAGAATGCTTTTCATACACAACAGAAAAAAAAAACCGGTCGAGTGCGAGTCTGACTCTCGCACCGAGGGTTCCTTACAAACGTTTATACACCATACCCGTCACGTCCCCATTCGTTCTTGAACAATCTAGTGGAAGTTACCGTTTGTACAGCGCCATCTGCATTTTGGTACTAATATCTTGCAGCATGTTTGTTTCTTTATCACGTTATTTTTTTAACGTTTATCGATTGTATTATACCGACAATAATATCATAGTTTGAGGACATAAAATTATATAAAAACGTAATTATAAACTTAGTTAAGTAATGATTTTTGATAAATAAAAAAAATACGTTAATTTTTCTTGTATTGTTTATATTACTCTCATATGTAATAATTTCAAAACAACCTTTAATATGGTACGGAACCCTAACAAGCATCTCTAATGGCTTGATTTATTTTCTGTTATAATTTTATAAATATATACAGTTTTTATGGATTTGACCATCCAACAAACAAAAATCAATCCATCAATTGGAAATAATTGAAGACATATTTATTGGACTAGACACTTCTGACTGAAATTACTGAGGGGCTACCGCGAAACGAAAACAAACTTCGTTTGTGTATCTCCGTCTCTGTCGCACTTGCCAGTTCAAGCGACAGAGAGGGAGATATTCGAACGAAGTTCGTTTTCTCTTCGCGGTAGCCCCTTTGAAGACGTTATTATTGGATTCGCCAAATGAAATTATATTTACTGAAGACGAGGCAGTATGGCCCATGGTCTTAGCCTGTCCGAACCGGATGGACGAATAAAAAAAAAGTCAACGTCAACTTGACATTCCAAAATAATAACACGCGAAAGTTAGGTTATACGTTTAACAAAATGTTTAGGAAATTAAGAATAACCCGTTTCTCTACGCTGTACACAAACTATTCAACTAAATTAGAGATAGACACTAGCCTGAAGGATAGATTTGTTAGCAAAGAGTACAAGCCTAGAAAGCATCCTGGAACGACTCGCGTTAAAATCGCTGCATTGCCCGCCGACATAATCAAGGCAATAAAAATAGTTTTAGAAGATTCTGGCGCGCGAGCTATGCACCAGGAGAGCCTTAAGTTAAGCAACTATCTCCGCTCGCGCTTACTACCGCCAGAAGAAGGCGACATCGAGCAAAAAGCTGCAAAAATACACGACAAAATCGCAACGAAAGCTTTCTCTAAAATTGGCGACAATTTGACTGAAGACGAACTAGTTCAGTACAAAAAGCAGGTACAGTCCAAAGTCTTCAATGTTTTAAAGGCAAATGTGTACCGCTGGGGCAACATTTCATACGACAAAGCTACATGCTTGCAATATTTGATGGCTAGGTCTGCTCCCGAGTATGCGGTCCTAGTACGTGTACTAGACGAGATCAGAGTCAAATATCCTGATTTCAAGCCCAGAAGCTTCTTTGATTTTGGTTCAGGCATAGGGACTGGGACCTGGGCGGTCAATAACTATTGGAACGGTGACATATTTGAGTATTTCTGCATAGACACATCACCAAACATGCATGACCTGGCGAGACTACTCCTATGTCAAGGCAAAGATAACGTAACAATGCCCTTGAAAGGCTATTTCCAACGGCAATTCCTGCCAGCATCAACAGACCTCAAATACAACATAGTATTATCAGCATTCTCATTATTTGAACTACCAAGTATGAGATCAAGATTGGAAACCATTCAAAAGCTGTGGAAGAAAACTGAAGATTTCCTAATAATTGTAGAACAGGGAACAAATGCTGGCTTTCAAGTTGTGAATGAAGCTAGAGAGTTTGTATTAAATTTGCCTCAAGGAAAAAGCAAAGGTTATGCATTCTCACCATGCCCAAATGACAATGTATGCCCAAGATACCTGGAACACAAAACTCCCTGTAACTTTATTATGAAGTATGAATCACTTCCATATCCGTCAAAATCTGAAATGTTTGCGGAACTGTTCTCATATGTAATATTAAGGAAAGGTGTTCGTCCATCAGAAGATCCACAGTGGCCAAGGATTGTGCGGGCTCCTATAGTGCGGTCTGGTCACGCAATTTGCAGGTTATGTACGAAGCAGGGTGAGCTGCAAGAGATTATATTCTCAAAGGGCAAGTTTGATCAGACCACGTACAGGTGCGCCAGGTCTAGTAATTGGGGAGATTTGTTACCTGTTAAATAAATAGTATTCAGAGATGTTCTTTTATTGCTGTAGCATGTCACATTTCGTACTGACCCAAATCCTTATTATAATTAATTACTAGCTTTTGCCAGAGACTTAGTTCGTGTGGAAGTGTAACCTATGTCCAATTTTCATTTGATCGAAAATGGTTAACCTAATTCTTCTTATAATCCTTTTCTTTGTTTACCATACTTTTGTAATGTCACTGGTTTGTTTTCCCACATTAACGTTTTCCCGAAACTCAATAACCAGAAGAATGATTGCCAACTTTATTATTTGACAACCAATTTGTTAACCACCTTTTCATAATTCCGATGCTACGTAAAATCCAAGGGTGTTACCACACCAATCGATCGATCCCATCGATCGATTATGTATACGTCGATCGACAGTTTCTACTATCCGCTAAACCTACCAGACCAAACGGCCAATATCGATCGGTGGCATCGATCTCTTGGTGTGGTAACACCCTTAACCTCATTTTCCCTAATATAATTTTGCCGTCACTATTAAAAAACATACATATATGCTAAAAACTCTACAGCACGTCTATCTATCATGAGACGGCCGCGACATACAAAGGGGGTGAAAGGGGGGTCCAAAGTTTGTATGGGGAACAAGATTAGATCGACTATTTTATTCGAAACTTCTAACGATAAATGTGTAAATACATGTTTTAGGTTTTTTGAGAATTCAACCCCTAAAAGGGGGAAATGTGGTGACTAACATGGGTATCGTTTCTATGGTTATTCGGTTAGCTGATTACGAAAAAAAAAAACCAACGTGGCGGACGTGAAATATGCTACTTACATAAATACATACATCCACGCCTTCGTTCCCAATAGGGATAGGCAGAGCACATGAAACTTATGATCCAGTGCCACTTTTAGCATGAATGTGGTTATAAAATATTGCTTAGAAGTGATAGGTTGCTAGCCCATCGCCAACAACACACTTAACCCTGTCCTTTAGTAGGTACGACTCTTGCGACACCCACAGGAAGATGGGGTGGTGCTATTCTAACCCGACACCACACGGAGTTAATCCCTTGATCACACGTACCGAGCAATCGGGCGAGACAGTACTCAAGCTCGTCTAGTAGATAAAACGGGAACGCCGAGTAAGCCAGTCTCGGCCGTTTGCTCCGTACGTGTGATCAAGGCATTAGTGATCACACGTACCGAGCAATCGGGCGAGACAGTACTCAAGCTCGGCCTAGTAGATAAAACGGGAACGCCGAGTAAGCCAGTCTCGGCCGTTTGCTCGGTACGTGTGATCAAGGCATTAGTGATCACACGTACCGAGCAATCGGGCGAGACAGTACTCAAGCTCGGCCTAGTAGATAAAACGGGAACGCCGAGTAAGCCAGTCTCGGCCGTTTGCTCGGTACGTGTGATCAAGGCATTAGTGATCACACGTACCGAGCAATCGGGCGAGACAGTACTCAAGCTCGGCCTAGTAGATAAAACGGGAACGCCGAGTAAGCCAGTCTCGGCCGTTTGCTCGGTACGTGTGATCAAGGCATTAGTGATCACACGTACCGAGCAATCGGGCGAGACAGTACTCAAGCTCGTCTAGTAGATAAAACGGGAACGCCGAGTAAGCCAGTCTCGGCCGTTTGCTCGGTACGTGTGATCAAGGCATTAGTGACCACACGTACCGAGCAATCGGGCGAGACAGTACTCAAGCTCGTCTAGTAGATAAAACGGGAACGCCGAGTAAGCCAGTCTCGGCCGTTTGCTCGGTACGTGTGATCAAGGCATTAGTGATCACACGTACCGAGCAATCGGGCGAGACAGTACTCAAGCTCGTCTAGTAGATAAAACGGGAACGCCGAGTAAGCCAGTCTCGGCCGTTTGCTCGGTACGTGTGATCAAGGCATTAGTGACCACACGTACCGAGCAATCGGGCGAGACAGTACTCAAGCTCGTCTAGTAGATAAAACGGGAACGCCGAGTAAGCCAGTCTCGGCCGTTTGCTCGGTACGTGTGATCAAGGCATTAGTGATCACACGTACCGAGCAATCGGGCGAGACAGTACTCAAGCTCGTCTAGTAGATAAAACGGGAACGCCGAGTAAGCCAGTATCGGCCGTTTGCTCGGTACGTGTGATCAAGGCATTAGTGATCACACGTACCGAGCAATCGGGCGAGACAGTACTCAAGCTCGTCTAGTAGATAAAACGGGAACGCCGAGTAAGCCAGTCTCGGCCGTTTGCTCGGTACGTGTGATCAAGGCATTAGACTGCACGCTCTATCATGCGACATACTCATGATTTTTCTCGCACCTATTACCTCTTGTTCTAAGTGTTCTAATAAGAGGGAGACGGATAGTGCGAGAAAAATCGAGAGCGCTCGCGCGCCGTCCCGTGATAGCCGCCGTGCAGTGGTATGTGTAGTATATATAAGTATTAAATGAACTAAGATTAAATAAGGCATCTAAAATTAATAACTTTACTAAGTTAGATAGCTAGCAGGTTACATATCGAAATTTGGTCAAAAATGCCATTCCTAGAGTTTGCATCGCGTTTGTGGAAGACATAAGCGTGTCTCTTACAAGGGAGTGTGGTTTTCGCGACCGACTCGAATTAAGGTATCCCCTTACTCATGCGATACCTACTCAGTATCTGTCAGTTTTGTCTGTCTGTGTGTTTCGACCCAAGAATGACCTTCAACGGATATAGGTTTGACACCAGCTTACGCACGGTTCAGATTAAAGATTATTCAACGTGGCCGACTTTTATAAATAAGATTGTAATTGGAATCTTCTAACTTCGAAGTTGGAGTTGCTTTTCGAATGGACTCGCGGACATGTCCAAATATACCTAATTATAAATATATGTTTTAAACAGGGTGTTCCGGTGGCTGAGTTAATTTTAAAACTCAGACAAAGAAAAAATCACAGTTATAGGAAATAAGGAGATCGGGCATGCCGCGCGATTTGTATCGAATAAGCCGATCGCAACTTCTTGAATTCGTGGTTTTATTTGAAATAAATAGTATTTACAGTATTTACCTCTGAAAAGTGATCCATTGGTGTGGAAATTAATCAAATCACTGCGATGTTTGCAAGTAATTATTGCACAACTCGGCATTTTGGCAAAAAACGGAACTTTCTCGGTGGACAACGGACGGTAAATGTATGGCGGAGTATGCCCAATGAGCTGACATGTGCGACACAGCCGCCGGCGGCTTGTCCGCTCTAAGTATAGTATTTTATGCTCTGAGGAAAAAATATAGACGCAGCATTCAGAAAAAGCTTGTGCCAGCCGATTTTAGTTTTTTGGTCTAAGTTTTGAGAACTTTTTGTTAGAAAACAACAATAGTTACGTATACCTCGTAAATGGGTCCATGAGTATTACCTACTTCAAAAAATCCTGCTGGACCCACTAGTAGAACCTAGCAGTGGAACCAACAGTCCGAAAGGGAAACAAGTCAGAATTCAATATCTTGATATGCCAAAAGTGCACCCAATACACACATAAATAAATACCGTAAGTAATCATGGACCTATGATACTCATGACATGCTATGGTAATAATAATACCACGCGCGAGCGAGCTGGTACCATATCTCGACAAGTGTGACAGAAAGGGTAATATCATTCGTTACTCATAGTTCCACTTTTTTTTATTTGCCACAAATTATTTAGTATGAAGTTGTGGCAAATAAACCATTACCCGTCCAAATTGAGTAGGTTGTTTATGGCAAGTCATCAGCCATTTTAAGAAGAGTTCTTAAATTTCTTAATTTAGCTGCATAAGAGCTTTTCCGTCCCTCGCTGTGGCATCACGTATAGCCTGTCCCGAGTATCAAAGGTCCATGACCCTAATAGTTTCCATTGCCCGACTACGGCAGAACCGAAAGCATAGGATAAGTTTTAGCAGTCTACGCGTGCCTACCGTAGCGTTTAAGATACTCAACAGATTTTGATAAATATGGTGGCAATCAACCTTTTTAGGGTTCCGTAGCCAAAATGGCAAAAACAGAACCTCTGTCCGTCCGTACGTCCGTCCTCAGCTTAGCTCAGTAACCATTACTACTACAAAACTGTAATTCAGCATTGGTAAATAAATCAATCACGCCGACAAAACAGTACAATAAAATAACAAAAAAATATTTTTAGGGTGCCCTACACCTAAGACAGACATGCAACTACGGAACCCTACACTGCACGTGGCCCGACACGCACTTGGTCGGTTTTTATGAAACAGTCATTGGAATTGAACCTAGGACGGTATGAGTTGCTTTTTGAATGGACTAGGTACTTTAAATAAAAATACTATATTAGACTATACTAAAAATAATGTCAAGTACTTATAAGTTATAATTAATACGCGGACGAAGTCGCGGGCAGCAGCTAGCAGTGTGCATAAAATGACACTAATATTCAGGTTAATGTAAGTAATATGTTGAACGTTTCGGGGGGCTACGCCCCTGCGGCCGAATAACAAACATTCAAAAATATACCGAGTACATTAATTACCGAACATTTGGTGCATTCCTAAACCGCGTCCGCTCATCCGCTGCACTCTCCCAATTCCCAATACTTATAAAAATATTTAATATTTTAAAACAGACATCATTTACCGGGCACCCTGTACTAAGTACGGGCCATCACATAAAAAGGTTATTTAGACACTAACAGGAAAAAAATCACTTAACTTTACCTTCAAAGTTCAGTAACATCGTTCTTACATTTGTTTTTATTGGGCTAAGCTAAGATCCCAAATTGAGTTAGGTCCTACCTTTCAGAGTTTTTTTGTACAATATAAAACTTGAGACCTTTCAGTTAATGATTAGATGTTCGTGAGTAACGTGAAGATGAGAGCTGTTGTGTGTTTATCTGTGCTTTGGATTCTTGCAGCTGTGGGTAAGAAATTAATCTAGAAAGAACTACTGTTCCGCGCGCAAGCTCTATCAATTTTTCTCGCACTAAATAACTACGACTTTTTCCAGGTTTTCTGATAAAAATAGAGGGATAAGGCGAGAAAAATCGAGAGAGCTCTCATGCCGTCTTGTGAATATTATAGTATGTGGCGCAAATTTATCCCGCGGATTTCTTCGCAATAGTCTAAGTATGATAATTTCCCAACGTACTTAGAACTTAATTCGAAACGTTTGTCGCGAAGCCACTCCAGATCTCTTGGCCGCGAATGAGTACCTATAGCACTCTAGCTCAGTTATCTGTATTAGCATGTATGCAACTATGAACCTACACTTACAGCTTGCGGAATCCTTTATATATCTGACAGATGAGCTGCCGCCTTTTGCGTACCAGTTCCATATGAGCGAGAATGTCCTCCTCCTCCCCTTACAGACATCCCTTAACCACACAACTGATGCTCCACCAATTCACACGCTATTGTTCCCGTTATAATTACTCGCGTGCACCCTTGACTGATAACGATACGGCCTGAGGCTGAGACAACCGAACCTGAGACCCTGTTGTTACACTGGTTACTAATCCTCTCAAGCTAAAGAACTCCACGACTAAGAACTGTGTTATCGTCTGTACCTGACATGTAGGAAACTTTATTCATATACATGATATACCGTCACACCTCCCAAATAGAAGAAGACCTGTGGACGCACATAAATACAACACATCATAAACGTTCATCGTGTAAGCTGTGTAAGCACATTAACAGTGAATGTACCAAATCGTTACAATATCATAGGATGCATTGAAAGTGATTATGGAAAGAGCTCACCCTGGTTTTCCTCCAAATCTAATACAAATCTGCACTTAACTTGTTCATACGCAATATAGCCGTTAGGAACTCTGACTCTCCGTCTACCCGTCAATATTGTTATAAAATGATTACTGGTCGGTGTTGCTACATAAAATAATCGGCTGTTTGAGACATGATTATTAACATCAATGTAAATACTATCGTGAATCATGACCATTCACAACAACGTTATTGCCATACCGTATGGTGTACCGCCGTTCGTATTTCCGCCTTTATAAGGCGGAAATAGTGAAATGCCATATGTATCTAAAGTTGATCGGTCAGTAATCATAAGCTGGTGCAACCCGCCCATCTTCCCTTTCACTATTCTCTGTTACAGACGGTTCGCCAGTCGGAGAGAAGTCACCAGAAACGAACGTGGAGCTATCTCAGGGACAGGAGGTCGTGGAGAAGACACCTCAAAACTCAGGTCAGTACACCTTCATGAATACGGTCAGCTCTTAGAACAGCATTTGGGTTCGGGTGAATGTCCTCTTCATGTTTTCCCGGTTGCACCCTTAATGAATCCGGGATCGGGATTTGGCGTAGGTTCTCACTTTCCACCCAGAGGGAAAACGAGACCTTGTTTGGGATTACAACGGGGATGTTATTCACTTCGCGCTAATGCGGCTCACCCCGTCGGTCACCCGTCACGCAAGTAGACCTCTACCTACGCTTAGTTACTACGCATCGCGGTTCAAGATATATTTGTGGGTGAGCGTTGAGGTGAGCTTAAAACAAGTTACAGAATAGGGGGCTTCAAGGAAAGCTACTATTAAATGTAGATAAAGGATTGAAGAACCAATAATGTGTTTGTACCATAAATATATACAGGGTGACATTTTAATCAGTGTCTAAATTTTTTGTAGGCATTTGGTATCACTAATAATAGACTCCATTTTTGAAAAAAAACTGGTAGGTATCTCTAAATTATAAATTGTGTATCCCAATAGAATTATCCGTACAGCTTTTTTTTTTTTCATGCCTGGTTCTAGTACCGAAGCCCGAAGGCTGTATCGGCTGGTCTTGTCTGGCATGTGGATAGGCGCCACTATGGGGCTATCCGACAGCCGAATTTTGTCCTGACTAGCTCAGTAATTTTTTTGAGCTTGAATTTTTTTTTTTGTCATTATTGATTTTTTAATTGGCGCTGCGTGTGGAGAATGAGTTGGGTCCAGTGTTCGGCCCAGTCCACTTCTCCGTCGGGGCCCGGGGTGGGCTCGGGAAACGGGGTTGTTTGTGCAGTTTCAGGTGCTGGTGCAGTTTCGGGTGCTGGGTGGAGCTGTGGACGGGCTCCGTCGGTCGCGACGGCTGGGGGCCCTGGGGCCCGGGCGTCGTCCTGGGGGAGGCTCTCCTCGGCCGCGGGTGCAGCGGGGGTGGGGGCCTCTTTCTGGGCCTGTGGGGCCCTCTTCTTCTGCTTCTTTTTTCTGGGCTTCGGGGGCATCGGTGCGGTCGTCGCGCCCCTCCTGGTGGGGGCATTTGCCGGCGCCATGAGCGTGGCCGGCGCCGACACGTCCACCGACGGCGTCTTCACCGATGCTCTCGTCACTGGTCCTGGTCGCTGCGGGGCTGTGTGAGCCGCAGTCCCCGCCTTTGAGTTCCGGGCCTCCCTGCGGAGTGCCGGGCACTTGCTGTGGTTTGCCGGGTGAGGGCCGCTGCAGTTTGCGCAGGTAGCCTGCTCAGTCCGGGGCCGCGTGCAGTCTTTGGCTGCGTGGGGGCCCGCGCACTTCACGCATTTCCGCGGGCGGTGGCAGCCCTCCGAGTGGTGCCGGAAGCCCTGGCACCTGTGGCATTGGGGGGGGCTTTCTTGCCCATCCAGGCTTCAAACTTGACGTCGGGGCCGAGCAGGAGCTGCCGCAGCCCGAAGATCCCGGTGTGCTCACGTGGGGGCCCTGCCAGTTGGAGGAAGTAGGTGCACCCCCCCCTCCCCCCTCTGGCGTTGATCTGCCTGACGTACTCGACCGGGTGGCCGAGCGTCAGGCAGGCGGCGGCGATTTCTTCGGTGGGCGTGTTGGCTGGGAGGCCGCGAAGTGACACCTTCATCTTCCTCTCCCTGTCCAATTGATAGAGGTGCCACTCGATTGCCTCGCCGGCCTTTTCGAGGGCGTCGAGGTGTCGCTCCACCGTGCGGTACTCCCTCTCGCTCCGCGGGGTGAAGCGAAGGCCGCTGCCCATTGCCTTGCAGGAGGGGGTTTCTCCTAGCTCCTGGGCGATTCCCGCCACAACCTTGACCCAGTTCGGCAGGACTGGGGCCACGATCGTGGGAAAACGGGGCTGCGGCGTTGGTGCGGGTTGCTGCTGGGTGGCTGTCTCCTTGCCTCTGCGTGGGGTGGGCTTGGGGGCAGCGGCGGCGGTTGCGGCGAAGGACTTCGTCGCAGGCGGCGGTTGTTTCGCGGGCGGCGCGACGGCTGTGGGCGTCGGCTGGGCGGCGGGTTGTGCAGGCCCCCGGACTACAGGCTGCTGCGGGAAGAGTTTCCGAGCAGCAACCCTCTCACCGCCGGGCGCTTGCGCGCTCGGCAGTGAGGTGGCTGTCAGGGGTGCCTGGGCGGCGACTGGTGTGGGCGGCGTCGGGAGGAGGCACGCCCTCTTTGTTGCCTGGGCTTCTTGCTGCGTGGGCGGGCTCAGTCTGGGGCGCTTTTCCGGCATGAGGGTGGTCGGGTGGCGCCTCAGGAACTCGAGGAAGGGCCCGTCCTCGGGTAGTAGGTCTGCTTCCAGCCCCAGTTCGTGGCTGGTGATGCGCACGTACGCGGCCATCCACGCCTTCAGACCCGGCGATGGGAGGCCTGCTCCCATAATATGGGCAACCAAAATCGAGTCCGAATTTAGTTGCTCCATCGGGGTGGCCTCTTGCGCGGGCGACACGGGCGAGAATGGACGCGCGTTCGGTGTCGGCAGCGACGGTTGCACGTCGAACTCGTCGACGGCGATCGTGGGCTGCGGCGGCTCGGTGAATGACGGATCCGAAGATCCGGCGCTGGTGGAGGGTAGATTCCGATCGAGCGATCTCGATCTACCCCCCGCAGGTTTTCCTTTGCCCATCAGGGCGACTGAGGGCCAGTGACGCTAGCCTCTGCCGGCGGGTCTATATCCGCATTCCCTCTTGGCCTCCGCCTCCAGGATATGCGTTTATAGAAGCTCCGACAGAGGTGATGCAGTCGCTTTATTTCCCAAGATTTTTCGGAGAAAAATGTGGCGAAATGCGCGAGGTGTGGATAGGCGTAGGCTGCGCGAGGTGTGGATAGGCGTAGGCATCCGTACAGCGTGGTTACTGGACATTCAGTACCGCTCGGAGCGGGGCGGGGTCGAGGGAAGGGAGGCGTGCCTTACTTTACTACCTTACTACTACTACTACAAACCTTACTACCCGCTGAGGTGCCCGCGCGGTAAGGTTTTTTTGGGATAACTTTAAGCAGTAATTACTAAATTTTCTTGTACTGAATGATATGAAACAAACGTATTTTATAATTTTGCTGAAGAATCTTATACTTGAATTTGGACACTGATTAAAATGTCACCCTGTATATCTATATAGTTTTTACCATAGAGTTTTTTTTACGGAGGAATATCAACTCAAAACTCGTCATAACTAGCCAAATAGCGCGAGGAGCCCCTTAAATATGAAAAATACGAATTCTCATAACTTTTTTGAAAAACCCAGTGCTACGATCGGGGGTTCGAACGTTTGAAGTGTTTGAATCGAACCCACAACCTCCGGATTGTAAGACTCGTGCCTTACCGCTGGGGCACGTGGCTTCTTCCGGGTGAAATCATTTGTTTCGGGATAAAAACGTGTACCTAAGAAAGGGTGAACGAGAAAGAAATATCTACACCCAAAGTTAATCCAAATGCTCACGGACTGGACACGGTTTCCTAAAGAAAGACTCGTCTTTCTTTATTGTTTGTTCCTTCAGGATTAAACGGTTAAGGGGCTCCCATAATTGGCGTATGGGATCGTACCTTCGATCTGAATCTCTCAGTTTTCTTAGGTTTTTTGTAGGTTATTATGTTAACCACAACGGCTTTAAGCAATATAGTAAGTATCCCTTATTTACTTCAAAGTTCATTGTTTTCGAGATATTTGGCATCAAAATTGAACAATTTTAGGCCAAAAAACCGGTTTCTGGCCATAACTTTAGTGTTAATTGGTTTAAAATGAAAACCCTGGACCAGTTTTTAGGGACGTCACAGACGAACCCAAATATGTAGATTTCGTATGTGTTAGATATTTCACGTCAATAGAGATACAAAATAAGTGTTATTTTAGACAATGTTTAAAAAGATCATACAAAATTAAGTATTCATTTGTTTCAAAATCCGGTAGACCAAAATGGAGATAAAAGATTGAAGAACCGATAACCGTTTGATTTATACTTCTATCTGTAGTGCAAAAGTAGGAGATATGATTCAAAACTTGTCAAAAATCGATGGAAACCTCGGGTAGCCCCTTAAGACTTGGCTCAACTTTGTGAAGTCACAATTATCTGTCAATTGGGCCGTTTTGAAGTGACCGACTTGCCTCTCATTTTTGACTTTTCAAGTGATCTAATTGTAGTTGGTCCCGTAAAAGCATTAAATTCTCACATACTACACGTCTATCATGGGACGGCCGCGACATACTCTCGATTTTTCTCGCACTATACCTCTTGTTCTAATAAGAGAGAGACGGATAGTGCGAGAAAAATCGAGAGAGCTCGCACGCGGTCGCGTGATAGCCGTGCTGGTTCGAAAGGCATTGTGAAATAAATAGGAAACCAGCCTATTATATGACGACTTTACAGATTCACTATTTGACGGCAACAGAATAAGACCAGAAGACCAGGAGTCAATAGAACCGCAGTTGAAGCAGATGAACCCAACCGGTCAAGGATACGTGTTCTATGAGTCAGCGAACGGTTCGTTCAAGCTGCACCAGACACCAGCCGCTTGGAGAGACGCCCGCCTTACGTGCTACGACGAAGGTTGGTCTTCTTCTAAACTTTTTTTGTACTTTGTTGAGAAGGCTCAAAGTCACCCAAAGGGCTATGGAGAGGGCTAAGTATGTTGGGAGATTCTCTGCGCGATCGCATCAGAAATGAGGCCATCCGCAGCAGAACCAAGAGTAGAAAAGACGCCCCTTCTTCATTAGCCGACATCCCACTCTTTTTTGGGGATATTACCTAGGTGGTTTCTTCATGTGCCTTCCAAACGAACAATTTAACAGTTAAAAAAAAACTTACAGGTGCTGAGCTGGCTTCCCCAGAGAACGAAGCCTTATTGGTGGCCATGAGCAAAGTACTTCTGACGAGCTCTCAACCGCCGCTACATGTGTTCACCGGCGTCAACGACTTGTATTCAAAAGGATTCTTCTCTTCCCTGAGAGGTATACTAGAGAAGAGGCTGTACCGGATTAAGACCTCTTTATCCTCCTGGATCCTGGAGATATCGATTGTGCCAAAACAAATTAGTGCAAAATCAAAGTGCAAATGTGTGAAAATTAGTTTAAAAAATCATGGAATTTTCCCATCGCAATACTGATAGCTGTTTGGCCATTTGTGACTCGGTGTTTATTTTTCGGGTTGACAGTTTCGTTTTCGTTGACGACTGCAGATTTTTTTAAATGTTATGTCCTCAAGTGAGGACCGGGGGATCCAGGAGGTTAAAATTGAGTAAATTGCATGCATGCAATTTTAAGCAGACCTAAATGTTTAGATGAAACATTCATTGTATTCCTGGAAAATTCCCATCGAAAACTTCCTAAAGCAAAATTATTGAATTGTCTTGAAAGTTTTCGGAAACAGTGAACTTTCCTGATATTCTGAGAATGTTTTGCAAATTGTGCATTGCAGCTGGTACGGTTGGCCTCACAAGGGGCCAAACACTTTTGTACATAATTAAAATAAATAAATAAATATTAGGGGACAATCTTACGCAAATCGACCTAGTCCCAAACTAAGCAAAGCTTGTTCTATGGGAACTAGACGACGATAAACATACTTATATATAGACAGCACCTCTTGCTTCGTAGGCAGGGTCACTACCAACTTGGCTTAAGCGGTCGTCAGCGGTCATTTTGCTTGTCCTGTTCCCATTATTTGGGGACGGCTCTCCTAGTTACTTTTCGCAAGGATTTTCGATCCTGGGTCGTCTCAGATGGGATTTGGGTCTCTTGTGAATGTAAGTATTAGATTAATGTCCGCATTAACATGTTCAATAATCTAACAAAATCCACCATTACAGGTACCCCGCTGTCGAGGATGCCAGCACACTGGGCTCCCTTCGAGCCTGACAACATAAACCACGACGACAACTGTCTGGTGATGCAGCGCAGCGGGCCGCTGCTCGACAGCAAATGCGACGACGTCTACCCGTACATGTGCTATAAGAAACTACCATCGGGGTCGGAACATCACTGCGGCAACAGGGGTGGGAATAGTAATTTGTGTCACAAGGGAGCAAAATAGTCTATTTACGGCGAGGGCGGTGTATTGAATCCTGAACGTAGGAAGGGATCCTGCAATAGAATACTGAGCGTAGCGAGGGATTCTAACGTAGGATCCTGAGCGCAGTGAGGGATTCAAGTGTTAACGCCCGAGACGAAGATAATTTTGCTCCCGAGTGACACATACTGTTTTTCACACCGACTATGAAGAAATTTAAAAAAAACTGTTCAATTTACTTAACAAGATAACAAATTTTCTTAATTTTTATTAATAATTTTTAAATATATCGAAAAGTTCATAATTTTTCATATAACATTGTTAGTTAAAACTTGAAATATGATCGTATGAGTTTTCCATAGTCGCCTGACAACTCGCGCCTAGCGCTGAACGCGTTTGTCCATTAACACGACACGGCCAAAGATTTCTTTGCACTACTCTGGTTCCTGGCACTAGTGATTTCTTTCTGCGATGAAACTTGGGCGCGCGTACGAATATTCAAGTTGTATGAGATCCCGCACAGCGACGCTGAAGTACGCGGCAGATTTATTGCTACGCGCTGCTCATGTTACACGTTGGACTATGACGCGCTCTACACGGCCTAATGCCAGAGAAAACTAATCACCATCAACAACATACGAGTACTTATCAGGCGAAAGACAACCACTGCTGGACATAGGCCTCCCGGTTCTATCCCACACACATCCAGCGGACTCCCGCGATCTTTACCAAGTCATCACTTCACCTTGTGGGGAGGTCTACCCACAAAAAAAACAACTATAACAATGTCCTTTTTTGCAGAATACGTCTTCTACAAGGGCACAAAATCGTGCTACAAGTTCCACACGGAGACCACAACGTTTCGCGGAGCCTACGCGACTTGCGTCCGCGAGGGCGGGAACCTGGCGGTCCCAAACAGCGAGAGCGAGGCGAAGTTCCTTAGTCAGCTGTTCCCTAAGGACTGGAACGTCGCTGTCATAGGGTTCAGTTATTGGAGGAAGAACCTGTGGGTGACTGTACATGGTGGGTAAATGGAAGTGTAAGGCTGGTTTAGTTTCATGGTCGGCGCCGACCGATAAGCGCCGCCGACGTGCGGCTACGCTCGTCAGCGCTGAGCTATCGGCGTTACTCTAAAACACTTCTTGAGCAATCATACATTCGGCCTGACATCGCCGATGGTCAGAGTAGCACTAAAAGCAGCCTAATTGTAAGGCCACGTTTATGGACAAGCGAAAAGTCGCAACACACGCATCACCACGCATGCAACAACAAACAAACACAGAGGAAAATGTCGGCCTAGTGCGTGACGGGCCACGCGCAGTGTCGGGTTCCGTAGTTGCCTCTATGTCTGTCTTAGTTAGTATCAACATGCGCGCTCCAACTAACTTTTACTTTCTCGCACAGGTGAAACCTTGGAAGAAGCAGGGTACACGTCGTGGGCGAATGGAGAGCCCAACGACTGGGCACAACAGGAACGCTGCGGCTCCATGTATCGTGATGGAAAGTTGAACGACATCAATTGCAACGGAATGGCCGGATACATTTGCGAGAAAAAATCCGACTTGACGTGGAACTAGGGGCTTTTATGAACGACCAGGGGTTCAGCGGCGCGTCGGAAGCGTTCTGGGGACCGATTTTTAACTTTCGAGCGCACGACTCTTTCACTCGAAAACTGATAAAAATTATGAAATGCTATTTTGAGGTAGCGATAGAAAATTCAAAAAAGAGTGGACTCGTATTCAATTCTATTGGTAGAAAGTAAGTGCCGGCCATTTTGACACTTCACACTTCAAACGTGACTTTTATTAGATTTTCGAACGCTCGAAAGTCAAAAATCGATCCCCTGATCGAACCAGGGTGCCACCGAATGATGGTGGAAATCACGTATGCGTATGCGGTGGCGACTAAATCCATGTTCTTCTTTTGTGGTTTAGCCGCAGCTGGGTAAAATGACAATATTAAAATATACCGCATGCCGATTACACACAGCTAAAATTTGTATTTTGTATACATAAGATAAGATTTTTTCCTGTAAGCTTCTATATCTACCTGTAAGTCATGTTTACCTATTTAGGTAATACTCCAGGCAAAATACGGTTTTGAAAAACATTAATTTATAATAGCGTTTTTTTTGTTGATTTCATTATAAAATGTTATTCTAAGATGCCGAATCCTGCAAACTTTCCACCCGGAACTAGAAGTAGATTTAAATAAAGCATGCGTTGTCTTTTTCTGTATGATTTATGTTGAATATTATAAAGCAAATGTAAATGAACCAAAATAAAGACAAAAATATTTATTAATATTTTTTCTGAATTTTTTGTAGCTACTTAATTTATCATTTTTTTGATGTGTGAAATTTTGTCGGATTCTGTCGCTGGGTGACTATTTAATTGATAATAAATCCATTACACAGAAAAAATAAGCTATTATAAATTATTTCCAAAATTGACATTTTTTTCATACCAGTTGTCAGTTCATTGCCTGGACTATTATGAAATACGGAGTATATACTTTGATGTTTTTATTTAAATATTCTGCAATTGAAAATTCCTTTGTATAATTATTTTTACTTATTTCGCGCTTTTTTGGGGGGGGGGGGGGGGGGTCTACTTTGAAATTCGATGGTAGAACTATGGGTCGACCTGTCTGCCATTTCCTTTTTTCGTAATGAAATGAAAGGGACAGCTAATAAAGTACAAATATTCAGAACTTTTCTAGTAACAGTAAGGGTTACTGAGCTAAGTCGAAGACGGACATGGCGAAACTATACCTAAGGGTTCCTTGTTGACTACGGAAACTATACCGAAGGGTTCCTTGTTGACTACGGAAACTATACCTAAAAAGGAATGAGTTCCCACCAAAACATTAAATGTAAAGTGATTGCCAAGACTCCGTTAGCTCATATCATTAATATATCATTCAGCGCTAAAAAGATATCATCGCAAGTAGCGCCAAGCTTCCTACTCCACACTCACACCCACACGGCTTAACTCTACAACTACCAGCCACGCTCTACTAATTCTATATCTTGCCTATCTTTATACCCGTCACTTATTATCATCATAAATTCATAACGAATGCACGCGCGGCAGTCTATGCGGCGACCGGGCTTAACAAATTATTATGACGTTAAAGTCTAATTTCGTTATAAAAAGCCACTCGCCTCTGCGAAATACAAAAAGTATAACACACAGCCTTTAAAGTTTTGCCAATCAATTTTGAACCTTACTCATATTGGTTAGAGCTCCCGTTGCACGAAACCCTACCTCACAAGGTGGCAGAACAGAAATGCAATACAGTGATAGATACTACTTAGGAACACTGGATTTTAGTTGGTTGCCATAGCATATCCTGGAAGAACTATAATTTTTTTTCGTCGTCGTATCGCTTTTTTGATCGAAAATTACATCATAAGGTGGCAGATCGAAACGTTTACTCATCGAAAGAGACACATTTGGAGATAAAAACCCGCATTAGTTGCCAGCCCAAACCCTGGCAGGTTTCAAGATCAGCCACGTTTTATGAGCCCCAAAAATGGGGTCAATTACCTCATCAGGTGGCAAGATGAAAATGATGCAGATCGATTGCCCTAGACGTGCCGTTCACGAATATATAGGGTTGCCTGCCTTCAGCTTGGCAGTTTTTCTGGTCAGCCACCTCAAACAATGTATGTGAAAATCTTGGAATAACGAGAAATTCGTGTATTTATGCTATGATTTAATAAAAATCAGGATATTAAATTAAAGTCAACGTACTTGCGTCTTCTGGTGTTGAAATAATAGGGTAAATGTACCAGTTTTGGTCACTTCTCATTAATATTTCTTGAAATATTGAAAGAAGTGATGTTGCCTTTTACGTTCAACGTGATACAGCAATCCTCATCAAGTGGCAAGATGACACTGATGCAAATCGATTGCCCTAGATGTGCCGTTCACGAATAAACAGGGTTGCCTGCCTTCAGTTTGGCAGTTTTTCTGGTCAGCCACCTCGAACAGTACATGTCAAAATCTTGGAACAACGAGAAATTCGTGTATTTATGCTATGATTCAGGGTATAATTAAAAAAAAAACAGGATATTAAATTAAAGTCAACGTACTTGCGTTTTATGGTGTTGAAATAATAGGGTAAATGTACCAGTTTTGGTCATTTATCATTAATATTACTTGAAATATTGAAAGAAATGATGTTGCCTTTTACGTTCAGCGTGATATAGGAATCCTCATCAGGTGGCAAGATGACACTGATGCAGATCGATTGCCCTAGACGTGCTGTTCACGAATATATAGGGTTGCCTGCCTTCAGCTTGGCAGTTTTTCTGGTCAGCCACCTCAAACAATGTATGTGAAAATCTTGGAATAACGAGAAATTCGTGTATTTATGCTATGATTCAATGCATAATTTAATAAAAATCAGGATATTAAATTAAAGTCAACGTACTTGCGTCTTATGGTGTTGAAATAATAGGGTAAATGTACCAGTTTTGGTCATTTCTCATTAATATTACTTGAAATATTGAAAGAAATGATGTTGCCTTTTACGTTCAAAGTGATATAGCAATCCTCATCAGGTGGCAAGATGACACTTAAGTTTATAAATAAGTTTGTATTGTTTTGTTTTTGTACGTGTACTTAAAAAAAATTGCAATTGATTATGCAATTATATGCATCTTCTTCTAAAGGTATATATATATCAAAAAATCTTACTTATGTATGTTATGTTGTACTGTTCTAGTGTAGAGGTAACTTTGAATACTAACCTTGAATTAAGATAACTGCATGACGTTTCCCATATTTGAAATAAAATTTATTCATTATTTCATATAATTTCTACAAAATAAATATTGTTTGTAGCACAAAAATGCTATATCACGTTGAACGTAACAGACAACATCACTTCTTTCAATATTTCAAGAAATATTAATGAGAAATGACCAAAACTGGTACATTTACCCTATTATTTCAACACCATTAGACGCAAGTACGTTGAGTTTAATTTAAAATCCTGTTTTTTTTAAATTATACCCTGAATCATAGCATAAATACACGAATTTCTCGTTGTTCCAAGATTTTGACATGTATGGTTCGAGGTGGCTGACCAGAAAAACTGCCAAACTGAAGGCAGGCAACCCTGTATATTCGTGAACGGCACATCTAGGGCAATCGATTTGCATCAGTGTCATCTTGCCACCTGATGAGGATTGCTGTATCACGTTGAACGTAAAAGGCAACATCACTTCTTTCAATATTTCAAGAAATATTAATGAGAAATGACCAAAACTGGTACATTTACCCTATTATTTCAACACCATAAGACGCAAGTACGTTGACTTTAATTTAATATCCTGATTTTTATTAAATCATAGCATAAATACACGAATTTCTCGTTATTCCAAGATTTTCACATACATTGTTTGAGGTGGCTGACCAGAAAAACTGCCAAGCTGAAGGCAGGCAACCCTATATATTCGTGAACGGCACGTCTAGGGCAATCGATCTGCATCATTTTCATCTTGCCACCTGATGAGGTAATTGACCCCATTTTTGGGGCTCATAAAACGTGGCTGATCTTGAAACCTGCCAGGGTTTGGGCTGGCAACCAATGCGGGTTTTTATCTCCAAATGTGTCTCTTTCGATGAGTAAACGTTTCGATCTGCCACCTTATGATGTAATTTTCGATCAAAAAAGCGATACGACGACGAAAAAAAATTATAGTTCTTCCAGGATATGCTATGGCAACCAACTAAAATCCAGTGTTTCTAAGTAGTATCTATCACTATATTGCATTTCTGTTCTGCCACCTTGTGAGGTAGGGTTTCGTGCAACGGGAGCTCTAACCATATTACACTTAGCCGTATTTGATTGGCTGCTTTGTGGAATTTGATCTTGAGCGCTGTGGAACATATTCGTCACAATCACCTGTATTGTATAGACGCCTTGACGCACTGTACTACGAACGAGATCTGCGTCACGGACGTCACGCACGGTGCCTTTTTATTGCATTCTAACAATAAACTTGAAATTATTTAAGATGGCCGAGTTTTATCAAAGTAAATTGTCCAATGACCGACTTTACAGACTAAGTAGAAGAAGTAGTGAACGTGTTAAATATCCGAATGCTCGAGGATCATGAATCATGACGTCACGATCTGCTAGCGTTTTCTCTCAGTTTTCTCACGAACGTACGAAAACAACGAAAGCAGCACGCATCAGGAACGCACGTTGTTATTAGAACAAGCAATATTAAAACGGTTGTAGCTTCGTAATTCTTTGAGATATCTGAATGGGATTTTCGTCGTTAGGAATATTTTTTGCCTTCTTTCTTTTGCGTAATAATACGAGTACATTTTGAGTCCACTCGTATTTACTATAGGTATTCTTCTTCTCGCCTCCTATTGTAATAAATACTAACACTGCGAAAATTATAACACTTCCCTTTGTCCTAGTTGTGCACAAACAGGAACATGGCTGACTAATTTTGAAGGAATGTGTATATGATAATTAAGTATTATCCCTATAGGGTCAGTTCGGGTAAGTGCGCCACCGGGTAAAGTGCGCCTCATCCATGACATCCATCATTCAGTCATTTAAATCAATATCAGCACTTACCCCGGGGCGCACTTTACCCGGTCGCGCACTTACCCGAACTGAGTTTAGTCCCTAATTGAGGAAACCTGATTCTTTAGGTGGTCAATAACTGAAGCACGAGATTTATTTATAGGCCGTCGATGAGCGTAACAGTTTCAATAATCGTAGTCCCTTGTGTTAGAAATGATAATATTAATATTAACCTTAAGTAACAATTCGATTGGATTTCCATTTCCATTAAACATGATGCTTCAACAACAATACATTTAGGTAAAATTAATACCATGTCAAGCTGATAAGATGTTTTTTTCGTATTTAACTAAGTGATTACCTCATGAGGTTATGATAGCGGTATTATGGTAGTCGTAGTGAACTCAGTAACAACCAGTCTCTCTACGGTAAAACACCGTTCGGTTGTATACTTTAAACATTATTTTAGTAGGTCGAGTCCTGTCAAATTGATCCATTATGAAAGTGACTTTATTACCGTAGCTAGATGTTTTTAAATCGAATAACAATTTGATAAATTGTCGGCTATCCAGTTTCAATTAAATAGTGTGAAAATTCATTGACCTTTCGACTGTATTTTTAAATTACCAATTATAGACCTTGATGCATCGGATTTAGGTCTATTAGTGGCTACAGTGTGTCTTCATTTGTACCAGGAGCGCATAAGAAGCATGAAGTACAGTTTATTCGTGGTATTGATTTTGTTGAAAGTGGCTGACAGAAGTCATGGTGGTGAGATTTGTTTTTATTCCTTTTGATTCTGTTACATTGGTGTTTGGCCTGTTTTTTAATGTTGTCTACTCTTTTCTTGAAATTGTATATATATTTTTTACAGACAATTTTTGCTCTACAAGTCTGCTAGAACGAGGCTTGAAACGACGATTTTTTTTTATTTATAAAGAAATAATTTCGTGTTAAATAATTTCTTTGTAAAATCAATCCTAATAGGTACTTACTTACTTGGAATTCATCGATCTTCAACTAAAAATGGGAGAAACTAGCTTTGCTCTGTGAGAACACGAAAAAAACATTTTTCTGGGAAATGAGATACATGTAGAGATCAATTTATCACCGCCGTGAACCCAAGTCGTAAATGCCATCAAAATCGTTACAGGCGATTTAAACTATGTTAAGGCGCCGTAGGTTCATGGTCTTCTCTCCCTCTCACTGAGCATAAGCGTGAGCGAGATGGAAGTGCGTGCTCGGAAGCGCGTAAATCATGTTTTTTAATTTTAATTTTTTGGCCGTTTAAATAAATAAAAAAGTAAACACTGATTTCCCTCAAACATGATATTACCGATTTTTAGAAGCCATTTTAATATTTTTAGCTTTTGTTCGTAATTTGTAACAAATATTTTAAATGTATTTTAGACCCTTTTAGACCTATGTTCGTGATTTTTTTCTATCAAGCGAAAAATGCTTAATCATGTTTCTAAACACTGATTTCCCTGCAGAAAAGCCTCAAGATTACTATTCGTATTTTTTTAAAACATATTATTATAAACAGACGCATTATATTGTTTCAAAAACACTGTTCGCTTAACTTCGCTGAACCTACGGCGCCTTAACTACTAATGTTGCTCGTGTGACTTCAGCGTATTCTACTGCTGAAGTCTTGTATTATACCGAAGATACAGGTATCATTTTCCATTTGCAATCTTGGAATCCATACTAGGTAATATTATAAATGCGAAACTATCTCTATACCAAGTTTCATCTAAATCGGTTCAGCGGTTTAAGCGTGGAGATAGGTAAGACAGACACACGTACCTACTTACCTATCTTCACGCTTAAGCCGCTATATATAGTTTGAGTCACCGGAAATCATCCCCTACTGGTGGTGAAATGGGGGGTGAAAAATTGTATAGAGCTACGATATATAAATAAACGAGTTTTACGCGGACGGAGTCGCGGGTCGCGGGCAAGAAGCTAGTAATGTACCTATACATCCGTGTGGAGCACGGAAATGGAATTCCCCTGGTGTCTCAGTGGTTGAAGCACAATCGTTTAACTCTAAACACAAGAAAAACTAGGTTTCTCTGTTTCCATATAGGTCATATAGAGCCACCCGTCTCGCCTCGTAAACGTACTAACTACGGAGTTGATATAGTGAGCGCAAGCCTGTACAAATCCATATAAAGAATACCTAACCGCTCGAGGCGAGGCGGCGCGGGTCGGGCGACGGGTGGCTCTAGTGAGCTATGACCTTAAGACTTCTGCTTTAGCTCCAAGACTCAGGCGAGATCTTAAAAGTCCACAAAGTCGTAACTGAAACCCCGTAACTGAAGGTCGGAACTGCTCCTGTCACGACATGAGAGCCAGTATAGACAATTTTGGGCCGAAAATCTTTTGTCTGTCCGGCTGTCGTCTGTCCCGCTGTTCTCCTCTACAGGGCGCATTTCTCAAACGATTCGATTCTCGTGATTTTTTGGCAGCAAATTCGTTAATTATATAGAATTTGTTTGTCAAGACACTTTTTCAAATTTCAATCGCTCACAGAACCACTAGCACTCGTATACTATGTGTGTGTAGGTATTAACTATCTTTCTCATACTCTACATGAAATCAGAATCCAGTTACTTAGCTTAGCAGGGGATACTAAGGGTCACCCCACCCCCACACCTACCGACGCGGAATCGGCGTTAGCCGATCAAAATAGTAGATTGTATGACAAGAGTCTAAAGAAAGCCATATTTCCACGATACCATGGATATTTACCCGAACGAAGTGAGGGGAAATAGTTCGAGGGGTAATATGGCTTTTAGACCAGAGTTATACACTCTACTTTTCACTTCGACTGCGAGAAAATAGTAAAAACAAAGATTATCCATCCACAATAAACAAATTATACCAAGGCGAAAAGGTTGTTCAATCTGGCGCCATTCGTTTTAATAAACTGCTTTGACACAGATACAAAATATTCACACCACGAATAAACGCCTCCCTCTGACCGTCTAGTAGCGGCGTCTAAACGGCCGAGCGCGGCGGACAGCATACGCGGGGCATATGATAAGCTAGGCCACAGTATAGAAGACAGTAATTAAACTTCGAACAAAGGTACATCGCACGGCTGCACACACGCGCGCGTGTTCGGTACGCACGCACACATAGCCTTCGGGAATGATGGAGAATGCTTCAGTCGGGGCCGCGCCGTTGCCGCGTTCGCTCGCTCTCACTCGCTACCATGTCCATACCATGTCTTCGTCGTCGTCCTTTCGGAAACGTGTGTACTGTTGTGTATATGGGTGCCTTAATAATAATGACACTGGGACAAATCCGGAGCTATCTTTTTTCCAAATACCAAGGGATCCCGAGAAGTAAATAAATAAATAAAAAATCTTAATCACAATGAAATGTAAAAACAATTGTTAAGTTTGATTTTACCGAATGCCGCCGCGCGGCACGTGCCGCAAGTCAAAGGAAGCCGCCTCGTTGGTATGAAGACAGCGAGCCGCCAGTTGCCAGTGCCACGATATCAAAAGGAGCCGAATAGGCTTGTAGCTAAGCACCTACCATAGCAACTATTATGAGTACTCACAAGGAAATATTTTAGGTATAGTATTATTGCTAAAATATTCGATGAAGTGGGAAACTAAAAACACATACCTAACTATCTATAATATTATTGCTTTGTGTATACAATATTGTCTAACAGAACAGAACAGTGTAACAGAAATACTTTGCATACTTAAAAGCAAAATTAGTATTATAGGTATGCCCAGCCACAATCGTGACACAGCCCTACGCATCGAGCAAAAGTAGGCAACGAACGCTCCTAAACGGCCTCAGATTACCTACTGTATTATTCTTCTATACTGTGGCTAGGCGAGATAGACGGCAGTCTATCCCGCTCAATCTTCATAGCTTATGTCATGTATGCAGTCACCCACACTTGAACGTTTGGACGGAGCTATAGTCGGTCAGAGGCGTTTATTTTTTTAATTATTGTGAATTAAAAACACCTAATGTTTGAATTGAATTCTGTTGCCTGATTGGTCGATATGAATGTCTAGCTGAATTCTGGTTAGTAGATAGCAAATACGAATGTTTTTTTAAGAGTTGTGATTGGTGGATGTAGCCCCGTAGTGGTGTCTACCCACAGGCCAACCAAGACCCGCAGCTACAGCCCTTCAGGCTGCTGCCAAGAACCGAGGTCCAAAAAAAAAAGAGCGAAGTTCGTATGACTACCAAGCAAGGTCACAGAAAACCTTCCGGACTGATAGTTCCACTGCTAGGTTTCACTAGTGGGTCCAGAAGGAATATCATGTACCTAGGTACTAGTTGACCGGCCATTTACGTAGTGGAACCAACAATATTAGTTTTAGGCAATATTATTTTGGACTAGTACCCCTGGCTGACTTCTCTCAACACTAGGTAGGTTCCTTAGGTACCTTCAGATGCCCGACGGGCAAACAGACCAGAACCGTCAAAATTGTCCAAAATACCAGGAGACCCTACCTAACGAACCTATTAACCTACCTATCATTTACAAGACAAGTGGAGATATACATATTTGCAAATCCTAATAGTCCTATTGTTATGCTGTGGGTCCACGAGTACTTGAAAATCCTGCTCACCTGACACTGAAAATTCGCTATACACTGCTTGTTCTGGAAATTAAGGTGGATGATAAGTTACTTATGGAACCAGCGATGTACGGAGGATTGTCGTTGTCAGGTGACAATTGTCAAGTTGGTGAAATAGGGCCCTGGTCACCGGGTCCACGCGGGCTTTAGTAAACCAGCTGACGCAGTACCACAGAGTACCATTAACAACTGCCATTATTTTCCAGACTGCATCCTCTCCCTGCAAACTGACTTCGGCAGCCCATCGCCTGTGTACCTCCTGGGAGGAGAGTTCCTGAGGCCCAACACCGCGAGTGGCGCCATCTCCCTGCGGCGCGGCGCCGCGGTCACCGTCGCGTGCCCGCAGCGGACGGTCACCCTCGCGGGACAAGCGTCTAGGAAGGAGGCTGTGGTTAGTACTTAGTACCAGGTTTAGAGCTAATGATGTAACGTTAACGTTGCCATTGACGGCGCGAAACTGAAGCGAGGTCATACAACTGACGGAGTTTTAGTGTGCCACTTTTAGAGCGCTTGTAACATACTTATCTACTTATTTTTTGTATTACATCATTGTTTAGTTAGAGCTGTTATATCTGTCGCAGTGGAATAGTATAATCCGCCATATTACATAAGCTAGCAGTTTTACAAAACAGCGCTGTTTTGTCCTGGTGCTGTTAGCTGTGAGGTCCAGGTTCGAACCCCGGTAAGGGCATTTATTTGTGTGATGAGCACAAATATTTGTTCGTGAATCATGGCTGGCATCTATGTATTTAAGTATTTATTTATCCATATAAATATGTACAGTCGAGTTCATAAATCCCAAAGGTTCCCAAAGTCACGTTGCCAAAGGTTCAAAAATGTCCGTGCAACCTTATGCCCTTAACAATAAATCTTGTTCACATTTGTGATCAAAATAGCAAAGCTGTTACACACAGTACCTACAAGCTTTGTTTAGTTTAGGATTAAGTAGGTTGATTTGCCTAAGATTGTCCCGAAATATTTTGTTTTTGTGCCTCGTCAAGTCGTCACTCTCGTCCGTATAATGTTCACTGGTAATTTCCCTATATTTATCGATTTCGATTGTCCCTACGTGCTGCAATCCGGAAATTCAAACAACAACGTTAGCTTTACATATGAATAACATAAATAAAACATAATGTATGAATGATTGTACCGTAGTTGATATTGTAGCACGATCCTTTACTGCTGATGTATACCTACCTACTGTATCAACAAGCCATGCGTCATATTGCCGTCACACTCAGTCTTAGGTAAGGATAAAAGTTGACGGTGGGACGGCTATATGACGCATGCCTTGTTGAACGTGAAAGCGCAGTGATGTAAATATAAGAAATAAGAAAATTTTATTCACTCAAAATACCCTTGTTTTACAAAAATATTCTTCTGCCAAACTGCATGACAGTTTGTTCGCAGAGGGACTCCCTTACAAACAATAGATGGGTAGGCTTAGCTATTGAGTAGAGTATTTTAATTTTATAATTTTGTTTTCTAATGGTAGGTACAGCTCACGTGATCACTTTACTTTAGACTACATTTCCAGTTTAGATTTTGTTTTTTCTAAGAAAAACTCCTTCACTCTAACCTTAAACATTCTAAATGTGTTACATTCTCTTATATCATACGGTATATCATTATATATTTGACTTAGCTTATGCTCACGCAGCCCGGGCTCCATTTGAATGTATATCATGCTTGTAACAGGAGCAATAAATGAAGACGGTCGTTTTAAGCCAATAAGCCTGGTTGGTAAGAAATAGGTATAGTGCGAGAAAAATCGAGAGGAGGTATGTCGCGGCCGTCCCATGATAGACGTGCAAGCCCACTCACCACGTTGTTCTTGGATCTCAAACTATCTGCATTCCAGACTTCATCACAATCAGCAGTTTAAGAGTAGTAAAACAGATAGACAGCAGGCAGTTATTTTCGCAACTATAGTAGCGTGGCGTTCAAAGGGGTTTTCTCCGAAGTCTGCTTCGTCATTTTAACGGTCGCTTTTCTCTCCAGGACGCAAAATGCGTTACCAGCTCCACCTTCTCCGTGGGCCGGTGGACCGGCGAGTTCAAGCAGCTGAATTGCAGTTCAGCACCGGTGTTCACAGCCAAGGAGACTAATAAGGCGTGCTACAATGGCGGACAGAAGACGGTCAAGTTAGTAATGTTGCGTCACATCAGTCCCCATATAATGCAACTTTTTTTTAAGCTCATCTCGACGCTCACCCACAAATATATCTTGACACTGCGATGTGTTAACTAAGCGACGACGGTAGGGTAGAGGTCTAGTTTCGTGATCGGCGGGGTGACCCGTATTAGCGCTTAGCGAATAACAGCCCTGGCCCCTATTTCACCAACTAGACAATTGTCACCTGACACTTGCAATTCGCCATACATTGCTTGTTCTAGAAGTTAAAGTGGTTGCTAGGTTACTTCTGGATCCAGCAATGTACGGAGACTTGTCGTTGTCAGGTGATAATTGTCAAGTTGGTGAAATAGGAGCCCGGTGGTCGAGTGTGTAGCGCTATACGTAAGTCGGATAGATCTAAATGTGATTTGTTGTATGGGAAAAATCCAGTTGAGTTGTCCTGATGTACGTTCTAATAAAAGTTACAAAAGTCAACCCACGTAAAATGAGCTCTGGCGGCCATACATTTTATATGGCACCCGGAGCTCTTTTCAAATGTGTGGAGATAAAATCGCCTCCGGCTATAAAGTGACAATTATACCGCGTGGAAATCCCGCCTAGTAGATGGGGGCTCTCCCTCTAGTTTAGGTACCTTATAAGTTATAAGTATGTTGTATCATATACTTATTTCCTATATCTGCCTTTCAAGAAAATACAGAGAGGTCGCTAGTAGCGGCGGCAAATGTGATGGAAAGTTACGCTTCAGTAAATTGTTTACTAAGCAGAAACCTCCGATAACGAAATTCTAAAATCGATCAAAGTGGAAGATGAAAAATTATTCGGACGGATTCCAGAGGTCGTGGGTTCAAATCTGGCTCGTGGCGAATAATTTTAAAATTTCCTCTTTGATCCAAGTTTAAGATAAGCTTCGTATCTGGCTCGGTAGCTCAGTGGTGAGAGCTCTGCTGTACCGGCAATAGAGAGGGCACAGGTGCGAGTCCTGTCTTGGGTTTATTTTTCCATTATATTTGTTCTCTGTATCGTTTAAGTATGTTGTACTTTGTACTCACCACGGGCGGTAATAAAGAAAGCTTATATTTTTAATTTTCTTGTTTTACCACCCTAGGCACCCTATGCGTGCAGCGGGGCGGAAATGGGCGGGGATCACAAGCAAAGCCCCTTTGCGTTGCCTGTTAGGTAGTTGTGAAATTCATGGGGGTATAGAATAGGAGGGGAGGCGGTGGGCCCTATAGTCACCCCAGAATTGTATGTTGACTAAGAGCCTGGGTTCATCATCATCATCAGCCTATATTACGTCCCACTGCTGGGCACAGGCCTCCTCTCATGTATGAGAGGGAACGGAAGAGCCTGGGTTATTGACTCTCAATTCCATGCTTGTCTTTTAAATCTTGAGGACCACGGTAGCCTAGTGGTTCAGGCATGCGGCTGTCAAGTGGCGGTGAGTTTTTCGGCAATTACGTACGGAATATGTAGGTACCGTTAGCTCTTCAGTGAAAAAACATAGGGATAAAACCGGTCTAATTCCAATATCAGGTCTATATAGTTTTCCGTGTGGGTTGGAAGGTCAAATTGCAGTAGCTTTCGTAAAACTGGTGCCTATATGCCAAATCTTGGGATCAGGTGCCGGACCCCGGACTCCTTTATAGATCACAACCGGCAATACCTAACGCTAGGAAGATAATATCTTTTTAACCGACTTCAAAAAAAAAAAGGAGTAGGTTCTCAATTCGGCTGTTTTTTATTATTATTATTTTCAATGTTTGTTACCTCAGAACTACGTCATTGATGAGCCGATTCGAAAAAAAAATTCTTTGTTCGTAGGTATGTACATACTTTCAGGTGGGGTCCCATTTTTTTCAAAATTCAGTTAGATGATGGGATCCATGAGGAATTGAGGGAACTCCTCAATTTTATTAGGCATGCGTGTAGTGATTTTGGTATTTTCTGTTATAACTCGTGTATTTACATCCGGAATCATAAATTTGGTGGCGAGGAATTTATGGTGAAGACCTCAGGTGACTTAACGAATTCCTCAATTATGTACTTAAAAGTGCAAAAGTACGTCACAGGTTCTGATAAGATTCCGTTGAAATAGGAACTAATGAAGTGCAGCCATTGGTGATGATCTTGGGGAATCGATGGAAGTCCTCAAATATTATCGGCCCACAAACAGCGATTCGGTTTTATTCTTTAGTAATCAACGCATTTGCTATCGGAAATCAGTTCTTGTGATAAATAGTAAAAAAAAATAGGAAATGTTCTCGTGGCTTGGCGGAGTACTAAATTGAAGTCGGTTAAAACTTTGTTTTTAAAGTAAATTATTAAATCCTGCCGGGCCCATGGAACACAGCCTTAAATACACCCATATTAAATTGAGATGTGTAGCTTCGTGTAATGTAGGATTCCCACCAAACGGGCCGGGTCAGGTCGCGTGGCGCCGCGTCTAAATAGAGAGTGCAGTTGGCAAAAGCCCCACGGAGCCGGTCACATTGACGACAGCCGACCACAGCCGTCCACGTCCGCGAGGAGCCGACCGGCAGCAAGTAAATTCAAATATGAAATTTAACGTCTACATTAAAGCTTCAAATTCCTTTGGCAACGTGTAAAAAGCGCTCAGGCGCGCTCCGCCCCGGTCCGATCTGTGAGAATAGTACATAATGGGTCGCTGATTGTATATTTTTCCCCCTAGAGTGGGCTACACAGTCCGCGAAAGCTTCCACGAGCTGTACGCGGCCTGCTTCGACCGCGGCAGGCTGAACACACTCTTCGTAATACACGAGATCCGCCCAAGTAGCGTGAACGCACAGTCAGGACACAACCGGCCTCAATTCACAGGTTACTTTACAAGCTTTCTATTAACTTGCAATGTATTGTACGTATAACTATAGGAGACGCTACACGGGCCGATATCGGCCGGTCTGCATGCCGGCCGACGCGTGATTCGGGCCGTGTGGATACTGCTACGGTGGCAAATAAGCATACGCGATACGGCATGGTGATGGTAAAAAGACATAGACGCTTCCAAACCACTAAACTGTGCTAAACTTATCTTTAAAACAGTTCTTGCGTTTCAGGTGGTGATCTCTTCCCGAGAGCAGTCCACATAGAGAAACTGTATAAAACACAGTATGAAAAAGACAGATTCAACGACATACTAGGGCCTGGCATGGCTGACAATTACTTCAGCAAAAAACAAGTGAGAACCCTTTATTTTACTGTAGTTTGTCGCGAAATATAAGCTATTGTGACATCGGCTCGCAACATTGAACTGAAATTCGTAGGAATTTCAGTTCAATGTCGCGAGCCGATGTCAGTTTCTCGCAATGACATGACCGCGAGTCTGTCTGTTTTCTCGGGCGAGTTAAGCCTGTAATGTAACGCACTGGCGCAGCCAGCGGTGACGGTCAATAGTAAACTTGACAACAAGTTAACTATTGACCGCCGCGGTCAGCCCGCGCCAGTGTGTGAGAGGCTTTATGCTACCGATGAGCGACAAAGCTCCGAGTCGCGCCGATTTGTCTACTCGCGGGTAAGATGTGCTAGCCCCGCAGTGTTGCCAGTTAACACTTGTAGAATTGTAAGTTGTAGCTTCGTGGGCTACGGGCGCCCATTTTATACCTAGCTAAACAAGCTGTGTTGCCCGTTTTTCAAGAAGCTCAGGGCACCGTGATCGGTATTTGGCACTTTAAAATTCGCTTTTTACCACTTTTATGCGAAAGCTATATTTTAAATTATTTAAACTGAGCTCATGAATGGCCATTGTACCGAGCTCATGAATAGCCTTTGTTTGCGTTCAGCACATGCCAATTTTGGTTTGAAAAAAAAGGTTGGCGTCACATAAAATGTTCATTGTATAATGAACTCTGTATCGTCTTATTCAATAGATTCAAAATGGACTAAAATATAATAAAAAAAACCCGTTCCCAGCGACGGCGTGTGTGGTATTTTATCTCGTAGCTAACTTGGAATCTGTAGTATAAGAAGATAGCGTTCATTATTCAATGAACATTTTACGTGACGGTAACATTTTTTTGCAAAATTGACTCGTGCTGAACGTAAACAAAGGCTATTCATGAGCTCAGTACAATGGCCATTCATGAGCTCAGTTCAAATAATTTAAAACTAGGTATACTAGATAAATCACCACAGTAATTATAAGCATGTCTCATCCATTACTGTTTCAGTTCCTGACTCGCGGGCACCTGGCACCCAGAGCTGACTTCTCCCTTAAAGCCCTGCAGCGGGCAACCTTCCACCTGGTCAACGTGGCGCCGCAGTGGATGCAGGGCAACCGTGGCGACTGGGGTGCTCTCGAGGAGGTACTGTAACAGAGGACCCGATTCTACAGTGGCCTCTAGACTTCCTAATTTTATTTAGGTGTCGCTAAAACACTTTGCTATTCTATGAGCAGCTGTTATAATCAAATGACAGGGCTAATTTGAAGACGTTTCTTATTTCAGGCGGTCTATTCAACTTAGCTTAGCTGCCTAAATGCTATTCTAAATATTATGTCGTTTTTAATCTGCCGCCTAAATTATGTAAAAATATAAGACAATTTAGTTTTAGGCTAGTTAAGCCATGTGCACGTAGAATCGGGTCCAGATTCTTCGATAGCCCAGCGAAAGGGTGGTCGGAAAGCGTGGATTCCCTAGAGAGTAGCCACGGCGATTATCAAAAGAAATAAGCCCACTCATCTTGTGGGCCTCATTGGCAGCAGCTTGTGTTGTGGTGAAGGCCCAGCTCCTTTCTCCTTCGCTATGCCTAGGTTTTAAAAGCCTCTACTTCAGCACAGGTTAGCGTATAATCACATAGAAAGCAGTAAAAGTATCTAGGAAACCACCGTGGTGTCTCTGCGGCTGTAACGGATGCGCGCGCCGATAGTCATTTGCCTACTGGTCCGCGAATGTTCGGGACGGAGCTATTCTGAAAGGGCGAGATTCGCTTGGCATTGAAGGAGCCTTCAGCGGGGCTACTCTTGGATCCCTACAAAAGTAAAGTAGGGTAGAGGAACCAAAAGATGAACGGTTAAGCGATTATCCCAACTTTGGGATTTTTTTGTGGGAGTTGTAACCTAGTTTGTACTTATTTTATTTTTTTATCCGATTAAGTATATAGTCGAGATTAGATTTGCCTATTTTAACCTCTCCTATTACAACACAGTATTTTAAAAAAAATGCTTTTATGTTAAAGTATGCCTGTTTGCCCAGAAGATGAACGCTGTGCCCAATGAGTGAACATTTTGGCACCAATAGTTGAACGAAGAAAACGAATGACCGTGCAGCCGTCCAACTTTGCCCATATTGTAAATTTGCCTACAATTTTTTGCCCGGTCAAAAGTCGCCAATATATTTTACCTATTAATAATCGTTACTCATACAAAGAAAACTGTTAGATAAATAAACCGAAACGATACAGTTAATTTGAAAATTATATAATTATCTTTATTAATGCCGGGCAAACTTGCCAAATTTCACGTATCTTTGATATTAAGAGTTCATTGTACTAACCCCTGCCTAAAACTTGAACGAATAAATTTTGTTCGTTCATCTATTAGGCACGATAGCAAAAGAATGAACGAACTAAAATCAACAGAGCGTTCACTCATTGGAAGCGAAGCCAAAAGATGAACGAACAAATTTTGTTCGTTCATCTTCTGGGCACGATAGCAAAGAAATGAACGAACTAAAATCAACAGAGCGTTCACTCATTGGAATCGAAGCCAAAAGATGAACGAACAAATTTTATTCGTTCATCTTCTGGGCACGATAGCAAAGAAATGAACGAACTAAAACAAACTCCAAAATAACCGTGTTGCGAATGGATATATAGTCACGTTCAACTTTCGGTTCAAAAATCAAAGGTTAAGTAACGATTAATTTAAGCCATAAAAGTTGTATCTACCTTTGCAATACGATTTTATATCAGCTTTTGAAGAAACTATGCCTTGCCCAGTAGATGAACACCGTTCATCTATCGGCTCAGGTACACTAAATTGGAACCATTAGTTGAACGCTAAATATCTCTTAAGTTAACAATAAATATGCAATTTGTGATAGATAATCCATTAAAGGCATTAATCAAGAATCTATATCACGCAAAACAATGCATGTAGCCAATTTATTCAATTTTATACGTAATTTTGAGCTTAAATTTGAAAGCGCTTGCCTTAACTAATTCTCCATATAAACGGTGATTTAGGCGCGAGACCTCGGCGCGGCGACCGCTCACCGCCGCGTGTGTGTGGCAACTGTCTGGGTGTTTAAATGCCAGCCTCGGTAAAGGGATCACGCGTTAGGAAAAAAATATTGCAAGTGCGTAAAATGTGTCGTGAATTTTTTATTACAATTTTTCGACAAAACGTTCATCTATTGGGGGCTGTTCATCTTCTGGTTCCACCACCCTAACTAGACTCATTAGCTGCCGTACACGTCTGAGTGCAGCGGACGGCACGAGCGATACAGATACAGATACAGATACAGATATATTTATTGATAAATTGTAGAAATAATTTACATGTCAATTCAACCATAATCCGAGTATACATTGTCAATTATCTAATTATAATAAATTTGTATTATTCACATTTCCTTAAAATAAATTCATTCACACTGTAGCAACACAGGTCAATTAACATTTTTATAATCTTATTTTTGAATATGTTATCGCTCGCCGAGGTAATTATGTCACTAGGTAGGGTATTATAGATCTTAACACCTAGGACAGTGAGTGACTTTCGAGCTTTAGCGAGCCTGCGGTGCGGGATGAGTAGCAGGTGTGCACCCCTGGTATTTCTACCATGGCACTGACCGCGCGTAGTGTATTGGTCGAGATTTGACCTCACATGTTGGCAGGCCATCAATATGAAGATACAAGGCAGAGTGAGTATTTTATGCTGCTTAAATAATGCTCGGGCTGGATGATCGTAGGGCTTACCAGATATGATTCTAAGAGCCCTCTTCTGTAGTTTAAACGGTCTGTCACAGTCTGCTGAGGTACCCCATAGCTCAACACCCTTGTCGCGACGAACGCGATCATCGATCAATGCCGGTAAAAATATGTCTGAAACGGACTCAATAGAACTCAACTGTCAACACTGGCGGGATTTTGAATTGAACTGTCAGACAAAAAAAATGGATGTAACGGTGACCAAAAGGAATTAGTTTTTGTATCTCGAATAAAAGCTATACCGTAATAGAAATAAAGAGTGAGAGTTATTGTGAACGAGTTTAAGAATAGATATGAATGGAAAGGATTGATCAGTAGTCAATGACAACTGTATCAATCGTAGTATTTATGTGAAGATATAGGAAAATGTCGAACAGTGAGAGATATGTTTAGCAAGGCAGGAAAGAATGGATTGTGGGAGAACTACAATCACGCTAATGTTCATCATATTAGGTACGCTGAACATAGAAGTAAGAAATAGAAACATGAACAGTAAGTACCCACGAGGATAGAATAGAGGAGAAGACAGCTGGGGATCCCGGTGAGAGTCTTATGTGTATTATTAGAAGGATGAGTTGAGAGATGAAGGGATATTCAAGTAAGAGGAACATACAGAATAGAAATAGCCAAGAATATGCCAAATGGTTATGAGAGGACAGGGGCGGGCTATAAGGGGAGTTGTGGAGGCCCGCGGCGGGAACAGAATCCCCGCCAATACGTAAGAATAGAAAGAAGTCAGAATAGAACAAGAATAGAATCAGTATCGTGATTAGAATGAGAATCAAGAGAAATCACTTCACCTCTCACTCATGTATGATCGTACGGAGCAAGAAGCTCCATCAAAGAGAAATTAGAACGGAAAGGATATGAGAATGAAAGTTACAATATACTCGTAAGAATGAATACTTAGAAACACGTTATCCCGTTTGTATTTAGGCAAATGCATGTCAATGACATACATTTGTATTAGGATGTCTTGTCGTTATGTATATGCTAGTACTCAGGCAGAAACCAAGGTTTATGCAGAATTGTCTCACGCTAGAATCAAGATAGAAATAAAAGCATAGCTAAACGTAGCGACAAATTGGTGGAGATGCTGAGCGAAAATTGTATTTAAGAATAGATTGAGCGAAGCATAAAGAAAATAGAAAAAGCATCTTTCTTTGGCTCGGGAGGTTCCGTATGAATTTCCTGAGTAGGTAGAACCATGGTGGATGTGTGGCTTAAGGCAGTTCCAAATATGTACAAATGTCTAAGTGGAAACACTTATTCAAACCTGTCTCATTGGGATCTGCAATGAACATAAGTTTTAGAACTGTTAAGAATTTTTCAATAAAATTTAGCGCACTGACCTAGAATAATGTAGAAAGAGATACTCTATTTATTGTTTGGTTATTAATATTGATTTGATGTGATGATTGATTACATTGATGTGCAATTAAATATGTGGACTAAAAGAAAAGTCATATTGTATATGCATGTAAATTAAATAAAATGATTAAAATATTTGTTGGTCTATGGGTGTTTAAATTCATCCATTTCAAAACCACAGATATTTTAATATTGCTTCTGATGTAGAAAAGTAAGAAAGTTTGTGTATTATCAGAATGTGTAGGTAGGTATATGGACCTCCATATTTAAAGAATATGAATGACCCATGTAGAAATATTTTTTACAATAAGTTACCAGTCCCCGACTAAGAAATATTGGATTATATTACCTGAGTAAATTCAGCTTGGTTACATGAAAAAGATTGGTTAGAATTAGAATATATGCTCGCGCGGCTCTGCCTGCATATTATGGATTAGGTACAGCCTATATCTAAGGTCCATTATACCTGTACTGGAGAAAAATTTCAAGAGATTGCATGGATGGTCCGGGGATTACCCCTACTCACAAACATGAAAACATACAGACCTTACCTCATGGTTGTATTACTATAGGTGCCTGTATTAATGCACTGCTATGTTATTTGAATATAAAAGAATAATAATCCAAATCAATGTTTTAGTAAAATAATAATAACGCCAGCGCTGCGCTCCATAGGTTATGAAATTCTTAAGAATTCTTAAGAATTTCATTATGAATTCTTCTCGTTATAATACTACTTTGACTAATTAAATTCACTGTTGCAGGATAAGTGATGACCATTATACTCACAGAACGGTGGAGACTCACAGTTCGGTGGAGACCTAGAAACTCACAGTTCGGTGGAGACCTGGAGGCTCACAGTTCGGTGGAGACCTAGAAACTCACAGTTCGGTGGAGACCTAGAAACTCACAGTTCGGTGGAGACCTAGAAACTCACAGTTCGGTGGAGACCTAGAAACTCACAGTTCGGTGGAGACCTAGAAACTCACAGTTCGGTGGAGACCTAGAAACTCACAGTGCGGTGGAGACCTAGAAACTCACAGTTCGGTGGAGACCTAGAAACTCACAGTTCGGTGGAGACCTAGAAACTCACAGTTCGGTGGAGACCTAGAAACTCACAGTGCGGTGGAGACCTAGAAACTCACAGTTCGGTGGAGACCTAGAAACTCACAGTTCGGTGGAGACCTAGAAACTCACAGTTCGGTGGAGACCTAGAAACTCACAGTTCGGTGGAGACCTAGAAACTCACAGTTCGGTGGAGACCTAGAAACTCACAGTGCGGTGGAGACCTAGAAACTCACAGTTCGGTGGAGACCTAGAAACTCACAGTTTGGTGGAGACCTAGAAACTCACAGTTCGGTGGAGACCTAGAAACTCACAGTTCGGTGGAGACCTAGAAACTCACAGTGCGGTGGAGACCTAGAAACTCACAGTTCGGTGGAGACCTAGAAACTCACAGTTCGGTGGAGACCTAGAAACTCACAGTTCGGTGGAGACCTAGAAACTCACAGTGCGGTGGAGACCTAGAAACTCACAGTTCGGTGGAGACCTAGAAACTCACAGTTCGGTGGAGACCTAGAAACTCACAGTTCGGTGGAGACCTAGAAACTCACAGTTCGGTGGAGACCTAGAAACTCACAGTTCGGTGGAGACCTAGAAACTCACAGTGCGGTGGAGACCTAGAAACTCACAGTTCGGTGGAGACCTAGAAACTCACAGTTCGGTGGAGACCTAGAAACTCACAGTTCGGTGGAGACCTAGAAACTCACAGTGCGGTGGAGACCTAGAAACTCACAGTTCGGTGGAGACCTAGAAACTCACAGTTCGGTGGAGACCTAGAAACTCACAGTTCGGTGGAGACCTAGAAACTCACAGTTCGGTGGAGACCTAGAAACTCACAGTGCGGTGGAGACCTAGAAACTCACAGTTCGGTGGAGACCTAGAAACTCACAGTTCGGTGGAGACCTAGAAACTCACAGTTCGGTGGAGACCTAGAAACTCGCAGTTCGGTGGAGACCTAGAAACTCACAGTTCGGTGGAGACCTAGAAACTCACAGTTCGGTGGAGACCTAGAAACTCACAGTTCGGTAGAGACCTAGAAACTCACCTAGAAACCTACACAGTACACACATTTAAGAAGTTAAATGTGTGCCCATACCTGGGTAAAAAAAACGTGATAAGAGTCTAGCCTAGGAATCCTAGTGTGGTCTCGTTAGAATTAAAAGTCTCTCTTCTTTATCTCGACATTTTTGTTTTGGACCCTATGCTAGGAATCCTAGTTCGGGCTCATAAATAAAGTATTAATTATAGTTAGGATAATGTTTAAGAAGGTCCATAGCCTAGGAATCCTAGTATGGACTCAGGTGTAAAATATGTTTTCCTTTTCTTTATATTAGTTGGGGTTTACATAGCAAGAATTCATACAAGAAACATCGATATGAATAGAATAGAATAGAATCGTTATTAGCCTAGAATAAGTAGGTATATCAGTGTCCTTAGTTATATGACAATAAGTATCTTATTCTGCTATCTGTATTGGGTAATACTAGCATGCAAATACCTGAAATATTGTTAAATGTCCTGAGGCAGGAAATCTTTTCCATTCACTTTGAATTAATTGTACTGTCAATACATCAAAGGACAAACGCCAACGCAGATAACTGACCGTCCTGTATTTATATAGAACCTTTAATACAATGCACATAAAGTGCACGTATGGTCGGTTAGTTGTGCTGTCGATAGTACATTCAAGTAAGGAACTAAGGAAGAAATTAAGCATTACGCTTCCTGGATGAAGTTGGTTTGTGTTATGCGCTGACATAAATGGAAATTGCTTAAAGAAATAGAATTGAAGTACGAATGTAACCATAAACTAAGTGTCAAACGTTATGAAGAAATATAATTTACATACTTTTATTAACCAAAGCCAGCAGAACATCACATGAGAAAATGAAGTTTTATATGTCCCTGTTCCGAAACAGAACAACAATTTGGAAATATTTAAAGGGCAATATTGGTAACTAGCAAAGCCAAACTACCAAAGTGTCTAATGGAACCTGGTTCAAAGCTAAGTCCATGAATAGCGGCTTACCAGATGTTGACAAAATAGAATACCTGAGAGTTGGTTGTTAAAGTTGAAGTGATCCAATTAGTAGAAGGTCTCAACCAATTGAAGTATAAGAATACTCGTTTAAAGAATGTTGTGCATATATAGAATAGGGGTTATGCTAGCTCTAAGCATCCTACAACGGGCCGGCTACACTGTGCAAAGAATGGCAAGGGTAGGTGAGGCGACTAAAGAACAGAACCGAACAAAGAATAGTAATGTATAGCCTTGTAGGCTACACAATCCTACAGCTTGTGAAGAAACTGGAGCTAAGTCCGGATCAAGAACAGTTATTATTGTTTGGTAATGACGACTCAGTCGAAATCAAATCAATATCGAGATGGGAACGATATTGTCAGAAGAAGGAAAATAGAAGGGAAAAGAAAAACGGAAGGCCGAGGATATCTTAAATGGAGCAAAATAAAATAAAAAATAGGCGCTTCATCGTATACAGAAAATATAATATAGTGAAAGAATTGGTTCTTTATCAATACCGTTCTCTAGTGAATGATTACGGGAAAAATCATAGAATAAAATTTAGCTAATCTAAGAAACTGGATCTGCCTATGATACTCAAAGGAAGAATTGTGGTTCAATGGACCACATTTCCTCTCGCTAAGTAGGGAGGGCTGGCCAACGTAAAATAAATATGGCCAGTCAGCTCATTTTATGGAGTTAGAATCGAGATTGGGAAAATTAGATGAAGATGGATATATCGGGTCGAAATAAAAAGAATGACCCCAGAAGAGAAGAATGGTGGTTCGATGCAGAAGAAGCTTTAGGTCACAAAAACACGTCGTGGACCTAAGGAATTATCGGGAAGTTCCAGTCTATCCAGAAATACTTAGTTATTGACGAGTATGGATGTGTTAAGATGCGGGGCAGTTAGTGATGCTTGAGTGCCCTTAAAAGTACATACAACTGTAAGGAAGAAATAAGGTTGCTTAGACACCTGCCTAACTAAATGTACCTACTGTTGATGTAGAAGTAGTTGGTGATATGACAAGGGTAGGAAGTTCGCATACTACGAGGAAAATAACGTAAGCAAGAGGTATATAGAATTGAGTGCTTCCAATATTGCGATACTATTCAGCTACGGCGGAAGTGCTGTCAAAGGTGTATTGTAGCGTCAATAAGGTGGGAATTTATTATTATTCTCTGACTAAGCCCGTCGTATGGAGGGTCTTATACGAGAATGGTTGGCACAGTAAACGTTGTATGAAACTCACCTAAGAAAGACAGCTGGGTGGAAGGATAAATCGCTGAATACAGACAGTCATTGGAGAAATTGAAGATGTCATGAATTAAAACCCTCTAACCGGTGCAAGTTTCGACATAGATTTTTTATTCAAGCTAGCAGAATCACCGACTTATGGTATACGTTTCTTGCCATCAATATGATGCAATATGATCCAGTGGCAAAAGAAAACCTCGTAGAAATATGGAAGAATGGTTAGTGTATAGGTTCTAGAAGAATTATAAAAGAATGTTTATGAAAACAATACATGTGTAGTTTGCCCGAAATGAAAGAGAATGCTGGTACATTATCACAAGAAGCCGCGGGTCAGAACGAAACAATGCCCAGCCAACATACCTAGTCTAAATCAAAGGTGACTCAAAGAACATAGAAAATAGAAAGTGGGAAAGGTCACCACTATAGAGAAAGGAACTGATGGAGCATAAAGACTGACTGAGGAAATAACTTCATGAATTTCTTATGACATTTATATCCTTTAGAAGTAGAAGATGCTGGACACCAGGATACAAGAGTCAAAAGAACCGACACCTTTCCCCCAAAAGAACTGGAAGTCCTTAAATAGAACCACTGGCTCTGACCAAAGAGCTCATTACACAGGTGCATGGAAATGTTGTGGTTTAAGATAGTGTTAAAACGGTAGATATACCTGGTGCCTCTGCTCCTGTAAAAAAAACCTAGATAATAATGTGTAAAAACTAGAAAGAACGGAGGCAGTACGGGTAAGGTAAGGATTGCCCTATAGACTGGAGAACTGGCAGCAGTCCAGATTCGCCCGGCGGTCGGGAGTGTCGCGACGAACGCGATCATCGATCAATGCCGGTAAAAATATGTCTGAAACGGACTCAATAGAACTCAACTGTCAACACTGGCGGGATTTTGAATTGAACTGTCAGACAAAAAAAATGGATGTAACGGTGACCAAAAGGAATTAGTTTTTGTATCTCGAATAAAAGCTATACCGTAATAGAAATAAAGAGTGAGAGTTATTGTGAACGAGTTTAAGAATAGATATGAATGGAAAGGATTGATCAGTAGTCAATGACAACTGTATCAATCGTAGTATTTATGTGAAGATATAGGAAAATGTCGAACAGTGAGAGATATGTTTAGCAAGGCAGGAAAGAATGGATTGTGGGAGAACTACAATCACGCTAATGTTCATCATATTAGGTACGCTGAACATAGAAGTAAGAAATAGAAACATGAACAGTAAGTACCCACGAGGATAGAATAGAGGAGAAGACAGCTGGGGATCCCGGTGAGAGTCTTATGTGTATTATTAGAAGGATGAGTTGAGAGATGAAGGGATATTCAAGTAAGAGGAACATACAGAATAGAAATAGCCAAGAATATGCCAAATGGTTATGAGAGGACAGGGGCGGGCTATAAGGGGAGTTGTGGAGGCCCGCGGCGGGAACAGAATCCCCGCCAATACGTAAGAATAGAAAGAAGTCAGAATAGAACAAGAATAGAATCAGTATCGTGATTAGAATGAGAATCAAGAGAAATCACTTCACCTCTCACTCATGTATGATCGTACGGAGCAAGAAGCTCCATCAAAGAGAAATTAGAACGGAAAGGATATGAGAATGAAAGTTACAATATACTCGTAAGAATGAATACTTAGAAACACGTTATCCCGTTTGTATTTAGGCAAATGCATGTCAATGACATACATTTGTATTAGGATGTCTTGTCGTTATGTATATGCTAGTACTCAGGCAGAAACCAAGGTTTATGCAGAATTGTCTCACGCTAGAATCAAGATAGAAATAAAAGCATAGCTAAACGTAGCGACAACCCTGGGTTAAGATTGAGTGGAAGTACCCAAAATAGGCGGTTCTGAGGTTGTCAGGTGTCAGGGTGGGTGCAAGTCTGGATAACGCAAAACAGGCAGATGCTAACTTGTCGCAAATTGCGTCTATGTGGGGGGACCATGTTAAACCTGAATCCATCGTGAAGCCCAGATATTTCACCTGATCGACTTGCGGTAAGTTAATGTTATTTATAACAATATTAAATTGAGATTCGCTACTTTTACGCAGTTGGAAGTGCATAATGTTAGTTTTGTCAATGTTCAGTTGCATGCCATTAGATAAGAACCATTGGGCAATCTTATGCATAACCTCTTTGGCCTTTATTTTCAAATTATTAAAATTATCTGCATTAATTATTATGCATGTGTCGTCTGCAAACATAATGTATTCAGGTTCCGAACATGCAGTTGTTATGTCATTAACTAACGTTAAAAAAAGGTTATTCCCCATTATGGATCCCTGGGGGACGGAACAACCCCCGATGGGCTCAAGAATTGATTTTACGCCAAGAACAGAAGTACTCTGCTGTCGATTTGACAAGAATGACGCAATTGTGTTCAAGAAGTGTCCTTCGAAGCCGTAGCGATTTAGTTTTTTTAAGAGCAGAGCATGATCGATCATTTCGAAGGCACGCGACAGGTCGCAGAATATCGCCGCCCGATACGAAGTTATAAGATAACTAGAGGGATAGAATTCGGCAGGACGCCGTGCTTCCGGCACGTATCCACACGGGCCGACATCACGTGATTCGTACGTGTGTTTTGTTGTGTTGTTTGTACGCTGCTAATAGTTGACGCTACACGGGCCGATATCGGCCAGACTGCAGAAAAATCTAGCAAGGAGTGACCTTGATTTGGTTGGAAGCCGTGCTTCCGACACGTATCGCCACGGGCAGAATCACGCGTTGGCCGGTCATGCTCGCCTATGCCCCCCTTTTGGTCGAATCCAGCTTCAATAACCTCCTGAGTCCCTGAGTCCGTTATAAAGGCCAAAACCGAACCATATTTATAGACCGAGCATCAAAAAATAAAGTTATCATAAACGCCGAGTGTCCATTACAACGCCCCTAATATTTTGCGCTTAAAATCTGGCGACAGTGGCGTGATCATGAGAACCAATCGCTATCCTCCAATCCGGAATATATCTATCTCGCTTTAGCAAAGGCTATTGCATAGAAAACAGGAATATTTTGGTCAGTACGACAGTACGACGCCACGACTCCAGCAAGATGTCTCGTCGTGCAGGTGGAGGTAAGTTCAATCCCAAATTTTTCACTCAATCCTGTGTGTGTTGGTCTGTTTTATTATGTATAAAATGAGTATTTTGTATGTTTATTATTATTCCGTTACTATTTTTGTTGTAAATATGATATTTGAAGAACAATTAAATGTTAAATTCGTTTGACCTTTGTAAAGCCCTCTCGGACTATGTTATCAGTAATAAATTTATGACAATTGTTCTAAAGTATTAACTTTGTAAGGAAACTATTGTGATTTGCTACGACAGTTTTATATTGAATAAGATTTTAGAAGTACGTTCCAACAGAGTGGTTCTGTGTATCTTGTTATTTTCGATTATAATATCATTTTAACAATTATTTGCATTTTATTGAATTGTTTAAATATATACCCGATTCCATACAAAATGACACATATTAGCCATATTATAATTACATAACCTTAGTCGTATAAAAGCAGAGAGGCGTTTATAAAGCCCAATTAACTTACAAATAAAATATTCCTAAAGTACCTATTCCTCATAGAGTAAATAATCAACTTTGTTCTAAATCATAATTTAACATAAAATACAATTTTAGACGGTTGGTGTTAAACTTTACAAGAATCGTCTTTACTTACAGAGTTAATTACATATTCAGTACTAAAACTACCTACTTAAAAGATGTCCCCCAGGTCAGGCCCCGGCGGCAAGGTCCCCATTATGCTGGCTGCGTTCCCCCTCTGGATCATTTAAGTAAAGTAAAGGAAAGTAAAGTTTTATTCAATATAAATTCACGCCGAACACTTATTGAATGTCATATTTTTACATATACACTTTAATACAAGAGGTACTTAACTTAAGTAATGGCATTAACATTTGTCCATATATCCTTATCCGGTAAATATTCGTCCAATCTATAATAAGCTCTATTTTGCAAAGTTTGCCTTACAAAGGACTTAAATTTATTCTCGGACATGTCTAAAACATGATCTGGTAACTTGTTGTAGTAGCGTGTACAGAGCCCCACAAATGACTTTTGAACTCTTCTTAACCTAGTACTTACTGCTAGCAATTTAAATTTATTCCTAGTATTCAACTTATGAATGTCACATCCTTTACGAAATAATTTTTGATTCTTCCTAACATACATAATATTTTCATAAATATACTGACTAGGCACAGTCATAATTCCGATAGTTTTAAACAATTATCTTAGGGAGTCACGGCTTTTCAACCCATATATCGCTCGGATTGCACGTTTTTGTAAAACAAAAATAGTGTCAACATCAGTAGCTCTACCCCATAACAAAATACCATAGCACATGACGCTATGAAAATAACTAAAGTAAACCAACCTCGCAGTAGCTATGTCAGTGAGTAGTCTTATCTTTTTCACAGCGTACACAGCCGAACTTAATTTTTCGATAGAGCAGTGATATGAAAACCCCATTGCAGTTTCGAGTCCACTATTATCCCTAAAAAAGCTGTACTTTCGACCATATTTAAAGTTTCATCGTTAATGTTTACTCCCTGTATACGATGTTTAACATTGGGTAGCTTAAAGTGAATACATTTTTTCTTTTTTGCATTAAGAACAAGGTTGTTGGCAGTGAACCATTCATGACTTAATCGAAGAGCGTTGTTTATATTAGCTACTGTCGGAGATGACCTGTTAATTTTAAAAATAAGCGAGGTGTCGTCTGCAAACAGAACAACTTTAGATACGTGTTGCATCATAAATGGTAGGTCATTTATATAGGTCAAAAAAAGAAGAGGACCCATTATATAGACCCTTGAGGAACACCAATTTTAACAGCGGACCCTGCTGACCGAATTCCATTCACCAGCACTTGTTGAACTCTACCCGACAAATACGATTGTATTAAAGCCAGTGCTTTTCCTTTAATACCGTAGTGGTCAAGTTTAGATTGGAAGTAATCAATGTCATATTATTATTCCGGGGTTTACATAACCCGATTTCGTTTTTAATGACCTTCCAAATGGTCTTAATTTTATCCTTAGCTGTTTTAATTATATCAAAAATAAAATTGGCTTTCGCTGCCCTACATACTTTTTTAAACATTTTTGAATAACGCCTGACATATTCCTTAAAGTTCTCAGTGTTGATTATATTCTTCAGTTCATAAAGTTCAAACAAAGTCTCCCTACTTTTGCGAATGCCGAAACCTTAGAGTAAGCGACAGAAAGTTCAGGACTCAACGCTGTTTCCTTTATAAAGGCTTTTATGCGAGTGTACTCATTTTTTAACCAGGACTCAGGAGGATAATTCAAATTCTGTGTTTCCAGGCCCTTCGGCGACGTGTAAAAGCCAACAACTCCACCGTGACCGTTTACACGGGGACGTACGGCGTGCTCTCGCTACCAGGAACACATGGAGACAAGGAGCTGTATTTGTACACGGACGAGAACAACAACATGGCTGTGCCGGTGCCGCTTTACTTCTATAAGGTGAGGGATCTGGAACCAATCATACAGGAGATTTCTGGGAAAACACATCATGTGCCCGGAGGAGATTAAATTTCTTGAGATCTACTGCATCCTGCAATTCTTCGAGTTCGCAGGACTTGACCAAGAATTGTAGTAAGTGACGATCACAATAGATCAGCGATGGTCGCAGTGATATAAGGGCTCTCACAGTCCGGAAGCCACTACCAGAATAATAATAATACAGGAGATTTGTATCAAATGTCAGTGCCCATACTCGTATGGTAAGCCCTATGTAATTTCGTGGCACGTGACAGTTCCATCCGTTTATATGCGCTACGGCAAAGGCTCACGCATGGCTCGTATGCGGCTCGCGGAAAAGTGGAAGGCCTGAGTCACACTGGCGCGGCCTGCGGTGGCGGTCAATAGTAACTTTTTCAATGAGAGGAGTAAATGTTTTTACCAGCTTTTAATTAACTTGCAATAATTTGTCCGGGTGGAATCTAGCAACAGAATTTTGTAGCAGATATCTTCAATCAATTGAGCTGAAATTTTGGGTAAAGGTATAGTTTGGATGACAATTCAATATTCCATCGACCTCATCTGATGATGGAGACAGAACGTGGCCGTTGCGAACCTGTAAAGTACTGAATTCCCATGAATTCAGTACTTAACACTTTCGCAACCAAGAATACGTAGTGAAAATTCTGTCGGTTTCTGTTGAATGTTTTCATTTTTAGTCCGGTTGCGAAAGTATTAACCGACTTTGGGTTCATTCAAATCGTAATTGATGACGGTATACTGAAAAGTAGTTGGCAATAAAAGCTTGCATCAATGGAATTTTTGACTGAAACTTATATTTTCCTTCCAGCTGGTCCACGACCCTCAACGCCGTGCAGCCACCGCGTTCGTCACCATCAACTCCTCATTCTTCAACTCATCGACGGAAAACGCGTTGACGTTCTGCGAGGAGACATGTCCATCGTGGCTGACGTGGCGAGACGACGCGACGCATAGCTTCTGCTGTAGCTACGAGGAGTTCACATCGGCTATTGACCATGTGTCTTCTTTGGATGTAGAAGGGACATACTAGTTGACTAGAAATATGATTGTCTTAGGTCACGGCAGGTTCAATGATCTGACATGACTAAAGGCGCTACACGTACGAAATCGGCGGACTACAGGCCGCGTGATTCGGCCCGTGTGGATACGTGTCGGAGGTGTCGGAAGTATGGCGGCCCGCCAAATCAACGTCACTCCATACTAGATTTCTGTGATCTGCACGTCTATCATGGGACGGCCGCGAGATACTCTCGATTATTCTCGCACTATACCTTGTTCTAATAAGAGAGAGAGACGGATAGTGCGAGAAAAATCGAGACAGCTCGCGCGCCGTCGCGTGATATCCGTGCTGGTGCTTGGTAGTCCTGCCGATTTCACTCGTGTAGCGTCTCCTTAACCCAAATCGATTTGAGTTGATCAATGATCACAATATTTTAAGTGATAATATGAGGGTTTTAAAATAAAACGCATTGTTTATTTATCGGTATATTATCTAGGTAGGTATACCTATTTATCTCATAATCTATAAAAATCTTTTAACTCTTATAAGGAAAAACACACATCCATCTCTACACATGTGGTGATTTATTATTTACTAGCTTCTGCCCGCGACTCCGTCCTCGTGGAACTCGTTTATATCGCAGCTCCTTACAAACTTTTACCCCCCGTTTCACCCCCTCAGGGGATGATTTTGGGGGTAAAAACTATCCTATGCCACTCCATCCCTTCAACTATCTCCACTTAACAAATCACGTCAATTCGTCGCTCCGTTTTGCCGTGAAAGACGGACAAACAAACAAACACACATACACACACATTTTCCCATTTATAATATTAGTATGGATTAGTCTAACCACACTGCGGTGGCGGTCAATAGTAAATTTGACAGCTAATGACAAGTTCACTATTGACCGCCGCGCCAGTGTGTGAGAAGCTTTATGGTTGTTTTACGTGACTTTTCAGTTTGTCTGCCCGTCTAGCAGAAATCAACCTGTGTGTAGCGACCCTGAAATGCTTAAGGCATATCCAGACGCTCGTGCCTGCCGGACTGCCAACTACAAGACCGAACGATAGGATGTAATTTGCCTACGAATTGAAATCCCTCTCATAACTTGCATGGCGATTGCAGTAGTATGCTACGCAGGGCAGTCTGAATGCAGCTTTATGGTCCGACTGGACGACCATATAAAGGCCATTCATTACACACCTTGCAATTGGTCACAACTCGCTATTCATTTCATGCTGTCGCAGAGCGCGCCGCGCGCTATGGCGGCGCCGAACACGATTCCGATCTGTCAACGTCAACATACCCAGAGATTAAGCTATAATATGGGTGTAGGCACTAAATAGAAAGTCCAAAGTTTTAAGAAGTTGAAACTTTGGACACTGATAACTTCGTGATTATTTAACCTTTTGCTTTGTTTTTTTATATGTATATATTACAACATTTATTATTATATTTAGTGTCTACACACATATAGCTTCATCTCTGACGGTTGTTATGAAAAATTGCAAGGTGTATAATGGCTTTAAACAGATTGACATTCTGGTACTATAGACAATCGAACCAATGCTTTTCACAACACACTCTTCAGTTCACACTTTCCAGTGAAAATAGAAAACATTGCAAGAGTTATTGCAAAACACTAGAATAGCATTATTATAGTAAGTCTAATAATTTATTATACAATTATAAATAAAAAATAGCTTGTGTAAAATAACAGCTTTAGAATTTCCATAGTATAGCGTGCAACTATATACAATGCTCAGCATAGCTTTTTTTAAATTTGCAGAACAATACTGAATTCATTCATTAAATTCATGTAGACTGTTGTCTACTTTATTGTAGTTATCTTTGAAACGTTACAAAAGATGGTAGATAGCCATCGAAATGACAGAGGGCCATAATATATGTCTCTGGCGCTTCCACCAGCGACATTTTACGGCAGTTATATTATAACATTATGCGAGTGCAATGCATGTCGTGTATAGTTTATACAATTCATAATACTTAAACGGCAGGTTAGCGGAACGCCCGCGTTTGCATTACCTTTAGTGATGTGCCGGGGAATATTCCCTTGTTCCCGGGAATATTCCCCAAACAGGGGAATATTTAAATACACATTAGGAAAATTTAAGTTGTAATAAAAGTAATTAAAATGAATAGTGCTACGACAAATGAAGTGCTATTCGCCAAAAACTTCAATATTGTACTAATTCTGCCTTTTTATCTCAATTACCATCAAATATGTGAATATTTTCATATTTTGTATTCGTACACATTTTATCGTAATTGTTTTCCTTAACTTCGTATCGTTTTTGTTACTTGCAGAAGTACTTTTGTAAAATTTGTTTTTTTCGGCTCGGGGAATATTCCCAATAACTGGGAATATACCCATTATTCCCGGGAATATTCCCATTGTTCCGGGGAATATTCCCAGGAACAATGGGTATTTACTTTTGCGGATAAATTACACTGGTTAATGTACTGGTGGCGCGGTGGCTGGTAAACAAATAAATATATTCTGATTCTGATTCAATATTCCCGTATTTTCCCTTGTATGGGAACATTCCCGCCTGGGGAATATTCCTGGGAACGGCACATCACTTATTACCTCAAGACAACAGTTGCCATGTCCAACGACATCTATAGTGGACCTAGGTTACAACAGCGGTTTGTAGTCGCCCTGGGCATCAATGATATTCTGCAAACGCTGTCTCATAGAGCCAACCAGACTCATACATAACTCCGTGGCTTTATGCGAGTCCCATAGCTCCAACACATGTTGCTTCAAGGTAGTGAAGTCTTTCACCTTCTCACTGTCCCACCCCCTGACTATTCTGTCCCAAACGTCTTGCACAGGATTCAGGTCAGGGGACTTAGGAGGCAGTGGTATTTCAACCAGATTCTCCTGTTTCTTAATCCACTCTCTCACAAACCTTGATCTGAAAGATGCTGCACCATCTTGGACGAATTGTAAAGGCACGCTTTGCGTGACTGCGGTCGCTGTTGGTACCATAACATCCTGCAAAATACCTATATAGTCGTTGGCTGTAAGTCTACTTTTCACCTCAAGGATATGACCAGTGCCCCCAGCCGAAATCCAACCCCAAAAGCTCATAGTGTGCCCTATAGTTTTGAAGTTCAGTCGACTCTTCTTCTTCCTCCCCAGCGAGATTTTTCCGTCTAAGCAGTTCACCGTTTTGACGTCGATGAAAATGGCGTGGGTGAAGTCGTAGTCTAGGTATTTCTTGGCGAAGTTTAGCCGCTGTGTTTTGTGTCTGGGGGAGAGGATGACCTTACGGACGGGGGTCTTTTGGACCCCCAGATCGTGGAGACGCCGGCGGATGGTGGAGGCTGAGACGGAGAAGTTTTGGGCCAAGTCTGAGGTGGTGACGCGGCCTCCTTCCTGGAATGGTAAAGAATAGACATTGTATCTAAACTGTGTTGGTGGTATAGTTATTTGGGACAAAAACTAGTCTTCCAAGATGGAATTAAACACGACGAATTAGGACTTACTATGTGGTTTCACGGCAAAATAGAATTGACTAATCTTGGAATAAATCATATTCTTACTTTGGTGGTAAGGCTTAGGTGCATAGATTATCATCATCATCATAATATATGCCCCACTGCTGGGCACAGGCCTCCTCTCATGGGTGAAAGGGTCGTATGCATAAACCTTTGAATTTCTTAGCGGATACAGGTTCCCTTACGACATTTTCTGGTCTAAATATTACTCAGGTGTTTAATATATTTTTAAATTGTTGGGGACAATCTTACTCATATCAACCTCGTCCAAAACTAAACAAAGCTTGTACTATGGGTACTAGAACACGATATGCACATTTATATATATAAATAAATACTTAAGTAAATACAAAACATCCATGACTCAGGAACAAACGTTCATACAAAACTTGTTTTTTGCTGTATTTCGTTTGTTTTATAAACTGGAACCATATAAACTAACAGACATAGATATACCTCATGTCATTGTATATGCAAAGTTTCGTCACAATCCAACACGTAGTTTTAAAATGAGAGCGTAACTACGTTTGTATGGAGAATCGAGCTTACTGCGGACCCTTAATAGACGAAATACTGGTAGCATAAACTTGTTCATATTTTACCAGCCCAACTGGAGAATTACCGTCTCACAGAAGACCGCAGACCTAATAAGACTATTAGGGGTGTGAACACTAAATAAACTAATCAATATTGATAATGATAATTTTCGGCCGAATTTCACCTTACCATACAAACGTATTTATTGTATGGCAAGGTGAAATTCGGCCGAGTTTACTGCGGACTCTTAATATCTATGATCATAATCTATTACCTGAACCTTTTCCACAATTTTACGATCATCATACGCGCAGGTCTTCCTCGGCCGACCACACGACACGTGATTCTTGATGACCCCCTCCGTCTCGTACCGATGCCACCACAAATACACCGTATTCCGCTGTGTAAAACTACAAGTTAGCAGCTGTATAATGTCCGGCGCGTAAGCAGAACCGTGGCAGTCGGCGTATGGCAACTGGTTGCCGCACGTGAGGCTCTACTGACGGGTGCATAGGGAATGGCAGATCAAGGTCATGCTTGCCGGGTACTTCGGTATATGTACCTACAATTACTGCATGTGGGTACACTTAATAAATGAGAGATAAGTCTTGATCTGAAACTGTACGTCTAGCACAACTTGCTGACAAGCCGCTTGTCGCGCGACTGAGCGTCCGCTGTCACACTCGCACCGTGCAAATTAGAACGAGGACGGTAGATCCTTCTCGACTCGCGTCGCGGCGCGGCGTGAGTTGTGCTAGCCCCCCCTGGTGTTTGGATGTAGCTTCCTCGTAGGTACCTTAACATGGTGCAGCCGGTAGGATGCTGCCCGACTGTGTCTATAGGCGCGTCCAAACGTTCAAGCGCGGCGGACGGGGCATAAGCTATAGGATACGTTTTAGAGAACAAAATGTTTCCTATCTCGCTCTATCTTATAGCTCATGCCCCCGTATTTCGTCCGACGTTTGAGCGCATCTGTGTCTAGCACACTACAGCCCGGCTATCACCCGACGGCGCGCGAGCTCTTTCGATTTTTCTGGCAATATCCGTCTTTCTCGTATTATAACATTTAGAACAAGAGGTATAGTGCGAGAAAAATCGAGAGTATGTCGCGGCCGTCTCATGATAGACGTGCAAACAATGCAATTAGTCGCAACTGTAGCAAGACAGTTAGAATGTAATGTGTTTTGTTGTCTCATTCCAACTATAGCGAGTTGATATGACACATTGCTAGATGTGTAATGTCCTAAAGCGGCTATAGCGCACTACCAACGATGCAATTTGTCACAACAACCGGCTAGTTGGAGTAAGACAGCAATGCATAGCTCTCGTTCTAACTACAGCAAGTCGTGACAAATTGCAAAGTGTGAGGCCGCGCGTCAAACGATGCTATTAAACACAATAATAATAGACAAATTAATTGTCTATGTTTATTGTGTGTCCAAGCGTCTGAGGGTAGCATAACTGGCTATAAGATACAGTGAGACAGGAAACATTCTGTACTCTATCTTACTCTATAAAATAGAGCTAGAGCTTTGTACGAAGACCGCCGCGTTCGAACGTTCGGACGCGCCTTATGATTTACGTCGGGCAAGCATCGGGCCGTACTCACCACTCTCGCCCGTACCATAAACAATGACCTTGATCGGTGCCCTATACAAGCCCTGCCAGCAGACCACTGCCGCCATATCGGTCCCACTTACGTGCCGGCGTACCTGCATTTTCTCCACGATTTTACGGTCGTCGTACGCGCAGGTTTTGCGCGGCCGGCCGAACGACACGCGCGTCTTGAGAGCACCCTCAGTCTCGTACCGGTGCCACCACAGGTACACCGTCTTCCTCTGAGGAATAGGGGTAACGCTGGTGACACCACCTATTTCACCGTGACAATAGGCATGATGACAGTAATTGAAAATCAATAAAATATGGTGTTTTCTTAGTGAAAATTTAATCATAGAACTCGAAAAATGCTCACATTTCTTTAGTAAGTAATAGATTATTATTTATTTTGATAAAATTAAACTGAAAAATACGGACGCCCGCCATGATATGTTAAACACCAATCAGAGCGCATGACGTCACACTTGTATATACAAATACCCATAACGGCCATTACCACAGATTACAGAGAAAACTTACGTACTGAACGAATAGTAAGACAGGGATAGAACCATGTTATCTGACAGGTCTTCATACGTCATTGTCTCCGCTTTCTCGCTCGCACGGCCGCGCAAGAGTTGTAAACTTTTTAATTTATGTTCATTCAATGAGCAATCGAGCATCTGCATTCTGTTTCTACAAACGTGACGTCACTCCGGACGCCATGATACTGACAAGCGTTTTAGCGCCAATTTGAAATTTAAAAACTAAAATGCATTTTTTTTCTACTTAACTGTTATATTCTCTAGAAAAATCTTATTCGTTGTACATAATAAATGTTTCTAAACATTGTAGAACAGTTTTTCAAAATCTGTCATCATGCCTATTCACCATACATTTCTCAGTGGCGGACTCGAGTATACACCAGAGCTGTGCGCGTAAACAACTACAACTTAGAAAAGTTGAAAAACCCCCGATTCATTGCAAAGTCCAATATCTCAAAAACGGCTGAACAGAATTACATGAAACATGGCTAAGAACACTCGGGATAAAATTATCTATGATACGAAAAAAACCGCATTCAAATCGGTCCATCCGTTAGGGACCTACGATGCCATAGACAGATACACAGACAGACACGTTAAACTTGTAACACCCCTCTTTGTGCGTCGGGGGTTAAAAATGCACCAATAGGAAGCGATGCGCGAGCAGCGACGCTATTATTGGTCGGTGGATTTTTTCGCTCACCGCCTCGCAACCTTGCGCGGCTTTGGTGGATACTCATCCTAACGGGAGGCCAGAAGGAAGGAAGCACGGCTATCAACAGACGGCGCGCGAGCTCTCTCGATTTTTCACGAACTATCCGTCTCTCTATAAATTAGAAAACCTAGAAAGAGTATAGTGCGAGAAAAATCGAGAGAGCTCGCGCGCCGTCTTGTGATAGCCGTGCTGGGAGCCTCCAAATCGGGAAAATGCTCACAAAAATATATTATCTAAGACTCCTAAGAGGCCTTATTCAGGTTTCTTCCCTGGCGGGCTTAGTCTGCCACTGGATTTCTGGGTCGACTAGAAAGAGGGTAAGGCCCTGTACTTTTATGTAACGACTAGCTTCTGCCCGCGACTCCGTCCGTGTGGAGCTCGTTTATATCGCAGCGCCTTTTACCCCCCATTTCACCCTCTTAAGGGATGATTTTACGTTTATATATATAGAATATATGGAGGAACTATACTTAATTCCATATAACATTAGGATTTTAATAGACAAATTGGTCTAAGTGTCAACTTTTATCTAGTATATCAAAGAAAATATTGTACTACTTTTACTGATTTCGATCATTAAGTGCTTTTCAAAAATAACAATAGCATTTTTTATTCGCCAATAAATCGTTACATAAAAGTGTGGCGGTTGAAACGCTTCGCGGCCTTAGACAGTTATCGACCCAGCAATGTACTTTGAATTGTCGTTGTTACACGACAACTGTTAAGTTGGTGAAATAGGGAGAGCCCTATACCACAAAACTTAGAAGTGTACAAGTAAAAAGTTAGTGTTTCATAAAGTGGACACATTCTACATTCTATAGAAAAATGTACAGTAGTCTGACTAGCAAATCGAGTCACGAAAATGCAGCAAACTTGGAAAAAACTGCTGGCAACATCTGCATTGCGGCGAAATAGGGTAAATCGCCAATAACTGGCCACCTTACACTAAAAATGAACAATAATTACGTGTTAGAATACATTTTAGGATAAGATGTCAATTACTGGCCATACTTCAATAACTGGCCACGTTATACTAAATTGAATTCTGTTTGTAGGTAAAAAAGGGTTCATTTTTAATAGTATGGGTATAGTGATTTACACTAGGCAGTTTTTGTATTTTGGTTTACCAGCTGCTTAGTGACACGATTCGGTCTAATATGTCATTCGTAGATTGTCATTGTAAGTTTTGTGATATAGGGCCTTGGCGGCATATCCTTTTTTCGATAATTTACGTAAAATCGCAACATTTTCTAGGATTAAACTTTACTTTTGGGACAAAATTAAATTTATCGTGAAACTAGAAACTCAATATAAAAAGAGAAAGATGGGATGCGGTTTTTTGTGCCATACAATATAGGAACACTCTTAAAGTCACGCGATACATGACCTCAAACCGCAGACAATCGAGCGAAATCGGCGGACTGCATCAACTGCATGCAGTCCGCCGCTTAATTTGGACCCGACTCCGTACTAGATTCCCTTTGACCTTGATCGGCAGTCCGCCGATTTCGCTCGTCTGTATGCGGCTATATACTGTAATCAAACGCTTGCACGCAGGCACTGGACACCCCTGGACGGATATCATGAGGCAGCCCGTGAGCTCTCTCGATTTTTCTCGCACTATCAGTCTCTCTTTTATTAGAACACTTAGAACAAGAGGTATAAGTGCGAGAAAAATCGAGAGTATGTCGCGGCCGTCTCATGATAGAGGTGCTGTTTCGCTATCTATAGGAGACGCTACACGGGCCGACGCGTCATTCGGCCCGTGTGGATACGTGTACTCCATACTAGATTTTCTGTGACCTTGCTTGGCCGTCCGCCGATATCGGCCCGTGTAGAGTCTCCTTATAGCACCAATCATGACAGGAAAGTCCAAGAGAGATGTCGTGACCTTTATTTATGTCCCGGATGGAGCAAGTACGGAACGTTTGATAATAGTATAGTCTTTCAAGAACTGTAAAACTAATTAATACAAAATCCTTACCGTCAGCCCCAGAGACTCCGCAATTTCCGTGACGGTGTATCCCTCTTCTTTCAGGAATATAATCCGATGTTTTGTGACATCGTCCAAGCGATACATGTTTTTCAATTGCGTTTTGTCCTTGCTGTCCTTTGACATCTTTGATTATGTGGAGTTATCAATAGGTGATGATACCCAGTTAATTTGAGGCTTTCTGGTCACTTCAAGTGCCCCATATCCCATTCAATTTTGACAAATCCCTGGAATAAATATTTATTTATAATATAATATTATAATTTGTCAGTACCTACAACATGTTCAAGTCATAATTGCTATAATGTCGAAGTCATAATAAATATACTCTATGAGTAATGAATGATTTCAAGGATAATATATACACATCGCCATCAGGTTATATCCATTTGTCTCAGTTAGAAGGTTATTCATAAAAGTCAATGTTTTACAAGTCAGTTCATAATTAGTAGTATTATCAAGCATTATTAGTAGTTGTATCTAATCTTAGTACTATTATAAATTTATTATGTGATAAAAAGGCCATGTTAAGGCGACGTAGGTTCAGCGAAGTCAGGCGAACAGTGTTTTTGAAACAATATAATGCGTCTGTTTATAATAATATGGTTTAAAAAAAAATACGAATAGTAATCTTGAGGCTTTTCTGCAGGGAAATCAGTGTTTAGAAACATGATTAAGCAATTTTCGCTTGATAGAAAAAAATCACGAACATAGGTCTAAGAGGGTCTGAAATAATAATAATGAATAAAATCCCCGAAACTGTCAAACAACTAAGCGACATTAAGTTATTTAAAAATAAATTAAGGAAGAGACTTATCGAGACATGTTATTATACCGTAGACGAATTTTTTGAGGACCAATCTTTAGCTAACATGACATAATATACTGAATTATAATGAATTTATTATTAATGTATTGACATCAAGTAACTCTATGTTGACATGTACAAACAACCTTTTCATTTTTCAATTGCTCTTGTGATTAACTTTAGTTAAACGGTAAAACCTAGTGCTGCATGAGTGTTCATTGTAATTTTTATTTAGTTATTAAGTAGTATAAGATGTCCGATATTGTATGCCCTAGCAGGGTATCATGTACCTACCAAGACTAAAATGTGACCTTTATGTGCTGATGAACATGATAACAATGGATTAAATGAATATGAATATGAATATGAAATACACTTAAAATATTTGTTACAAATTATGCACAAAAGCTAAAAATATTAAAATGGCTTCTAAAAATAGGCAATATCATGTTTGAGAGAACTCAGTGTTTACTTTTTTATTTAATTAAACAGCCAAACAATTAAAATTAAAAAACATGATTTCCGCGCTTCCGAGCACGCACTTCCATCTCGCTCCTGCTTACGCTCAGTGAGAGGGAGAGAAGACCATGAACCTACGGCGCCTTAATAATGTTATGAGCTTGTCATGTTATACACATCAATTTTATGTTAGTTTCGAGCCAAACAGAAGCACAAGGTTATAAGTGTCCAAAGTTTTAAGTCCTTTTTTCACGAAACACACCTTCATATCAAACAATCGTCATTTACTATGATGTTTTCTTTCTCAGCAATAATAAAACAGTCGTCTTTTTAGATATCTGAATGGGATCTTAGTCAGGCATATAGATATTTTACGTCACACCTGGCCATAATGCGAGTTTTACTGCCCGCTGCGCGTACGGGAAAACTCGCATTGTGGCCAAGTGAAGACGTAAAATTTTGCCTCAGAGCGCATATTTATGGCCCTCACCTTCGGTTCGGGCCACAAACACCTGCGATCTGGGGCATTCACGAATTCACCGCCCTAGTTACGTAATGTACTATTTTGCCTTCTTTGCGTGTTATAACCATTGGAAGAATGGCACTGATTACTACCCGCACCATGCTGAGATGCAACCGTTTCATGGCATTATTTGTTTTATTTTATGTGCTGATCTCTATCCATGTACGTATTGTTGTCAAGAATCGTAGGGGGTGCCAGAGTATTGGAGTGTTGGGATTGCTGGATTACATGGTAACAATCAATCGTAACTCCTTGTGCAAGGAGTGGAATTAGGGAGGTGTGGCAAGAGGATGTCAGATTATTGGACGTACCAGACTATTGAAGTGCCAGATTAGTGACACTATTGTTTGATGATTTTTTTACGTAGGTTAGCTTCATCTATTTTGCCTTCATACATACCATTTTACTTAACACCAAATTGATTAAATAAATATTAAAGAATAACATTATTTAAAGCTAATAAAATAAATTATTTAAAGCTAATCAAATAAAGCTAATGGACCTGTAAGCGTTTTATTTAAGTATAGCTCGGATTGGGCTCAGAATAGAATCGGTCAAAATAGATCTGGATCTAAACTGGTCTAGAAATGCAACAACTGACTTGAAAATAAGTATTTTTGTATCAATTTTAATGTTAATTTGTTTGAAAGTGCAGTAAACAACACTAAAAAGCGAGTTTCATACGATTTAATGAACAGGCGTTGGCCCTGCGTTCAACAATGAACACGTAACAGTCATATACATATATACAGCATATGACCCAATAATATCCATCCACGACAGTTTTAACACAATACTGCTACGAAACATTTGAATCAGCTAATTGACTATATACTGCGTGATAGTGGAGGTCACTTTATATACTTTTAGTGACAAAGTGTAGGATTTATGAAAAATACTTGCCCTTCGGGACCGCAGTCGCCTTACGAAGCAAGCGATTTCAAGTGCCTTTACGAGTGCCACTTCAACTTAGGATTAAATATTAATGTTATTGATTAGATCCACAAACGAATTTTAGAAATATATGCTTCAATTAAGACTCTTTTTGTTATTGTTTTGATTCATTATTAATATGGGAATCTGACAGCCATTAATAGAAGTTTTTTTTTTATTATGTTGACCCTTCCTTCACCTTCAATAGATAAAGTGATTTTGGCTAGGGTAAAAAACCAAATCGATTAAAATACGACTTGGAAAAAAATTAAGTAAATTACGATTTGTATTGCAAAACGATTACATTTATTTATTTCACAATGTAGAATAGAAAAAAAAACATGCATTATTTATTCCCCCCGAGCTCCCTCGATTTTTCTCGCACTATATATTATATACATCTCGTTCCAAGTGTTCTAAGAGGGGCTGCCGCGAAACGAAAACGGACTTCGTTTGTGTATCTCCGTCTCTGTCGCACTTACTAGTTCGAGAGACAGAGAGGGAGATATTCGAACGAAGTTCGTTTTCACTTCTCGGTATCCCCTCAGAGAGATTTCATTCTATTCTGGACATCCAATAGAGCGTCGATCTTCCGGATGGCCACGGTATGCTTTTTCTTTCACCATGCTCTAAAGGTAGCCGAGCCACTAGAACCAAGTCTGTGACAAACTTTAGTTTATTCAATGATTAGGTTTAGCCCCCATGATCTTTTTTCGAGGTTCATTAGGACTCTCCAGCTTGTTTGTACTCGTTAAATTAGCATTTTCTTCGGTACATCTTATTTATCGATATATCGAAAATGATCGTTCCATTGATTAATTATATAGTTTTTCTTTAGGATTATAGTTTAATCTAAATTGGTTGAAAACTCAGAGTTCCGTAACTTTCTTCGAATTTCCTGTTGATCGATTTCGAGGAATTTAATCGATGTTGTTTTTTTTTTATTCGTCCATTCGGACAGGCTAAGACCATGGGCCATACTGCCTCTCAATCGATGTTGAGGCAATAGCTGTAGCATCCCTATCGACTGACGTTTGAGTTTGAGTGACAGTACGAGTTTGGCGGGAACGTTGAAAGTGATAGGCGCGCTTGATAAAATATTTTATTGTAAATTAATTTTAGGTGTTAATTTGTACATATTTAGTCTTAATTTTAATTTAAATTCATAGTTGATTTGGTTATCGGTTTGGTGCGCTTCCCCAGTCATGGGGAAGCGTACGGGAAAGCGTTCTCGGTTGGAGGGCTTGGAGCCGGAGCCAGATCTTCAATCTGAAAGTAGTTCTGATGCGGATACAGGTGCGCCCTCGGAGCGCATACCTGCAAAAAAGAAGACTAAAGAAGATGACAAAGAGAAGTATACTCCTTTCAGGGCCAAAAGTTATTACAGGTTGTACGACGAAAATTCAGCTAAGAAAGAATTTATTGTTTTTCTGAATCACAGAGAGGATGGCCACAAATTTTCTGACAAAGATAGACTTGCTTTGTCCAATGCAATCCGAAAGCATTGCGTGTCGGGCGTGATGCATCTAAGAACAATTAATGCATACAAAGTTGGGATTATGTTCGATCTCCCAAATCACGCCAATGTCTTCCTAAAAAATGAAAAATTATTAAATGAAATTCACATGAATGCTTCAATCCCAGCATCTGAGACCGAGGTTACGGGTGTTCTCACTTCAGTGCCGATTGATTATTCGAACCAGAAGATTTTCCAATTAATAGCTTCCAGTAAAAAGGTGATAAGCGTAAGACGGTTTATGCGGCGGGTAAAAGACACGCTGGGTATCGTCTCAATGGTTCCAACTCAGACGGTTGCCGTGACTTTTGCCTCTGTACAGTTGCCTGAATATGTAACACTTGACCATTGGAGGCACGAAGTAGGGATCTATATTCCTCCAGTAAAGCAATGCCTTCGTTGCATGAAATTTGGTCATATAGCAAAGTATTGTAAAAATAATGAAGTATGTTCAATTTGTGCTGAACCTCATAATTTCAAAAATTGTAATAAGGTTAAAACACAATGCGCAAACTGTGGTGGGGATCACGTGGCTATATCTGCTGCATGTCCAATTAAAAAACAGAAAATTGAGGAAAATAAGTTAAAATCACGTAGTGCTAAATATTCCGATTTGTTTTGTGACGTTGCATTTCCGCAGCTCGGCTCAAAATATATTGACACCCATCTAAGTAATCTGACCAAATCTGACAGATTTATGAATCTACTTGTGGAAGCTATAGTTAAAATTTGTGCTGATAAAGAAACGCCAATAAATTCTAACAATATAAAAGAAACACTTAAAAACACTTTCAGGAAACAACCTTAATTTTTTTCTTTATGGACATATTGAACATAGTGCAGTGGAATGCTCAGAGTATAATAAGCAATAGGCTAATCTTTACTAGATTCTTATATGAAAATAACATTCACATAGCAATAATTTCTGAAACCTGGTTAAAACAACATCAAAAATTTTCAATTAAAGGATACAATGTCATTAGAAATGACTGTGGTAATAAACATAATGGTGTAGCAATACTTATTCATAACAATATAGTATATTCTAATATTAAAACTTATTTTGACAATGCTCTACAAAATATCTGTGTACAAATAATTATAAACAACAAGCAGTTGAGTGTAGTAAGTTTTTATAGTCCATCAAATTCTGATCCCCCATTTAATAAAAGTAAATTTGATGCTTTGATAAAATCTATTCCGCAGCCAATGCTTTTTGGAGGCGATCTAAATGCTCATCATATGTCATGGGGCTGTGTTGATACATTGCCTCGAGGTAGAGATGTCTTAGATATTATTGATGGCAATGACTTGGTTCTTTTAAATAATGGTCAAACTACTACAACTGGTTCTTCTTCTTGGCGTCCTAATGCTCTGGATTTAACTTTCGTTTCTCCATCATTGGCACTTTCATGTGATTGGTCTGTTATGGATTGTCCTCTTGGCAGCAGTTATCATTTGCCTGTAATGATAAAAATGATAGTTGGTAATGAAAATAGCTCACAAAGTAACCCAATATGTAATAATGTACATTTGCCCATTCACCCAAATTACAAACAGGTGAATTGGAAAATGTACAGGCAATCAGTTGATTTTTGTTTGGCTAATATTGATTTTGAAAATATGTCTTCGATAGATGCGCTCAATCTGTTTTGTAATATTTTGCGATCTACTGCTGTAGAGTCCATCCCTAGACATAGGTCTTTGAATAGTTCTAATACGTGTACACCAAAATCTTTGAAATTTCCCCGGCTGCCTTGGTGGAATCAAAAGTGTTCAGAAGCTGTACTTAATTCAAAACATGCTTATATAAAATTTAAAAGTGAACCTAGTGAAGAGAATTATATAGAATTTAAAAGACTTCGAGCTCTTAAAAAGCTTGTTCTTAAGACTGAACGGCGTAATAGTTGGATAAATCTGTGTAACTCATTTAACCGGTGCACTCCTTTGACATTAATATGGAATTACATGCGGAAATTTAATAAAACATTCATTTCAAAACACGCTAGTAATAATAGTTGGATATCAGATTTTCTTAAGAAATACACTCCTGATTTTGTGCTTAATGAGTCTTTAAATTATGTTCACACAGAAAATGATAATGATAAGTATCTTACTGAACCGTTTTCTTTGCAAGAGCTTAAATCTGCCCTATTTTCAAGAAGAGATACATCCTTTGGTCTTGATGGAATACCATATATTTTACTGAAAAATTTAAGTTCACAAAATCTAAAGACCTTTTTAAACATATTAAATCAGCTGTGGGAAGAAAACTTAATTCCTGATGATTGGAAAACAGATTGCTTGGTCCCAATTTTAAAGCCTGATAAAGACAAATTGTTACCCGACTCATATCGACCTATAGCACTCACATCTTGTGTAGGAAAGGTTTTTGAACAGCTTCTAAAGCAACGGTTGGAATTTTTTGTCGAACAAAATGGTCTGTTACCCTGCAATCAGTTTGGTTTTCGTAAAGGTCGGTCTTCTCGTGAGAGTATTTGTCAGTTGCAACTTGATGCACTTAACAGCATATATAATAATCAGTATCTTCTTTCGGTATTCTTTGACATTGCAGGTGCATTTAACAGTGTCAATATTTCCGTTTTATGTAGAGAGCTGTCAATGATAGGGTTACCTGGCAAAATAATAAATTTCTTACAAATGTTTTTAACAAACAGGAAGGTTTTTGTTAAATTTAACAATCACTTATATGGCCCAAGATTATCTTCTTTAGGGGTTTGTCAAGGAGGTATCTTATCCCCTTTAATTTTTATTTTGTACATTAGGAGACTAAATCTTATTCTAGGAACAAAGGTTAAAAATCTGCAGTATGCAGATGATTTGGTTGTTTATGTGTCAGGATCTGATTTAAATCAATTAGCTTTGACTATTAATGAGGCATTAATCAACTTACATAAATACTTTGCTTATCTGAACTTAGATGTAAATTCGACTAAAACCAAAGTTTTTATTTTTGGTCGCAAAAGCATGTGTTTGCCCACAGTTTTGTACAATGACATATCACTGCCTATTTCATATGATCTAATAAAGTTTTTAGGTGTTATATTTACTTCAAAACTTTCCTGGATAAAATATGCTGACAGTATTATAACCAAAGCTAACAAAGCATACAATGTGTTAAAATCGCTGTGCGCCACTTCATGGGGTGCAGACCCCAAAATTTTGTTAATCTTGTATAAGTCTCTAGTTCGAAGTCATTTTGAATATGGTTTTCTATGTTTTGCTGGAGATGATAAAATTGTAAATTCATTAGATAAAATACAAAACAAATGTATGCGGACAATACTGGGTGCATTTAAAACTAGTCCTATCGCTGCTATGCAAATTGAATCGAATCTTCCTCCTATTCATATTAGATTTCGTTATTTAAAAGAAAGATTTATTTTAAAGTTATACAGCTTGCCTAAGAACGATCTTCTTCACAACTTGATTTCTTTCCAATCATCGCCTTTTCAAAGGCGCATGTATGTTCTTCAGGATTTTACTTCTTTCTTTCACTCTTTGCAGGAGTTAAATATACATCTTGATAATGACCTTCTTCCCTGTTACACAGGCTCTTTTAAGAGTAAATATCCCGATATAAAAATTGTAATAGATTCAAAGCTAACTTCCAAAGAGGAGGCTTATTTATTGTTGTCAGAATGGTCTAATTGTAAATTTATTTATACGGATGGTGCCAAAAATAATAATGCTGTTTCCTTTGCAATTTATCAACCTGAAATTAATAAAGGTATTGGGTTTAATATCAATAAAAATGCAAGTATCTTTACTGCTGAAGCAACTGCCATCTTATTTGCTTTGAAACATGTTAAAGAACATAATCAATATAGTAAAGAATGGGTCATAGTAAGCGATAGTATGAGTGTATTAATAAGTTTATCGAGTAACAAAATGAATGCTAGCACTTGCTATCTAATTTTTTCCATTAAAGAATTATGGTTAGAACTATCTTTAATTGGTATTAAAATAGATTTTGTATGGGTTCCGTCTCATAAAGGAGTTTCTGGTAATGAAAACGCCGACTACCTAGCTAGAACTATTGCTAATGCATCTGACTTGTCCCTGGTTCCCGACAGCAGGGACTTAGCTGTGACCTTGCCATATTCTGATATTATAAGTAATCTAAAACAGCGTATGACTGTTCTTTGGGGAAGACATTGGTATCATTTTACAGAAGTTGAGAATAAGGCTCATTTGTATGCTTTGTTAGATAACCAAGTTAATAGTAAGCCTTGGTTTTGTAAGTTTAAAACTTACATGCATCGTAGGTTTTACACCATAATTACTCGTATGCGCATTGGTCATTGTCGTTTAAATTTTCATCTCCATCGTAAAAACTTTGTCTCTTCCCCTTATTGCGATCATTGTCAAAAGCAAGAGGTTCAGTCTATAGATCACATTCTGTTTAGTTGCTCATCCTTTGGCATTCAGCGCCTAGTGCTGATGGATGAGTTGCTTGAGATTTATGGAGCTTCTAATCGAATCCCGCTCTCAGTAACTGATTTGTTGAAGGAGTCGTCTACTTATTTACCTTTGTTTAATTTTGTACATAATACTGTGTGTATGCTGTAAATATGATGCTAAATTTAAAACTTGCTTAAAATTGTATATATTTTTATTGAAGCATTGTACCTATATTTTGTTGGTCAAATGACTTTTTGGAATGTCTGGATGAGGTGTAAGCTTTTTTGAAGAGCTGAATATTGGATTTGACGTTTTTATTGGAACATACTCAAGACTTTATTACTGGATTTGACTTCATGAATTGGATTGGAATAACTGAAGACTTATTTTTTGGATTTGACACATATGTTGATAATACTGATGACTTAATATCTAGATTTGTTCATATGAATTGGAAATAACTGAAGACATATTTATTGGACTAGAGACTTCTGATTTGAAACTACTGAAGACGTTATTACTGGATTTGATCAAATGAAATTATACTTACTGAAGACTAGGCAGTATGGCCCATGGTCTTAGCCTGTCCGAATGGACGAATTTAAAAAAAAAAAAAAAAAAATGAGTGACAGTACTGACGTCTGTGGTACTGACAGTACCAATGCCAAAATGTGCATATGCATTGAATGAAATCACAAGACCGAACCAATCATCTTTGTTATTGAACTAGTTTCTAATTAGTCATAATTTATGTATTACGTGACCTCAGTGAGACGGCTATATGCTTATCCTCAATACGCTCACGATACTCCTCCAAGTGGCGTTCATAGTGCTTATGTCATTGCTCTCTATGAATATAATTCGTCACTTCACTAGTGCGGGGAAAATGGTTTTTATCGCTCCTGCCTTGTTCGTTAACCATGGGGGCGGCCCCATGCCGCTCCTGGGAGACAAGGACCATGCGGGCCTCACGAACTTCCTACGTGACGATGTGAAGAAACACGTAGACTTTAAAAACGTAAAAGCGATCATTTTAGTCACCGCGCATTGGGAGGAGAATAAAGTGACGATATCTTCAAATAATCATCACGATTTGTACTTCGATTACTACGGGTTTCCGCCAGAATCATATAAGTACAAGTACGACGCTCCGGGTGACCCTAAATTAGCCGCGCGTATCCACGACGCCTTAAAAAAGAGTGGCATCGATTCCCGCCTTGACTCCACACGGGGTTGGGACCATGGAGTCTTCGTGCCAATGATGCTCATCAACCCAGAAGCTAACATTCCCATAATCCAGCTTTCCGTACTAAGCAACCAAGACCCCGAGCAACATTACAAGCTTGGGCAAGTGTTACAACAATTTAGAAAGGAAGGTATAGCCGTAATAGGTTCTGGAATGTCGTATCACAACATGAGGGAATTCTTCAACAGTCGTGGAGCTGGACGTGTCGTGAATAAGGAGTTTGATGATTATTTGACGGATGTCTGCACAGCGGAGGAGGATAAAAGAAAAGCAGGCTTATTGTCATGGAGGGATGCTGTGGGAGCGTCTGAGGCTCACCCGCCGCGTGCAGCAGAGCATTTCATGCCGCTGGTTGTGATAGCCGGGGCTGGAGGCTCTAAACCTGGGGAGAGGATTTTCAATTGGGACATGAGCGGTGTGTTCAGGCTGAGTGGATTTATATGGAAGGAAGAGTGAGACTCCCATCTTTGCAACACGAGTCATGAAAGCATGTAGCGCCCATGTGTAATCAATTACCTAGCACCCTCTAGTAGGCTGGCGTGAGTGCTCGGTGCCCCCTAGGGCCGCTGCGCCCGTGTGCAAAGCACACCCTGCACCATAGGTAAAACCACCTCTGGCAACATGCTTCCTTGTCATTTAGACCAATTTTGAAATTGTATTTAATTTTGTCACAATTTATTTTGCAAAGGCAATATTCATTAATAGATTATAATATTATACTGCCATCATAAGCCAAATAGCGCTATCAATGAAATTTAAAATCTACGTCAAATTACGGTATAACTTACAATGACATACACTATAATATTAATTTAGCGGTTCAGGACATTTGGATTAGGACAGCAGTATATTGAAAGAAAAATTTGGTGTAAGGTACTCTGTAGAAACTTAGCCCAGTAAATTGTAAAATTCATAAAAAATTATGTATTCACTGCCACAGTAGATTCCGTTGTGCCTCACACGTGCTTGTAGCAAAAGACTGAAAATGAACCTTACTTGATAGTATGTAGGTTGCCTTTACATTGACAGTGGCAACTTGATATGAGGTCTGGTCGCGTGGGTCACTAAATGTACTGCACCGATTATATTAAGCCAATGGCGGCGAAAAGGTAAAACATGTGGTGGAGGAAATTTTAAGCTTGAGATATGGTGATTTTTTTTGACAAGCACTTATGAGAAAGTTGTATATTTTTTACACAATTTAACTTTTTATGACAATAATTATTATTAATCAGCATCACAAAAATGAGATTTATATTTGCTTTGCTTATGAAAACATGACTGGACTAAATATGAACCTTATTATTTGTCAATAAAGTTCATTTTAGTGTGTTAATTACAGTAGCTACAGATACTAGGGAATAGCGCTATTTCGATCATACTTACGAAGCCCAAGCAGGTGCGAAAGAGATGGCATTGTGTCATTGATCATCGGTTTGTACTACGGCGATTATGGTACAGTCGCTATCAGATATATCGGAGCGGCCAAAGTGCTTAGAAATATCTGAAGTTATTAATAGAGACGTATATAATTACAGACGTGTTCAGATATTTGTGAGCACTTTGGCCGCTATGATATATCTGATGGTGACTACTCGAGAACATGAAAATACATGTTTAAGGACATCATTGATTGTAGTCATGATTTTCATGCTGTTAAGTGCACAACGCATATTATAACAGTTAAATAATTTTAAGAAGAACAATATACACATTTGTTATTAAATCTACAACCAGTTTTATTTGATACCTACAAAATATTAGAAGAATTTGCTTTGCATAATGAAAACAATCTAAAGCTTTAATTTAGTTACACCACAGAATAATGAATAGTACCATAAGTACAGAAGGGTCACTGCCTAAGTGATAACGTTAGCTGTATTTTTTTTGCACTGAGACACTGGCATAGACACTGAGTGAGATAGGGTTGGCGACGTAAAATACCTGAAAATCTAAAGTTTGTTTTATCATGATCATTATCATCAAAGTTAATTATAGGAGAAAAAAATTATATTAATATTACATGAAAACTGCACTCTATGTAAAATTTGTCGGTAAATCAGGGTTTAGTTAGTAGCTGACAAAAATATCGTAAAACATGTGTTACTCCTATAGAAATAAAGATATATTTGGCTGCTATTAACTAAACCCTGATTTACCGACAAATGTTACATAGAGTGCAGTTTTCATGTAATATTAATATTATTATTTTTTACCTACCCTTTGATACCTAGAGGATAAAGCCTCTCAGATTCACGCGGCCCGCGGTGGCGGTCAATTACTGTCGAATATACAGTCAGCATTATATAGTAACTAGCAGGCAGAGTGGCCAAAAATATCGTCTTTATTACTATGGGAATGGGAGTAAGGATGTGTTACGATCTATTTGGCTGCCTAATTATATAATGAAAATACAAGTGTTTATTTTGGAAGCAAATGCAAATACTGACTGATCACCACCGCAGACCGCGCCAGACTGGGAGAGCCGTTAGCGGTCAACAGTAATTTTGACAGCTAATGACAAGTTCACAATTGACCGCCACCGCAGGCCGCGGCAGTCTGGGAGAGGCTTTAAAAAGGTGACGTCAGGCGATTAGGCCAAATAAATAAAACTCCGCAATACTTCTCCAAATCGTTTAATCATACAATATTTATAAAGTACATCAAGTAAATACCTAGTATTATGTAATGTGTAATAAGACCAATAAGTTACAATACACTTAGTTGTATTACATCACCATTTATTATTATAGGTTCATTCATATCAAGCTTTATTAAATTTTAACCTTTTCACCACCGTGCTAATTTGCTTTTCTAATTACGAACATGTGTCAGCGTCAATCAAGAAAATTAAAAATATTTATCAAATATGTTATTCATTTGAAAAATAAAATGCTTGCTGCTAACCGTGAACTATTAAGGCCTATAAATAGTGAGGTTACACCTGGCCCCTATTTCACCAACTCGACAATTGCCACCTGACAACGATAATTCTCCGTACATTGCTGGATCCACAAGTAACCCAGCAACCGCCTTAACTTCTAGAACAAGCAATGTATGACGAATTGTCAGTGTCAATGGTGACAATTGTCTAGTTGGTGAAATAGAGGCCTGGAAGGAATAGGAATTAACGTGATAACACGTTTAAAAGTTGTAAGTATGTCAACGTAGTTGCCTAGTTACTAACATAATGGGGTGTATACATGTCATGATTTGTCAGCCCCAATTTATCAGAAGCTGACTAATTGCTATCGTCTGGAGGCATGTTGCTCTACTGAGGGGCTACCGCGAAGCGCAAACGAACTTCGTGTATCTCCCTCTGTCGCACTTGCTAGTTCGAGCGACAAAGACAGAGATACACGAACGAAGTTCGTTTCCGTTTCGCAGTGGCCCCTCAGGCCGCCGCGTCATTCGGCCCGTGTGGATACGTGTGCGGTGCCAAATCAAGGTCACTCCATACTAGATGTTCTGTGACCTCGCTTGGCAGTCCTGCCGATTTCGCCCGTGTAGCGTCTCCTTATAGTCAAGTGCCTCAGCGTTGCCAATAGGCTTTATTCATTAAAATAATGTCAAGCCTCTCTTTTTATAAAAAAATGCATCAAAAGTATTGAAATTAAGCTTTTATTTTTGTCTGTCTCGGCGATAAATGTTTGTATGAAAAAGATAAAAGCTATTATTTTCCAGTGCACACTAACAAAAATGAGATAAGGATATCAAGGATTATCTTGAGTAAATGGAAATGAATCGATACTGCTTTTACGCGTCAATATTTCACTATCTTAACATTCGATTTTCAACCTTACACGAATGCATGAAAGGTAGCTTACAGAATGCACTTTTTAACCCATTTGCTGCCACAGAAAAAAAATCGAGGTGGCACCCCCTCGCCACGCAAGTTTCAAGTCTATTGCTTAAGGACTTCTTACGAAGTCGGTGGCAGTCGGTAACGAACTTGAGTTCAAGTCAGTGGCGGCCAATGGGTTAAGAGCATAGCGGCATAAAGGTTAAAGGGGTGAAACGCGGCCACATGTAAATAAGCGTAATATCGCAGAAAATGAACCCAGGGATGTAAGGATGTTCTTCAATTATGGAGTTGAGATAGAATTTTAACCATAGTGATAAGTTGAATTCAATCAATTGAAGTCAATTCCCCCGTGTGGTGTCGGTTAGAATAGCATGTGGCTTGGCGGATAACTGAATTAAAGTCGGTTAAAACTTCGTTTTAGTAACTTAAACACGATCAAAAGGTTATCAGTACATTACTCAAGGCGGTAAAATAACGTGTCAAATCGCAGGTACTTGTGCTATGCGATCAGGTTTTCTTTACCGCCCGTGGTGAGTGCACAACGCCTACCGGTACTGGAAATCGGTATTTTCGTGTATGGAAAATGTCAGATCTAGCCTAGCTTTTGCCCGCGATTCCGTCCACGTGAAACTCGTTTGATTTCCGGGATGGACACTATCCCATGTCCTTCCCCGGGACTCAAACTGTCTCTGTACCAAATTTTATCTAAATCGGTTCACCGGTTTAAGCGTGAAGAGGTACCAGATAGACAGACACACTTTCACATATATAATATTAGTGTGGATGTGATGTAATAATAAAAGAACATCCTTGAAAAATGTATGCCTTGATTATTGCATAAAACATAAAATAAACCAATTCATTCGACAGTAAACCGTTTCTTTCCTAAACTATTTACAAATCTTATATCTAATAGCCTAAAGTTCTTGGCCAGTCCCGGGCGCGCAAAACTAATCCTTATCGTTTACATAATAAGTGCGATCGTGACCGGCAAGAATTGTACCATTCAGCAGTATAAAAAAAACTTACTAGTATCCGATTTTCAATATAGACGTTGATTATATGAAAGGGAGCCGAGATATATTGAAGGAAGATTATTTATTGGTATAATTTTATCAATGTAGGATATCTCGAAAATCATCGTGAAATCGCAGCAGGCTTAGACCAAACAGACGAACATTATTTTACTGGCGCAGTCACTGTGGATGAACTACTGCCCCTGTCGGGCGACTATGGAAACGCACACTCCTGTATAAAAATGAACACTAGCAATACCGTTTGTTCGTGTTTGGGTCTTCAGACTCTCGCATCGTGTGTCCATGGGCTAATGTTGTAGTTGAAGTTAGTAGGCCGTTATTGGCGCAGTCACTATGGATGGAGTATTACTGCATGGCTCCTACCACTCGCGTCACCCGCAAGCGGCTGCGATCGCTGTATAGTTGTAGTTAACCGTTGTTACTGGCGCAGTCACTATGGATGGAGTACTGTTGCATGGCGCCCACCACTACGTCACCCGTGAGAGGCCGTATAGTTGTGGTCAACTGTTGTTTGTGGCGCAGTCCCTGATGGATGGACTACTGGTGCATGGGTCCCACCACTCGCGTCACCCGTGAGCGGCTGCGATCGCTGCATAGTTGTAGTTAAATTGTTGACAGTGGCGCACTCCATCACACCCGTGAGAGGCCGCGATCGGCTGTATAGGTGTGGTTAACCGTTGTTACTGGCGCAGTCACTGTGGATGAGACTACTGGTGCATGGCTCCCACCACTCCGTCACCCGTGAGCGGCTGCTATCGCTGTATAGTTGTAGCTAACCGTTGTCCCTGGCGCAGTCCCCGGTGGATGGATGGATGGCTGGTCTACTGGTGCATGGTATGGTGCGGGGCGAGCGCGGTGTGCGGGAGGGGGTGTGCGGGGTGCGGGAGCGGCAGCGCGGAGGCGACGGCGGGCGAGGCCGCGCTCACGGCTACTCCGCCACCGCAGAATATCACCTGCGGACATAACACACTTAGGTATTACAGACAGTCCTCTCTGCAGAGCTGCATGGAAGAGGAAGAGACAGGCGCCCCCACGTCATCCTGACGTGCCCTGGGGTGGCAGTACACCGGGCAAAGCAACCTCGGAACACCGGGGTCACTACCGGAGGCCGTCAGCTTAGGGTCTGCTAGGCTTCCTGGTCGAACTGGGCTGGCACGAATAACAGTAGTGCCACTACCCACACGCAAAATAGGCGCAGATATGACGTCGAGTTGGAGAAACCCAGCCTGCGTACACCTATAACCTACATATACAACGTGTTTTTGGCAATTTCCGTTAATTGCAAGGGGGCATAGGTTAGACCAAATGAAGTTAATTTCTCCAAGACAGTAGTATCTTAACTCTTACTGTTTATCAAGATATTCAATATTTTGATTTAATCAGATTTGCAGATTTAACCAGTCTTAAATGTGATGTTATAACAGCTTTTCAAATGTTTTAAGGGTCCTATATACTTCGAGTTCGTTCGATATTAGGAAAAAACTGCCTTGGAGATACTTTTTATTTATTTAATGTGTGTTCTTGGACCTTCCGGTCTTGAACCTTTGTACAATAAGACAATAACTGTTAATGCTACATTAAATTATTTTATACAAAAAAAGAAAACAATATTTTTTCAAGAAATGATCTGTGAATGTATTTAGCAATATGCCGTAGTTAACAAAAATTCCCGGGAACACCGTGTATATACAGGGTGTTTGCTCCATCGTTTGCCAAATTAAAACGGCAGGTAGGGTGGGTCATTAGCTATCTTTTACGGCCTCTAAAAAAAAATTGTGTGCACTGGTTTTTTTTTTGTATTCTTTTAAAATAATTTTGAAATTTTCTATATGTTGACGCGTTTCAACTCGCATAAAAAAAAAACAAGGAAGTGGTAGAGCCAATTTTTTTGTTTTATTTTAATGTGTAGTGTTGTACGGCACCATCAAAGTCAAAATTATTGGCAAGTAACGTCTACTTATTTTTTTATGAACACTCAAAAAAAAATTAAGATTCAAGAATTTCGTCTTGGGTAACTTTGATTAGCAATTTAAAAAAAAAACTAAAAATGGCAATGTTCTTAAAATTCTTTTAAAAAGTTCCTTAGTCTGTCCTCTTTCTAATGATGTGCAATTATGACAAAAAACCTTCAACCAACTTTATTAATTTGCCAATTTTGTGTAAGGGACACACTAGGCTCGTAACCGCCAAGCGATAAAAAACATATTTTAGGTAAGCAAGACTTGCAGATTGACGACTATCATACGACCGCACGCGTAGCATTTGAAAGGTTACCGCGAAACGAAAACGAATTTCGTTCGCTATCTCCCTCTGTGTCGCTCGAAGTTGCAAGTGCGACAGAGAGGGAGATACATCTGGGTTTGTAACCAAATTTCCTCTTTAATAAGGACGAATGTGGGATAAATCTTTATGAATTACTGAAATCATTACCCAGATTCTTATTTAAAAAAAAAAAAAAAATCTGAATCACGATTGGCCTGTAGGCACAACAGCTAGTAATTGACACAACTCATTAAAAAAAACGCAACGCTGCGAATTTTCACTCTTCTAATCTCAAAATGTTTTTTAGTTTTGTTACTGTTTCTGTTAATCGTACTTATGGTTACTTACTTTACTTCATTGATATTCAGATTCCCAGTTTCGCGTAAGTGTCGGTAAGTGTTTTGAAACGTGTTGCGGGTTGGTGAGCGTATATTAGGGAATCGTTCCTCGTACATTCTTTGCGCAGTTCGTCCAACACCATTAGCTTTTCCGTATGCCTTCAAAATGTCCGCATATTCGTCATTCGTGAATGTAGCCATTATCAAATAACCAAAACTAAACAATAACAAGATTAACAGAAACAGTAACAAAAGCAAAAACTTTTTTAGATTAGAAGAGTGAAAATTCGCGGCATTGAGTTTTTTTTATGAGTTGTGTCAATTACTAGCTGTTGTGCCCACAGGCCAATCGTGATTCAGAAAAAAAAGGTTTTCCTGCAAACAGGAATCTGGATAATGATTTCAGAAATTCGTAAAGATTTATCCCACATTCGTCGTTATTAAAGAGGAAATTTGGTTACAAACCCAGATGTATCTCCCTCTCTGTCGCACTTGCAACTTCGAGCGACAGAGAGGGAGATAGCGAACGAAATTAGTTTTCGTTTCGCGGTAGCCTTTCAGATGCTACGCGTGCGGTCGTATGATAGTCGTCAATCTGCAAGTCTTCCTTATCTACTACTCGTCTTTAGCGAAAGTATGTTTTTTATCGCTTGCCGGTTACGAGCCTAGTGCGTCCCTTACACAAAATTGGCAAATTAATAAGTTCATTAAAGGTTTTTTGGCATTATTGCACATCATTAGAAAGAGGACAGACTAAGGAACTTTTTAAAAGAATTTAAAAGAACAAAGAACATTGCCATTATTAGTTTTTTTTTAAATTGCTAATGAAAGTTACCCAAGACGAAATTCTTGAATCTTATTTTTTTTTTGAGGGTTTATAAAAAAATAAGTAGACGTTACTTGCCAATAATTTTGACTTTGATGGACCCGTACAACATTAGTAATTACAATAAAATAAAAAAATTGGCTCTACCACTTCCTCGTTTTTTTTTATTTAAGGTGAAACGCGTAAACATACAGAAAATTTCAAAATAATTTTAAAAGTATACGAAAACAATACCAGTGGACACAAAAAGTTTTTGGAGGCCGGAAAAGATAGCTCATGACCCACCCTACCTGCCGTTTTAATTTGGCAAACGATGGAGCAAACACCCTGTATAACACACTGTTATAAAACTGACAATGGCTTTTCAATTAAGCGGAACCACACGGACGAGCGGCTCGGCCGAGCACGGTTCACCCTAACACCCCGATCACACGACATTTAATTGACATTGACTCGTATTTATTGTGTACATCCATCACGATTAATTTATATTTTATAAGTTTAATTCAAATTTTTGCATGCCAGGTGCTGGTGAAATGTGTGTTTCTCTGTGAAATATGTATCATACCATCTTCTGTACCACATTTTACGCAAAATAAATTACTTTACTTTACTTTCACGTAACGAGCAAACGGGCGAGACAGTGCTACTCGGCGTAAAAGCGGCTTAGTAGCTCGGTAGCCTTATAGCGGCTAGAAATTGCGCGAGAACCGAGAGGATCTACCACGACCGTCTCATTCGCATTCTCAATCGTTATCCGGAATGGACGACAGTGAATTATACTTGTTATCTACGCACATATCATCAGTGCTCTCAAATGCGTTTAGAAACCGTAGGAAATGACCAGCATTACTACAACCGATTTTACTATGAGAACTTTCTTGTCTGTGGTAGGAGGTAAAATCTGTACTGTAATGTCATTACAGTACAGATTTTTGATAAATTTATATCGTTATGACTTTAAATTTGGAACAGCTGTCAAAACTCAAGTGGGTCTCTATTCTAGTATCCATAGATATTAAAACAGTTATCGATACGAAACGTCAATTCAGTACGTTTTTAAATACAAACCGTATGACATTTGATCTCGAGTGATATGAGTATAGGGACTTCATTCGTTTGTCTATGATTTTAAAAAATAACCATTCGCCATGACGGATGATTGAATTGCCGCCATTGCTGTTGTCATTTTATTGTTGGTTTTTTGCTGTTACTTACTACTACTTATGATATGTGTGTAGATAAAGTAGTGTATGCAACTGTACATAATTGGGCCTTAAAACACTCGTGTGATCCTATTAACCACACTCGTATTTTAAGGCCTCTCATTATGGATCAGTCGCATAAACTACTATTATAGCACTGACGTGGTACAAACCACCCAACTTGTGATAGCTTGGCGACTACAGACAGTAGATGGTATTTGTTATACTAATAAATGTTTATAGATAACTACCTACACGACAACACACAATCAATGCCACGGTCGCACTGAGACCGAACAAGAGTGTGATACCGTTCTCGTTTCTCGCCCGAGAAACCCTTTGATGTTTGTGAAAATACCGACACCGATCGGAGAACAGGCCAGCGCGAGAGCGAGACGGCGGGAAAGCGATCACATTCACGCTTCTCCGGTGTTCTCGGCGCGAGTCTGTATGCGGTATTACAGTAGCTCGGATCCCTTTCTAGCTACTAGGCCGAGTGACTCGCCCGTTTGCTCGGTACCTGTGATCAGGGCATAACGTCAGTGTAGACGTGGGTCCAGGAGCCACCACACGCCTGAGCCGCTCGGCCGAGCATTCAGAATGCTCGAGGGGACGGTTGTTTTGTTCGGCCGATCGCCTCACCCAGCGTTGTCGCCTTTTTACAGAGATCAAAGGGCGGTAGTACGAAAGAATTTATGCCCCTTAAATATCGAACTACGCGAAGCACCGCGCGCCATACAAGATTTTTCAAACTGAATTACCTTTTATTATTAAAAACTTAACTAATTTTTTTTCACGGATGATTAGTACGTTTTGGATACTTTAAGTGGGCTTCGGCTCTAAGACGGTTAAAAAAACACTTTGTATTAAATGTTTCCTTTGTCTCTGTGTGGCTTTCGTTTAGTGAATAAATGTGTTCTTTCTTTCTATTTAATTAGTACGCACCTGTTGTACTTGCTGATTGGTTCCCTGCGTTCCTGGAGCAGCCAGGACGTACTGCTGCCGCACCCCGCCCACCTAAACACACAGTTTATTATTATTAGTGAGAAAACAATCTGAAATAGTTACTTACGATACAAGTGCCGAAAATAGGAAATTCTCAACGAGTGGTGATAAATTACAACACGACCGAAGGGAGTGTTTTAAATCGACACGAGTTGCGGATTACCTATTTGCACGTGTATCGTACAACGTTTTACTGTACATATGGCTCTTTAAAGTTTCGACATATGCACGAAAAGTGTAAATTGTACTGTAAATTACTTTATAAAACGCTAAGCGCGTTTGACGACCGCTAAGCCTAGTTGGTAGTGACCCTGCCTACGGAGCATGATGTCCTGGGTTCGAATCTCGGTAAGGGCATTTATTTGATGAGCACGAATATGTGCTCCTGAGTCATGGATGTTTTCTATGTATTTAAGTATTTATTTATCTATATAAGTATGGTTTTCGTCGTCTAGTACCCATAGTACAAGCTTTGCTTAGTTTGGGACTAGGTCGATTTGTGTAATATTTAATAAATAAATCAATATTTGGGGACATTCTTACTATAGATAAATAAATACTTAAATAAATAAATATTACGGGTAAAATCTTACGCAAATCGACCTAGTCCTAAACCAAGCAAAGCTTGTACTATGTGTACTAGACAACGATAAACATACTCATATACTTAGATAAACAAATACATAGAAAACATCCACGACTCGGGAACAAATATTCGTGTTCATCACACAAATAAATGCCCTTACCGGGATTCGAACCCAGGACCTCTCGCTTCGCAGGCAGGGTCACTACCAACTAGGCTAGGTCGTGGATGTAGTGTGAATAGTGTAATGTGCATGTTACCTGGTGTATTTGCTGCTGCACGGGCTGCCGGTGCGCCTCCTCGACCACCACTTGCTCCATGAACGAGTTGCCGCCTGCATAAACAACAACAACACTATAAATAGGAAACAATTCGATGAAACAATACGGGTGTAAACTCGAAAAATATTATTACTGCAAAAGAGAGATGGCACAAAAATGTGCCTAATGACGAAAATCCCTAAGCTACACCTTTTCCATTCCACAATTTGTGGCACAGGATCCCGGCGTTCAGCCATGAAAATTATAGTTGATTTCTTTGAGTTTTTTTTTTATTTATATCATTGCATGTTTGAGAAAAGCACTATACATACCTCGGCGGGAAAAGGGGTTGCTAGCCTTTTGGATCAATAATAATTTTCGAGTCCACACCCGTATTCGGCCCGTGATAGCGATGGGGTATGGTTGGTCATGATCATGACCAGCCATGAAACCAAAGTGTTGGTCCGCACGAATTTATATTAACTGCATTGTGAACCTTGAGTGAACATTTTTGAGGACCCTTAAATTTATTTATTTAATCGTATGGCATACATTATTTCCTTTTAAAGTTTGTCACTCTTTAGTACCACCCAGGGGACACGAGCAGGGTTGTGGTAGGTAGCTCCTGCGGACGCGAGTAACAGTTGTCCCCCCTTTGTCAAGTGAGTGGGCAGCTCGACAGTTAGAAGTTCTTAAGCCGCCCGACGGCTTCTAACTCGGCTTAACGACTACTGCCATAGACAGCAGCCGGGATCAACTGCTTAGCGTGCCTAACAAAACACGGAAGCGCTCATTTACATTAACCACTCAAACATGTCACGGTCACCCATCCAAAGACGGACCGCTGCCATCTTTGCTTGACCTGCGTTATCGTTTCCGAGTCGCAAGCACCGCTAGGCTATGAGCGGGTCGCCCCTTAGATGGTACAACCGGATGGCTACCTGCGGGCTGCGGCGCGGCGCTCTCGCAACCAAACAGGCAGTGTTGCACCGTCCAGCGGGGCTCGAACGGGATGTGCGTCTTCACCTGCAACACACAATATTATCATTATTTCAAGACAGGAAAACCAGCACTCACCCTCACAGCGTTATTCCCGGTTATGTTAGGAGCCCGGGGTCGCTTTGGCACCTGATCCCGAGATTTGGCATAGGCACTTGTTTTACGAAAACGTCTGCCATCTGACCTTCCAACCCAGATGGAAAACTAGAGCTTACTGGGATTAGACCGGTTCCCTCACGACTTTAAAAAAAGAGGAGGTTCCCAATGGGGTTGGCCGGGCGAAGGTATTTGCAGATGGCGCCAGCATAGGTTTTACTTGTCAGTCCTACCAAAACTGTCAAATTCTTGTTTTTTCTTCGGAATTTCCTTGTTTAGAATCAAGCCGTTTAAGCCAAATCCGATAGAAAAATGCTAGTGATTAGGTAAAACCTATGATGGCGCCATCTAGTCAAACATTTGACAGTTGCCAACCCCATTAGGTTGTATTTTTTTTTCAATGTTTGTTACCTCAGAACTTCGTCGTTGATGAGTCGTATTTTTTTTTGTTTGTACTTAAGTATATGCTTCCAGGTTGGTCCCATTTTTCGAGAACTTCAGTTAAATGATGTGATAAGATTTGGACAGATTCCGTTGCAATACCAACTAATGAAGTGCCAAAGGTGATCCTTGTGGAATCGACGGAAATCCTCAAATATTATCGGCCCACTAACAGCAATTGGGTTTTTTCTCTAATAATCAACGCATTTGCTATCGGAAATCAGTTCATGTGGTAAATTGGAAAATAAATGTGGAAATGTTCTCGTGGCTTGGCAGAAAGTAAATTGAAGTCGGTTAAAATTTTGTTTTTAATAGTACATTACTGCAGAGGCCGGGAAGTAAGGGGTAGCCGGCCGAGCGTAGCGAGGTCGGATATTTACGAGGCTAGCAACCCCTTTTCACGCCGAGGTATGTATAGTGCTTTTCTCAAACATGCAATGAAATAAATTTAAAAAAACTCAAAGAAATCAACTATAATTTTCATGGCTGAACGCCGCGATCCTGTGCCACAAATTGTGGAATGGAAATTAAAAAAGACGGTCTTGCCGGCCTAGGCCTCCAATTTTGTATGAAATGCCATTACGGCTCTCTCGTCTCGCTGCGCCCGAAACGTGACACTTCGAAGCCCATTATGATGAACACAACGTCAATACTTCATTGCATGTTTGAGAAAATGTATGAAACCGATACCATCACAACACAACACGACAGACAAATGTGAACGCGTCTTAAGGCGCCGTAGGTTCATGGTCTCCTCTCCCTCTCACTGAGCATAAGCCTGAGCGAGATGGAAGCGAGTGCTCGGAAGCGCGGATATCATTTTAATTTTTTGGCCGTTTAAATAAATAAAAAAGTAATCACTGATTTCTCTCAAACATGATATTGCCGATTATTAGAAGCCATTTTAATATTCTTAGCTTTTGTGCATAATTTGTTACGAATATTCTAAATATATTTTAGACCTACTCGTATGTTCGTGATTTTTTCTATCGAGCGAAAATTGCTTGATCATGTTTCGATTCACTGATGAAAAGCCTCAAGATTATTCGTATTTTTGGAAACCATATTATTTATAAACAGACGCATTATATTGTTTCAAAAACTCTGTTCGCTTCACTTCGCTGAACCTACGGCGCCTTAATGCTGCTCAGTATGGCACGTACCTTGAGTTCGGTGGTGAGCATGAGTATGTGGCGGCACGGCAGCCGGAACACCTTGCTGAAGAGGCAGGAGCACTCCTGGGTAGATGTGCCGTACTTGCAGATGGCCACACTGCTATGCCTTCTGGAACAAGGGCGTGTTCTTAATATCCGCGTCTACGTGCTTCATTCGCCGGGCCGTGGTTGGGCAATGGTTATTTTCATCACACTTGCTCGAAAAGGGCTTCATAATGCGCAAACATACAGAGCTACAATAGCCCGTGTTACGCCCACGGGCGTAATGGTTTTTTTCTTAAATTTTATCTGTCACTCATCGCAGCAGTTACAAAGCAAAGAGGTTTTATATTCAAATACGATGTACTTAAACATGTTTAACAGAATTATTTACAGATTTAATATGTAATTATTTACCCCCTTATTCGTAAAAATTAAAATGCCTCTGCTAAATAAAATGTGCATTGTCCCTTTCTTACGAACACAAATGTCAAAGTGACAGATAAGGACAAACGAATTTGAACGGCATTTTAGTTATAACAGGCTTGTAGAACGTTCATGAATACAGCCATTAGTGTCTATGTAAAATGTTTTTACGTCACACCTGGACATAATGCGAGTTTTACTGCACGCTGCGCGTACAGGAGCGTGCACCACTTCACCTTCGGTTCGGGCCACAAACACCTGCGATCGGGGGCATTCACGAATTCACCGCCCTAGTTACGTAATGTACTATTATGTGTTTTCAAATCGTGGCTGTATACCGAAGGGTCTTTGCCATACGCGACTCACGTCAAATTCAACAAAATGGACGACTGACATGTTGCAGTTTTTATTACGATTTGTATTAATTTCATCTAAAATGTATTTATTTCCTCGCAAATGTGATGAAAAGCAATGTGTATAACACGGGCGTAACAATATTGCAATCTCGAGTCATCTAAAGCCCTCCGCCTTCGACGTCGGGCTTCTGATACTCTTGTTCGCAATATTCCACTTACGCCCCTTGTTAAACAATGTACTATTATTCCTTCTCTCACGCGGTATATATACAAGTAGAGTAAAGGAATATATACACTTTCAGATCATGAGATATGATAATGAAATAAACCCTCCCACCCTTCACAGCAATGAAAACAAAAACCAAGTTTGTTATGTAAACAAAAACCAAAAAATATCAATGAAAAAAAGACCGGTTTGCTCTCCGGGAGTGCCAGCAGAAGTGAAAACTCAATGACATTGTAACAGTTTTTCGATCAGGTCACGCGTCCGTCTTACGAATTTTCAATCAGTCGAGTCTTACGGTCACGTGACCTGTTGCGAGTTTAACAATTTTTCCCCATCACAAAAAGTGCACAGCGCCGCTAAAGAGGTTTTCACTTCAAAAACACAAACAAATGCATATGTGCCCTACTTCGGTTCACAGCCCAGTTTGGACACACCCTGTATAAAGGCGGGAGAGAGTCGTACCTGCCAGCGCGGTCGTCCAGGCACTTCTGCGCGATCTTGGTCTGATGGGACATCAGGTTGTACGCGTACTGGGTGATGGTGTCCGTCGGGGACTGTTTCAACGTTTCCGTGTCCTGAAACAACATCTTACTTCATCATTCTCCTAGCGTTATTCCCGGTAATGCCCCTAAACTAGACCTTGTTGGGATAAGAACGGTTTCCTCACGATGTTTTCCTTCACCGAAAAGCTAACGGTAAATATTCCGTACATAAGTTCCTAAAAACTCATTGGTACGAGCCGGGATTCGAACCCACGACCGCCGCTTGACAGCCGCATGCCTGAACCACTAGGCTACCGTAGGTCGTAGACAACACCGTACTTAATATTATTTATTCATTTAAATCAGGCAATAAACACCCATATTTACACATAACTTACAGACTAACATACATCCACACTAATATTATAAATGGGAAAGTGTAAATATGTGTGTTTGTTTGTCCGTCTTTCACGGCAAACCGGAGCGAACTGACAACATTTCAAAATATGTAATGATGCCTAAATCGAAAACCATTTCGGTAATTATCTTATTTGAACGTAATAAAGTGGTTTTTCCATTTTTATTCTTACTAGTTTCGGAGAAAATCAGTAACTGTAAAACGCGGTATACCCCGTGCGTGACGTCATTCCTACGTCTGTTGAGTGAAAGATGTGGACAGGTGCCATAGAGAGACATAATAATGACGTCATATTTTACTTACGACCTATTGGAATTCACCACTTTTAATTTTGATATTTTTGGATGAAAATAAACATTTAGGGAGAAATAAAAAAACACGTATACCTTAAAATTGCATTCAATTCAATTCTTCATAAAATGGCCCACTTAAAAAAATGAAATGTTGTCTATTGACGTGATGCTCCACTCATCTCTGACCCTCGCACTCACCCTCAGTCGGCTGATGGCGAAGCTTCGCCGCTCGTCTTCCAGCTGGTTGGACACGTTGAAGAACAGCGAGACGAACTCGTCTGGCTGCATCTGGCTGCGCACCAGAGTCTGGAACTTGGTCACCAGCCGCTCTAGACCCTGGAGTTTAAACAAGTAACATATACTGTAATTGTTTATTAAGCAGGAATGTCCGCTAACGAAATTCCAAATTTCGATCATAGTGGAAATTTAAAAATTATTTGCCACGAGCGGGATTTGAACCCATATAACCTTTGGAATCCGTCCATTCAGTTTTCCGCGATAATGAATGACTTGAAAAAGTTTTAAATCCCAACATTTTAATTTCAAGGTCAATATCTTAAAACCGGTTGAACCGATTTTGGTAACGTAGCTAAGAACCATCTCGATCACGTCAGCTTTTGGAGAAAAAAAACCGCATTAAAATCGGTCCATTCGTTTAGGACCCACGATGCCACAGAGACACAGTGTAAACGTGCCTCGGCGAGCCATGCCTCGCCCGAGCGTGCGCCCTCAGTGTAAAGGTGCCTCGGCAAGCCACGCCTCGCCCGAGCGTGCGCGCTCAGTGTACACGTGCCTCGGACGAGGCGTGCGGCCAAGCATGCGTCCGGTGTAGACACGGTTAATTAATTAAAACTGACTTTGTTGCTCCAGCGACTCAGGGTGAAGTTGTCTTCAAACGCAAGTACTGGGCGATCAATTTACGTCGAGTACTGCAGAGTGTAGTGTAGGAAACATTCGACTGATTGGGTTAGGTACCACCATCAGACATATCGGAGCGGCAAAAGTGTTCACAAATATGTACACGTGTCTATTGTCATAGTGTATACCTTGTGCAGTATGTTGGTGTAGTTGTCGGGCTCCAGCCACGTGTCCAGCTTGGCGACGGCGCCGCCGGGCCGCGTGAGCGCCTCCCACAGCCGCAGCGTGCCCGCGCCCGTGCCGATGATGCCGCGCTTCAGCACCTGAACACACAACCAACCATTAGTAAACTTCATTATGTTGGGCTTCTACCTTAAACCTTACCGGCAGTAGACAAGAGACAATCGAATTTCAGTCTTACTACCACGACATTGCGCGGCGGAAGCGGATTTTCTACTGCGTGTGATCCAACTAACCACATTGCGTTGCGCGCCTCGACCGCGCAATGAACAGATAAAACACTCGGTTGCTTGCCTCTACCGCCGCTCCTTTCACTCGCGCTCAAAAAACCGACAAAACAGGGAGCGGTGGGCATGACGAGGAGCAAGATGTCACACTATGTCTCTGCCTCCTTTCCTTGCTATTTCCCACGTCACGCGACGAGTGACATAGCGACAGGAATGTTACCTTTAGCTTTCGGCGTGCGAGCAGCTCGCGTGGGAGGCAAAGCTACCAAATATGTGTCAGTACCATAACCATGGCGATCAGCATTCACAATGGAAGAGTGGGAGAGCGCCATCTGGCCTGATGTCACTCTATTGACATTGGTGACTTAATCGCTCTATTTAGATGGTGGTACTTCTGCTACGTTAGTGTCAATTTTTTAGCTGTAAAAAATTAGTGCCATCGCGACTAGCTAACACAGTAGAAAAGCAGGCTATCTGAACTAATGGCTCGCTGCAATGCTGGGTATCTTGAATTTGGTGCCTTGAACTTCATCACTAATGGTTTGCCTCGCCCAAAACTGTTTCTGGTGAGCTGCAGGAGTACTAGTAAAGTAGGAAGGGATACCTGTAGCTGCGCTGGCGTGTGCTCGCCCCGCAGCAGCGCGAGCGCGTACGTCTTGGTGCGCGCGGCCGCGTCGTCGGCGGCCAGCGCGGCCTCCTCGCGCCGCGCCCAGGCCGCGCACAGGAGTACTAGTAAAGTAGGAAGGGATACCTGTAGCTGCGCTGGCGTGTGCTCGCCCCGCAGCAGCGCGAGCGCGTACGTCTTGGTGCGCGCGGCCGCGTCGTCGGCGGCCAGCGCGGCCTCCTCGCGCCGCGCCCAGGCCGCGCACAGGAGTACTAGTAAAGTAGGAAGGGATACCTGTAGCTGCGCTGGCGTGTGCTCGCCCCGCAGCAGCGCGAGCGCGTACGTCTTGGTGCGCGCGGCCGCGTCGTCGGCGGCCAGCGCGGCCTCCTCGCGCCGCGCCCAGGCCGCGCACAGGAGTACTAGTAAAGTAGGAAGGGATACCTGTAGCTGCGCTGGCGTGTGCTCGCCCCGCAGCAGCGCGAGCGCGTACGTCTTGGTGCACGCGGCCGCGTCGTCGGCGGCCAGCGCGGCCTCCTCGCGCCGCGCCCAGGCCGCGCACAGGAGTACTAGTAAAGTAGGAAGGGATACCTGTAGCTGCGCTGGCGTGTGCTCGCCCCGCAGCAGCGCGAGCGCGTACGTCTTGGTGCGCGCGGCCGCGTCGTCGGCGGCCAGCGCGGCCTCCTCGCGCCGCGCCCAGGCCGCGCACAGGAGTACTAGTAAAGTAGGAAGGGATACCTGTAGCTGCGCTGGCGTGTGCTCGCCCCGCAGCAGCGCGAGCGCGTACGTCTTGGTGCACGCGGCCGCGTCGTCGGCGGCCAGCGCGGCCTCCTCGCGCCGCGCCCAGGCCGCGCACAGGAGTACTAGTAAAGTAGGAAGGGATACCTGTAGCTGCGCTGGCGTGTGCTCGCCCCGCAGCAGCGCGAGCGCGTACGTCTTGGTGCGCGCGGCCGCGTCGTCGGCGGCCAGCGCGGCCTCCTCGCGCCGCGCCCAGGCCGCGCACAGGAGTACTAGTAAAGTAGGAAGGGATACCTGTAGCTGCGCTGGCGTGTGCTCGCCCCGCAGCAGCGCGAGCGCGTACGTCTTGGTGCACGCGGCCGCGTCGTCGGCGGCCAGCGCGGCCTCCTCGCGCCGCGCCCAGGCCGCGCACAGGAGTACTAGTAAAGTAGGAAGGGATACCTGTAGCTGCGCTGGCGTGTGCTCGCCCCGCAGCAGCGCGAGCGCGTACGTCTTGGTGCACGCGGCCGCGTCGTCGGCGGCCAGCGCGGCCTCCTCGCGCCGCGCCCAGGCCGCGCACAGGAGTACTAGTAAAGTAGGAAGGGATACCTGTAGCTGCGCTGGCGTGTGCTCGCCCCGCAGCAGCGCGAGCGCGTACGTCTTGGTGCGCGCGGCCGCGTCGTCGGCGGCCAGCGCGGCCTCCTCGCGCCGCGCCCAGGCCGCGCACAGGAGTACTAGTAAAGTAGGAAGGGATACCTGTAGCTGCGCTGGCGTGTGCTCGCCCCGCAGCAGCGCGAGCGCGTACGTCTTGGTGCGCGCGGCCGCGTCGTCGGCGGCCAGCGCGGCCTCCTCGCGCCGCGCCCAGGCCGCGCACAGGAGTACTAGTAAAGTAGGAAGGGATACCTGTAGCTGCGCTGGCGTGTGCTCGCCCCGCAGCAGCGCGAGCGCGTACGTCTTGGTGCACGCGGCCGCGTCGTCGGCGGCCAGCGCGGCCTCCTCGCGCCGCGCCCAGGCCGCGCACAGGAGTACTAGTAAAGTAGGAAGGGATACCTGTAGCTGCGCTGGCGTGTGCTCGCCCCGCAGCAGCGCGAGCGCGTACGTCTTGGTGCACGCGGCCGCGTCGTCGGCGGCCAGCGCGGCCTCCTCGCGCCGCGCCCAGGCCGCGCACAGGAGTACTAGTAAAGTAGGAAGGGATACCTGTAGCTGCGCTGGCGTGTGCTCGCCCCGCAGCAGCGCGAGCGCGTACGTCTTGGTGCGCGCGGCCGCGTCGTCGGCGGCCAGCGCGGCCTCCTCGCGCCGCGCCCAGGCCGCGCACAGGAGTACTAGTAAAGTAGGAAGGGATACCTGTAGCTGCGCTGGCGTGTGCTCGCCCCGCAGCAGCGCGAGCGCGTACGTCTTGGTGCGCGCGGCCGCGTCGTCGGCGGCCAGCGCGGCCTCCTCGCGCCGCGCCCAGGCCGCGCACAGGAGTACTAGTAAAGTAGGAAGGGATACCTGTAGCTGCGCTGGCGTGTGCTCGCCCCGCAGCAGCGCGAGCGCGTACGTCTTGGTGCACGCGGCCGCGTCGTCGGCGGCCAGCGCGGCCTCCTCGCGCCGCGCCCAGGCCGCGCACAGGAGTACTAGTAAAGTAGGAAGGGATACCTGTAGCTGCGCTGGCGTGTGCTCGCCCCGCAGCAGCGCGAGCGCGTACGTCTTGGTGCGCGCGGCCGCGTCGTCGGCGGCCAGCGCGGCCTCCTCGCGCCGCGCCCAGGCCGCGCACAGGAGTACTAGTAAAGTAGGAAGGGATACCTGTAGCTGCGCTGGCGTGTGCTCGCCCCGCAGCAGCGCGAGCGCGTACGTCTTGGTGCACGCGGCCGCGTCGTCGGCGGCCAGCGCGGCCTCCTCGCGCCGCGCCCAGGCCGCGCACAGGAGTACTAGTAAAGTAGGAAGGGATACCTGTAGCTGCGCTGGCGTGTGCTCGCCCCGCAGCAGCGCGAGCGCGTACGTCTTGGTGCGCGCGGCCGCGTCGTCGGCGGCCAGCGCGGCCTCCTCGCGCCGCGCCCAGGCCGCGCACAGGAGTACTAGTAAAGTAGGAAGGGATACCTGTAGCTGCGCTGGCGTGTGCTCGCCCCGCAGCAGCGCGAGCGCGTACGTCTTGGTGCGCGCGGCCGCGTCGTCGGCGGCCAGCGCGGCCTCCTCGCGCCGCGCCCAGGCCGCGCACAGGAGTACTAGTAAAGTAGGAAGGGATACCTGTAGCTGCGCTGGCGTGTGCTCGCCCCGCAGCAGCGCGAGCGCGTACGTCTTGGTGCGCGCGGCCGCGTCGTCGGCGGCCAGCGCGGCCTCCTCGCGCCGCGCCCAGGCCGCGCACAGGAGTACTAGTAAAGTAGGAAGGGATACCTGTAGCTGCGCTGGCGTGTGCTCGCCCCGCAGCAGCGCGAGCGCGTACGTCTTGGTGCGCGCGGCCGCGTCGTCGGCGGCCAGCGCGGCCTCCTCGCGCCGCGCCCAGGCCGCGCACAGGAGTACTAGTAAAGTAGGAAGGGATACCTGTAGCTGCGCTGGCGTGTGCTCGCCCCGCAGCAGCGCGAGCGCGTACGTCTTGGTGCGCGCGGCCGCGTCGTCGGCGGCCAGCGCGGCCTCCTCGCGCCGCGCCCAGGCCGCGCACAGGAGTACTAGTAAAGTAGGAAGGGATACCTGTAGCTGCGCTGGCGTGTGCTCGCCCCGCAGCAGCGCGAGCGCGTACGTCTTGGTGCGCGCGGCCGCGTCGTCGGCGGCCAGCGCGGCCTCCTCGCGCCGCGCCCAGGCCGCGCACAGGAGTACTAGTAAAGTAGGAAGGGATACCTGTAGCTGCGCTGGCGTGTGCTCGCCCCGCAGCAGCGCGAGCGCGTACGTCTTGGTGCGCGCGGCCGCGTCGTCGGCGGCCAGCGCGGCCTCCTCGCGCCGCGCCCAGGCCGCGCACAGGAGTACTAGTAAAGTAGGAAGGGATACCTGTAGCTGCGCTGGCGTGTGCTCGCCCCGCAGCAGCGCGAGCGCGTACGTCTTGGTGCGCGCGGCCGCGTCGTCGGCGGCCAGCGCGGCCTCCTCGCGCCGCGCCCAGGCCGCGCACAGGAGTACTAGTAAAGTAGGAAGGGATACCTGTAGCTGCGCTGGCGTGTGCTCGCCCCGCAGCAGCGCGAGCGCGTACGTCTTGGTGCGCGCGGCCGCGTCGTCGGCGGCCAGCGCGGCCTCCTCGCGCCGCGCCCAGGCCGCGCACAGGAGTACTAGTAAAGTAGGAAGGGATACCTGTAGCTGCGCTGGCGTGTGCTCGCCCCGCAGCAGCGCGAGCGCGTACGTCTTGGTGCGCGCGGCCGCGTCGTCGGCGGCCAGCGCGGCCTCCTCGCGCCGCGCCCAGGCCGCGCACAGGAGTACTAGTAAAGTAGGAAGGGATACCTGTAGCTGCGCTGGCGTGTGCTCGCCCCGCAGCAGCGCGAGCGCGTACGTCTTGGTGCGCGCGGCCGCGTCGTCGGCGGCCAGCGCGGCCTCCTCGCGCCGCGCCCAGGCCGCGCACAGCCGCGCGGCCGCGCGCGCCGCCTGCCACACCGAGCACGTCACGTGGGACGACGGGAACGCGGTACGGACGGACTGTACAAACAACATGTTATTTGATTTGATGTCGTCGAATCCGACCTGCGCGGTTTTCAGTCCATGAACTGACGAGAAATCGCCGTGTCGTCCGATTGATCTCGGCCAAAACACAAATACCGTATTTGTGACGCCTATAATAAATTCTGGGTTTCGATGGACATCCTTAATGTCAGTCAACGTCAATTAAAGTATAAAGATTTAGAATAGGGAATGAATAAAGAAGAGTCGTAGAAAACTTTTTAAATACTTCAAGTATGTGGGTATATATATTTTTCTGTTTTCCATTATTTTCCTTCTTTGGGTGTGTTGTTTGTGACTCATCATCACGCATTGTGAATTTGTATTGTATATACATCTATTATCTTACTGTTTACTATTTAAATTTGTTAAGTTTAGTTATATATTTGTCATGTGTCTTAGAATAAGTGAATGTTCTTATCGCATGTTCAGAAACCTTACCACTTTCTCACTTATATCTGTTACCTTTCCAAATAAATAAATAAAGACCACTCGGCTCGGGCGAGGCGTGCGGCTGAGCAGGCGGGCCTGTTTGCAAGGCGGCGTGCCTCGCCGAGGCACGGCCACACTAAGCGCGCTCGCTCGGGCGAGGCATGCGTCCGGTGTTGACGACCGCTTTAGCCTAGTTGGTCGTGACCCTGCCTACAAAGCAATAGGTCCTGGGTTCGAATCCCGGCAAGGGCATTTATTTGTGTGATGAGCTCGAATATTTGTTACAGTCATGGATGGTTTATACGTATCTAAGAAGTTATTTCTCTATACAGGCTGTTTTTTTTACCGTCTTAGAACCGAGGCCCAGTTAATGTATTCATTACAAAGAACTTTAAAAAAGTGTACTTTTATTTTTATTTTAATGCATTAAACGGCCTCGCTGCTAGACAGGGTGCGCGGGAGTAGCAACGGCATCCTAAGCATGATAGCTAACAAGCTAGATTGTCCTCTGTTGTGGCAAATGGGTCAGAGGACTAAATTTAATTTATGTATAAGTTATTAAGGCACTAACATTAGATTAAGTAAATACTAATAATGTTTGGACCTTTATGTTGTCTTTAAATAAATAAATAATAATAAATAATTATAATTGTCTTTTTTATTAATACCTATTAATTTTAATAATCCAGCCGAGTGACCGCTAGCCGCCATCTTACGTAGATAGGTACGAACTCTAACCGGGTGAATGAACTTCACACCGCGCGCCATACTGGATTCTTCAAACTGAATTACCTTTGAGATGTGGTTCGTAGGAGTAAATAATACGACGAGTCTCGGATAAAGAATGAACACTTTATTGGGAATTACATGGGTTTATATAGGCCTGATTTAATGCATCAAGAATTACTGTTAATTGGATTTAGACATAGTATCAGGTTTCGAGGTCCTATGAAATAGGATCTAACAATAGGATAGTTATTCATTAGAAAAAGCTAGTGCACGTGCGTGAAACACCTGCATGACTCAAGGTTATTAATACAATGTTGCGCACTACACCTCACGCCTCTCCTTTTTTTTTGAGACAAAAATTTGGTAACATATTTTTGGCTTAAAATTATCTGTTACAATGTTTTACATAAGTACTTAACTTATCTTATTTCTATACATTACTATGCGTGATACAATATGGTTCTTATATTATTCTACTGGTTTTACACTGTTCACTGTGTGATACATATATGGATGTTCGCTCGTTGTCTTTTGCTTAGGTTGCGAATACATTGTTTAGTTGTTGGGGTTTTAATATGATATTTCATAAAACTAGGGCAGTGTCTATTGTTCTTGAATATGATATTTTTTAGTGTATGGGTGGTGATGTTCCCTATTTGGATGTGGATGTATTTTGTGTCAGCGGTTTCGGGTTGGGTTTTGTGGATCTGTATGTTGGGTGGTCTACGATGTATGATGTAGTCTTTTGGTTTAGTTTTATTTAGTATTTTCTTAATCGTCAAGATGAGCGTTCTTACTGACGAAATTCTAAACATGATCCTGGAGCGTTGCTCCTTGTTTGCGGCGGTGCACAATGTCCGTTTTTATTACTGTGCAGTTCGGGGTGTGCCTGGTGACGAAGAGTACTTTGCAATTTTTCCGGCCCCGGTTGGCCATCCAATATTGTGTCCCCTGAATCCTGCGGAGGATTTGTTTTCTGTTGTGTGTATCTGGCTGAGTGTGGCTCGGCCAGATGGTGAGCTGCTTTATGTGGATTATGGCCTGTGGCCTAACATGATGTGCTGGCAGGTGACGTGGCGGCGGGCTGATTGGAGTGCCCTTGAAAATTTTGAGTAGTTTCAGTTGTTGGGGTTTTTTTTTTTTTTTAATTTGATTCTTATGTATGTACTTTTAGTGTTAAGTGACTTTTATGGTGTGTAAATGTGTTGCTGTTACGTGCTATGGTGAGTTTTTTTTTTTTCTTTCTTTTATATTGTTTTTTTTTTTTTTTTTTTTTTTTATTGTTACTACCTAAAAGTAATAGAGTTTCGTTCTGTTTTTGTGAACAATGTTCTCTTTTCCTGACATTAATATTTTGACATTTTCACCTTGGTCTTGAATGACACTATACGGGCCCGTGTATAAGGTTGTCATTTTGTCACGATTTTCCTTTTTTACTAAAATTAAATCTCCTATGCTATAGTTAATGGGGTTAATATTTTTATCATACCTTATTTTTCTACATATTTTCGTATTTACTAAATTATCTCTAGCATCCTGTTGGGATTTTTGTAATCTATATTTAAGTTCTAATGCGTATGAATTAAAATTATATATTGGGTCTATTTGTCTTACAATATTTTGTGGTATACGGCATAGTTTACCAAATACTAATTCGTATGGTGTATACTTCGTTGAAGTATGTACTGACGTATTATATGAAAAACACCAATATTGCAACCAATCTGACCACTGGTGGGCCTGATTGTTTGTTTGTATTCTTAGATAAGCTCCTAATGATTTATGCGAATTTTCTAATGAGCCTAAGCTTTCGTGATGGTAAGCGGTTGATTGCAATTGGTTGATTTTTAATAGTTGACAGACCTCGCGCATAGTGGACGAAATAAATTCGCTACCTCTGTCAGTGCCGATTTCTCGGGGAATTCCATATCGTAGTATGAAATTTTCTACAAATGATCGCGCGACTGTGTCTGTTTCTTTATTTAATAGTGGGTAGGCCTCGACATATTTTGTTAGTTCGCATTGCAACGTTAATATATAACAATACCCGTTTGCATCTTTAGTCAGAGGTCCTACTAAATCTAGGAATAACTTGTCAAACGCTGTTGTTGCCGTACTCGTTATACAGAGTGGTTGTTTTGTGTTCGTGTGATATTTTTCTTTTTGGCACTTATCACATCGTTTTACAAATTTATGTATGTCATTATCCATTCCTGGCCAATAATAGTAACGTTTTACGTTGTTGGTCATTTTTCGAATACCTGCATGGCCACTTGTGGGCAATATATGGAAATCATTTAAAATTACTCGTCTGTCATCCTTATCACTTATTTTCGTTACACCTTTAATTATACATAATCGGGGTCCGGAAACTGCATTGTGCTTATGCATATATTGTGCTAGCTTTTTAATAATACACGCGGTGTCTTTATTATACAGTATGCATACCTCTGTTATTCCTTGTGCCTTGCAAAATGTGCTTAAAGCCCCCGCGGGAAAGTCTCGTTTCGATCGCGGTCGACAGTAAGCTTTGGGACACAATGTTAGTGAGGATGGCGAGTATACCATTTCATTATTTGGACTGGTTATGCAATCTGCGTGTTGCAGTGTTTTATAATAGTCTTGCTCGTCTAAACTTAATTCTGGCATGTTATTAGGCTTTTTCAGAATTTCCACCATTTTTGGATGATCAGTCCAGTCATGGTTGGAATCTTTATATGTGGAATTGGTTGGTTGTTTTTTCGCTTCCATTCGTTTCTTTTGTGCTCGAGTCATTACTGTTATTACTTGTGTTGTCATACTCTTTAGTTCTTCGCTTGTTATTTCAATCCTAGACAATGCGTCGGCCGTTACATTATCTTTTCCTTTCAAATATTCTACTACAAGGTCATATTCCTCTAAACATAATCGAAACTTGGTTAGCCTGCTTGATGGATTATTCATGCCAAATAAATATATTAGTGGGCGGTGGTCCGTAATGATTCTGAACCTGCGGCCATATAAATATGGTCGGAAATGCCTTATTGCCCATACAATCGATAATAATTCCTTTTCCGAAGTCGGGTAAAGTTTTTCAGCTCTATTTAATGGTCTGCTTGCATAAGCTACTGGCAATCCGTTTTTATTTGATAATACACATCCTATAGCTATGCCTGAGGCGTCCGTGTGTATCACGAACTCGTTATCACTCGAGAAGTCGGGATATTGTAATACTGGTGGGGCGCTTATCGCTGTTTTTAATGTTTCGAATGCTTTTTGACATTGGCTAGTCCAATTAAATTCTATATTTTTCTTTAATAAATTATTTAAGGGTTGTGTAATTTCTGAAAAGAGTGGTATAAATTTTCTGTAATAATTAACGAATGCTACGAAACGTCTGACCTGGTCGGCGTTCTTTGGTACAGGATAATTTTTTACTACTGAAATTTTTTCAGGATCCGGTTTTATACCTTCCGGCGTTACTACATGTCCTAAGTACAATATTTCCTTTCGTAAGAAGTTACATTTTAAGGGATTTAATCTAAAGTTCACTTTTCGTAGTCTCGTAAATACGTCTATTAAATTTTTATTGTGATTTTCTAAGTTTCTGCCCATGACAATGATGTCGTCTAGGTATACTATACATTTCATATAATTTAGTCCTGACATAGCTATGGTCATTGCTCTACTGAACGCATTTGGGGATGTTTTGAGTCCCATTGGTAGTCTTTTCATTTGATAATGTTTATCTGCAATAAATGCAGTGTACTGTCTGCTTTTTGGATCGAGTTTGATTTGATAATATCCTTGATTTAAATCTAGGGTGGTGAAGTACATTGCACCCGATAATGAGTCTAATATTTCGGTAATGTTTGGTAAGGGAAATTTGTCATTTTCGATGACTTCGTTGACTTTTCTGTAGTCTATTACTAGTCTCCATTTTTTTTCTCCGTTTGAATCTGATTTTTTGGGAACAAGGAGTAACGGACTTGCCCATTCCGATTGTGATTCTTCGATTATATCATTTTCTAGCATTTGTTGTATTTGTTTTTGGATTTCCGGTCGTTGGGAGTGGGGTAATCGATATGGTTTAGTATATACCGGCGATGCGTTTGGTTTCAAATGTATTTCTTGTTGATATAAATTCGTAGTATTTAATGAGTCGCCCGGTAAATGAAAAATATCGGCAAATTTTGCACAGATATTTGCAATGGATGTTCTTTCTTCTGTTTGCAAGTTTTCCGTTTTTAGTAGTGAAAATAATAATTTTACTCGTTTTGCATTTTTTTTGCATTGGTCAAATGATAAATACTGATATTCATGTAATGGTCTTATTTGTGGGGTGAATTCTTTTATTTTTATTTCTTCGTTTCGCGTATTTAATACTCTAATTGTTATTTTGCCGTTTACATTTTTAGTTAGTGTGTTCGCGACAAAAATTCCGTCGCCGATTTCACTTGATAATACTACACAGTCTTCTAAGTAATTTGTAGAGATTTTTATTATAGATTCACTTCGTGCTGGCAATGTTAATTGGTTTGAATTTATGCTATGAATATTTTTCATTTGTATATTTAATGGTATATCATATAATTGGTTGTTGTTGTTTAATGTGAGGATTTCTTTTTCAAAGTCTATGTGGCATTTATATTTTATTAAAAAGTCTTGACCGATTATTCCATCTACTTGTAAGGGTAAATTGTGAAAAACATGGAATGTATGGTTGAATGTATGTTTTGTTATATTTTTTAAATTTAATTCAATTGTTCCGTATGACGTTATTCTTCCTCCTATACCATTTATGCATGTTATTTTCTGTGTAATTTGTTTTCCGGTTGATATTGCAATGTCGCGTTTTACTGCGCTGAGGGATGCGCCTGTGTCGATTAACCAATGATATGCTTTGCCTTTTATTTCAAACTGTACTGAATTTAAATTATTGTATGATAGAATGTGATTTTTAGTCTCGAAAAAACTGCATTTTGTTTTCATTTGTGTTTTCTTCTTCTGCTAAGTTTATTTGGTGACGATTAGTTCTGGAATTATAATGTCGTCGTTTTCGATTGTAATTGTTATGGTATCTCGTGCGGTACGCCCCTCTCGTATGATATCGCGGAGTATCTACTCTCTTATTCGCGTATTTATTTTGATTTGAACGATGATGCTGGTAGCGTTCTTGGTATTTGCCTGCGAAGGGCTTTCTATAGGGATTTCTTTCCCTGCGTACGTGGAATACGTTCGCTTGGCTTGTGGATGCGGAGGTCATGGAGGTTTCCTGATCTTTGGCTCCTTGTATCGCGTCCTTTAGAGAGTTGTAACCGTGAGCGGCGATAATAGTGCTTAACTTCTCGTTTCGTAATCCGTCGGCAAACTTATTTATCGCAGTTTTCTCATTTATCGGTTTTAAAATTTTATATGCCTCGGGGTTATTATTCGCTTGGGAAATAGTTAAGTTAACTAAAAGATCTTCTAAATCTTGGCCATATTGCTCAATAGACCTTCCTCCTTGTCTAGATGTCATTATTTTGGTTTGAATCGCGGTCGCTGATTTTTTTGTTAGTAGGTGTGTTTTCATGTCGTCTACTAAATCTTTTATTGTGTCGTAACTATCAGATAATCTTAGCTTTGCGCTTTGTGTAAATCTTGTTTTTAATACGAAATTTATTAACATTTTTATGTCTGTGTCTTTTATCATTGTTTCGTATAATTCAATTGCGTCGATTAACTGGTTAGTGACGGTCTCCGTGCCGTCCATTGTTGGTAATAACGATACCGCGGTTTTTAAATCGAAATTGTCCCTGGAAGCCATTTTTGTGTCCGGTTTTTCTATGGTTTCGTAATATGAGATTATTTTACTATATATTTCTTCTATTTTCTGGTAATATACTTGTATAATTTTGCTGTCTTCTAATGATATTTCGGATTTCTCAATTTTTTCGCTATTTATTTGGATATATTTTTCGTACTGCTGGTATAATTTATTTACTGTGTCAAGTTTATCTAAACCTATTTTTTGTCCTCTACGTTGTGGTCCAAGTTTTCTTACGTCTTCATTTAATTTTACTAATTGCTCATAGATGTTTTGGATTTCGGTCATTATTCATTTTAAAAATACAGTGTATAAAAGTAAGTATAACTTAATATATGAGTAAAATATGCGGTTAAGTGAAAATGTAAATAGTACCGTGGCTTATCTTCTCGTTGTGGGCTTCTGTTGTTCTCGGGGGAGGAATGGTGACGCGTCTCGATGATCTTCTTTACGCGGCGTTCGGCTGCCGCATTACCGCTGCTACTGTTTGGCGCTCGATTTTTTTAGTTAGGCATTTGTGTACCTTTTTCCATATGACGTAGCTGCACCCGATTGTTACCAGTACCAAAATTGCTATGGTTAGGTAGGTGGTTGAAGGGTTGCTGGGCCCGAAGTCGGTCTGCGTTGGTTGCGCGTTGTTGCCTGCTCCGTTTTGCGCGATGATGACCTCTTCTTTTCGTTGCTGCGTCTTTTCGCACTGGTTGCCCATGATCTTCTATGCTGCGCTGGGTGGCGTGGGTCGTTGATTGGCTGGAACGTTGCCGGTGCTGGCTGCCTTCATGGATATTGTGGTCGGCGCGTTGCGGTGTTCTACTGGCCTAAGCTGGCTAGGCTAGGGGCTGCCTGGAGCAGCCCTCTGGCAAGGTCGCCATGAGATGTGGTTCGTAGGAGTAAATAATACGACGAGTCTCGGATAAAGAATGAACACTTTATTGGGAATTACATGGGTTTATATAGGCCTGATTTAATGCATCAAGAATTACTGTTAATTGGATTTAGACATAGTATCAGGTTTCGAGGTCCTATGAAATAGGATCTAACAATAGGATAGTTATTCATTAGAAAAAGCTAGTGCACGTGCGTGAAACACCTGCATGACTCAAGGTTATTAATACAATGTTGCGCACTACACCTCACCTTTTATTACTAAAAACTTAACTAATATTTCTTTTTTACGAATGATTAGTACGTTTTCGATACTTTAAGTGGGCTTCGGCTCTAAGAAGAAGGTGTATGTTCTGTCCCTTTTTCGCAAAACACAACTTCATATGAAACGATGACGCTTGTAGTTAGTGACGTCACTAATAGACGGCAACGTGCCGCGCACCGTCGTGTCCGGCGCCGCCGTCGACGCGGCCCCCCGGCAGCCTCGCGTAACGTGACGTCACACACTGTTTGCGTCTCTCTAACAAGCAGTATCAAAAGGATTGTAGCTTCGTAAGTCTACATGAACTGTTTGTAAAATACGGGTGTAGACTCGAAAATTACTATTGCTCCAAAACAAAGTAGGCAAAAAAATATGCCTAGAGACGAAAATCCCATTCAGATATCTCAAAGAATTAGGAAGCTACAATCCTTTTGATATTGCTTGTTAGAGAGACGCAAACAGTGTGTGACGTCACGTTACGCGAGGCTGCCGGGGGGCCGCGTCGACGGCGGCGCCGGACACGACGGTGCGCGGCACCTTGCCGTCTATTAGTGACGTCACTAACTACAAGCGTCATCGTTTCATATGAAGTTGTGTTTTGAGAAAAACAAAAATTTACTGCCGCAGGCGAGTAAATCGACCTTCAATTATCGTTTGTACAGTCAGCGTCATATAGCGCCATATATACACGTCTTATTTACTGTAAGAATAAGGGTGTGCTACAATAGTAGTTTATGCGACTGATCCATAATGAGAGGCCTTAAAATACGAGTGTGGTTTTATGAAACGAGCGTCAGCGAGTTTCATAATAGGATCACACGAGAGTTTTAACCTCTCCTTTACCGAGGCCGTTTATATACGGCCAAAATTATGCTATTAGCATGTACCAAGAAAATCGCATAAAAAGTACCGTCGTCTACCGCGGCCGTGTATACACGGCGGCGAAAATGTACCCCGACGTCTACCGAGGCCGTGCATATGCGGTCTGACAACCACAGTTGAAAAAAAGCTTTAATGTACTGCAAATACGTTTTGTATTCGATTGGGCGTTTATTAGAAAAAAACTGTAAAAAAAAACGCGCGGTAGATGCGGGACCACTCACATTGGAAAGGGGCGGTAAACGAGAGTCACACAAAATCGGCCGCATATATGCGGGCCCGGTAAACAGAGGTATCATATTTCACGGGGGGCTCGGTAAAGGAGAGGTTAAGGCCTAATTATGTACAGTTGTATACACTACTTTATCTACACACATATCATAAGTAGTAGTAAGTAACAGCAAAAAACCAACAATAAAATGACAACAGCAATGGCGGCAATTCGATCATCCGTCATGGCGAATGGTTTTTTTAAAATCATAGACAAACGAATGAAGTCCTTATACTCATATCACTCGAGATCAAATTTCGTGCGGTTTAACGTACGTTAAAAACGTACTGAATTGACGTTTCGTATCGATAACTGTTTTAATATCTATGGATACTAGAATAGAGACCCACTTGAGTTTTGACAGCTGTTCCAAATTTAAACTCATAACGATACAAATTTATCAAAAATCTCTACTGTAATGATATAACAGTACAGATTTTACCTGCTACCACAGACAAGAAAGTTCTCATAGTAAAATCGGTTGTAGTAATGCTGGTCATTTCCTACGGTTTCTGAACGCATTTTAGAGCACTAATGATATGTGCGTAGATAAAATACATATTTGGCCACTCTGGCTGCTCTAACTATATGCCAATTTCACAACACGGGATTATTAAGCTTAAAAAAACCTTAGTCCAGTCAATGAACTGACAACATGTATGGAAAAAATTACAATTTAGGAAACAGTTTGTAATAGTTTATTTTTTCTGTGTAACGGATATATTATCAGGTAAATAGTTACCCAGCGACGGAATCCGACAAAATTTCAGACATCAAAAAAAAACTAGCTTCTGAAAAGCATATATTTAAAAAATATAATACGGAGTGGTTAAATGGACTAAGCTATGATGAAACTGAAGCGCTGCTTCACCTAGGGATATAACACAACATTGAACAGCATTGAATACTGATATAAATATAATAGACACGATAAAACACGCGCACACCACACACCTGCACTTACGCACATTAAACGCTCAATACACACACACACACACACACACACGTACACACACACTCACGCCCGCGCACTCAAACTCCTGCACACACCTGCTCGCACATGCACATACTCGTACATTCTCACAAGCACTCTGTTTCAAATAAGTTCCTTATAATATATTAAAATGTAAGGAAAGTTAATGTATGACTATTTAATTTATAAGTTTATCCAAAGCTTAATAAAAATTTAATTATAATTATAAGTAAATTCTAATACAATATTACCTAATACAAGTTAAAACTAAATTTAACTATAGGTTTTTATTTTGAACTATATTTAGAAGAGCGAGATCTCCTGATACAGGTATTTTTATACCTACTAGGAGACCTCAACCTTACTGGACACTGAACCCTATTTGTTAAATGAAAATAAACATTTGTATTTGTATTTTTGTCTTTATTTTGGTTCATTTACATTTGCTCTATTATATACAAGATAAATCATACAAAACAAGACAATGCATGCCTCATTTAAATCTATAGACTTAATAACTTCCGGGTTCTTGAATAAATCATCTTAGAATAACATTTTAAAATAAACTCAAAAAAAACAAACGCTAAATTAATGATTTGACGACCACTCCAGCCTAGTTGGATGACCCTGCCTACAAAGCCGGAGGTCCCGGTTTCGAATCCCGGTAAGGGCATTTATTTGTGTGATGAGCGTTCCTGTGTTATAGATGTTTTCTATGTATTTAAGTATTTATTTATCTATACAGGGTGTTTTTTTACCGTCTTAGAGCCGAAGCCCAGTTAATGTATACATTACAAATAACTTAAAAAAAGGTTTTTTTTGTTTTTTTTTTAATGCATTAACATTGTTTTTTTGTATTAATATTAATCATCCAGCTGAGTGACCGCAGTAACCGCGTGAAAGAACTCGCTCCACGCGCCATACAAGACTTTTCAAACGTAATTACCTTGTATTACAAAAAACTTAACCAATTTTTTTTTTCACGAATGATTAGTAACTTTTGGATACTCTATGTGGGCTTCGGCTCTAAGACAGTAAAAAAAAACACGTTGTATAAGTGTGTTTATCGTCGTCTAGTACCCATAGCACAAGCTTTGCTTAGTTTGGGACTAGGTCGATTTGAATATTTATATTCATGTAATGTCTTTCAAAACCGTATTTTTCCTGGAAAATTGTTTTTTTTTCATCACCGTTTCAAGAACAGTTCCCATGTGGTTATATCACGGGAACGCCCCGGCGTAGTAAGTGGAGTATAGCTCCAGAATTACAAAAAACCCATTAAAAAAACCCCATGTGTTTGTCTCACCTGCAAGCACTTGCTGGGGTCGGCGACCACGCAGCGCACCTGCCGCCAGGCCGGGTTGCACGACTTGAACGTATCCAGGAGCCAAGTCAGGTCGTCGCCGATCAACGCCGATATGCCTGAGTAAAGAAAGAAGGCATTTATTACATACATACATACATTCACGCCTTTATTCCCTAAAGGGGTAGGCAGAGCACATGAAACGTATGTTCCAGCGCCACTTTTAGCATAAATATGGGTATAAAAAATCGACTAAATGTGATATTGCAGTGAGAGCCTCTTTAAGTTTCTACATCCTTATCCCGAACACCCTGTATATTCTACTATCATAAATGCGAAACTTTGAATGTTTGTGACTCAATCACGCTTAAACGGCTTAACCGATTTGGACGAAATTTTGCACTAAGATTGTTTATAGCCTGGATTTAAATGTAGGATAGTTTTTATCCCGGGTCCACGCAGACGAAGTCGCATGCGGAAGCTAGTTATTAAGTGACAAAACTGGCCAAGATCGAGTCGTACGCAGCGGTGAAACGCGCCAGGTGGGCCTGCAGGGATAGACGGCGACCCACATGGCCCTTAATGAAAGATTTTCGTATTTTTTTCCATGGCAATTGTAACCCAGACTCTATAAATAGGAGTTCGAAGTATTTTTTCTTGTTAAGTAGGCTGCCGGGCCGTGTGTCTTTGAACGTGTTAATACTTACGCAATTTCAGATCTTTTTTACGACGGATATTAACAATAATTCATGATTGTGCGTCACAAATGGAAGCTAGTTTGATACATATTTTATGACGCGGCTTTTCGTGCTTTCTTCGCAATACGCAAGCGTAGCGGCCTGTCATTTGCATATACGCACCAGCGCTGACTATGACGGACTTTCCGTTCCCGTCTTCAGCTAGGAAGAGAGTGACGTTGTGCTTCACGCTGGGACTGCCCGTGCCGCCCACTGTTGGGATGGTGCTGTTGAACTCTATGCCTGCAACATACGAGATTATTAGAATCATTCACAAAGTAAAGGAAAAATTTAATTCTTCGAGCCGGATTCGTCGCTACTAACCAAATGAGCTATCGGAACAACGTGTCTTGGCCACTAAATCAGTTCCTTCATACAACGCCTGAGGGAGGTGTGGCTGTGGTCGCCAGTTCGAATCCGGCTCGGAGCATAACGTTAACACTTTCGTAGCCGGACTAAAAATGGAACAATTCACCAGAAACCTACACGATTCCAACGAGTCCAAACTCAACGGGTTACGTCGGTTAAGTACTGAACTCCCATGGCCACCTTCTGTCTCCATCATCAGATCAGCTCAATGGTACCATAATATTGAATTGTCATCCCAACTAAACTTATACCCAAAACTTCAGCTCAATCGGTCACCAGGGAGTGAATCAAATTTTATGACAAAAAGGTGAAACTAAATAAAAGCTTGTAAAAATCAAAACCTGTCACCAACTATTCATACAACTCCTGTACTCTGAGGTATTATCATCATATCAGCCAAAAGACGTCCACTGCTGGACATAGGCCTCCCCCAAAGAGTGCCACAATGACCGGTCCTGCGCCACCCGCATCTGCAGCGGACCCCCGCTACCTTTACCACGTCATCAGTCCACCTTGTCACCCACTCGTCGCCTTCCGTTACGTGGTCGCCACTCGAGAACCTTTCCGCCTTAACGGCCGTCGGTTCTACGTGCATATAGAAAGTTTTCTTGTAACATACCCGTCTCGATGCAGAGAAACTGAGGCACAGCGTTGAAGGCCATCTGCATGCTCGGGGTAGTCAGATACACACACTGGATGCATCCTGAAGGTGAGTGAAGCAACTTCACTCCAGCATCTGTGAAAGAACAGAACGATAGAGACCAGGCAGACCATATGCTTATTTCCCACCATCGTTAACCCATCGAGGAAGAAAACTATGATAGCCTCTTTTTCGTGGAGAACCAGGTACCCAATCACCAGGGGATGACTGGGTTATGTGGTATTTCTATCCACTAAAAACTCCACGGTGCCCTGCATTTGCGCTCTCATGCAGGGGACTCCAGGATCTCATGCTGAACGCACTGGATCCCCCCTCGCGCCTCGCCACATATGGCTCGTGCTAGAACAAAGAACATTGTCACCTCCCCTGGGGTTCTTAAGCGAGTGCCCCAGCTTCGCCAGAGCACTGCGACCCCGATGACCCCCTCGCCTTCTACGACAGGCGGGGGAGACCGTAGACCTATTCTAGCCTAGTGGTTCAAGCATGCGGCTGCCAAGCGGCGGTCGTGGGTCGAATCCCGGCTCGTACCAATGAGTTTTTCAGAACTTATGTACAGAATATTCATTGTTAGCTTTCCGGTGAAGGAAAACATTGTGAGGAAACTGGTCTGATCCCGATAAGGTCTAGTTTTTCCTCTGGGTTGGAAGGTCAGATGGCAGTCGCTTTCGTAATACTAGTGCTTCCAATCTTAGGATTAGGTGTCAAAGTGGACCCCGGGTTCTTTTAGGGCACAACCGGGAATAACGCTAGGAGGATGATGATGTGAACCCATAGAGGAAGAAGACAGAGGGACTCACACGCACATGAGTAACAAGGATGCATAGACAATACCACAAGTGGGACCGAGATACAATGTCAAATCACCTGTCCCTCAACGCGTATAGACTTTTATTGTTTGGTCACCACCTGACCAAATATTGTACTAATGACGTCACCGATATAATACGACTCTCAGTGACATTAGTGCCGCCCACTGTTGGGATCGTGTTCTTAAACTCTATGCCTGCAACATACGACATTATCAGAATCATGCAAAGGAAAAATTTTATGCTCCAAGCGGGATTCGAACTGGCAACCACAGGCATACATGGCCCGTCGCTACTAACCAACTGAGCTATCAGAACAACGTGTCTCGGTCAATAAATCAGTTCAAGAGTTACTGAGCTAAGCCGAAGACGGACGGACAGACATGGCGAAATTTGTTGACTCATCATTAGTCGTTCCCTCAATGCTGAGGATCGTGACATCATGTGTTCTTCTTGTTGACCAGACTTCTCCAAAGGCTCCTATCACCCGCTTTATGTATGGCCTCGTGCAGGTGTAGTTGCAAGAGTGCAGTGATTTGTGTGCTCCATCTAGCGGGTGGTCTGCAAGGCCTCTGGCCCTCAACTTTTCCCGTCATTATAATCTTCTCCAGGCTATCTGAAGAACGTCGTGAGAGGTGTCCAAAGTATGTGAGAATACGGTCTTGACATATTTTGGATAGCCGACGACGTATGTGCAGCTCTTCGAGAATGGATTGGTTTGTTCTAGGGATGCAACGATATGTCTATTACGATACCGATACGAATGACGAATGCATCGTAGTAGTGAATACGATAACGAATGCATTACGATTTTTTTATTTACATCTTATTGAAACAAGACGATTGAGTAAAATCAACATTTATTTAAATTTTAGACATTTTATCACCTAAATGTCATTATGAAAATCAATTTCTTTCAAATTCTTATTAAGAAAACATACAATTTTTAAATTATCGGGTTCGTATATCCGTATGGACTGAACCAGCTGTAGACAACAATCTTTCTGAATCTAACAGTAGCTGGACAAATACTTATGGCTAATTATTTCAAGTTAGGAAATACAGTATTTTTTCTCCAATAAATTAAAATCGAAATATATTTAAGAATCGTTATTAATCGTAATACTTTTTACGATACGAATGATCGTCAAAAATAACGATAACCTGCGGGTTCCTTGCATCCCTAGTTTGTTCGCAAAGCAGTCCAAGGTATCCGTAGAAGTCGGCACCAACACCACATCTAGCTTCCACATTTGGACTCAGATAGTCCAGGTCTCTGAGCCCTGTTGCCTACAGAACCCTAAAAATTGCCCCCCCAGGACACTCACCATAGTTGAGCTGTAGCTTTCTAACCACGAAGTCATACTTCTGGTTCAGCCAGCGGACAGCACCGGTGCCGGCGGCAATTAGCTGCTCCTCCGTCGTAATCACCGACGGCTCCGCGCTGCGGACACATTACACATATCATGTACCAAATGAGCACGACTTCGGCCTATTTCAACTTTTTTTACAAGCTTTTATTTAACTTGCCCTGTTAGTATGGGACAAATCTTGCTTAAATTTGACCCATTTTCCGGTGAGCGATTGAGCTGAAACTTTGGGTATAAGTATAGTTTGGATGACAATTCAATATTATGGTGCCATCGAGCTGATCTGATGATGGAGACAGAAGGTGGCCATGGGAATTCAGTACTTAACCGGCGTAACGCCGTTGAGTTTGGGTGCGTTAGAATCGGTTGATGATGGTGTACAGAAAAGTACAGCCGGCAATAAAAGCTTGTACCAAATATGAAATTTTTGTCAGAAACTTATTTTTAATACAACGACGGTGGCAAACAAGCGTACGGCCCGTACACCGCAGCTTATAAACGCATGCAACTCCAAGCAAGACCCTTGATATGTTACTATGTTTGAGGATTCGTCGTGTTGACAGCTGAAGGAAAAAATGCCCTCGCTCTCAACACAACGCATCCTCGGGAGCTCTGGCGACCTCGCTCACATCCAGGAACACAATACTACTACACAGCAAGTAGTAGTGTTATTATGGCTGTGGTCTTCTGCAAGGCGGAGGTACTTCCCCAGTAGAGCTGCTCCAAATTCGAGCGGGATGACATTTCGCTGTGCCCTACTTCACTTCATACAGTAATCATACTCCAGGAGTGCAGGCAGAAGTGAAAACTTGAATATTAACATTGTGCAGTTTTGATATTTTGGAATGGTTAGGGAAACACTACCTCTCAGTAGCCTCGGCCGGCGGGTTCTCGATAATAGCCACTTCGTACTCCTGCGGAGTGTCAACTGTCTGGTTGTTGCTCATCTCGTACTGCTGATACGTGTTGGTTTGCTCTTCCACTTGTGGCTGAAATGTTGCATGTAATAATTAGCTTTATGTGGCAAATACAACCACTACACCTAATTCCAAATAACTTTGGATTTCAATAAACCCATATAGTTTTCCCTCTGGGCCAGAGATCAGTCACTTTCGTAAAGCTAGAACTCTGAACTGTTAATGTCCAGCTATTTCATATCGCAGCAGAACCAAGGTAACCGATATAGCCCTCCGGAGCGCTAAACTTAAGTGGCAGTGGGCGGGGCACATAGCACGTAGAACCGATGGCCGTTGGGGCGGAAAGGTTGTCGAGTGGCGACCACGTACCGGAAGGCGCAGCGTGGGTAGGCCCCCGACAAGGTGGGCTGATGACCTGGTAAGGGTTGCGGGAGTCCGCTGGATGCGGGTGGCTCGGGATCGGTCACTTTGGCACTCTTTGGGGGAGGCTTATGTCCAGCAGTGGACGTCTTTCGGCTGATATGATGATGATGATGATGACGATTTCATATCACATCCCTACATTCTAAGCTAAGTTATAGGAATATTCTGCCCTCATAAGCCAAATAGCGGTATTTCAAAATTTTATGTCATTGGAAGATGTAATTTAAAATCTACGTCTAATAACATAACTTACAATGACATTTCATTTTGAGATACCGCTATTATCTCCCTAGCAAATTGTAATTATAACCAAATGGGTATCCATTGGGTGATAGTCCATTGGGTCATGTGGGCGCAGTGGGTGATTCAACGATTGTTCCAACAGACTGGCAAATTGGCATGGCATATTCAGGTATTTTTAACAAGTCTAGGACTACTACAATCGGAGTCTGGACTACCCCTAACCAAGCACAGGATCAAAGTGGCCATCGGTAGGGCCAAATAGGATGAGGCCACAACCAGTTGCTGGACGCCTTTGCCGTGTTAGTATTTCTTTTTTTGTTAATGTATTTTATGTACCTACTAACATAGTTATTAAAACAAAATTTGTTACTAACATGGAGCATTAGTCTGCAATACGATTTTTACTTATTTCCCTGTCCTGAGCCTGGGGCTCGCTTTGACATCTAAACCCAAGATTTGCCATAGGAACTAGTTTAACGAAAGCAACTGCCATCCATCTAACCTAGAGGAAAACTAGGGTTGGGGTGTAGCGGTCAGGACTTAAATATGGGATATTTACCGTTAGCTTGCAATGCAATGCAGGAAAACATAGTGAGAAAGCCAGTCTTATCCCAATAAGGGCTAGTTTTGGTCATGGTGTAGCAAAGGCCGGTCAGGACTTCTAATAATTTTCAAGATTAAAAAGAAATCGACCGCCCAATGGCCAATGTCATCATGTAGAGCCCATCGAAATAAGCATAAAACGTCAAATAAACTTTTCTCTGAGATCAACCAATGCCGAGATTGCCGAGATAATGGTGTAAATACTTCAAGATTTACAAAGGATGTTTTGAAAACCGACTCGCATCATGGATAGGTTATTTTTTTTAATAAAAGAGCAGAAACACTTTTTTACACCATTATCTTGGCATTGGTTGATTTCAGAGAAAAGTTTATTTGACGTTTTATGATTATTTTGATGTGTTATACATGATGACATCGTTCATCGGGCAGTCAGGATTTTTTTTTTAATCTTGAAAATTATTATTACTCCTGACCGGCCTTTGCTACACCATGACCAAAACTAGCCCTTATTGGGATAAGACTGGCTTTCTCACTATGTTTTCCTGCATTGAAAAGCTAACGGTAAATATTAAGTTCTGAAAAACACATCAACACGAGCTGGGATTTGAAGCCAGCAATATGTTAAGGTGTGTAGGGGTTAACCCCTAGTATGTGGTTGTCAAAATAGCCCTCTCAAATTAAGTATTTTAGACATAAAACAATAGGCCCAAATGTTTGGCATGGAAGCATACGAGGGGTTACAACTTGTACTTTCGGGGAGGTTATAATAAGTAAAAGCAAGACTCACGTTACTGACTTCAGCCGCACCCTGCACAAAAGTGGTTCCCTCCTCCTCTGGTTCTCCTTTCACGTCATAAATGGTCTCCGCCATCACAATACGCCCAGATTGGTCCATAGTCCACATCCCACCGAACGCGAAGTTAGAGGGGTTCCCACTCTGTTCGTAAAGAATCACCGTGTTCGGCCCGAGTTGAACGGGCTCACCTTTCATGTTCACGAAGACTGGCTGCTCGAAATTTCCTTCCACCAGCTGCCCTGTATGCACTATCTGCTGCCCTTGCTCCACAGGCACCTCTACTACTTGATTCACCACCTCAACTTTCTCCTTGTCTTCTTCTGTCTTCGCGCGGCTAACCATAATTTTTTTCTTCTCTCCCTCCCCGGGGTCGTCACTTTTCCGCTTTATCACAGTTTTCTTCTTGTTTTTCTTGTCCATTTTTATATGTTACACTATATAATTGCACTAAAACGCGTATATAATACGCTGAGACGTGATATTATTTAAACATTTAGGAATAAAAGTAACTATAGTAAACAGAGGTACGCCGCACCCATTTGACAACATTTTTCTGCAAGTCTATATTTTAATGTCAGGATATTATACTACGCACAACTATTTTACAATTTACCGCATTAATAACAACAAAAATAGTTGTTTGATAACATAAAATTGAGATTAAACCAACGTATTTGAGTGCGAAAGGGACAACTCAAAGAGACGCCATTTTTGATCGCCACACATTTTCATCATAATGTTGCCATATAAAACGGATAGTCATGGCGTTATCCTATAACTGCGTACAGACGATCAAGCGTGGCCAAGCGGGCGGACTGCCGAGAATAAATAATAAAATTAGAAATCGTAATTGATTACGATTAGAATCAAAGAGAATATAACCAAAATATAACCACCCATTAAAATATATTTTTGTCAGTTCAATCATTAAAGTCGCTTTAAGTTCGATTTGCAGGTTAGGTCCTTAGAGTATTAAACCAACCGGAGTGGCCATGGGTCATTTTCTATACATAAAAAGCCTGCCGATATTTGCGGGGGAGGGGAACATCAATTGTATGCGTATATGCGTAACGTGAAAATATAAAATATATATATAAATAAAAAAACGTAGCTACGTCAGATTAAACGTCAGTCCATACAATGTGTATGACCACTGGTCATATACTTCTGGCAGAGGGGAACGCCTGTCAATGGCCACTCCGGTTGGTTTAATGCTCTAAGGTTAGGTCAGGCTATCTAGAATAATTCTACACGAGATTCGCTCTCCTTTCCTATACTCGCCTTATCGTAGCACTATAAATGGGTATAGGTGCCGCTACACGTACGAAATTGGCGGACTGCCGTCCGCCGCGTGATTTCGGCCCGAGTGGATATGTGGTGGCTAAATCAAGACCTCTCCGTACAATTTTTTGTGACTGCGTAGTGAGGTTTTTTAGTGAAAAACCTTAATTTATTTGATACAAGTATGAAACTTGGCACAGTTGTTCCTTGTGTCAAAATAGGCTGATTAAGATCGGTAGCCATCGGGAGCCCCCCTTCTGGCACTGGTGAGGGGGGTTAAAATACCGCTCCGCCCAGCTTCATTCCAAATAATTCTAACTGTCCATGGTTAGGTATAATAGGTTAAATTTGGTATAAATTTGGGATTTTAAATCAATAACGTCATCTCTGGTATAAAAAAATACAGAATAATCGAACATATGTCGCTAAAGATCCTTACTATCTCGCAGGCATAAGATAAATAGGTAATACAAGGTAAAAATAAAATTTGTAACAATGTATAGTAGCACGATTTATTTAATTGATACACAACAGAACTATAACATCGAGGTATTTGTAAAGTGGCACGACGTTACTTTATACCTACTTATTTAAATTATAAATCACAAATAAAGATAAAAAAAAAACAAAATTAGCATAATTCCAATCTGCAACCAGCACGTCTATCATGAGACTGCCGCGACATACTTACTCTCGATTTTTCTCGCACTATGCCTCTAGTTCGAAAAGTTCTAATAAGAAAGAGACGGATAGTGCGAGAAGAATCGAGAGAGCTCGCGCGCCGTCGCGTGATAGCCGTGCTGGCATGTGTATACCCGGCCAGTCGCTCTCAACCAAGTGCGCTATCGCAAAGATCGTTCGGCGCCGGCGCCTGACCCCCTAGCCTCAGACCAAGAAAAAAAGACAGTCAAGAGAAGCCAAACCACATACAAACAAAACCAAGCTACATCAAGTGTAGCACACGCTCACGCACACATATACAAACAAAATTGCACAAAACTCTTCAGCACGTGTCGCAATGCTGTCAAGATCAGTTAGGTATTTCGAGTTTTGCGCGACTTAATTTGTTTAGCGCGTGCTAAACTTATGGGGCTTGGTTGAAAACCGGTTGGCTTCACTAGACCGTTCGTAACGCTCCGTCTGTATATTTTCTTGGTCTGAGCCCCTAGCACACTAAGTTTTATGTCGGACATAAAGCATTTGTCCCATTCTGGCAAATACGTGAGTGCAAGCTAGGGGGTCTGGTATTTGGATGAACTAACTAACGAGTAATGTACCAGTAGTATGATTCGTAATAAAATCAGCACGGTGGATGACTCTTGTGAAAGCGGTGTAACCGTTTGCGTAGCACGTTGACATATTATTATATCTGATGGATGCGATGCCACGCAAATAGTAAGGCTGGTCCGGCCCTTCCCTGAACACGAGGCCCCCGCCGCTGTCACCATGACAGAGGGCTGTACCTGCAAAAAAAAACTCAACATCGTGACCCCGTATCATGGTCGGCCTTATCACACGATAAGTGACAAGATAGAGCGCCCGTCACTGGCTGACACCGTTCGATAGAACGAGACGACGCTCCTATTTGATGCGTCTGATTGCATGGACGAATTTATGAAGCCTTACAGCTGAGAAGTCAGGCAGTGTTACTTGTATTGTTAATTTTAATTTTATTATCAACTAGACGTGCCCGCGGCTCCACCCGCGTGAATTAATTATATTAATGTATTTGTCACAATTGTATTATGTTCATGAGCCCTGCTTAGCAACGTACCGATATGGAAATAATAGCAGTATACAGGTATTTTCAATATTTTCATATAAATTTATTAAAATGTCAACATGAAACTCAGTAATAAACACAGGCCTCCTCTCATGGATGAGAGGGAATGGGCAGTAGTCCCCACGCTGGCCCAGTGCGGGTTTGGGACATTCGTGAGGAAACCTGCATACATCCACAAAGAAATTCAAAGGTGTATGTGAAGTCCCCAACCCGCACTGGGCCAGCGTGGGGACTACTGCCCGTTCCCTCTTATCCATGAGAGGCCCGTGCCCAGCAGTGGGACGTATATAGGCTGATTTATTTATAATTATTATTTTAAAAAAATGCTTCAGCCATTATAGCGACACAAAGTCTCATAATTTTCAGCACTTAGTAAATTTTTACCCAAAGTGGTGTCATTATAATACCTATTTTCATAGACATCAAAACTATTCTCTAAGGAAGTAGGTAATTGTCTGCACTTTTACAAAAAAAATAATGACGAAGACACCGAAACCCCCGCCGGTGACTTCTAATCTACCCGCCACCCGAGTCGGATTTGCCACAATAAGTTTTTTTTTAATTAACTCCAAAAAAGCTATTTAGAATATATATATAGTCCTTGAGACGGCCACTAATATCCACACTTTCCAACTCTCATAACTTCATAATAAGTCCCTGGGACGGCCACCCTTTGCTATATATATCCCAACCGTTATTTGCCTTCTTTAGCCAGTTGCCTCCGGCCGTGGCTGCTATGTCGTCGCTCCAGCGCGTACTGTTACAGTGAGCCTCCGTGGAGCTTGAAAAAAACTCTTGTATACACCCAAGCAGTTTATTATCCCAATTACAAACACTGCACAACTTATAGTATCACTGAAAATATTTATATCAAAATTAAAGGTCAGAGTATAGCAAAGGGGGCGCGATTAAGTTTTTTTTCTGCTCTTTTATAAAAAAAACAACCACGAAGACGGCGGCGGGAGCAGAGCTCCCGCCACCGTCTTCTAACCTATCCGCCATCCGAGTCGGTTTACGATACCGAATTTTTTTAAGTCCCAGAACCGTTTAAATAACTGATTTAGGAGCCAATATCTCGGTAATTATCAAATACAGAGAAAAGTTGCCCATACAAAACATGCTTATTTTAGCGTCTTCTATACGATAGCATCATAAAAAATAGGTGTCATAATGACACCACCCCCATCAAAACAAAAACTAAGTCCCGCGCCCCCTTTGCTATACCCCAACCAAATTAAATTACGACTGACATATGTTTCGTTAATAATTGGCGTTTTATAAAGTCATAATGCTGTCGATGCTTTACCTGTATTAGGCAATATTTACGTGGAAGCAAAACAGTTATGCGTGCATATAACAGTATGTGGCCGCCCTGACTTTCTTTTTACATCGGGGCCTTTCCATAGCATCACTTCTTTGGTCCATCTCTTGTCCGTGTATCACCCATCCCACTGCACATCACCAAGTGTCCAGCCCATCGCCATTTTAACTTAAGGATTTAGAGCAGGGCGTCTGTTGTTTTCGTCTAAGCTCGTATGCGCTCACTTTTCACTATGTTTAACGTACTCCTTTCCATCGCGCGTTGTCCATATTTTGGTTTTGGTCTTTACTGTGTAACTCCAAGTTTGGCAGCCATATGTAAGTGTGGGGAGAATGTTGGTGTCCATAACTATTTTTTTCATATGCAGTGAGTCGCCTTTACCAGTATTTTTTCCAACTTATGGCTGTGCGTCGTTCTATCTCGCCTTGTGTGCTATCATTGCTAAAAGATACTTCTTTTCCTAGGAAATACCTAGGTATATGTAGCGTTCTACATACTCTAATGTGGTTTTGTCATTACCTACCTTGGTTTCAGCCTCGTTCATCCAGACTACTTTTTCGCTTTCTTCTCTGAATGAGTTGATCACTCTATTTTTTTGCTAGCAGAGGCGAGCAGTACGATTTCGTCCGCAATCCCGAGATGGCTTAGCCGCTTGCCTTTAATTATTATGCCTTCATGCTGCCAGGAAATATGATATCGTAAATAAACAAATCAAGGAATGAGAAAACACCAGTTCCAACCGATCCGAGCACTCGTTTCACACGATAACAAACGATAAATAATAATTATAAATGCAAATATAAAACAATTTTCAAAGTAAAGTAACAATAACACTGACACTTGACACTCTTGACAGTCTGACGGTGGCGGAACGTTCCATTTCATGTCAAATTCTCTTAAATTCTCTTACCGAAATTTCAAAGTTCGGTTTTCATTAATAATTTCATTAATAATTAATTATAAATACTATGTTTTTTTAGCCGAATCAATTGTATAACGATTATACTAACGTGTAAATGTAGTCTCAGATATAATCAAATTACGTAAAATGGAGAGACCGATCTCTCAGATCCGAACGTAGCCGAACATTTCCGAACAATGGCGACGCTTCAAATTGTCAATTTTGTCGAGATTTCATTACGTGATTTTAGAAAAAATATGGAACAGAACCGGAAGCCTTTATGCTCTTGTTCTAAGTTAATATCAAGAGAATTGATTCGTACATTTATTTCTCGTGTTCGTTGCGTTGGTTTTAAGAAACGTGTCGCCAAAGATCGTGTTTTTTGTAAGGCGCTATCTCGCTCCTTCCTTCGTGTTTTATCCCGTTCTGATTTTCCGATTTTATATAATAGATTATTGTATCCTTGACGATCATAGTATTAATTCCTATAGATTTACATTAATGTTAATAAATAAATAAATAATAAATATAAGGGGACAATCTTACACAAATCGACCTAGTCCCATAGTAAGCTCAGTAAGGCTTGTGTTATGGGTACTATACGACGATATATATATAATAGATATAAATACTATATTATAAAACATCCATGACTCAGAAACGAATATTCATGCTTATCACACAAATTTTTGCCCTTACCGGGATTCGAACCCAGGACCTCTTGCTTCGTAGGCAGGGTCACTACCAACTAGGCTAAAGCGGTCGTCAAATCGTCAAATGTTATATGTAATATTATGAGATAAATAAAGATCAATATCAATATCAGACCTAAACTAAACCAGCCCGGGGACCGCTTTGGCACCTAATCCCAATATTTGGCGTAGGCGCTAATTTTACTAAACCGACTGCCAAAGTCAAAGTGACCTCGGCTTTGCCGCACCTATCCAGTCGGACCCAAAACAGGCTCGTCTGTAAATCTTACTGCACCAACCTGTAAAATTCCCCGCACATAATTTGTCGTCTCCGATATACGGCTTGAAATCAATAGCTGATTCCTGTGTGCATTTCAAATTGCTCAAGGTGGGTAGCTCATTGACCTTCAAAACGTCCGACGGGGTTCCTTCTTCTGCCGTCAGGCCCCAGCCCGCCACCTGACAATTAAAAACTCATTAAAAAAAAAAAACTTTTATTTCAGACCCAAAACGATCCATAGTGGGTTAGTAACATCTTACATACTGTGCTAATTAAATAAAACAGACAAAAAATAGAATAAAAAGATTCACAAAAATATCTTAAAGCTAATTAAAATATACCTATTTGGCCCTCCCCATCGCAACCTCCATCCAATAGTTAGCGAGCGGACAGTCCAGTCGCTCTGCCAACTCCTTCAGGAGGCTGTTGCTGCTACTTTGCACTCTCCTTATCAGCGAGGCTATTCTTTTACGCCTTATGGCAAAGAAGTCGTCTGTTCGCGCCTCCGCGAACATACCCGACGCGCTGCAGTGCCTCGGTAGCCTCAACAGCGTTCTCAAGGTGTTGTTGTACTGGACGCGTATGGTGTTATAGGCCCTTTGTGTAAAACTTACCCACAGACTGCATGTGTAAAACGTCTGACAATACGCTTTAAATAGCGTCAGCTTTACTTGCGTGTTACACCGTGCAAATCTGCGGGCAAGCATATTGCCTCGTATTGTCAAGGCCCTCCTTTCCCTTTCGATATCCATATCGTCATTTGAATTTATCATTAACTCTCCTTCGTACCCTAAGGGTAAAAATTAAATAAATTATAACCCTTAAATTAATAAGACTCCGCGGTCCGTCTGTCTAGTCACCAGCACGGCTATCACGCGACGCCGCGCGAGCTCTCTGTCTCTTTCTTATTAGAACACTTAGAACAAGACCGTCGCATGATAGACGTCCAGGCTCGAAAGGGTAATAAACGGGACCCTATTACTAAGATTCCGCTGTCCGTCCGTCCGTCCGTCTGTCCGTCTCTCACCAGGCTGTATCTCATGAACCGTGACAGTTACTGTTGGAAATTTCACAGATGATGTATTTCTGGTGCCGCTATAACAACAAATAAGTACGTAGTAAAAAACAGAATGTAATAAATATTCAAGGAGGCTCCCATGCAACAAACGTGATTGTTTTGCCTTCTTTAGTTTAACGAGTCTGTCTGTGTGTCTGTGTATCTGTGTATCTGTCTGTGGTAGCGTAGCTCCCTAACGGATGGACCGAGAACTTAGCCATGTTTCATGAAAATCAGGGGTTTTTCAACTTTTCTAATGTTGTAGTTATTATAGATAATGGTACGGAATCTTCGCGCGTCAGGTCGACTCGCACTTGGCCGGTTTTTTATACTACCACCGTGGCAAATCATTATACAGCCTGCCTGGTTGTACTAAACAGTCACCTGGACCAGTGAGAAACCAAAGAAACGTACGAGTAAGTACCCTGGTTTGTTTAATATGTGTAATATAAAAACAAATGCTCGACCCTTTATTCACTTGAGGATTCGTTGTGGTGACAGCTAGAGCAAAAAAACGGGCCAAGTGCGAGTCGGACTCGCGCACGAAGGGTTCCGTACAATTATCTATAAAAAAGGCAAAAAAATCGCGTTTGTTGTATGGGAGCCCCCCTTAAATATTTACTTTATTTTGTTTTCAATATTTGTTGTTATAGCGGCAACAGAAATACATCATCTGTGAATATTTCAACTGTCTAGCTATCGCGGTTCTTGAGATACAGCCTGGTGACACACAGACGGACAGACAGCGAAGTCCCGTTTTACCCTTTGGGTACGGAACCCTAAAATGAGGGTGTCACACCCTCTCTCAACACAGAGCTTTTACATTGGGCTGGCGCACTAAGTACATACATACATACATACACACATTCACGCCTTTATTCCCAAAAGGGGTAGGCAGAGCACATGAAACGTATGTTCCAGCGCCACTTTTAGCGTAAATGTGGGTATAAAAGATCGACTAAATGTGATATTTCAGTGATAGGTTGCTAGCCCATCGCCCACAACACACTTCACCCCTGCCCGGCTAGCACACTAATCGGCCATATATTTACGTTCGGACGTATAACTTTACGATTGTGCCCATTTTTACGTTACTTAGCTAACATGCTAATTGCTAATCTCGCAACATATATTTATGCCATAGCGTAAAATATATGCAGCAAAAAGAAGTGAAGTGTTGCCAATATATACAACTCCATTTCTACCAATTATTACATTCTTTTCATTCGTTCAACCGCAGTCTATGGTTAGAGACCCAATATAATATAGTCATAATAAGCACTGCCCTGCTACTAAAAAGTTGTACTCTTGTATTTAGTTATATTTTATAATCGTTTTTATTTATTTACTTTACTCCCGCCCCGTTTTTCCTATAATATTTGTAAGATTGTATCGTAATTCATTTTATGATACAAGTGTTACTGTTTTCTTCGTAGCATGCTTGTTGAAATTGAGGAAAAGTAAATGTTAACCAAGGCTAAAGCTAACAATTGATTTATTAGACGACAGGCTGCCCGCGCTGCTTCTCCCGCATAATTCAAAGAAAGTAGGCAAACCCGTGGGATAAAATATAGCCCACCACCACCCAGAAACCCCAAATAATTTTATTAGGTTTCTTGAAAATGCGCATATTATATATGTTTTCGTACGCCTTTAAATGAAAGTAAATTACCACGGGTCGTGTTAATATGCGATATCGAAATCCAATTTTCAAGCAAAAAGTCTCAAGTCAAGTTTCAAGAAAAGGAATCCATCCAAACAGCAAACGAACTAATAAGTTTTGAAACTGAAACCGTGTTATGTGACACAAATTTTATAGATATCCTGCGGCCAATTGTATTTTTTTCATAGTGTTAAAATTTATCAGGGGTCTCGAGTGACCTACATAAATTTCGTCTGTCAACGGTTCATATCGTCACGTGCCAAAGTCAAGAGCATGTTAGAATCTGACGTAAAAAAAGTAGTTTTTCACTTCTCATGCTCAAAAAGTGCATCATATTAGACTTGGCAAGCGGGGCTAAAGTAGTACATTTAGCCCCTAGGGAAAATATGTATACATATTTATGATTTATAAAACATTTTAATTTGACCACTCACAACAGTTCAATATTACATCCACCAATCACATCTCTTTAAAAATACATTAGTATTTGCTATCTACGAACCAGAATACAGCTAGACATTAAAATCGACTAATCAGGAAACAGAATTCAATTCAAACATTGGGTGTTTTTCAAGCGTGAACCACGCTTGAACGTTTGGATGGAGCTATAGTCGGTCAGAGGCGTTTATTTTTGTAATTATTGTAAATTAGGGAATGAAAAACTCCTAATGTTTGAATTGAATTCTGTTTCCTGATTGGTCGATTTTAATGTCTAACTGTATTCTGGTTAGTAGACAGCAATTACTATTGTTATTTTAAAGAGTTGTGATTGGTGGATGTAATTACATGACATAAGCTATGAAGATTGAGCGGGATAGACTACGCCGCTATTAGACGGTCAGAGGCGTTTATTCGTCTTGTGAATATTTTATAAATCAGTTTATTAAAAAGAATGGCGCCAAATTAAACAATCTTTTCGCCTTGGTAGAATTGTTGATTGTGGATGGATAATCTTTGTTTTTATTATTTTCTCGCAGTCGAAGTGAAAAGTAGAGTGTATAACTCTGGTCTAAAAGCCATATTACCCCTCGAACTATTTCCCCTCACTTCGTTCGGGAAAATATCCATCACGTGGTAATATGGCTTACTTTAGACCCTTGTCATACAATCTACTATTATGTGCAAGACAATGAATGGAATGAATGGTCACATTTTACGTAGATTACGGTATACAATGTTAGCTCATGACGGTAAAATTTTATACGTCGGTTGTGGGCATAAAACATGTGCATAAAAGTAGTCATTTTGTTAGTATGCTAGGGCCGATAGTCCCTTAGTTGACTTTTACGACACCCACGGGAAGAAAGGGGGTGGGGAAATTCTAACCCGACACCACACGGGTTAAGTATTAGTCTCTACGACAAATCCATACTAATATTATAAACTAGCTTCTGCCCGCGACTTCGCATAGTATGTGAATTTCATATGAAACACGTCGCGAACTAAGAAACCGTGTCTTTTTTCTACGAACCTTGCCAAGTTTCCCGTCAGCCGTCTGGTACTGGTCCAATATTTGATCCTTCAAGTCCACGCACACTGGCCGAACGTTGGTGCCGTACACAGCTGACTTATTTAAAAATACTAGCGCTATGTCACCCCGGTACAAACTATTTTCTGCATCAAACGAGGGGTCCAGTACAATTGAGGACACCTGAAAAATAAATCAAGCTGTAAAGACGCAACCAGTGCCCAGTTTCTGGAAGCTTTTACTATTCTACAAGTGTAGGGCTTGGTACCATGTAAAGTGTAAACGGTATGGCGTCGTCGCAGTGAAACGGCGCGGCGCACGCCGTAAAAGCTCACGTTGCTGCGCCGCAGAAATCCACGGCACGTCGCCGCTGAAATACACGTCGCGATGCCAAAGAAATCCACGGCGCGTCGCCGCAGAAATTCACGGCGCGTCGCCGCTGAAATCCACGGCGCGTAGCCGCAGAAATTTACGGCGCGTCGCCGCTGAAATCCACGGCGCGTAGCCGCAGAAATTCACGGCGCGTCGCCGCTGAAATCCACGGCGCGTAGCCGCAGAAATTTACGGCGCGTCGCCGCTGAAATCCACGGCGCGACGCCGCTGAAATCCACGGCGCGACGCCGCAGAAGTTCACGGCGCGTCGCCGCTGAAATCCACGGCGCGACGCCGCTGAAATCCACGGCGCGACGCCGCAGAAGTTCACGGCGCGTCGCCGCTGAAATCTACGGCGCGACGCCGCAGCGCGTTGCCGCTAAAATCCACGGTGCGACACCGCTGGAATCCACGGCGCGACGCCGCTGAAATCCACGGCGCGTCGCCTTGGCCATCCACCGATATCGGCCCATGTAGCGTCTCCTTATAGGAGCTGCTATATACGCAAAATCGGCGGGACTGTCAAGCAAGGTCGCAAAAAGTCTAGTATGAAGGCCCCATGATTTGGTTGGCCGCCGTGCTTGTTGCGCCTAAGTGTTGCCAGGTTGGTATTGTTTATCTTGGGTGACTTACGTCAAACAATTGCCCACCGGAGTTCCACTGTCTCTTGAGCTGTCCGAGTGCCACGGCGTAGTTTGTGTCCCGCAGTTTGCGTGTCGTTTCATTCCAGAAGCAATGAGCAGCTGTAAGGAGGCCGACAATTTTTGAAGTGAAAACTCCTTTAGCGGCGCTGAGCACTTTTTGGGATGGACAAAAATTGTTAAACTCGCGACAGATTTTGTGAGATCTCAGGAGGTCACGTGACCGTAGAATAGGGAGAGATTCGGGACGAGGCTTGGGGGCAGGGGGGAAAACGGGGGTTTGAACACATTTTTTCGAGGTCGAATTTGGACGTTATTTGACATAGCGCACTACAATTAAGGTGCAGTTTCTTAACTCTGTTGATGTCCGTCGCAGCTCGAGCACAGTGTGAGTAAAAGGTCCTAAGCGCCAAGTAGATTGATGCACTTACGCGTCTCGAGCAACGACTGTATTGACGTGCACAGCGCCGCTCCCCAATACACAATATTTCCCCATCCCAAAAAGTGCACAGCGCTGCTAAAGAAGTTTTCACTTCAAAAATGATCATCTGCGTATAAAATGGATATTCCGGTTGGCTACGTTTTACCCCGCGGGTTTGCCTGCGTTATTTGTATTACGCAAGCAAACCTGCGCAGCTAGGAAGTAGTATATACACTTGCCTGATATAACCAGCCGCTGGCTAACCAGTGAGCCCCCACAGATCTGTTTATACTGGCCATTGCTCTTGTCATAGATGCCTGCGTGCCACGGTACTTCGTTCTTCTTCGCTATGCCACCGGCCATTATCAATGTAACTGCGCCCTGCAGCAAGCCGCAAACTTCGACTAAAAAAACAGGATTGCTTCCGTATACATTTGCATGCGCGACCAAAAAAAATGTAGTCTATGCTCTGAAACTTTTTCAACAACTTGTTCTGTCACGAATTATCTCAGCTTCCCATGCATGAAAAAACATGAATCTTTTTTGCTTATAAGCGGAAGCTAGAATAATAAGGTACCTATTATACCTTATTAATCTAGCTTCCGCTTATAATAGTTTTTATCCAATTTTTTACAAGACTGCGACGATTAATACATTTTCCGAAACATTTTGACCTTGACCTCATTATTTACTATTTATTAGAGAAATGGCAGCCTCTAGGACCTTTGCCAAAGACAGTGTACAGAAATAAAAAAAACATTTCACATGCACGATGTACGGTGGAAGGCCTTCACGATGCACTGGGTGATAGCTGGAGCAGTACAATAATGGCGGCCGCGACCACGAAACGCTGAATGATGCCCAAGAATTGGTTATTCGCATTTCCAGGAAAATTCTTCATAAACTGTAGCCGTCACGTTTGCCATTTATTGCATAATACGCTATCAAAACTATACATTAAACAGCAGGATGCAGAAAAAGAAAATGAAAAAAAATGTCTGGAGCACGATCCGCCATGTTCCATGGATCATTCAAAAGTCCTTGACCTCATTAAATTTTTCTTCATTTCTTCTTGAAACTCTAGATATATATTCAATATTCTCTTTGGGTACCTACGGCCGTGCCGCTGTTTTGCAACTGTTTTGCTTGACTTGGCGTTGGCGATGCCCCCAGAAATGTATAAACGTAGTGGTTATATTCTCTTTGAATGTATCAACATCAACAAAATAACTTCAAACGTCAAAAGCCTGACTATGTTCTCTGTCTGTTTTTTTTTTAAATTACACGTAGCGTAGTTCACGCGTTCAAACAAAAAGTCGGTATAGAACGGGCCATTTATAAATGATTATCAATCGCGTTAGTATTATAGCCGTATTATAATTCAGCTGTGCGGAATTCATATTGTGCAGAATCACGAATAGGAAGAATCTAATAATAGCATTAAACATCGGATAATCCGTGACTCACTGTTGATGGATGGTTTCGCTTAAAGCTAGAGTTAAAGTTAGTTGGTAGGTAAGTTAGGTAATTAATACTTTTTTTGCACATGATTTCCTGGTCCCATTTCCCATCGACGCATTCCATCACTCCTGAACCTTGCTTCCTGTATCCTTTAAGGCATATAGGGTAAACTCGGGTCCCATTGGGCTCATATTCGTCGCATCTTAGAGGGACATCGAATCTTTTTGTACATGAATTGTACATGACGCCTTCGTAACTGGGCACTTTGCAAAAACCTGGGAAAAGCAGGAAATTAGAGATATCCTACTCTTGGTAGAACGGTTAATACTTTCACTGCCAGGAATCCGCCTAGCGGGCCCGTAAAGCTTGAAACAAATTATCGTACGCGGCTGACGGACGCGGCTCACAGCCGGTATCTAGATAAGTAATGCATATACACTGAAGTGTGCAAACTATCCGACGTAAACCGTGGACGTAACCTTGAGCGTTCGGACGTCTGACAGAAATCTGGCGAGCTGGATCACGTTCGAATGTGCACAGTTATCAGCCGCGGACGTCAGCCGCGTCCGTCAGCCGCGTCCGTCAGCCGCGTCCATAACTTTGTTTCAATTTTCAAGTTTTAGCCGTAGTCGCTTTCCGCTACATACGAGACTGTGTTATGAAATGTGTTATGGGTTAGTCCACCAGAGCCATGTGAGGTTGCGAGGCGATGAGCGAGCAAAAAATAGATCAATAGGACGCGATGTGTGAGCGCGCCCAGCCTCGGAACCCCGAACCGCTCTGTTGGGTTGGATACACACCCTAAAGGAGACGCTACACGGGCCGATATCGGCAGGACTGTCGTGTCGGAAGCACGGCGGCCGGCCAAATCAAGGTCACTCCTTACTAGATTTTCTGTGACCTTGCTTGGCAGTCCTGCCGATTTCCCGTCTCCTAAAACCTCAGCCCGGCTAGTACACTAATCGGCCATATAATTATGTTCCGACGTATAACCTTAGTGTGTGTCAATTTTTACGTTACTTAACTAGCACGGTAATGACGTGACGTATATGTACATGACCTTAGGGGCTAAGGCGAAGTGAAAACGAACTTCGTTCGAATAACTCCGTCTCTGTCGCTCGAACTAGCAAGTGCGACAGAGACGGAGATACATAAACGAAGTTCGTTTTCATTTCCCGGTAGCCCCTCTTAAATTGTTTGACGTCTGTCTTGGACTTAGAGCATTAAACCAACCGGAGTGGACATGAGTCATTTTCTATACATAAAAAGTCTGCCGATTTTTGCGGGGGAGGGGAACGTCAAATGTATGATGCGTAACGTGAAAATAGCTACGTCAGATAAACGTTTTGTTTTTTTTTCCTGCATTTCTTCTCAAGTTGGGCCCCGAAGGGGCCCTCAACTAATTGCCTCTAACAATATTGTGGTATGAAACACACAAACGTCAGTCCATACAGTGTGTATGACCACTGGTCATATACTTTTGGCAGAGTGTAATAGAGTGGGCATGCTCGCTGGCGGATTTCTGTGTATTGTTATATAAAGAGAGAGAGAGAATGACATACTTTTTATTTCATACCCGAAGTTAGAAAATTGATTAGATAAATGAAGGGGAGAAGGAAGACAATAAAGTTAATATACAATCGTATAAACAGTCTGTAACGGTGACTTATTTCATCTACGGATATTGTATGAATCATTTCATATATCGATACCTAAATAGAATTCCTGCTTTGGTAATGGACATGGCTGGAGGCGTAGGGCGACATACGAATTTCAATCGTAATAGCTAGAACATTAGAAGCTAAATTAAAATGAACAGTACGACTTTTGTGGTAAGGCAATGTATTTACGTTAGCGCTTTAATACTACAATCTGATTTGAACCTTATTGCTAAAGAGTTAAGGTTGTTAATGGGTTGAAATTATTGATGATACCACCAACGTCTGGCCTCGTAAACCTATTGACCCTCTTGACCCTATTGACCCTCGTGACCCTATTGACCCTCGTGACTCCGTGACCCTATTGACCCTCGTGACCCTCTTGAACCTATTGACCCTCGTGACCCTCTTGACCCTATTGACCCTCTTGACCCTCGTGACCCTATTGACCCTCTTGACCCTCTTGACCCTATTGACCCTCTTGACACTATTGACCCTTGTGACCCTATTGACCCTCGTGACCCTTTTGAACCTCGTGACTCCGTGACCCTCTTGACCCTCGTGACTCCGTGACCCTATTGACCCTCGTGACCCTATTGACCCTATTGACCCTCGTGACCCTATTGACCCTCTTGACCCTATTGACCCTCTTGACCCTATAGACCCTCTTGACCCTATTGGCCCTCTTGACCCTCTTGACCCTCGTGACCCTCGTGACCCTCTTGACCCTATTGACCCTATTGACCCTCTTGACCCCATTGACCCTCTTGACGCTATTGACCCTCTTGACCCTCGTGACCCTCCTGACCCTATTGACCCTCGTGACCCTATTGACCCTCTTGACCCTATTGACCCTCTTGACGCTATTGACCCTCTTGACCCTATTGGCCCTCTTGACCCTCGTGACCCTCGTGACCCTCGTGACCCTATTGGCCCTCTTGACCCTCGTGACCCTCTTGACCCTCTTGACCCTCGTGACCCTCTTGACCCTATTGACCCTCGTGACCATATTGACCCTCTTGACCCTATTGACCCTCTTGACGCTATTGACCCTCTTGACCCTATTGGCCCTCTTGACCCTATTGACCCTCGTGACCCTCTTGACCCTATTGGCCCTCTTGACCCTCGTGACTCCGTGACCCTATTGACCCTCGTGATCCTATTGACCCCCTGACCCTAATGACGCTCGTGACCCTATTGACCCTCGTGACCCTATTGACCCTATTGACCCTCTTGACCCTATTGACCCTCTTGACTCTTTTGACCCTCGTGACCCTATTGACCCCCGTGACCCTAATGACGCTCGTGACCCTATTGACCCCCGTGACCCTATTGACCCTCGTGACTCTATTGACCCCCGTGACCCTATTGACCCTCGTGGCACTGTGACCCTATTGACCCTCGTGACCCTATTGACCCTCGTGACCCTCGTGAAGAGTATAAAAGGGAATGCCGAAGTAGTATGGGGGATTATTCATTTCTCATCGTTCGGACTGGCAGTGTCTCTGGTTGTGGGCTGTGAAATTATTGGTGTGTGTTACCTCTATTGTGTTTTGGTGAATGGCTTGTTATTGTGAGGAATCTCTCTTCATAATTATGAGTCTTTTACTTTCTTAATTTTACAAGTTAATTGTATATTTAAAGGGGTATTAGGGCCTAAGCTATATTTACTTTATCGGAGGTACTCCGGGAGGTTTATATGGTTAAATCAAATATGTTTAATTTGCTAGCGGCCACTCCCTAGAATTAGACATGTTTGACAAGTGTTTTCGGAACTCAATCAAAGCTGTATTTACCGTAACGGAGTTGGTCCGGAGGTTTATATAGTTAATCAAATATATTTAATTATGCCAGGGTACTCCCTGGGATTGAGTATGTTTGACGATTGTTTTCGAAATTTAGTTGGGGTTAATTCTTACTGTCCAATCAGCCGGAACACTGTCAAGAATCAGTTATCTGCGAAGTCAGCCCCACCTAACGGTGCCAACGGGGATGAATCCGTGTCCGTGTAGTTACCAGACTTGAGGTGTGGTCTGGCGTCTACCTCTTTACCAACATAGGAGACGAAACCCTTTAATCGGGGCCCTCACGTCTCTCAAAACAACTGACGGTGGAAACGTGGCTTGAACATTTATGTGACGAAAAGCATAGGAGGATATCTCCGCTCGTGGAAACCGATCGGTTGCTTGAGGGGTCGTTCAGTATTAAATATACTTATATATCAACATACCGTATGTCCAGTTAGTGCATCTTACTCGCTGTTTTCCCTTTAGCCTTCGGGCACAGCGAGGGGAGATGAATTACACAGGCTGTTAGAGGGTTGTCATCTCAGTTTCGCCGACTGAACTAATTACAGCTTCAATAGGGATACATTCTTGCTTCTGAACTAAGGTATGGTTCCAGGAGTAAGCAGAATAGGGACTGTGGGGTAGGCTTAGGAGTAAATTCACGCGTTATGGGGTATTAGGGCTTGAAACTATATCTACTGTAACTAAAGATATTACAAGTGTTTGGTAGGATTAATAAAATTGAAGTTATTATTCTTATAAAATCTAATGACGACTAAAATTACTAATGAGTAACCAGTGTGATGTTTGAGTAGTAAGGCAAGTGGTGTTGGGTTGCCGTGGATTACACGTGAAACACGAGACAATTGTTAAATATCATTAAAAAGGTCACAGTATTATTCATGAAATTGTGATATCAGGATTGTCTCAGAAAGATGAAATAATTCTGGGTTTGATGACAGGCTGAGCAGTTCATCAAATCCATTTAAAATATCTTATTTTCATGAGAGAGAACTCTCCATTTAAAGTATCTTATTTTCATGAGAGGGAATTCTCCATTTAAGGCATGGTTTGGGTAGAATGTCTCGCGTGTAATGAACGGTTTACCACGGCATTACTCTACGGCCGTCGGTATAAAATGGTCCAGGCCATCTTAGTTATACATATAAACGATTAATAATACTAAAAGATGTCAGTCGAGTTTGTCTCGGTGTATCTTCTCGAAACTGACCGCTAGGTTTGAGACACTGGTAGATTCATTCTCCGAGTCCTAAACTCGTAGGATAGCTAGGTAAGTAACTTGAATAGGATGTCCAGACTCCATTCCAACAAGAGAGTAGCCAGTGTGAGCAAAAGATTGCCACACGACCCGTCGATAGAACTTTGGTCCAAAATACAAGTATTTAGGGCAGTCTTCTAGATAATAATAGGTTTAAATAAATAATCTTGATTTTATGAAGGCTACTCCTTGTTCAACCGGACATGTAATAGGGGATAGGTGTTTTTCTACCAAAAACAATTTTTAATTATAATCATAAAGTAACCTACAGTGTAATTATAATCATAAAGTGATTTATAATTAATTTATTATTCCTACAAGATTTAGGACTTTGTTATGCTCATAAATAGGAAAATAGCAGTTAAAAGTAGCATTTCAGTAGGTTAATTTATGTACAGATAAGCTAGCTTTAATTTTATTATGAATGGAGAGTCCAAAAACCTGTCAAGCTTTCATAAAAGGATCTAGGGTTATTACGGTACACAACACTTCGGGGTTCAACCACTAGCGATCAGATTTTGGCCAAATCGTCAGGTATTCTTAAATAAAAGCACGCAACAAAAGTAGGTTTAATAAGTAGGTAAATAGAGAGTAAGTTACAGTAGTCTAGCACGAAGGAATAGGGTTTTACATTAAGTTAGAATTCATTGCAAAATATTTAGCGTTTCTTGAGCTTCAGCGGGAAGCTGCTTCGTTAGCTGTAGGTCTTCGGAAGCGCTTTCTAGCCAGGGGGGGTGAACTGTTACAGTTTGGTGCCGTGACCAGGATATCTTCAGTAGCCCTCACGGGCTACAGTTTGTTGCCTGAAGTTGGAGGTGAGCTTGATAGGTGTTGGACTCTTCATTATTTTCTTTCAATTATCAGCTAGGGACTCCGCTAGGGAAGGTTTAGGACTGCATCTGAAAAACAATAAAATTTTATTAGATTATTTGCACATTGCATGTGGAACCGACGGCCGTCGGGGCGGAGAGGTTCTCGGGGCGGACACATGCTTGCCGGGGGGGCGCGCGGTGTGTCTGCCCTGATGTATAAGACGCGGGGCGTTGTGGCACTCCTTGGGGAAGGGCTGTGTCCGGCGATGGGTGTCTTTCGACTGATGTGATAATGATTATGATGATTATTTATATATATATCACATGATATCAGTACTTTTAGTAAATATAAATTATTAAAATTATAGATTAAGGCGGACCTTAGTATAAGAAAAAAATATATAAACTCATTGACTCTGGGGGGCGTCAATGAATAAATAATTTAAGATATGTCGGGGCGTATTCAGTGTGTCTACAAACAAAAATAACAGTTGTAAGGTAGTTCGTAAAACTAGAAATTAAGTCTTATAAATATAAAACCTAGGTCTTGTGCAGGGGTTATTTCATAATATGTCAAGGAGAAATGAGTAGATGGTTTAGCACAACGGAGAGAGGAATTGCATTTTTGCAAGAAGTAGGCATTGTATAGGAACGCCGGCAATATTTATGTATTTCTATTATTTGGGGGCGAGCCTTCATCGCCAGTAGAAACAAAACCTAGCTATTCATAAATTCTGAGCACCTTAATCCTTTAATGTGGCTAATATATTTTGTAGTATACCTTGAGATATCGTTGAAACTAGTGAGGCTCTGGTGATGTCATTTCTTTAGCGGCGTATAAGCACTGAACTGATATTTTCCAATGTCAGAACAACCTCAAAACAATCCTTGGGTTTTTGGAATGGTAGTCACATACGGTTATTTCTTAGTGCTCCTTGTACCTAAAACGAAAATCATTAATGTGAATAATTTTGTACTTGTAGACCATGAGAATAAGGTTATATAGTGTTAGAAGTGTATGTACTTACACTATATTGTATGTGGTAATTAGGAAAACCTTGAAATTTCTATAACCCCAGTTCCTTGCAAGAACTTTTTAGTTCCATGTACAAAGACGACAATTTAATTACGTTTGAAGATACCATGACAAAGGCAATCGGTCGGGTGCATGAGTACTTAGTCAATGTAAGTAGGAAATACTAGGGCAGCTAGGGAGGATCTTTATACGTAATAAGAACAAAAGTTTTACATACCAGAATTATTACTTCAAGGCGGCAAGTGTAGATAACTCCGTGTAGGGAATGGCGCAGGCGCATACAAATATTACAAATGCTTATGAACGCATGTACGTCAAAAGACCACGAAAGATGACTCGCAACGTCCGTTCACTGTGTTTTCAACTTAAAGAATTTAGGAGAAAAATCAATGGAGATTCATAGCCAAACTGAAATTGCGGGAAGACTGACACGAGGCGCGGCAAAGCAAACGGGCAAAGAGAATAAATATAACCGTTAACCGCTAACACGCACGAGGTGTCATTGCGTTTTAAAACTCCTATAGATATTATTCTCCATAGGAAGGATCTGCGGAAATAGTATCTTATAATCATTATTTGATTTATGCAATGCAATGATTGCTCTAGCATTATTTTATGGTTTTTAAATATAAAGGCGATATTTTGGAGACACAATGTGGACACAATGTATACGAAAATACAAAGACGAAACGCTTCATGGGGTGTACAGATTATGTGATTTTGCCCCAGTTTGTCGGTACAGCGTGTCGGGGTCGTGATTGTGCAACCGCATGTGCATGCAGTTTCTCTTGACGAAAGGATCAACAGCACAACGTGCGTCCAGACGATGGCAATCGGTCGGATTCAGATGAGTTGGAACTGACAGATCAGGACATGTATACACCCCATTAACTTAGCGCGAGATTCCATAGATATGGGCAATTTATTGCCATACGGAAAAGCCAGTGTAGAAGGCCTTTAAGAACAAGGAACCGCAGATTTAGAGCAGTCTTGTACGCCTGACAACTTGTTGCAGCCGTGTGTTGTAGTGAAACATGAGACATCAAAATATACTTCTCCTTCTAGCATAGCAAGTTGATAGGGCGGACGGATCGCTTGCAGTACGGGTTTAGTAACAGCAGCGCTAACACGAGAATCAAAGTTTCGTGTATATGCGTCCCTTTCACTCGAGTATCGTGAGAGCGATAGAGATGGGAATACTCGAGCTTCAACTTTACAAGTCCGTGGCTATAGCTCAGGACTTAAATAATAAGGGCATGTAATAAATTTTATTTTAAATAAGGTCATTGAATTAACGTGAAGGAATTATTTCATTCTTACGGTAGCGGCAGCGACATCTATGGTAACATTCACAGATTGTTTCTTTTGAAGATGCTTTTATACTTACAAAGCTGCAACATACATTTATGGGTCAAGAAGGTAGCTAAGCCTCAATTAATGGGATTCATATCACCATAGCTACCCATTTCATTATGTATCAATACAACGGATAGAACAAATTTGATAGAGCAGCAGATAGATTGGTTTGAGAAAAGTGAAATGTTAGCCACGGAGGCTATTGTTCAAGTCAGGGAAGGTTGTGAGGATTAAATAATAAATAGACGTGTCATTGCGAGCATTATATGTTCTGGTTCGAACCTCAGAAAAAACAAGGCCAACAAAGACAAGAAAGTATGGAAAAATCCAGGGCCCAGTATATTTTATTATCATACAGAAGTCACGCGACGCGCGACGTGCATAGTATAGACATTGAGTTACAGGCATGAGAATTTTATTGAAAAAAGGAGAACTAAGCATAACCATACATTACATGGATAAAAATCAAGAATCCACATTACATACATTATCTTATATAACTATGACAGCTTGTTTGGATTATTTATTATGAAGTTAGCTGCATATGAATACCAGATTTAGCTTGGTAGCAGTACAGACGACCGTCTCATTATGAAATAGCAAGATAACATTAACACACACAGACGCGGTACAATATGATATGAAAATACGAAGATCAAAACAAGCAGAAAAGGAATTTCAGTTCAAAATGTTCCAAAAGATTGGATATTCTGATAAAAGGTATTCAACACGTTCGCAACCAAGAACTCGTCGGTAGGCACTCGTAATGTTTGTTCAGATGCCAGCTCAGCCGTTAGGAGGGCGGTAGTATAAAGTTATACGCTTAACGAGTTCTGTCCAATTCTGGTGCATTATTCCATTTTTTGGTCCGGATGCGAAAGTGTTAATGAAGTAAGGAATACTAGTCACATAGAAACTACAGATCTATCATTGCTTTCGCATTAGGGAAAATCATGCCCCGAGGAGGGTTCCGCTTGAAGGACTTCATGGAAATGGATAGCAATCTCATGGACTGGTGTGGGACGAAATTTCATATGCTGTTTCTTCACGGTAGTAGAGGTGTGTCTCATCTTGTTGACGTGCTGGCGACCCTGGAAACATAAATATGAATATTACTCTTCGCATAATAGAATGAGCTCCTACAAAAATTATTCACAAGGGTGGGACGAGCATATGAAACCTTGATTCTTCCCAGTATTACTCCAAGCATTGATATTATATGGAAGAGAGTTTAGTTATAATACTACATAGGTCATCCTGAATTTAATTATATTCCCTAAATAATAAACATGCATTAAGGAGAATAACTTGGTGCGGGGGCGTGGGAGTGTCTAAATTGATTTGAGTTTAAATTACAGAGGTTGTGATAATTATTGACATTTAATAACAAAAACATATTTATTCCAAACTTTGATTCACTTAAGGAACAATGATATCTTAGTTTGGTAAATATACGAGTAGCCACGGATATACAAACTTCCTAATTGGCACGTACAGAATTTTATTAATACTATGTAATGTATGCCGAACAGATGCTGTTTCATGCATATATTATGGAGCACAGAATCATTGGAGAAACACAATAGATATAATATACGAGGAGCCACGGATATACAAATTACTTAGTCTGCATGTACAGAATTTTATTAATACTATGTAATGTATGCCGAACAGATGCTGTTCCTTGCATAAATTATGAAGCACAGAATTATTGGAGAGAAACAATAGATTTAATTACCTTTTTATATTACACCACACTAGGAGAATAACGATGTTGAGTCTTGTTGAGGCTTAAGCAGTCAGACTTGTGTTGGGTAGCAGCATTCCCCTCACGGATTCATACTGCTGTAAAAATAACAAACAGAAGGTTATGTTAAGCGGGAACATCAATAATTAATGTATGATTATGACAGTTAAACAAGATATAACTTTTGAGAAAGGGAAGTAATGGAAATATATTTTAATAAGATGACATGCTCTTCACACTGAAATTGAGACGAAATTATACAATGGTTTAATCGATATATATACATTCGTGGATCTACTATATATCTACTTACTATTGGGGGCCATTGTATGGTAAATTAGACGGGAAGATGTCAGTTTCCGCTGGGACCACTAATGTTGAGACGGGCCCCTTCCTTGGCATTTTGGCTTAATATTCCCAGTTGCATTATCGAGTCATCAATTAAAAGGGCGAGTGCATTCTGCTGTTCCTGGAAACACCATGACAAGAAATTATGACACCAACGGACATTATCGGACCGACGGACAAATGGACATTTAGTTATTTTGAATGAAAAATTGAATCAGGATGAATATCAGAAGAGAGAGACAAGTAGTATGTGAATTACTCTAAACTAGAATATAATATATTAGTAGAAAACTAGGTTAGCTAAGATAGCGAGAAGTTTTACGATCATTCGCAAATGTATGCTAATTACCACTGAAGTGTTACTGTTTGTCGATACATTGCCGAGTATTACGGGCTGCATGGCACCTTTTAACGTTGAAATACTTATAGGAAGTCGCTTTGAACAAGGACAGAAAAAAGAAAAAAAATTAACGTTAAGGCGGAAAGAAAGAATATTCTGGGATAATACATACCTTGAGGAAAGCGTCCATGTACCTAATCCAGCCCAAATAGCGGTAGTGTTGCATATCACGTTTGTCTTCATTTAAAAGTTTTAAATATGTTGAATCCACGCATCAGAAATCGAAAACGGACCACGACCCACGACGCGACGTGCAATTTTGACAGTTGACACTTGACAGTGACGCCACGCTATGATGTGTCAAGGCATAGAAGAAAATTGACTGAAGACAGATCACAGACAGTATTCGCATATATCGAGTAAATAATTTTCTTGTAGAATTACGCTTGTACGTTATTCAGGAATTAAAAATTGTATTTTCATTAGTTGCACGAAATAACAACAAATAATGACAGTGGTATAGTGACATCATATATAAAAAAATCTATTCGGCTGTAGATGGCGACACTATATATGAGAACACTCAAAATATCGACAATCTATGCCAGGAATACACTACTCAACAATAGATGGCGCAAACGATCACTGACGGGCCATGACTTTGGATCCATGTGTCAGTGGGAAAGTTACTCTATTTGACGACAGATGGCAGAGAGATGCAGTTTTATAATAAAATTCTTACGACAGATATGGGGCAACGTGTTTATAACAACGCAAAGCTGAGAAGTAATTTTAAAATAGATAATTAATGCTCGTATTTGTTAATCAACAATCGAGTGTATACAGTTTAATATATTTGCTACAGTTAAAAAGGTATTAAGAATTTCCGAACAAAATGGACGTCAGGATCAAGTGTCATGTCATATGAAAGAGAAAAATCGTCAGTTGACTTGAATTTCACACACAGTGTTTATACAAATAAATTTCTGTTTTCGGGACTAAGTGAATATTCAAACATTGTAAAACCTTTTTCAAATAAAGTATCATTCAGGAACGATAAATCATGTGAAGACCTATAAATACCAGTGTGAATGCGATCACAACAAGAAGTTATTAATTGGATCAAAGTGTTGTTGTACCAGAATAGTTTTCCATAGTGGTGTTTTGTAACAAATAATAGTGAATATGGTGGCTTTCAAGTTAAAAAGGTGCTTCCTGACGTGGACAGGGTAAACGTAGTAAACATTTAAGCTTTTCAATTTTTGAAACCCATTTATGCTTTGTGTTGTTAAAGTTTTGCGGGGCGCTGCCCATATTATCATTAAAATAGCGAAAATACAATTCAATTCAATTTCAATCATTTAAGATAACAAGGATCTCGGGTTTTTTTTGTATGCTTGTGGGTAATTTGACTTAAGGGGTACGATAAATCTTAAAACTAAATATATCACAGAGGGCTCACATCAGACAGGTTGAAACGGGTTCTAAATTTCGACTCATTCTCTTAATAGCTTGGTAGCGCTGTGGGAAAACGTCCGCTGTCTAAGTCACTGAGCCGGGTTCGATTCTCGACACATTTATATTTTTGTATTTTTCTTTTGTGTTTTATCATGGGTGAAAGACAATGAAATAGGTTTACCTACAAGATAGTATATTACTTTGTTGCAAAATGCTCTATACAAATTATAAAACTTGCGTTATTGATTGACTGTCAGGCAGCGTGGCTTAAAGCCGTTAGAAGATAAATATGAGGAATCGGCGATTCGCTAGCAGATTTGGGTGGATCTAGATGATTAATATGAGACGTCTTTATACTTGGAAAACCTCATTAACAATATACTTAGCTGTGGGGCTTAATTACATTAAAGCCTACTAAGGTATATTTGAAATCACTGCATCAGAGTTGTCAGAACAAGTTTGATCTATGATTGTGTATTAATGGCAACGACTTAGGGATCTGGTAATGCTGGTTTTTTTGGAGTGGGGCAAATTGAGGTGGTTTTTATAATTTGCGAAATAGATTTTTATTGGGTAGGTTTGTTTTGTCAATTGGACTGTCGTTCGCCCGTCGCGAAATTGGACCTACGTGTGGTTGCTGGGTGTCGCGGTTGTATTTGTGGGTGGACGTTGAGGTGCGCAGGTAACAAGTTACAGAATAGCCGGATTGTGAAAACTGATGGTTGAGTAGTAGTAGAAACTTTGATCAATGATGTCGATTTTGACTAAATTCTAGGTTTATTTTTCAATCAAAGATGGCTGATCTGGGTTTTTAAGAAAAATTTTTTTTGTATCTAATTCCATTAATTTGCTAATACTAATTTAAAATGTTGGGTTAATTTTGGATTCATTTTGAAAAATTATTATTATTGGTATGAATTTCAACTAATTTACGAACGTTAATTTCTAATTTTGGGTAAAAATTGGGATATAGCTTTGATTTTTGGAATGATCATCTATATTAATTGTATCTTACTCATGGATATGAATTTAAAAGTGAAACAATATACTTAATTTTGTATTTATTAGTGCAGTTAAATCTCTGGCGAGTATGATGAATTTTTATTTGTGGGGAAAATTTTATATTGCATCAATCAATGTCCAATAAGTGTTAAATCTGTATTGAAATGATTACACCTCATATGCTTTGGCTATCTGTAACAATCGAGTGCATAGGCGAATGAGGAAGGTACAAAATGATATGAAGCATGGATGCATTAATAAGGTATTGTAAGGAGAGAAAAAGGAGATGAATGAAAAGGTGGATTGATAGTGTGATTCATGTTTGGGTTTTTTTTTTGTAAACATGGGTTGCTACAGTTTGACAATAGCTAGAGTGTAATCAAATAACCTAGATTTGTTGGTTTTGATGGAAAAAAAAAAACAATAGGTCCCTAAATATTTATCAATAGGTTAAAATCGTGAAAACGATTCGACTCTTAGCATAGAGTAGTATTTGGGGACTTATACTACACACGCATTTCTACGCAAGGGTATACACACCTCATGTCGGTTAAAATAAGTCAAATTGAGGGTTAATCATAATTGAATCAGTGAAACTGAGCCGGAGTTTATTAAAAACTTTAATAAATTATGACGTTTTAGTTGACTGTTCTACCTGATGAGGCAAACAAGGTTACTACTGGATTTACAAATAGCCGCTTGTTTTGGTTATATTTTCTTTTTCTACATTTCTAAAGCTGTTTTTACAAGTCATAATGGGAATTGGCTTATTTTATAAGACATGATACAGGTGCCAAGAAAACTAATTATTAATGATGTAGTTTGGGAGCACGATTCGAGCTTATACATTGGAGAATGAACGTCTCGGTACTTCTACCAAATAGTTTCTGTTTTACGTGGGGAGGTTTTGTTGGATTTATTCAAAGGAAGAGCAATGTTTCCTAGGATCACCGATTGGGCAATGTAATCACCGATCCGGGGTAAATCCTCCTTAATCGAATTACTAGAATTTATCAGATTCACAACCTGGTACCTCGGAGTGAGACAGAAATCCTTGAGGAAAAGCTAGTCATTAATCATTGTTATGGTTCAAGGGAATCGTGTTAACTGACGAAGTCATTGATGATCATTTAGTACTGGTCAAAAACACACCACGAGTTTAGAAAAGGGAGGGTTGTCGCTGACAAATCTAGGACCTAGGGGTGAAGATTCTACATGCATGACCTAGGTCATACATTGCGAAATATTCACCGGGGCGTGTTGTAATAGAGTGGGCATGCTCGCTGGCGGATTTCTGTGTATTGTTATATAAAGAGAGAGAGAGAATGACATACTTTTTATTTCATACCCGAAGTTAGAAAATTGATTAGATAAATGAAGGGGAGAAGGAAGACAATAAAGTTAATATACAATCGTATAAACAGTCTGTAACGGTGACTTATTTCATCTACGGATATTGTATGAATCATTTCATATATCGATACCTAAATAGAATTCCTGCTTTGGTAATGGACATGGCTGGAGGCGTAGGGCGACATACGAATTTCAATCGTAATAGCTAGAACATTAGAAGCTAAATTAAAATGAACAGTACGACTTTTGTGGTAAGGCAATGTATTTACGTTAGCGCTTTAATACTACAATCTGATTTGAACCTTATTGCTAAAGAGTTAAGGTTGTTAATGGGTTGAAATTATTGATGATACCACCAACGTCTGGCCTCGTAAACCTATTGACCCTCTTGACCCTATTGACCCTCGTGACCCTATTGACCCTCGTGACTCCGTGACCCTATTGACCCTCGTGACCCTCTTGACCCTATTGACCCTCGTGACCCTCTTGACCCTATTGACCCTCTTGACCCTCGTGACCCTATTGACCCTCTTGACCCTCTTGACCCTATTGACCCTCTTGACCCTATTGACCCTTGTGACCCTATTGACCCTCGTGACCCTTTTGAACCTCGTGACTCCGTGACCCTCTTGACCCTCGTGACTCCGTGACCCTATTGACCCTCGTGACCCTATTGACCCTATTGACCCTCGTGACCCTATTGACCCTCTTGACCCTATTGACCCTCTTGACCCTATAGACCCTCTTGACCCTATTGGCCCTCTTGACCCTCTTGACCCTCGTGACCCTCGTGACCCTCTTGACCCTCGTGACCCTATTGACCCTATTGACCCTCTTGACCCTATTGACCCTCTTGACGCTATTGACCCTCTTGACCCTCGTGACCCTCCTGACCCTATTGACCCTCGTGACCCTATTGACCCTCTTGACCCTATTGACCCTCTTGACGCTATTGACCCTCTTGACCCTATTGGCCCTCTTGACCCTCGTGACCCTCGTGACCCTCGTGACCCTATTGGCCCTCTTGACCCTCGTGACCCTCTTGACCATCTTGACCCTCGTGACCCTCTTGACCCTATTGACCCTCGTGACCATATTGACCCTCTTGACCCTATTGACCCTCTTGACGCTATTGACCCTCTTGACCCTATTGGTCCTCTTGACCCTATTGACCCTCGTGACCCTCTTGACCCTATTGGCCCTCTTGACCCTCGTGACTCCGTGACCCTATTGACCCTCGTGATCCTATTGACCCCCTGACCCTAATGACGCTCGTGACCCTATTGACCCTCGTGACCCTATTGACCCTATTGACCCTCTTGACCCTATTGACCCTCTTGACTCTTTTGACCCTCGTGACCCTATTGACCCCCGTGACCCTAATGACGCTCGTGACCCTATTGACCCCCGTGACCCTATTGACCCTCGTGACTCTATTGACCCCCGTGACCCTATTGACCCTCGTGGCACTGTGACCCTATTGACCCTCGTGACCCTATTGACCCTCGTGACCCTCGTGAAGAGTATAAAAGGGAATGCCGAAGTAGTATGGGGGATTATTCATTTCTCATCGTTCGGACTGGCAGTGTCTCTGGTTGTGGGCTGTGAAATTATTGGTGTGTGTTACCTCTATTGTGTTTTGGTGAATGGCTTGTTATTGTGAGGAATCTCTCTTCATAATTATGAGTCTTTTACTTTCTTAATTTTACAAGTTAATTGTATATTTAAAGGGGTATTAGGGCCTAAGCTATATTTACTTTATCGGAGGTACTCCGGGAGGTTTATATGGTTAAATCAAATATGTTTAATTTGCTAGCGGCCACTCCCTAGAATTAGACATGTTTGACAAGTGTTTTCGGAACTCAATCAAAGCTGTATTTACCGTAACGGAGTTGGTCCGGAGGTTTATATAGTTAATCAAATATATTTAATTATGCCAGGGTACTCCCTGGGATTGAGTATGTTTGACGATTGTTTTCGAAATTTAGTTGGGGTTAATTCTTACTGTCCAATCAGCCGGAACACTGTCAAGAATCAGTTATCTGCGGAGTCAGCCCCACCTAACGGTGCCAACGGGGATGAATCCGTGTCCGTGTAGTTACCAGACTTGAGGTGTGGTCTGGCGTCTACCTCTTTACCAACATAGGAGACGAAACCCTTTAATCGGGGCCCTCACGTCTCTCAAAACAACTGACGGTGGAAACGTGGCTTGAACATTTATGTGACGAAAAGCATAGGAGGATATCTCCGCTCGTGGAAACCGATCGGTTGCTTGAGGGGTCGTTCAGTATTAAATATACTTATATATCAACATACCGTATGTCCAGTTAGTGCATCTTACTCGCTGTTTTCCCTTTAGCCTTCGGGCACAGCGAGGGGAGATGAATTACACAGGCTGTTAGAGGGTTGTCATCTCAGTTTCGCCGACTGAACTAATTACAGCTTCAATAGGGATACATTCTTGCTTCTGAACTAAGGTATGGTTCCAGGAGTAAGCAGAATAGGGACTGTGGGGTAGGCTTAGGAGTAAATTCACGCGTTATGGGGTATTAGGGCTTGAAACTATATCTACTGTAACTAAAGATATTACAAGTGTTTGGTAGGATTAATAAAATTGAAGTTATTATTCTTATAAAATCTAATGACGACTAAAATTACTAATGAGTAACCAGTGTGATGTTTGAGTAGTAAGGCAAGTGGTGTTGGGTTGCCGTGGATTACACGTGAAACACGAGACAATTGTTAAATATCATTAAAAAGGTCACAGTATTATTCATGAAATTGTGATATCAGGATTGTCTCAGAAAGATGAAATAATTCTGGGTTTGATGACAGGCTGAGCAGTTCATCAAATCCATTTAAAATATCTTATTTTCATGAGAGAGAACTCTCCATTTAAAGTATCTTATTTTCATGAGAGGGAATTCTCCATTTAAGGCATGGTTTGGGTAGAATGTCTCGCGTGTAATGAACGGTTTACCACGGCATTACTCTACGGCCGTCGGTATAAAATGGTCCAGGCCATCTTAGTTATACATATAAACGATTAATAATACTAAAAGATGTCAGTCGAGTTTGTCTCGGTGTATCTTCTCGAAACTGACCGCTAGGTTTGAGACACTGGTAGATTCATTCTCCGAGTCCTAAACTCGTAGGATAGCTAGGTAAGTAACTTGAATAGGATGTCCAGACTCCATTCCAACAAGAGAGTAGCCAGTGTGAGCAAAAGATTGCCACACGACCCGTCGATAGAACTTTGGTCCAAAATACAAGTATTTAGGGCAGTCTTCTAGATAATAATAGGTTTAAATAAATAATCTTGATTTTATGAAGGCTACTCCTTGTTCAACCGGACATGTAATAGGGGATAGGTGTTTTTCTACCAAAAACCATTTTTAATTATAATCATAAAGTAACCTACAGTGTAATTATAATCATAAAGTGATTTATAATTAATTTATTATTCCTACAAGATTTAGGACTTTGTTATGCTCATAAATAGGAAAATAGCAGTTAAAAGTAGCATTTCAGTAGGTTAATTTATGTACAGATAAGCTAGCTTTAATTTTATTATGAATGGAGAGTCCAAAAACCTGTCAAGCTTTCATAAAAGGATCTAGGGTTATTACGGTACACAACACTTCGGGGTTCAACCACTAGCGATCAGATTTTGGCCAAATCGTCAGGTATTCTTAAATAAAAGCACGCAACAAAAGTAGGTTTAATAAGTAGGTAAATAGAGAGTAAGTTACAGTAGTCTAGCACGAAGGAATAGGGTTTTACATTAAGTTAGAATTCATTGCAAAATATTTAGCGTTTCTTGAGCTTCAGCGGGAAGCTGCTTCGTTAGCTGTAGGTCTTCGGAAGCGCTTTCTAGCCAGGGGGGGTGAACTGTTACAAGAGGGGAACGCCTGTCAATGGCCACTCCGGTTGGTTTAATGCTCTAAGGTCTTGGACGTAGAACATGACCGTTAGAAGTTGTCCATGTGCTAGCGTGCTAGCTGGGCACGAACCAGCAAAACTGAATGTATTCTCGTGAAACCGTTTCGATTGCATTACGACTTGTCTTCGAATGTGTGATACTTACTTTCGCATTTTCTCATTTTCTCGTCCCACCAGCCTTCATCACAGTGCGCATAATAAGTTTTGTATGTACCGGTCGGTGTGGTACAGTTAACTCGTAAGGTGGCCTCCTTTAACATTTGACCTGGTTCAAGGTTCCGGTTTGGATAGTTTATTACTTTGTATCTCCCGTTGGTTGGGTATTGCGGCAGAATGCATGCTGTAGAGGGCCTGAAAGGAAACATTTTTACAAGCTTTATATTAACTTGCCCTGTTAGCATGTATGGGACAAATCTTGCAAGTTAAATTTGACCCACTTCCCGGTGACCGACTGAGCTGAAATTTTGGGTATAAGCATGTATAAGTATAGTGATGACAATTGAATATTATGGTACCATAGAGCTGATCTGATGATGGAGACAGTAGGTGGCCATGGGCCCTGTTATATTTATGGGAAAAATCTTGTAAGTTAAATTTGACCCACATCCGGTGACCGATTGAGCTGAAATTTAGGATATAAGTATAGTTTGGACGAAAATTCACTATTATGGTACCATCGAGCTGATCTGATGATGGAGACAGAAGGTGGCCATAGGAATGCAGTACTTAATCGACGTAACCCCGTTGAGTTTGGGTTCGTTAGAATCGTCTCAATGAGTAGTTGATGATGGTATACAGAAAAGTGCAGTCGGCAGTAAAAGCTTGTACCAAAAATGAAATTTTTGACAGTAACTTATGTCACTTAGCCTTGCCTTGCCAATAGTCACGCTGGAATTTTAAGTAAAGATAACTTACGATCATGCCTTAATAACGGCACCACTACTTAGTCTGTAGGTAAGTCTGATTATACGTGCACATAGCTTAAATAGCCTAAAACTAAATTATCTAATTTTGGGACATAATTTAGGCGGCAGATTGAATCGACATATTTAGAATAGCATTTAGGCAGCTAAGCTATGTTGTATAGACCGCCTAAAATAAGAAACGTCAGATTCAAATTAGCACTGTCATTTGATTATGACAGCTGCTCATAGAATAGCAAAGTGTTTTAGCGACACCTAAATAAAATTAGGAAGTTTAGAGGCCACTGTACGGGTCCAGTACGGTGATCCATGGATTCACAGCCAATCCTTGAGGCTGGGCCGCGCCAGTCTGTACCTGACTTTACGTTACACCTGGCCACAATGCGAGTTTTACTGCACGCTTCGCGTACCTAACGGTAAAACTCGCATTGTGGCCAGGTGAAGACGTAAAATAGTGTACTCACCACGGGCGGTAATTCGTAAAGCCCCAGATCGCATATTTATGGCCCTCACCTTCGGTTCGGGCCACAAACACCTGCGATCTGGGCCATTCACGGATTTACCGCCCTAGGTGCGTAATGTACTATTAACCTTTCATAAAATTGAATTGTTACCTGTTAGCTTTGATAGTGCATAGCTCCTCAGCTTCATCTGATCCGTCGGCACAATGCACGTCGCCGTACTACATATAACAAATAACATCTTCTTAATATCGACAGTATAGCTGTACCCAGATTAACAAGCGGCGGATTGCATGCAGCCCAGCCGTGCTTGCTGATGTGGATGCGGCTAATTTTCTTTTTATACTCGTGGATTTTAATGTTTGAGTTAAGACTTCGTACACCAAACTAAAATTACATACTTTTTACTATGGAGGTCCCAACTCATCATTTTACAACAGTGTAGATAACTAAAATAAATTCGACCAATCACGTGGCGCCTTTACTGAACTAAAATGTAACGCCGTCATGAGAAAGTCAAAATTAAAAGACATCAACGCACCATAAATAATAATAATATTAATATATTCTTTATTGCACCACAACATAAGAAAAACATGTTACAAGAGTACATAATGTTAAATAGAGGTAACAACAGGCGGTCTTATCGCATAAATAAAAAGTCGTTAGCTGCGCTACGTTTCAGCAGGGCTTAGATTTTCAATAGATACCAAATCTGTTTAATTAGTTCAGCTGACTCATAGAAAAATTATTGTATACAATACTTATATAATTAGCTTTTTAAGTCTCGTACCTTAATTAGGCCAACTCAGCAAGCTTGGTGGCCTAAACGTGGTACTCGACTGAAAAAGCATACATTATATAACGATTGCATAAAATACTATTAAATAGTAGATGTGGTTTTACAACCAATAAAATCGAAATTCGAAGTTCGGGTATCTCCGCCTCTATCGCATTCATAATATTCGAGTAACAGACGCAGAATCGTCCAATGTTTTCACCGGACACCGGACCGGTGTTTTTGCCGGACTTGCGGTGTTGTATGGTCCGGGATCGTGTCACTACGCTTTTCCGTGAAGAAAACATCGTGAGGAAACCGGACTTATCCCAACCACGTCTAGTTTTTCGTCTCGTTTGAAATATATTATAAAAATAGCAGTCGGTTTCACAAATGTTAAAATTAGGTGCCGAAGCGTACCCCGGGGTTCTCTAGAGAACAACCGGGAAAAACGCAAGGAGGATGGTAATACCGGGTCGCAGGCGGCGTCTTCATCGACGCACGCGCCTTTTTTGCACTGGAACAGGTTGGCTGCGCATCTGCGGTCCGCGCACGTCGCCAGTGTCTCATCAGAACCGTCCGCGCAGTCCTTCTTGCCGTCGCAGCTGTCAATTGATGGTATTCTCTCCCCGTTGTCGCATTGAAATGTGCCACTGCAGTAAGCAAATCATCATCATATCCACTGCTGGATATAGGCCTCCCCCAAAGAGTGCCTAAGTGAACGGTCCTGCGCCACCCGCATCCAGCGGACTCCAGAAACCTTTACCAGGTCATCACTCATCAGTCCACCTTGTGGGGGGGGGCATACCCACGCCGCGCCTTACGGTACGTGGTCGCCAACCGAGAACCTTTCCGCCCCAACGGCCATCGGTTCTACGTGCTATGCAATAAGCAAATACGTCCTCTCAAATGGCGCGGCCAGACGTCTTATAGGCGGATGGCATCAGCGGTGTGAAGTTATTTATTTATTATAATATTTATTTACACAACATTAAAGTTGGAAGTTAACTAATGCACTGGTAAACAGGCAAAACAAACAATAAATTGTATTGGAACACTGGATTGCCTGCTATCCTTCATCTCGGAAAACTTTAAACATGGTTAAAAGCACCTCGCTTTTGGCGAACGCGGTGCAATCTTGCACTTATGGCCCTTCTAACCAGGCAACATATTTACGGCAATGTGGGGCCGGCAAGTATATGCATCTTGCTCCAGCGTACTAAGCCAGCGTAAGACAGTAGAGGACCCGATTCTACGTGCACATACATGGCTTAACTAGCCTAAAACTAAATTGTCTAATTTTTTGATATAATTTAGGCGACAGATTAAAAACGACATATTTAGTATAGCATTTAGGCAGCTAAGTAAGTTGTATAGACCGCCTAAAATAAGACACGCTGTCATTTGATTATGACAGCTGCTCATAGAATAGCAAAGTGTTTTAGCGACACCTAAATAAAATAAGTACCGTGCAAAGCTGGATACTTGATGTTGGCAGAATTGTGCTTAAGTTGCACGGTAGCCATTGACAATAAAAGAGTGAAGTGAAATAAAATTAGTAAGTTTAGAGGCCACTGTATAATCGGAGTGAATAGTTGCCGGCCAGAAATTGCAGGAAAATGTGGCTCGTTTAGAAGCCCCATTATACAGCTATAAGCCAGCAGGGGGTAGTTTATAGGAGACGCTCCATATTAGATATTTTTGATAAAGAGCACTCTTAACCGACTAACCATAACATTCCCTCGCCCATAAAATCTTACTCGAATTCTCGTTGTGTTTCCCCGCACTGGATCTCGTCCGAACCGTCGAAGCACTCCTGTTTGCCGTTGCACTTTGCGTCGCTGTCGACGCATGCACCATAAGTGCAGTGGAACAGGTATGGCGGGCAACTGAAATAAAACAATGTTTTCACTTCTCTTCAGCAAACGTGCCGGGGCGGCGGCAGACGCTCGGGAACGCCTCAAGGTCTCGAAATACAGCTGTCTCGGCGCCCATATATCAAGTTCCAATATCAGTTCTTCGCTTTCGGCGTCGAGACACTAGGTCCTTGGGGTAAGAGAGCGCTGGAGCTCCACAGGGAGCTCAGCAAAAGGTTGAGAGAGGCAACAGGCGACCCACACGCCGGCAGCTTTCTCGCGCAAAGAATCGCAATCGCAGTTCAGCGCGGGAATGCTGCCTGCGTGATGGGCACCCTGCCAAGAGGCCCAGGTCTTTTATTTAATTAGTTTTCCTAATTATTTTTTCTAAGTTTAAGGTTCAGTTTTAGGTAATTTAAATTAATAGTAGTTTTAGTATTGTATTTACACTAGTAAGTAGTAGTAGATAATGATAAAAAATACATAGACACATAATAAAAATAAATACTTCTCTTGTTCGTAAAGTTGGTTTTTATGTTGTGTGTAGGCTGCATTGAATAGTCAATTGTTGTAGAGGCAAGAAAGTAGGCTATATTGGCAACCGCCAGCTGTCTAAGTGCGGCGGACGGCATCATAATATCAAAGCGAGTTAGGCGATTCACCCACTATAGATGCGTCCCGCCGCGGTGCGCGGAGCGCGAGGCGCCGTCCCGCGCATTGCCGCGTCGGCAGTGTGTTGTACCTACTAGGCGTGTTTTCTATATAAATTGAGATTCTTGCATACAATGGTAAAATCTGCGGCACCGCGCTACGCGACGGGGCGCGGTGCAGTGGATGCATCGCCTTACAATGCCGCCATAAAGCTAAAAACCTTAAAAACAAGATGTAATAAGGGAGCTTACCTCATAGTCCTGCAGACAGCATGCATCTCGTCACTCCCGTCCGGACAGTCGAGCACGCCGTCACACTTGCCATGTAAAGGTATGCATGTCGTGGTATTATACAGACAGGTCCATTCGCCTGGCCTGAAACGGTTGGATACACTTTTTTTTACTACTAATAATGTCACCAATAGGAGACGGTACACGTACGAAATCGGCGGATTGCCTGCAGGCCACCGCGTGATGTCGGCCCGTGTGGATACGTGCCGCACCGGCTGCCTGCCAAATCAAGGTCACCCCATTCTAGATTATATGTGGGCGCCAAATCCGTAGGTGTGTGTGTGTGTAGCGTCGCCTTATGAAAGTAGCTGTCAGTTATAGTGTATTAATTTAATTATTAGTATTGATTATTAGTATTGATCGTAGCACTGGCTGTAGGTACTCGTAATAGCCAGCCTCACACACACACATACGTGTGTCTGTGTACGTCAAAATTTACACGTTGACGTGCGTGTGTCCCTGTAAATATACAAATACTACTACAAATGCAAAAACGTCTGGAAAGTAATTTACCTGTATAATCTTAGTTTACGTGTAAATGTAATAATATACTTACTGTTAATTGCAAAATAAAGTTTTTTCTATCATTCCATAGCATAGATAAACTAACTTTTTTTCTAGTTTACTACTTACTTGCGATGTTAAGTAAACAGATGTAAAATACGTACCCACAAGTTGCGGTGTCTGCTGCGTGGACATGGTACGCGGCTGAAATAAAATACTGAATTATATTTAGTTTCCTTTTAAAAAAAACGTGTTTGGTCCAAGCTTTTGTTGCCAACTGTACTTTTTTGCGGAATCATATACTACTCTCTGAGAAGGTCGCAATGGTGGTATACAAACCATCCTATGTCCTTCCCTGGGACTACAACTATATATCTATACCAAATATCATCTAAATCGGTATAGCGGTTTACGCGCGAAGAGGTAACAGACAGACTAACTGACAGACTTCATAATATTAGTATTTATTTAGCACTAGCTTCTGCCCGCGACTCCGTCCGCGTGGAACTCGTTTATATCGCAGCTTCATACAAACTTTCACCCCCATATCACCCCCTTAGGGGATGATTTCGGGGATAGAAACTATCCCATGTCCTTCCCCGGGACTCAAACTATCTCTATACCAAATTTCACCTAAATCGGTTCAGCGGTTTTTAAAAGCGTGATGAGGTAACAGACAGACAGACAGACACACTTTCGCATTTATAATATTAATATGGATTATTATTGTTGATTGTGAGCCTTAATATGCCGCTTCGGCCAGCAAGTGATCTATTGTGGCAGCCCTTTTTTAGAGTTCACCGTTCACCTCCAGGAAATTACAGATTATTTGGGCGGTGATGTTGTACCTCTTCTGGGTGCACGATGTGCCGCCCTAGGTAGGTACAGGTAGTACCGCAAAATATATTTTGCAAATTTTGAAGGCAATGTGATTCCACGAATAACCGATGGGGTCGCTGGGACGGAAAAGTTCTCGAGACCAATGGCAGACGAAGCGTGGGTAGGCCTACAAGGTGGACTGATGACCTGATATAGGTCGCGGGAGTCCGCTAGATGCGGGTGGCGGAAGACCGGTCACTGTGGCCCTTTCTGGGGGAGGCCTATGTCCAGCAGTGGACGTCTGTGCGATGATATGATGATCTGCTTATCATTAGACGGGCTTTACTCTTGGTTGCCACTGAAGTGGTCACTATCAAATGGGATTGAACAATTCCAGCTGTGAAGTTACTTGGAAGGTACGGCCAAAAATATACAAAATGGTGTGCATCCCATTTTACAATTTTCATTTTTAGTTAGAGCCAATTGTGTTTTTTATTATTATTACTAGCTGTACCTGCGACTTCGTTTGCATGGTAATGTGGTGGGAGCTAAGGAATTACTTCTTTTGGACATATATGACACATGCAGTTCTAATTTAACCTATAAGTAAAACGTTGATCAAACCTATTTTAGCTAAAATGCCGTTAAAATTAGTTTGTCTTTATCTGTCACTCTGATATTTAAATTAGTAAGAAAGGAACAAAACTCGTTTTTATAACAGAGGTATTATAAGTATGAATAAGGGGGTAAAAGTTTAGTAGATGTTTGTGGCAATAGATCCAACAGGTAGGACACCGAATGCAGCACTAAATGTTTATCGATATTCTTCTCTACATATTTTTAACACTGTTTTATATTAAATAAATAAAAACGTGATGACTGAAATGATCTTGAGTCACTCCGACTCTCAGATAAAGATGTGTTTAGGAATTAATAATAGATAATCCTTCCAAACTATACCTACATAACAACTAGTTAAGTTCTACAACCATAACGCGAGTCCGAGTCCCTTCCTATTAAAGGTAATTATTTAAATATTAAAGTAATTTATATTTACTTTTTTCATATTACAATGTTTCAGATCGCACTATCATATTCTGCCAAATCTTGTGTAGGTATATTCCCGCTATTGCCAACTTAATGAATGTGTGTAGCAGGCTTTATGATAAAAGTATTTTCCTGTATGTTATGTTGGTCAATTTATGTGTCTCTATATTGGCCGAATGTCAACTTGAAGGCGCGAAGTACGAAGAATTCTAATACCGCCTTGAAAAAACTCGTATTTACCAAGAACTAAGTTTGGTAGGGCTGAGCTGTAGGCTACTACCGGGGTCCACAGGCGGCGGATAGTGGAATGGCCATCAGATATGATGGTTAGCTGCGAATATGCTGAATAAGCAGTCCCCGACCACACAGCGGCAGGGTTATCAGGATGTAGTGGGTAGGCTTGTAGGAGGGGCTACTCTATAATAAGCTACAATATCCGACGACGATTCTGTAACATGGCGAGTAGTTGCCGCCATTAAATAAGCAATCCTCTAGTGTCAGGCAGCAGTAGCACTAGTACCGACTAGAGAACGAAGATAGGATTCTGGAAGGGCTCTTGTTTGGACATCACGGAGCGGGTGAACCTCGATTCGTGAGCTGCGGTGTGGAAGGCAAGGGGGAAACCACCACACTATGCTTCCTCAAAAAAGGAGTATGTTGTGTACTCTGTGGTTTGTTTCGGCAACTGTCAGTGAGAGGGTTTTCAAGTAGTAACGTAAAACTGTATGTGCATTTTGGATAACTAATTAATAGATTTTTATTACAAAGTTTTGAAGTTTTATTACAACATAATATTGGCGACGAGGATAACTGGAAGCAATGGCGTTAATAGGCAGTTTAGAACAGTACGACCCGGAGAAGCAGGACTTCAAAGATTACAGTGAACGGCTGGAGCAGTTTCTGATCGTAAACCAAGTGGAAGCCGAGATGAAGGTACCGATGCTCATTACACTCATCGGACCGGAGACGTACAACGTGTTGAGAAATCTAGTGTCTCCGGATAAACCATCCACCAAGAAGTATGATGAGCTATTACAAGCGTTGACCCAACCTTATGTGGTAAAGAAATCTGCGGTAGCCGGCAGGTATAAATTTTACGCCTGTCGCCAAATAGAAGGGCAATCTGTGAATGAGTTCGTAGTAGAAATAAAAAAAAGAGCTGCATTTTGCAACTTTGGGACCTTTTTAAACGAAGCTTTAAGAGATAGACTAGTCTGTGGCCTGGCAAGAGAGCAATTGGTAAAGAAATTGCTTACCATTGGAGACAGTTTGTCATTCGATGAAGCGGTCAAAGTGGCCATAGCATATGAGAGTGCAGAGAAAGAGATGAAAAAGATGCAGCCGGAGATGGGGGTGCATCTTGTACATAAACAAGTTGGGAGAGCACCTTTACGGCGGGAACCGGAACGTCCTCGAGAAGGAAAGGCACAGTTCACGGCAAATAGGGCTAGTAGGAGTGAGTGCACACGCTGTGGAGGGCCCCATTCTTCAGAAAAATGCTCCAAGAAAAGTTGGACCTGCTATTATTGCAATAGGCAGGGGCACATTGCTACAAAATGCTATTTCCGAGTCAAGCAGGTGAATGAAGAACAGGGTGTACAACAGCAAGAGGAATAGGAAATCATTTTGGGCAGTATTCAGCAAATATCTGAGGGCGAGGAAACGGCTGCATGGGTGCCGTTGTGACTAAAAGATGGAAGATCTTTTAAAGTGCAGATTGACACTGGTGCATGTAAATCGGTTCTACATAAAAATGACTATGAAAAGTATTTCTTAAAAAGTGAATTGAGGAAGTGTGGTTATAGATTAAAGTCAGTTTCAGGAGAGCGTTTAGAAATTCTTGGGTCTGTAAAGGTATGGATAAGTAATGTGAACAAAGCATTGTATTTTGTTGTGATTGACTGTGATAATTATTTTCATCCATTGCTGGGAAGAAATTGGTTGAAAGTGATTTTTCCTAAATGGAAAGAATGTTTTGAAATTAAACAAGTAAATGTAAATCACACTAGTCAGGATAAGTTGGGAACAGTGTGAAAAAAATAAATTGATAAAAATGGTGTATAACAAATATAATAAAGTTTTTGAGAAGGACAGGTCATCTCATATCAAAAACATGAAAGCTAGTTTAAAACTCAAACCAGGAGCTGAACCTGTCTTTCACAAAGCTTATACCATACCATATTCAAAAAAAGAGGAAGTGGAAAAGGAACTTTTAAATTTAGAAAAGGCAGGAATTATAGAAAGGGTGCGTCATAGTAAATGGGCTAGTCCCATAGTATTGGCTCAGAGAGGTGATAAAAAAATGCGTATATGTGTTGATTATAAGGTCACCCTAAATCCAGCTCTAGACACAGAGCATTATCCATTGCCCATACCTGAGGACATTTTTACTGCATTAAGTGGAGGTAGTGTTTTTTGTGTTTTAGATTTAAGTGGAGCATATCAACAATTATTACTTGAGGAGTCAGCCCGGGAATATATGACAATAAATACACATTTAGGTTTATTCAGACCAACCAGGTTGCAATTTGGGGTATCCAGTGGCCCCTCAGTATTTCAATGTGCAATGGATCAAATTTTACAAGGACTAGATAATGTAAATTGTTTTATTGATGATGTGGTTATAAAAGGTAATAATCTTGCAGACTGTTATGAACAATTGACTAAAGTTTTAGATCGTCTCATAGCTTATAATGTCAGAGTAAATTTGGATAAATGTCAATTTTTCAGTAAAGAGATAAAATTTTTAGGTCATTGTATATCGAAAGAAGGAATCAAACCTTTAGCAGACAAGCTGGAGGCCATTATGAGAGCCCCTGCTCCACAAAGCATTACACAATTAAAAGCATATTTGGGACTTTTAAACTATTATGGGAAATTTCTACCCCGACTGTCAGAAGTATTGTCACCGCTTCACAAATTATTAAAAAGTAATAACAAATTAGTGTGGTCAACTGAATGCCAGAGAGCATTTGAATGCAGCAAAGATTTATTAATAAAAAATCAATTGTTAGTGCTTTATGACTGTAGTAAGGAACTATACTTGACGACTGATGCCAGTGAGTATGGAGTTGGTGCGGTGCTTAGCCACAAAATAGACGGAGAACCCATTAGCTTTGCATCAGCAACGTTAAGTGACTCTCAGGAGGGGTATGCACAGGTGGAAAAGGAAACGTAGGTATAGTTTTCGCAATACAAAAGTTCCATAAATTTCTGTATGGCAGAAAATTTACATTAGTTACTGATCACCAGCCTTTGAAAGTTATTTTTGATCCACTAAAAAGAATACCGGTAACTGCAAATGCTAGACTTCAACGATGGGCCCTTCTTCTATCTGGATACACATATGATATAGTATACCGGAAGGGTACCTTATTAGGAAATGCGGATGCCTTGTCTCGCTTACCTTTGCCTGAAGAAGCTGTAGTTACAGATACAATAAATTTTTTGAATTTTAGTGATGATATTCCTTTAGATTTTAAAGAGGTTGCCTTATATACTCGGACAGATCCCACTTTGAGTAAAGTCTATGAATATATTTGTTCTGGTTGGCCAAATAGGGTGACCCAAGAAGAATTAAAACCATATTTTGTAAAACGATCAGAGTTATGTGTTGAACAAAAATGTATTCTATGGGGTAGTAGAGTAATTATTCCAGCAAAGTTAAGGGCAAAAGTATTGAGTATGTTTCATGAATCGCATCAAGGAATAGTACATAGTAAAATGTTAATGAGGGAATACTGTTGGTGGCCAAATTTAGGATTAGATATTGAGAAAGCTATACATGGTTGTGATACTTGTCAGGCTACAAGGAGTTTTATAAATACAAGCCCATTAATCAAATGGAGCAAAACTGAGTTTAACTTTGAAAGAGTACATGTTGATTTCTTTTATGTAGGAACTGTTACCTATTTTTTGATTATTGATCCAAGGTCAAAATGGATGGATGTACATATTATGCAGAGTACCACTGCTTCACAAGTGATTGAAAAATTATGTAAAACTTTTGCTATCATAGGTATTCCGGCTACACTAGCTAGCGACAATGGTCCTACGTTTTGTTCATCAGAGTTTGTAAATTTTTTGAAGGTTAATGGGTGTGAAGCAGTGAAAACTCCTCCCTACCATCCGGAATCAAACGGGATGGCAGAGAGAACGGTGCAATCCATAAAAAATACCCTGAACAGATTGAGAAAACAACATCCAACCTTGAGCCCAGAGGTTCTGTTACAAAACCTTTTATTTACCTACAGAAATTCACCAAATTCAACAGGCATGTCACCTAATGAATTTCTGTTTAAGCAAAAACCGCGTACTAGATTTGATTTATTGAAACCACATAATATTGTTTCTAAAAGGATTTGTAATGGAACTGAAAAAAAAAATATGTTATTTAAAGTAGGAGATATTGTATGGTGTAAAAATCTTAGCCAAGGTAAAGGATGGATAAAGGGTAAAGTAATTGAAAAATTAAGTGAAATAAGATATATAGTAGAGGTTAATAGAGTATATAAGCACTATCACGCTTCTTCTCTTAGACCTTGTAGAGTGGAGGATATAGAGTTTGAAACTGAAATGTGTTCGAGACCTGAGTTGGTCCAGGAAAATCTAGGGAATACTTATGGGCCTTCTGATGAACCTGTCCCTATAGATACTGACCCCCCTTCTGGGGTGGATCGTCAAAATGAGGGAGGGGAAATGGAGCCTGGGATCCAGTCCCATCATGGTTTTGATGTTACAGAGAGGGAGGATATTGAGGGGTGTCCTTCCCCTAGGAGGTCCACTCGAGTAAGAAAAGCTCCAGAGCGACTAAACTTGTCATTGTATTGAGTAGCGTTTATTGTATTATTATATTGCCTAAGCTTTTGTTGAAGGGGACGAGTGTTGTGTACTCTGTGGTTTGTTTCGGCAACTGTCAGTGAGAGGGTTTTCAAGTAGTAACGTAAAACTGTATGTGCATTTTGGATAACTAATTAATAGATTTTTATTACAAAGTTTTGAAGTTTTATTACAACATAATAGAGTAATGGATTACTCGGTGGCGACAAGAGCCAAGCTCTTAAATAAATGATGATGATGAAGTTTGGTGCAGGTTCAAAATGGCTGCCTCAAAAATAAAAGCACGCGCTTTATACTTAATGTTACTAAAAGCCCCGTTCTATACTGATTTCTTACAACAATGTTTTCAACTCAACATGTTTATTGCTGATAAATATAAATACCCACAAACCAGCACGGCTATCACGCGACGGCGCGCGAGCTCTCTCGATTTTTCTCGCACTATCCGTCTTTCTCTTGTAAGAGCACTTAGAACAAGAGGTATAGTGCGAGAAAAAACGAGAGCATGGTGCGGCAGTGTCATGATAGACGTGCAGCACGGCTATCACAAGACGGCGCGCGAGCTCTCTCGATTTTTCTCGAACTCCGTCTCTATTATTATTAGGCAACTTAGAAAGAGATGTATAGTGCGTTAAAAATCGAGAGAGCTCGCGCGCCGTCTTGTGATAACCGTGCAGTATCGTGACAAATACTCAGCGTGTAATCTTGCAGAAACTCAAATAGACTTTATGGCTGAACGCGAGAACTGCGCTATGCCATGCCATTATAAAAAAAGGAACTGTCAGACTTTTGACGTTTGACGCTATGTTGTTGAAATGTGTTGATACATTTATTGAAATTACGCCTTAATACGAATTTAGCGCATATAAGTTTCTATATCAGAATCGATTATTTTTTTATGCGTTAGAATTTAATATGAGTTTTGTGAAGGTCTGTCACAACACCGGATCGAAATTATTACTGTTGAATTGTTATGGCAAGCCCGCCATTTTGACGTCACTGACTGTTGACAGATATGGCGGCGTCGATTTCAAGCAGAAGAAATGAACAATTTAATGAGATGAAGTGTTTCCGAAAATTAATTAATCGTCGCAGTCGGATAAAAACTGTCCTAAATGGAAGCTAGAGTAATAATGTACTTATAAAAAAAGTCACATGTTTTTCCGTTTATGGGAAGCTGAGATCATTCGGGTCACAGCAATGCTTAGTTTGATACTGGCTGATTCTTTTTTTAATTTAGAGATTTATTATAAGATTATAAGTGAGAGATGAGAGATTATCTTGTATTTATGTTTAAACTAGCTTTAATATTTATTGGATATTTACTGTTATTATTATTATTATTTTTGAATTTCCATGTTAAAGACTTAATCTGTAATTTATAATAAAGTTACCTATACTTAGGGCATATGCATACTGCGTGTTTTTCACGCGCCGTCGACGCGCGTTCCCCCACTACCCAGAGGATGGTACGGTATTTATCTGACACCAGTACAAACAATCCTTTTACATACATACCTACATACATACATACATACACGCCTTTATCCCTAAAAGGAGTAGGCAGAAGCATAAATGTGGGTAGGCATTACGCTGGTTACGCGACCACCTTCGGTTAGCGACCACCTGAAGGAGAAGGTTTTTTCTATTCAAGATAACATCAATTCTACAGACTCTATTGAGGCAATTAGTTTGTACATGCATTTTTTTGGTGTTTTAGAATAAACATCTACTAAAAAACCGAGAAAATATCCTTTCAGTTCACCAAATCAGCTATATAAGTGGTCGCCAAACAGCACATGAAATTAGGTGGTCTCTAACCGGCGAAATGACCCTATAAAAGATCGACAACATCTGATATCGCAGTTATAGGTTGCTTGCCCATCGCCCACAACTCACTTCAACACTGTTTCCTTAATCGACTCTTACGACACCCACAGGAAGAAAGGGGGTGGTGCTATTCTAACCCGACACCACACGCGGGCACCACAATCCTTTTTTAGATTAATACATAAATATCACAAATGGACACTGTTGGACTGTGGTTTGACGTGGATTTTACCGTTACGATAGTTTACGTTTCTCAAACATGGTCGGAAATGTATGCGTTAATATATCACGAAATGAGGACATGAAGTTTCTTGTTTAATAATGTTGGCCTTACGCCAGGAAGTAATGTTTGAAAACCCTAATTAAAACCATTATTGTCCGCTACTCTAACTTTTTAAATTTGCTGACTAATATCAAACTGACAAAGGAAAAATTACATACTGCCAACCACCACTAGACTCAATGAGGATACTTGCGAAATAAAAAAAAACAAAATCTATGGTAAGTAGGTACTATACTTATGTGCGGTTAAACATGGTATTCGAACGACTTTACAAATGACATGTTTAAAAAATAAAAAGGGCGGCAAATTACACAGTTGTTTTCTGATCTTTCGTTCCGATTGTAATTTCAACAAACTTCTTTATTGATTGCCTTGTATGTATTTTAATTTTAATATTTCCTCACCTCGTTTGAGAAAAGCACTATACCTACAATCCTCGGCCGGAACAGGGATTGCTGGACTCGTTGTATCCGGCCTCGTCTACGACTCGGCCCCGGCCTCGTCTACGACTCGGCCCCGGCCTACCCCAAGCACGTCCGGCAATCCCTTCCTTCACGGCCTCTGCAGTAATGTACTATTAAAAACAAAATTTTAAAGTTAGTCCATTCAAAAAGATTCCAGTATTTTTTTATAAAAACTCGGCCTCACTAAATAGGCTCAACCATATAGTATGAAACTGTAAACAAAGGACGTAGCGTAGGTAAGTCCAAACACGATAACCCAGCAATCATATTGATAACGTATTTTTTTTACTAAAGTAATAATTCACTTTAAAAACAAAATGTAAACAGACTTTAAGACAGTAATTCGCCAATGCACATATATTAACATTTCCACATGACCTTTCCAGTAAACTACATGAACTGCTTTCGCGAGCAAATGCGTTGATTATTGTAGAAAAAACCCCAAGTCGCTATATCCTCGTGGCGCCCACGCGCCTTTTAAAAGGCGGTGTCAGTTGATGAAAATTCAAATTAATTCCATTAAAGAGAAACTTCAAAGTTCACTGTTCGTTTTTGCGTGCTGGGCGCTACGAGGTCATGAGCGCCGATAGTATTAGAGGCGTTCCATTGAGTCCACGAGGAGCTCCTCGAATCCTTATGCTGCTACTTCAACGGAATTTTATCAGAATCTTTGGAAGGTACTTTACGTCATTGAGGGGTTCCACAAGTCACCTGTAGTCTTCATCGTTCTACTTCACCAAACTTCCGATTTCCGGGGGTAAATAGACGAGTTATAATAGACAATACTGAAATCACTACACGCGTGCCTATAATATTTGAGGTTGCCCTCAATTTCCGTAGGTTATCATCAGGGTTAATTGTGTAGAGGAGTCTTTACACTTATACCCGCATACCCGTATACTTACGCCCGCTCGCCACTGGATTTAGTAAAGTAAAGGCTCCTTTATACAATGCCTATTATGGCGCAGGGCAGGACGCAGTTATGTGGTAGAATGAGATGAATATGTTTACTCAATTTAACGTTGCGTCTTGTATGGTGGGCCATGATGACATTGGACGTGATAATACCAGGGGCCTGTTTCACGAAGCTACAAGTTACAAATTATAAGCGGAAGTCTCTTTCTATCAAAAGGTATTGAAACGAGCCCCAGACAGATGGATACATTTCCGTACCTACAAACTATGAAATACCGTGTTTTCCTGTGGTTGTAGATACAGGGTTATTAGCAACAATTGTTCCTTAAATCTACCACTATTACTTTACTCAAAAAAATAACTTCTATTTGTACACAGATTTGACTGGGTTCGATTTCCGGCCGTGCAAGAGGGTTTATAGAAGATCTTTGAATGCAGTTTTTATTGTTTTTAAATTCGATCATGTGACTCCTAAGAAGAAATTTTCTCGTAGTCAGATTGTCCTTTGCTGTCTTGTTTGTAAATAATAGACACTGCATAGTTGTATACTTAGAAATAACTACCTAAACTATCCATCATCCATCTTTAAGAGATTGCCCGAAACAAAACCCCCATCGCCGCATTTAACAAAGAAAAAAAAAACCAAATGATATATTATAGCATACTTAGGTACGTAATCATTTCACTGAAAGTAAGTATTGTATTGGCCTCCTGGACTCTGGAACCTTAAGTGATTTTGCAAAAAAGTACCTAGTCTCGAAAATTATACTGAAGTTCGCTTACGTAAATTGGATTTCCATTTGCGCGAAAGTCCCCCTTTCTTAGAATAAACTTGTATATGTTGCAGGGAAATGGTCAAAACAGAGATTTGATCAAATCTCTAAGGGATATGATCAAATCACGAAGGATGTTAAAATGGCCAATCCATTTTATCATTTACCTAATACAAATCAGTAATTTGATCAAATCTCTGAATCTGTTTAGTGAAATGACGAAATCGGACAAAAAAGGCAACTGGTTTTTTCATTTCACTAGACTTGTTTAGTGATTTGATAAAATCCCTGAAACGCGTCAGTGAGTTGACGAAATTAACGCGATAAAGATTTTTCCGCTCTTTTATAAAAAAAATAACCACGAAGACGGTTAACATCTTCTAACCTATCCGCCATCTGAGTCTAAGTCCCAGAACCGTTTAAATGACTAATGATTTAGGAGCCAATATCTGCGAGTTAGTTTCGTCAATTCACTGACGCGTTTCAGGGATTTATCAAATCACTAAACAAGTCTAGTGAAATGAAAAAACGAGTTGCCTTTTTTGTCCGATTTCGTCATTTCACTAAACAGATTCAGAGATTTGATCAAATGACTGATTTGTATTAGGTAAATGATAAAATGGATTCGCCATTTTAACATCCTGCGTGATTTGATCATATCCCTTAGGGATTTGTTCAAATCTCTGTTTTGGCCATTTCACTGCGACATATAAACTAGAATAGTTTGAGAAAAATTGAGTACCACGTCCCACACTAATCTTGTATCTTGGATTGGAAAAGGATGCTTTCAACAGTCTTGGTTAAATGACGTCATCCTGCTAGCGATTCTCACGGTATCGGTAGTGCTCAAAGAAGCCTGGGGACCGTTTTGCCATCAGATCCCAAGATTTGGAGAAGGCAGTAATTTTGCAAAAGCGACTGCCACTTGACGCTTCAACCCAGAGGGAAAACTGGCCCTTATTGGGATTAGACTGGTTTCCTCACGATGTTTTCCTTTACAGATTATTATTTTTACTTTAAAAAAATGAAAGCAAGATAAGTACGGGTAATATGACTCACCAAACGCCAGAATAACAATATAAGAAACCATAACTAACACAAATGTGTTCACTAAGTCACTGTTAAAAAAGTACTTTTATAATTACACAATCATTTCTATCACATCTTGACTTCGCTAAGTCTCATGTAACTCTGGAGAGCTTGTGGGGTCACAAGGCACGAATAATCTGTTGTGCCGTGAACTTGCATTGGGTTTTTATTAGCGATCCGTGTCCCAATTGGTTCTCGCGATCTCTCGTTGTCTGTTCGTCTGACACATGCAGTTGTCTCAAAAACCGTTGGATATAGAAAGCTGAAATTTGGTGTAACTGTAAACATGGATAGCCTAGTGTGTAAAACGGGTCCATATCGGGTTGCATAATATTTAAAGTAATAGTTCTGTTTGGCATAACCCTTGCGTCATGTCATAAACATCATTACGCATTACCGACAAAAGTCATAAATTAACTACTAGATCATTCCGATTGAATTTGGCAACCCAAACAAACTCTCTCATTTATAAATAAGAGAAATTCCCTGTTTTTAACATTAGTTAGTCGTAACCGGTTCTGAGGTCAACCGGAGCAAATGCATCTTCAGGGTAAATGCGTCTTTTGAAGATATCTCCGAAAATGAACATTTTAGAACTATTACAACCGTCTAAATTGAAAGTTTGGCAACCACACTTTGAACATCGGGTTGTAATAGTTCTAAAATGTTGCGTTTCGAAGATTACTTCAAAATAATAGACCCATAGACGCATTTGCCCCGATTCACCTTGACCGACTTTCGGTTATTTTTCCACAATATTCGAAATCATAACCAGTTATTAAATACTAGCGGCCGCCCGCGACTTCGTCCGCGTAAATTTTTGATGATGACAAAGATATAAAATAGGTAAGTGAATTTTATTCTTAGTTAAAATGGTCTAGACATATTACATTTCAAACAGTGGCAGACACTGATATGCAATTGTTAAAGAATTTTTAAAGATTTTCCAATCAGATTACGGGAATTGTTTGCAGAATGCTCAATACTTATTCCGTCAGTTTCCTGATGCTTTAATCTTATTTTAATATTTGGCAAAAATGACTCTGCCAGATATAGAGCGACGCATGGATTTGGAGCTAGAAAATGGGGATCTTAGTTATTATGAGTGTGATTTAAAAAAAAGGTAATTATCGCAAGGCTGTTAAAGCAATCTTAAACTCAGCACTGGAAATCGAGAAATGGAGACAGGTTAATGAAGAGTATCTCTTTAAAAAATCCAGTGTTCCCCGTACAAAACCTTCAACCTTTTTTAATCCCCATTGGGATAGAATGCTGTTTTTTTGTATTCTAATAAGTAATCTTTTTACAAAGTTTCAAGTTTCTATCTCAAAAAATAAAGTTTCCTCTTTGCACCCCTATTTGACCCTCTTAAAGGTACAATTTTCTTAAATGCAGAAATTACTTTTTTGTATTCTAATAAGTAATCTTTCTACAGAGTTTCAAGTCTCTAGTTCAAAAAAAAATGTTTCCCCTATAATAACATTGCACCCCCATTTAACCCCCTTAGAGGTGGAATTTTCTTAAACGCAGAAATTGCTTTTTTTTGTATTCTAATGAGTAATGTTTCTACAAAGTTTCAAGTTCTATAGTTCAAAAATTAATGTTTTGCCCATACAAACATTGTACCCCTATTTAACCCCCTTAGGGGTGGAATTTTCTAAAACGCATAAATCACTTTTTTTGTTATCTAATAAGTAATATTTCTACAAAGTTTTAAGTCTCTAGGTCAAAAACTAAGTTTTCCCCATATTCACTCTAAACCCCAATGTCACTCCCTTAGGGGTGGAGTTTTCTAAGTCACTGAAACGACTTTTTCTATATTTTAATAAGTAATTTTTCTACAAAATTTTTACTCTACCTAAAAATCAAAGTTTCCCTCATACAAACATTTCACCCTTTTTAAAACCCCTTAGGGGTGGATTTTTCCATAACGCTTAAATTCTTTTTTTGTATACAAATAAGTAATCTGTCTACAAAGTTTTAAGTTTCTCTTTCAAAAGGGAAAGTTTCCCTCATACAAACTTTGCACCCTTATTTAACCCCCAGGGGTGGAATTTTCTTAATCGCAGAAATTTCTTTCACTGTATTTTAATGAGTAGGTAATCTTTCTACAAAGTTTCAAGTTCATAGTTCAAAAATTAATGTTTTCCACATACAAACATTGCACCCCCATTTAACCCCCTTAGGGATGGAATTTCCAAAAATCCCGTCTTATCGTTTGCCTACGTCATAAAAGGAAGCCCTGGTGTAAATTTCAAGTTTCTAGTCCCAGTAGTTTCGGCTGTGCGTTGATGAGTGAGTCAGTCAGGACAAAGGCATTTATATATATATAGATTGGTTATTGCATGCCCTAGCTAGTTATATCACTTCTTTTTTTTTCTTTCGATGGTGAAGAACCTATTTTATTTATTATTATTTATTTAATAAGTACAATTTATTAATATGTACTAAAGATTAAAACATAGCCCCACAAAACTGTAGTAACAGTTAAAACTGTGCACTCAGTGCACGGCCTTCATAAGTGTCACGAATCCACTCGGTAACAGCTAAGATGCAAATAGTTCTAATGAGGCCGCAAACTGTCTCCATTTTCAATCACTCGTATGGCACATATTTAGTCGGTCAGCCTTTTATGGTAAACACGTGCGGCGCACGGCGACTGGCAAGATCGCCATGCAAGGATGAGTTCCGTTGAATAAAATACGATTGATTTTTAAATGTTTACTAGACAAACACTACAGACTAACTCAGTATATTTGATACACGCACCACAGACTCCTGTTCGGCAGACGAGGAGCCAGTGGCCGGCGTGCCTTGAGTCCCCGTTGCCTGCTGCGAATCTTGAGTCCCCCTTGCCTGCTGCGAGTCTTGAGTCTCCCTTGCCTGCTGCGAGTCTTGAGTCGCCCTTGCCTGCGCGCATGATTTGCAGCACAGCCTGTCCAACAGTTTAAACGTGTAGTAGCTTTAGCTATTAAAATGCGCAATGCATATTAAATGCTTTCTTTTGTTGAAATCTGCATCTAAGAAAAAATAAATTATCTTTGCCTCGCACTCGATTGACGATAATCATTCATCACACATTACACGAGATAAGTTCATTTGGTCGTCGTCGCTCGACACTTCCAGTTGGCAGTTACCAACTGAGACAAATAACGCGTAGTAGTGTGGACTACCTTTTAAAATTGACTAGAATTAAGGCGCCGTAGGTTCAGCGAAGTTAAGCGAACAGAGTTTTTGAAACAATATTATGCGTCTGTTTATAATAATATGGTTAAAAAAAATACGAATAGTAATCTTGAGGCTTTTCTGCAGGGAAATCAGTGTTTAGAAACATGATTAAGCTATTTTCGCTCTATAGAAAATTTTAAGTGTATTTTAGACCCTTTTAGACCTATGTTCGTGATTTACGAACATAGGTCTAAAAGGGTCTAAAATACACTTAAAATATTCCTTACAAATTATGCACAAAAGCTAAAAATATTGAAATGGCTTCTAAAAATCGGCAATATCATGTTTGAGAGAAATCAGTGTTTACTTTTTTAACTATTTAAACGGCAAAAAAAATAAAATTAAAAAACATGATTTCTGCGCTTCCGAGCACGCACTTCCATCTCGCTCACGCTTATGCTCAGTGAGAGGGAGAGAAAACCATGAACCTACGGCGCCTTAATGGTTAGGATATGTGTCACTCACTTGGAAAAGTTCTGATGGTCACAAGCATTGTTTCTCACTATGGTGTCGCAAATTAAGTTGGCAAAGTATCCATTATTATTGTCCTCGCAGCTCGTGAGATTGGTAGATCCTGTTAGACACACCCATCGCAGTATCACATTTTGCATTAGGTGTTGAATGCTAATGTGTTTTCACCATAAAATGTTGTTTTTAGGGTTCCGTAGCCGACTAGGAACCCTTGTAGTTTCGCTTTGTCTGTCCGTCCGTCCGCAGATAATCTCAGTAACCGTTAGCACTAGAATGCTGAAATTTGGTCCTAATATGTATATCAATCACGCCGACAAAGTGGTAAAATAAAAAGTGTTTTTTTATTAGGGTACTAGGGTTACGTATAGGTAACGTGGGGGGTGTTTTTTTTTTCATTTCAACCCTAACGTAAGATATATTGTTCGATAGGTATTTAAAAATGAATAGGGGTTTGCCGAAATCATTTTTTGATAATGTTAATAATTTCGGAGATAATCGCTCCAGAAGTAAAAAATATGTGCCCCCCCCTCTAACTTTTGACCACAACTTTTAAAAATATGAAAAAAACTCAAAAGTAGAACTTGATAGGTTGAATAGTTTTTGAAAAAAAATACAAAATAATTTCTGAACTAAGATTGTAATTTAACCGTATAAGCAGGTGTTTATTGTACTTGTAATTTCTACAAAATTACAATGAAATGACGTGCTTACAAATGACGACCTCTGTAGCCTAGTTGGTACTTGGTAGTGACCCTGCCTACGAAGCCGGAGGTCCCGGGTTCGAATCCCGGTAAGGGCATTTATTTGTGTGATAAGCATGAATATTTGTTCCTAAGTCATGGATGTTTTATATGTATTTAAGTATTTATTTATCTATTTAAGTATGTTTATCGTCGTCTAGTACCCATAGTACAAGCTTTGCTTAGTTTGGGACTAGATCGATTTGTGTAAGTTTGTCCCCAAATATTTATTTTATTATTATTCTCTTTATTTAAACTTCTTCTTAGGCTAGGTTATTATTATTATTATTAAATAAAGTAAAAACGGTGAAAAACGGTTTACGCAATAAAGAATTATCCCATAAAAATCATCTTCCGTACTTTAAGCTCGCGCGTGATAGTTTACTTAATTTGCCGATAGATGTCGCTGTATGCGAACGCTCATATCGTACGTGGCGGTGTTAAAATTTTACCTGATTTAATGGGGTCGGAGCAGGTGCGCTAAGTATTGCTTGTAGGGTTTTAGGGTTCTGTACCTACTTAATATATCAACTCAATGTAACAAAAGCCCATTTTTTTAACGTTTAAGTTGGAACACTTACTGTGACGGACGGAAAACTACGGAACCCTACACTGAGCGTGGCCCGACACGCTCTTGGCTGGTTTTTTGATTCAAGAATAATTATGCCTACTACAATGCCCGGCAAATAACTTGAGCAAATGACCTTGCCTGCGCACAGGCGAATTGTACGTGCGAGCTGACCCCCACTTTGTCCCGCATGTTCAAGTTGTTTGCTGGGCACTGTACCTAACCTCGCGGGTATGTTTTCACCATAGCCTAGAGTATTATTAATTAGTTAGTCTCGAAATAAATAAAACATCCTTCTAAACCTACCGGTCACGGCGGTCGATTCAATAGTAGCTCCAGTCGAGGTGGCCTCCTGTTCGGAAGACGTGGAGCCCGTATCCCGCGAGTCTTGCGTCCACGAGTCTTGAGTCCCCCTTGCCTGCTGCGAGTTTTGAGTCTCCCTTGCCTGCGCGCATGACTTGCAGCAGAGCCTGTCCAACAGTTTATTCGCGTAGCTTTAGCCATTAAAATGTGATGAGCAGCATATTACGCTTTCTTTTGTTGAAATTTTTAGTCAAGAACATTTTTCTATCGTTGCCACACATTCGATAAGCAAAAATCATTCATCACACATCACACGAGAAAAGTTTGATCGTCGAATCGCCACATCTACTTGGCAGTTACCAATTGAGACAAGTCAGGAGGACGTTTGAATACTGTACATAAGTGTTGTGTGGACTGTCTTTTAAAATCGACTAGAACTTATGGGTAGGATATATTATATGTCACTCACTTGGGATAGTACTGATAGTCACAAAGATGGTTTTTCACTACGATGTTGCAAGCTAAGAGGCCAAAGTGTGTATTGTCCATGCAGCTTGACAGCGTGGTGGACCCTGTTACATAGAAAACATCACAGCATCACAGTTTGCAATAGGTGTCGAATGACTATATTTTTCAGTTCAATACGTTGTAATTATAATCAAGAATGCCTATCACTTTTATCTAGTTTTCATCAGCAATATTACCGCCAACAGGAGCCAGTTTCTAACGATGTTGCCGGTCCGGGTGCAGTATTAAGTACTGGGAATGGAAATATTGGCTACGGGACATCAGCACTGCAACTGTGCAAAGATGCAGGTTAGTAGATAGTTTTACATTTGAAAAAAAAAAACAACTTACAGATTAGTTAATTTTTTTATTAGTACACGTTAAGGAGCTATTGCATAATTTGTATGACCTACTTTTGAGCCGTTTTTGAAATGGGCCCCCTGCTTCTAATTAAAGTAATCTGAAGTCATTATGCAATAGGTCTAGCCTAGACTATTAATAATTAGGTAGTCTCGAAATTAATAAAACATCCTTCTGAACCTACCGGAGGTCACGGCGGTCAATTCAATAGAAGCTCCAGTCGAGGTGGCCTCCTGTTCGGAAGACGTGGAGCCCGTATACCGCGAGTCTTGAGTCCACGAGTCTTGAGTCCCCCGTGCCTGCTGCGAGTCTTGAGTCCCCCTTGCATGCGCGCATGACTTGCAGCAGAGCCTGTCCAACAGTTTATTCATGTAGGTGTAGCCGTTAAAATGTGATGAGCAGCATATTACGCTTTCTTTTGTTGAATTTTTAGTTAAGAACATTTTTCTATCGTTGCCACACATTCGATAAGCAAAAATCATTCATCACACATCCCGCGAGATAAGTTTGATCGTCGAATCGACACATCCACTTGGCAGTTACCTGCCAAGTGTACATACTGTACATAAGGGTTATTCTCAAAAAAGTGGCACCGCCACCTGTAATCAAGTTTATGTTCGAACTTTTTTTTTATTGTGCGACATTTTTACGAACAGAGTCCAGTTGCTACGACATTAATTAGATGTATTTAGTAACCACAAAATCAGTTTGTAACTGCTGTTTGTCGTTCTCCGGCGGTGTCCCAATGCCGCGGAGTCAAGTTTCGTGTTAAATAAAATGTATATATTGTCTACATAACTTAATTTAAGTACCATATTTCATTTCGATATATTATCAATGTTTAAAATTATAGCTTGGAATAATGATATTAGTCGTTCCTTTCGAGTTATTTGTCTTTGAAGTTTGTCCACCGCAGTTTATGTCGCTTATCTGTCATACGTCAGAAGCGATCGCTGTGTGGATACTACTTCATCTCGCGTGCTCCACCCGGCATGAATCAAGACCTCCAGTCACCAGCAAACACATGTTAGAGTAACAGATCTTTATTGTTCCCGTTGCAAAAATTACGAACATAAACATGTTAAGTAATCGTTATTCTGTCATCCATATTTCGGTTTCTATGTGAAGGAATGCAACGGAATTAAGTTATATCACGTAAATAGTGGTTTACTTTTATGTGCATAGATATGCAATACAAAAACGAAATACTTTGTTTGTAATGTTGATATAACTGTAATTTTGTCCATCACCTGCATGTCGAACACCTGTCAAATGAAAAACTAAAGTCCGGTGCGGTGCTTGTGGACCCACCGCAGACACTGTATGGAGAGAAGGGTTGCTCTGGAAACTGCTATCGACTGTGCCTAGTGTTTTAGCGTACACTTGGGCTCGAAGGTCAGCAATACCAGAATGCTGAGTAACGGTCTGCCTCAAGGATCCGTGGTGGCACCCTGTTCAACCTGTATATCCACGACCTCCCTGATACCGCTGCCGGGAACTTTATCTACGCCGACGAATATATGTCTTGTGATTTCAAAAACCTGGAAGCTATGTTATTAGGTGATAAGGAGCTACTGGCCAGGTACTGTCGACTTACACCTAGCATAAGTAAGATAGAGGCGCGCTGTTTCCACCTGCATAACCAGTGCGCCACGCAGGAGTTAGCTCAATGTACAGGGAACTACAATGAGATACAACTTCTTCCATGAATACCTCGGCATCACTCTAGACCGCTCTCTGACCAACAAACATCACCTTACCGGTATGGCTCGCAAACTCCACACCCGAAATAACATCATCCAGAAACTGAGCGGAACAACGTGCTGCGTACCTCGGCGCTGTTTCTGGTGTGTTCGACTGCAAAATACTGCGCACTGGTCTGGCTGAATAGCATCCACACCACCAGAGGTGACGTCAAGCTGAAATAGGCCATGCGACTTATTTCCGGCACGCTCTAATCTACTCCTTGCCACTGGCTTCCAGTACTGTCAAAAATCGCTCCACCGGACTTACGTAGGAATGTCGCCCAGTTACAAGAAGTAGCGAAGATCCAGAAGAACCCGAGCCTCCCGATTCATACTGAGTTTATGAATCCTAGTACTGAACGCCTATAGTCCAGAAACGCCCCGTGCAGCATTTCCAGAAGCCTGTCAGCTCAAAATTTCGATCTGAACCTAGAGTGGTCGTAGTCGTGGAACTCCAAGATGGCAGGAAAATTGGGCTCCAAAATTACACCAGGCTCTTGTATAGAAGGGTTCCATCTCTCCAGAAGGGACTGGTATAACATTAACCGACTTCGTACTGGTGGAAACCCCTTCCTCCTGCGGTACCGAAGACCAATCAATTCGTCAGATAATCGAGGAGTGTCCCATAACGTGCTACGCCAGCGGACCTCCAGGAAGACCGGATCACCCTTAGCGTCAAGGCCATCTAGTGATTGACAGACCCTAATAAAATATTTATATTTGTACATACTATAATGTTTCTGTTTTTAATGCCATGCGGAGGGAAGCCAAATTAAATTTCTCCTCATACTAAATTAAACTTCTCTTCATACTATATGAAAAGCTTATTGTATCTGCTTTCCAATGGTATATAATTAAACATACTAGCACTGTATTTTTTTTCTACCGCACCTACCTACCTACCTTCTGGGCACTATGGGGTTTTGATCCGACAGGCCGAACTGGGTGGCGGTCGCTTGACAAGTTAAACTACTAACCTGCTCTCACTGACGTTAACCTGCAAAAAGTTTTATATTAATCTGTACCAATGTGTCGCTAACCTGTGCCTATTGTCGATAACTTGGTTAAAATATGTCTTTCTCCTGACATCGAGGTAATTCACCTGTCAACTCCAAAATTTCAAACGCCTGTATCTTCCAAAATTATGAAATAAATAGCTTCCCTCCGCATGAGCACGGTTACTTTAATAGTTTTAGCGATCCTAATTAAAAAAAAAAACAAAATCGCAATATTTTTGAAAAAAAGCAGAATTGAATCCGCTCCGCGGTGCCACTTTTTTGAGAACAAGCCATAAGTGTTGTGTCGACTGTCTTTTTAAAATCGACTAGAACTTATGGGTAGGATATATTATATGTCACTCACTTGGGATAGTCCTGATAGTCACAAAGATGGTTTTTCACTACGATGTCGCAAGCTAAGAGGCCAAAGTATGTATTGTCCATGCAGCTTGACAGCGTGGTGGACCCTGTTACATAGAAAACATCACAGCATCACAGTTTGCAATAGGTGTCGAATGCCTATATTTTACAGTTCAATATGTTGTAATTAAAAGCAAGAATGCCTATCACTTTTGTTTAGTTTTCGTCAGCAATATTACCGCCAACACGAGCTAGCTGGGAGAGGGACACGGAATATTGGCTAAGGCACATCAGCAACTGTGTAAAGAAGCAGGTTAGTAGTAGGTAGTTTTACATTTAAAAAAAAACAACTTACCTACAGATTAGAGCATTTTTTAGTAGTACACGTTAAGGAGCTATTGCATAAAATCTATACCTACCTACATTTGAGCCGCTTTTAGCAGAAAAATATTCTCGCTCGTTTGTCAGGTTTTGACCCTTTGTGAAATGGGCTCCTGCTTCTAATTAAGGTAATCTGAAGTCATATACATAATTAGTTCGTCTCTAAATAAATAATATGTTTGTAGTTTTAAAGACCTATCGATGAATGTGCCATTTGTTGTGTGTGCTTGTTTTTTTATTTACTTGTATAGCATTTTAAGTTTTTTTAATTGTAATTAAGATTGTTGTAACTTTTTAGATGTGGCAATAAAACATTTTTTTTTTGTTGCCCTGCAGGGATATGTTATTTTTTCTTCCATTTAGGTACCTACATGTATCGAGTGGCCCCCTAGTGAAACATACCTATCTAAAAACCAAATTCGACTTAAATACACTGTACCTATTTGTTTTGAATAAAATGCCTGTGACGTACGGACAGAGGGTCATGACGAAACTATATAGGCTTATTTAAAAAAATGCTCTATTTATTTAAAATAAGTGATGACTTACCCGCCTCCACCATAAATAGGAACACAGATAGACACATGATGAGTTTCTTCCCCATCGCTACAAACACTACCCAGCGTTTGAATGTCCTTACTCAATATAGAATAGCTGACCACTGAGCGATATGACCGTCCGGCTCTTATCACATATAAAATAATTATGTGCCTCCTGGGAAGAACGGCACATATTAAAACAAAGCAAAAAACCAAAATTGATTGTTTAATATTGAAGATTTTTACAAGAGACAAGAAATTATTATTTTACCTACGTTATCGGTTTTTAGGGTTCCATAGTCAACAAGGAACCCTTATAGTTTCGCCATGTCCGCCCGTCTGTCTGTCTGTCTGTCTGTCTGTCTGTCTGTCTGTCCGTCTTCGGCTTAGCTCAGTAACCCTTACAACTAGAAAACTGCAATTCGGCATGGGTATATAAACTAATCACGCCGACAAAACAGTAGAATAAAATCCTGAAAAAAACTTTTTTTAGGGTACCTCCCCTACATGTAAATTGGTGATGTATTTTTTTTCTCGTTAAACCTATAGTGTGGGGTATCGTTGGATAGCTTGTTCAAAAATATCATGGGTTTTCTGAAACAAATTTTCAACTCAGTTATGCGTTTGCGAGATAATGGGATTTAAAGTCCCAATTATTGTGCGAGTCATGTGTCCTCCCCCCCTGCCGGCTAAATGGCTACTATTGGGGACGTGAAAAAAATCGTGGCAGTAGTACATATAATGAATTTAAAAGGAAAACTATCACAGTTAAGTAGACATAACTAGTTAACTGGTAAGAAATGTACTTAATTAATCATATTTACGATTATTTACGAGGGTAAACTATAATTAAAACCCCAAAAGCCCCTTTTAAGTCCGCATTCTGTGACAGACGGGCAACTACGGAACCCTACCCCGTGCGTGGCCCGACACGCACTTGGCCGCTTTTTATAAATACTAATTGTTACTTTTTTAATCTTGGATTTAAAAAGGAAGCATTTTGCTAAATGTACTCGTCTGTAGGAGTAAGGGCTCTAAATCATCTGTCAAGATGTATAAGGCCTTATGATCATGATGATAATTATTCATTCAGCCACCCAGTGGTATGCAAAGTCATTTCATTATTAAAATTGTATGGAATAAGTGTTAGGTAATTTTATAGTATTGTTTGTCTACGCATGGTGTAAAGGTAGGAATATAAATATCGCGTTGTAATCATTTAAGCGAGTTATACCATTTTTTCCTGGAGGCACTGAGTAGGTACGTACTTATAATTGTCCGCGATAAAAAATGACAAAACAGCTAATATCTTCCGGTCATGAAATTATTATATTAAAATAATCTATTAACTAGAGCTGCCCGTGATTTGATTTGTAACCTCTACTAAGTAACAATAATAATAATGTCTGTTGCATGACTGTAGTGATGTCATAGAAGTATCATATTAATAAATTTATATCTCTATCTATCCATCGATAGTCCTCCTTGTCGTATCTCACTCACAACTTACAATTTTCTCTCATGAGCACGTACCTATTCCATAGCCACGTAATCGACTCCTGGCCACACCCCAAAAAGAGGGGGACAGGTTCGGCTCCCGAGTCACCGTGCTATATTTCTGCCTAGTTACTACGTAGTCACATTTTGTCGATATTTTATACCCACATTTATGCTAAAAGTGGCGCTGGAACATACGTTTCATGTGGTCTGCCTACCCCTTTTGGGAATAAAGGCGTGAATGTATGTATGTCCAACCTGTTATGACTCATGAAGCCGAACTTAGTTTTAAATGTTCGGTCACATTCTGTGCAGTATATCTATTAAGTCCAGGTGTTCGAGTCGAGCTACTTCAATAGAGGCTACACCTTTCCTGTCTAAAAATAAATTTATATTATTATGTGTAAACGATATACTGACAGTGAGCATGCATTTTGTCTTGGGTGAGGCCGCTTGCCACGATTGTTCAGTGGTTCTAAGCTGATCAAGGTACATAGCCACGCGGTCAACCCCTGGATACCCCCCAGAAAGAGGGGGAAAGGGCCGGCTCCTGAGATCCGTGCTATAACATTTTTTACGTCACACCTGGCCATAATGTGACCTTTACCGCACGCTACGCGTACGGTAAAACTCGCATTATGGCCAGATGAAGACGTAAAACTGTGGTGAGTACGGGCAGTAAAAAAGAAAGCCCTCTATCGCATTTTCACAACCCTCGCCTGTGGCTCGGGTCACAAATTCCTGCGATTTCGGGAATGAAATTTCTTTTACAGGCCTTGGTAAGTAGTGAACTATGAATACTTAATTCATTTGAAGATTGTAGTAAAGTTAGTATTTGTAATTTTGTATTATTGTTTTAGTGTAGGTAGGTACTGGATGTTGAGTGAGAATTAAATAGATATACCATTTGAAGAAAGGTTCACTGGTAGAGAGCGCTCACGGCATTAAGTTCGCCTTTTGTACGATGATTTCTTCTTTTGTGCATATATATTAAATACCTACTTACTTAAGAGGGAAGAATACCTTTGGAATACTATGTACTCGTTCATACAAAAACAGAAAATGTTATCAACTTCTAAATATGTTACAATCACAATGATTTCTCATACCGTTATTGACACAATGAAAAACTAGTTTTATAGGTTTCCCTTTTTTCAAAACTTGCAATAAATTGAAACTTTTGCCTATTTTGGCACCAACACAAAAAGACCAGGTTGCACTCCGGGAGTGCCGGAAGAAGTGAAAACTTGCAAATAGCTTAAATAAAAATTTGTTTTTTTTTTAATTTTGCAAAAAAAAAACAACCATCCAAAGCACTTTAGAGACTCCTGAATACGTTGTGCGTGAAAACGTGGCAACTTTAGAGGGGCAGCCACTGAAGAGTGTATAAGATATATGATTTTACTGTGGTTCTTCCAGACGTTTTTCCGAATGGCTGAAAACCGATTGGCCTGGAGAGCATTAGTGCGCAAAGTAACGACCTCGGTGTATTCATAACCCTAAAGGTCACGGCTCATTACAGGCACCCGCGCCCGACCTGCAACGCCTCGCCTCGTAAATGTAGGTACTAAGGAGTTCATGTAGTCAGCGCATGCCAGTACAAATCCATATAAAGAATACTAACCGCTCGAGGCGAGGCGGTGCGGGTCGGGCGCCGAGTGGCTCTAATGAGCTGTGACCTTAAGTATGAATATACGATGAAGATGAAGAACTTGTGAACATTTTTATTAAATCGTACTCGATGACATAAGTAGTTAAATAAATAAAACAAACATTGTACAAAAAATACTTTATTCACAAACAATAATCCATGATACAAATCAATAATTCTTTAAAAGTCTAAGAAAGTTGTTCAAGAATAACATTATTGTTTTTGCAAGTGATGATGTATAAGAATTTTGCTAGATGGCGTTGTAGCGTTGCTTAGGGCGCCATCTAGTTCTCATATGGCCGCATCAATTTTTTTCCTAAGAAATGATATCTTATTGTTTACGATTAAAATAATGTTTACAAAATAATACTTTAATCGATTTATTTTGCATAAATTAAGTTTAATATTATTATGCTATCATATTTAAACTAGTGTGGTGCTGTCAGGGATTTTATTTAAAACACTAGAGTATAGAAACCATATGCAGTTTACACACAACATAAAGAAGAACTTTACCGAGCATTAGCAGTGAAAAGTAATACACATTTGATGATTGGCAGTTTCGATCGTAAAATACATAAAAAAATCTTACAATAACTCACTCAATTCCTATTTATTTACGTAACTATCCACACTAATTTTTCATCTTACTTTTTAAATATTAAGCACGCATTTTTTACAATAAATACACGATCATCTTAGTACATAAGGTTACAGTGTGGTTTCCTTAACTTATTTATATGCATACTAATTAAACATTTTGCGGAAAACAATATATATCCGGATATTTTTTGTATAAAACATGTTCACGCATAGATTTAGAAAGAATAATTATAATATGTCTGTAATTTCCCTGTAGAGAATCCAAATTACTAAGAAAAACTAGGCTATTTGTTATTTTTATGTGTCTATAGAACAAACGTACTAATATTAGAAAACCCTTAAAAAAACAGCGGTCAATCATAGATGTTAAATAATTTGGTCGGACTGACAAAATACCTAAACGGATAAACTTCACACGACGTACGATGTAACTTTTTTTGACTTCCATACGAGTAATTACACGTTTTCGATTTATTCAGCAATCATACTTTATATGTTTACTTATTACTATATATACTACTTATTCTGTGGCATAGTATATGTTAGGTCTATTTAAAAAAATGGTAAATGTCTAGTAAGTACTTTCCGCAAAATAAGCAAACGTCATATTGCGCAAAACATAATGTTATGCGGAAAAGTTACATCGATACGCACACCGTCACACTCTAATAAATAATGTAACGCGTAAGCAGAGCAGATAGCAGCAGTGTAACAGCGGAATAGAAGCTCCTATTAGCCAAACCAGGGACGGGAATGTTGTTTCCTGCTCCAGTACACGCCTGCAAATGTCTGAACAACTCTATATAGTTCCTAGCCGGCACGTTTGTGGTGGCTGCAGTTGGTTCTGAGAAGCCTACGGCGGTGTTCTTGAAGAGCAGGTCCCGGGTGCTGTCGAAGCTGGAGAAAATCTCCAGGTTAACGTGCTGGGTGCCTGAAGAAGCTGCGTAGCCGAAGTACTTTTCGAGGGTGTCGAGGAGAACGTTGATGCTGTTGTAGGCTTCGTCGGTCCTGGAAGGAATCAGAATCAAAGTTATTCGGATCACAAACAGATTACAGAGACAAAAGATTTGATCTATTTCATACTTTGTTTTAAATTTAATTCTTAGTGTTAACATTGGGAAACCCTGGACATGCTGAGGGTCTGCACTCTCGTTTTGCCATACGATTAAATAAATAGTGTTAACATTTTCTACAAAGTTATCCCAGACATCATGTATACCGTGTCACTATGTGGACCCAACTCAGCATGAGGCTGGCTTTACAGCTAAATCCCGAAGACTTTTTGGTTTGGTACTGTTTAAAGAAGGAATTAATGCCATAAATATATCTCAATATGTTGAGGCTTCTGGTCTTCATCCACTTTCGACAAGGTTTTAACGCGTTGGCGTCTCCATGGTATACTTTAACGTGGCATGATGGTAGCAGAAAAAGACGACCGACTTCTGAAGCAGACTGATTAAAAAAAAACTAGATACGTACACGTAAACGGGCCTCAGAGATGGTGGGGGTTTGGATACATTGTGCTTTTTGGGCCGCTCCGGCCGCTTGAAAGTGCCCCTTGAACGAAAAACCCTAGGTTCGGTCTCTTATACCAAGGCCTATATTAGGTCAAATGCATGATGAGAAATATTTTGTACCATATCCGTATTGGAAGCATACGCAACACGATGTGTGTGTACCTAGAGAGACGGTGATGTCTGATATCCGTGACCTTGTCTTGCTGGAACCTCTTCAGTTACGTAAGTTGGGATGACGAGGAAGGATGCCATGCATCCGTCAAAACCAAGTGGCCCTCCGTACTCCATTTTCTTCGAGTTTCCTTGGCAGTCTGCCGCGCTCAGTCAACTAACGGTGCATTTATACTATGTTAAATATGTACCTAGATGTATATCTATCTATCTTCAATGGCTCATCGACCCAAAGTGGGTATTGGCCTACGACACGAGTTATCACCACTTGACCCGATCCTTCGCTATCTCCTTCCAGTTCATGGCTTTAAGCCTCGATGTCGCGGTGTATAATTTACCTTCTAGTTAAGACCTCAGAGTCAACCACGTAAGCCAGCAGGCAGTTGTCATCGACGTTCACCCCGTTTTGTGCCGCCAGAGTGTTGTTTCTGCAAAGCGCGCGGAACTGGGACCCTTGGAGGTTCAGAGCGGAGAAGTAACCTATGGAAGTTGGTTAGGTTAGAGAATGTAGACGCTAACTGGGGTAGGGGAGATAAACCATCTCGCTCTAATCAGCGACTGAGTGCAGTTAGTGCACTCTGTATTTAGCCAGGTCCAAAGGCCGATATAATTCAACGAATAATAGTAAATGCTCATAGTTTATGCGGAATGGTCCAAACGGCTGTGGTCAAGAAAAAATAGGGTGGACGTTGTCAATCCTCCAAGGTCAGATCGATTCAATCCTAGGCTTTTATATTATTGTGCATGATCGTTTTCTAGTTGTTTCTGGGACACACAGAGATCTAGGTTCACGTCCTTCATGCGCACATTGCTAAAGTTAAATATTCTATCAGCCGAAAGACATTCACTGCTTGAAATTGGCCTCCCCCGAAGAGGAGACCTCTTACATAATAACTTGTAATAAAATAACTAACTACATGCAAATAACCCGATAACTATTAACCACAGGAAGGACGCCTTTTTAAAACTCTGTACGTGTACGTCCCTTTTACACTCCTCACGCTAAAGAAGTATGTAATAATGAGTTAGTAACATTTATTGGACTCTTTTAGAATTGCTAGCGTCCACGGGGTGCGATGTCCTTATATAATTATGCTGTTGTAATATATAAAAAATAATAATTACTGGTGATATTAGTGGTATCCACGAAGGCAACATCAGCGTCGTTTCTGGCTAAGCATGACAGCGAGCCATTGTTACCGTAGTACAAATTGTTGGCGAAGTTCCAATCGCAGGTAACTGTCAAACAAAACAACACAATAAATATACATCATCACCATCATATCAGCCGCCCCCAAAAAGTACCACAATGACCGCTCCAATGCCACCCGCATTCAACGGCCTCCCGCGGCTTTTAACAGGTTATCAAGTCCACCTTGTGGTCTAACCATGCTGTGTGTGAGCGACGTCCGCTCTCGGCGGTGTCGGCCGGGCGAGTGAGCGCGCGCGCTACCGGCCGCGGCAATGCTCGCCCCTAACAGTCACCTAAGAATGACCTAGTGCCGAGACACAAGTCGGCGACGGACGAGCTCCGCCCCTATGTGCTCGGACAGTGCGTCGACCACGCTCCGTGACACAAGTTGGCGACGGACGAGCTCCGCCCCTATGTGTACGGACAGCGCGTACTACCACTCGGCGCCCGAATGGTGTGTTTGGGCTTCGCCCGTGTCCTCTGACACTTTGGGTAAACGATGTTACCAAAATAAAAGAAGGAATAACGAGAAATAGACTTTTTATTTACTTTTCCCTAACTGCCCTATCACTGCCCCTGACTTGATTACAAGTCCCTAACTTCCTATTACTTTGTAGTTTTCTTCTTCTTCTTGTTGTGACTTCCAGGAGGCTCCGATTGACACTGATTTGCAATACCTTGGTTGTCGCTCAAGCCCCAAAAGGGGCTCGGGGAACCCTGGCGCGGCTGTGCCGCTTCTGGCGGTTTCAATCGCCGTCCGCTACAACGGACGGGTAGCTGGGTTGGGTTCAAAACCCGTCAAGTCCGGTGGGGTCATCTGCTTCGTCCGTCGGCGCGGTCAAGCCCTGCCGGGTGGGACTCCCTTAGGAGAGGCCCAGCGAGCGACCAGCGAGCCGACGGCACTGCAGGAACATCCTTGCGTCGAGTCAGGGGGTGGCGGGCGGATCCGTGCGGATCAGGTCCCGCGGTAGTGCCCTCTTGTCGGGCGGCCGGGAGTGGTACGGGGCTATGTCCTGCAGGTGCGTCAGGCGCGAGCCGTCTGCCCGCTCGAACATAGCCCTGGTCAGTCTGGTGATGAAGTCGTCCAGGTGTTCGACTTTCAGGTCACGGTGGAGCACTCTATTGCTGACATAGTAGTGCGCGTCGGCTGCGGTGCGGAGCGCCAGCGACTGTTGAGCGCGGAGCCGCTGTCTTTTGCACTCTCCCACCAGCGCGTACCACGCGGGGGCTGCATAGGTCAGCCGTGACCTGATGTACCCCTTGTAAATGCCAATCTTGGCGGACAGGGGGAGGGACGACTTCATCACTGGAGTGAGTAGCGCCCGGGCCGTTCTCGCCTGGTTGATTGTGTTCTTCACGTGGGCGGACATGTTAAGTTGCCGGTCGATGGTGACGCCCAGGTACTTAACAGTCCGCAACCACGGAAGCGGCTGTCCCAGTAGGCGGAGTTCCGGGGGTTGGTTCCTCTTCGGGCTGAGGGTGATGGCCTGGGTCTTCGCCACGTTCACCCTCAGCCGCCAGCGGTCGAGCCAGCCCGGTAGTAAGTCCATGGTGTGCTGTAACTTGACGGCTGCGTGCGGGAGCTTATATGATGTCGCGATGTACGCCGCGTCATCGGCGTACAAAGCGAGTGTGGTCCCCCCTTCCACTGGGATGTCGTCGGTGTACCGCGCGTACAACGCGGGCGACAAACAGCTTCCCTGGGGGACTCCGGCTGCGATGGGTTTCCTCGCCGAGAGCTTGCCTTCGACCACAACTTGGAAGCTGCGATCGGCGAGGAAGCTGGCCACTGTGTGTACGAGCCGTCTTGGCGCTGCGGAGGTCGTCAGTTTATAGACCAGGCCTGCGTGCCAGACCCGGTCAAAGGCCTTTTCCATGTCGAGGAGCACCGCCACTGCGTGCTCCTTTTTGTTGCGCGCCGCCGCTGCGACGTGGAGGATCCGGGCGATCTGGAGGGTTGTCGAGTGCTCCGCCCTGAAGCCAAACTGCTCTGCGCGGGGCTCGATGTACGGTGTCAAGTGGTGGAGAAGGAGTCGCTCGAACACCTTTGACACCGTGGGTAGCAGGGTGATGGGTCGGTAGCTTTCAGGGCGGAGAATGTTCTTCCCCGGCTTGGGCAGCATAATAACTTTCCCCAGCTTCCAGCAGCTGGGAAAGTGGCAGTTCCTCACGATCCCATTGAAGAGCCGCGTCAGCGTCGCGATGGCTCGCGGGGGGAGGTGACGCAGCGCCTCGTTGGGGATCGTGTCTGGTCCTGGGGCCTTGCGGAGCTGGGTTCTCCGTACTGCCCGTTGTATTTGGCCGGGGGTGAAGATGACGACGTCCTCCTCTGGCGGTGGTGGGACCTCGAGATACCCCTCGACCTCGCGTTCCAGCTGTGCAGTGTGCTCGGCATCAGTGGGCGCGTTTGGTCGGAACTGGTTCTCGAGGTGCTCGGCGAATATGTGCGCCCGGTCCTCAGCGCGGTATCGCATGGTACCGTCCGGTGCGAGGAGTGGCCTGGTTGGCATCGGCTTCCTGGAGAAGCGACGGCATAGTCGGTGTATGCCGCCCCATCCTTCATCGGCTGCAGAGTCGACGCCCTCGAGCCAGGAGTAGCGGGAGTTCGCCGCGAGGCTAGTCCCGATTTTCTCGGCGAGGGCGTTGAGCCGGGTCTTAAGGGTGGGACAGCGGGTCTCGTTGTAGAGCCGTCGCAACTTCCGCTTCTCCTCCAGCAACCTCTGGATGTGCGGCGGCGCGTCTCTGTGACGGTGTTTGGTGGCGGTGCTCGTGGTGGTGGCGGCGGCGAGGGCCGACTGGGCGTTCCGGCTGAACAGCTCGGCGAGGCGGTCGACTTCCTCGGCTGTGGTGGTCGGCACTGATTTGCTCCGGGCCGTACCTGCTATTTATACCTGCTAGTGGGCGAGCAAGACGTGCTGAGTGAGACAATAAAGGTTACGCCCACTTTAATTTGACTAATTTACATTGCAAGATGTTATTGGGATGTTATACATTTTAATGGGCGGAAGACTAAGCTGATTTACAAAGTTCTAATATGGCTTGAGATCTTATAAGTACAGTAGGGTTCGTAAATATTTTCTTATTTGAACAATCGTACATGGAAATCGGGCAAACCGTAATTCGGTCCCTTTCTTAACACTTATTCATCATTTGCGCTGAACCTACTGAGTTTACTTATTTGTAAGTTTAAACATTTAATAGAACTTTTAATTAGCTTTCTAACAGTATATAAATCATTCTGATACGATGAGCCGTTGTAAAGGTATAAACGTAAACATATTAATTACAAAGTGAAAATGCGCCGTACTAAGTTCTAATTCAGGCTCGGTGGCCGCGGCTCTCGTTACGGTCATGTTGGCGCGATACACCCCTCCCTTCCATGGCGGCCAGTCTGCGCTGCGCTCGCGCATAGGCAACATCTCCTCTCTCTTTCTAATACAATTTGTACTGGGATTTTACTTTAATGTTTACAATATCAAATGAATGCTATGAGAGGGTGTTTTATGTAAATAATGACTATGGGGATTCTAACTACTGGGTTCTTTATTTACTCTAAACAATCTAAGTCTTTATAAATAATCACATATTTCTCTTACGTATAATCTTCGTATGACGCGATGCGTAGCTCTGCCGTCGCGTGTTGATGTTGTCGTCCATAATTCTCCCCCTTTAGTGTGAGGCGAAGCCTCGCACTATTGGTTGCAACGGTGTTATCACTTAGGCACTTTCACTGATTGACTTTTCTTTCACTGATTCTAACACTTATTATTTTGACGCTACGTTAAAGTTCCCATTCTCCGGGTTTAAATTTCTTCGATGACTGTTCGACGACTTCTAATGAGTTTGCTTCAGGTGGCTGCTTGACTGGTATGGTAATCTTCAGTTTTAGTTGATCCCGTTTTCTTTCTTTGGCCTTCCTGCAGGCTGCTTCAACTAGTTCCCTTGATGGTTGAGCTATGTATATTTTCTTCTCTGCTTTATTCCGCGCCTTCGGCGCCTCGTTTTCCTTATCCCGGTGGTCGCTGCGTCTGCGGCGCCACTCTGCCCACGCTATCCTCTTCTCGCTGGGCTTCAATGTTGGGAGATCGGCCGCGGCATTGGCGTCTCCCGGCTGCTCTATGGATGTGTGGAAACAGTCCACTGTTGATGCTGATGTCGCGACGGAGTTGATGCCCTCCATGGGCTTCCGCGAAGTCGGGCTCGCGCACGCTGCCGCTGCGTGTGCCCCGTAGTGCGGTACCGTTGCCTCGAACGGTGTGCGTGTGTGTACACGTAGATTGATCGGACCCCCCAAATCCGATGATAGACGACCGGCGGCCTGTCTATTAATAACCGAACCCTTACCCGGGTTTTTGTACTCCTTGGTACGTAAAGCTTCCCTGAGCTTGCTTAATTTGTTGCGCCAGTCCTCCTTCTGGACGGCTATCTTCTTTTCGGCGTCTTCCAATTGACGCGCTATTTCCTCCAACTCCTTCTTCATTTTCTCCGCCGCGACTGGGTCCAGGTCCCTCGTGAGTGCCCGCTCAGATGGCGAGGCTCGGTCCTGAGCCTCGTGGAATGTGAGGGACCTGACGCCTGATGTGATGTTGCTCGTACTATCTTCACTCGAAGTTATGCCGGTGCCCGATGTGCTGCTCCTGCGGTGCCCGCGGCCCGCGTAGCCGAGACGATTGCCGTGCGCACCCGTCGCGCCGGCCCGAGCTCGACCTCGATTCATCGTCCTGGACGAGGGGAACGGCCCGCTATCGCCCCAGGCGTGATCGGTGACTCGTAGATTGATCAGGTCGAAGGACCCGATCGACTAAACTCCCACTTGCTCGATGCGGCAGCCGGCGTTGATGAAACTGGATTACTGGAACTGGATACTGGAACTGATGCTTGCTTGCTGATTTTCTTGCTGGTACTAGTTGCTGCTTGGAGATGTTGCTTCCAGGAGTGACGAGCGGACACTGATTTGCTCCGGGCCGTACCTGCTATTTATACCTGCTAGTGGGCGAGCAAGACGTGCTGAGTGAGACAATAAAGGTTACGCCCACTTTAACTTGACTAATTTACATTGCAAGATGTTATTGGGATGTTATACATATTAATGGGCGGAAGACTAAGCTGATTTACAAAGTTCTAATATGGCTTGAGATCTTATAAGTACAGTAGGGTTCGTAAATATTTTCTTATTTGAACAATCGTACATGGAAATCGGGCAAACCGTAATTCGGTCCCTTTCTTAACACTTATTCATCATTTGCGCTGAACCTACTGAGTTTACTTATTTGTAAGTTTAAACATTTAATAGAACTTTTAATTAGCTTTCTAACAATATATAAATCATTCTGATACGATGAGCCGTTGTAAAGGTATAAACGTAAACATATTAATTACAAAGTGAAAATGCGCCGTACTAAGTTCTAATTCAGGCTCGGTGGCCGCGGCTCTCGTTACGGTCATGTTGGCGCGATACACCCCTCCCCTCCATGGCGGCCAGTCTGCGCTGCGCTCGCGCATAGGCAACATCTCCTCTCTCTTTCTAATACAATTTGTACTGGGATTTTACTTTAATGTTTACAATATCAAATGAATGCTATGAGAGGGTGTTTTATGTAAATAATGACTATGGGGATTCTAACTACTGGGTTCTTTATTTACTCTAAACAATCTAAGTCTTTATAAATAATCACATATTTCTCTTACGTATAATCTTCGTATGACGCGATGCGTAGCTCTGCCGTCGCGTGTTGATGTTGTCGTCCATACTGTGCTTCCCGGTAATAGTCGGTTGTGTCAACAAGTTTCTATAGCAATCCGGCGAAGAAATACTGCCAGCATCCCCATTATGCTGGCAGTATTTCTTCGACTAGACTTTGGATCGGGCAGGATGTAAGGCACACCCCATAATCCGGAGAACCGATGGTCTTTGGAGCTTTTTGGTCCTTAAGTGGAGACCGCGTGTCAGAAAACGTTTTGTAGGGTAGAGTAGGGTAGGGTAGCAGGCAGGGATTGGATGAGAAAAGCTGAAAACCGAGCTTAGTGGCGTGCCATGGGATAGGCCTATGTCCAGCAGTGGACTGACGCAGGCTGGTGATGAGGATGTAGAGTGGGGTATTGTTGGTAAAGTAATGATGAATCATGTTCTTGTCGGTGGAGTATATTCCAACTTATTCTACAGTACTCATTACACCAATTTAGGGAAGAGTATTGTAGGGTGTATTGCTGTGAACCAACTTTAAGCCGTTGATTCGAGCTGTTGTGTTCAGGAACAGAACTTTGATAAGCTAAGTATTTTAGAAAGGTTCAATCCTCATAAGACTCTCTCGAAATCTAATCTTGTGAGTCTTTTAGTAAAACGAGTATACTTACAGTTGCTTGTAGTGTTGGTGGACCTGCAGGCTGTGCAGAGGGGCGTGGCGTCATATTTCTGGAATACATAAAAAATGTAATTGGTAGGTACACCAAAAAAGCTCTAAGTATGTACTTACATCACTATATGACGAGCCTGATAAATAAAAAAATAAAATATACGAGTAACAGATGCCTATACAAATACTTAATGGCTGTCACATTGAATGGACTCATTATTTTGTTGTTGTCGTTGTTGTCAGCACGCAATGGGTAAACCGTATATGTGAGTAAACGCGAAAAATAGTTGGAGAACTTCAACTAGATGGCGCTTACAGGCAACATATTTATTTATTTATTTATTGAAAAAACAGGTTACATAACATTACAGTGTAAGCACCAATGCGTCATGAACCGAACAATGTTTATTTAGACGGTTACGGACGACGGACGGACGGACGGACGGTTTATATACATTAGTGATATTTAGTTGCTACTAGATGGCGCTGTTTGTCATTCAGTGACACTCTAGATGGTAAAACTCTAGTGAGACAAAAGACAGCAGCTTTTCAGACTAGCTTTTCACTAAAATTTACAATGAAGTTATGTTTTTCTTATACGATTATGGTACCCTTTTGTTGATGTATCATAAATATTATCGTAATCTTAAGGTATTTTTACACTACTGCCCAAACAGAGGAGGATTATGTTTTTTAGTACATTTCACTTGGACTAGTCTGTAAGTGACATGTATATTTTTGTTAACACGTTCACTACGGCAAATAATTTTAATGACTTAACCTGGGTACGACATGGGGTCTTTTAGATCCGACGGATAACTGTACTCTGGTGCGTCAACGGGTCTGAATGATCCGTTGGGTATACTCTTGTTTAATTGTGATTATCTACGTAGTTATAGCCATTCATGCAAATATATTTTTATCAACATATTCTTACATAGACAACCTAACCAATCTTCAAAACGCAGGTAGATTCACTTAATGGTTTGATTGCAAAACAAAGAACAATCTGTCGGATCTTTTAGACCCGATATCTGCACTGAGTGTAAACATTGTCGATATTTTTTTAGTGTTGGGATAGAAATAAAACATCGATTTCGATAGTAATTTTAATAGGTTAACTAAGACTAACCAGATACATAACATTTTGAATTACTTTATGACAACTTGTTGCATTTATGTGATACATTATAAGATTCACGACAAAGTGTTTTAGTACAGTAGCAGTGACTGAAGGTTTAATAATTTTATTTTTTAATATTTGCACACGTCGTTTGACAGGGTTAGTAGGTTGATGGAGTGGGAGAGACTGCATATTGTAGTATTTCGAGTGTCTGGCCAGTCGATGGCCTAGTGTAAATATTATTTTTCGCAATGTTTCGCTTACCAATTATAGTATTTCTGGCACGTATATCCTCTTTTTTTCTTTTACACAGTTTCATGTTCATTTTCATTTTTGTCACACATAAATAACATTTTCCGCGACCGTTTCATGATCGATAATTCACCTTATCTCGTATTACTCGTAAATCACTGTAATTAACAACCACCTAACTTGGACGTCACTAACTCAACTAGACTTTCATCCAATGCGGCTATTTGGTCACCGGGCATCGGGTCCTTATGACCCGGTAGCGGTACTAGATGAAAACAGTTTCTCTCTGGTCGTTATGGGGTCGAAAAGATCCGATGTGTTTTTATTATGTAAACCGCCTATATTCGAATAAACAATGATAAAACACTAACTGTCCTTTTTTTACTCCTGCAAAATTCTGAGATATCTGTCCCGCACCAACGGTAGGAACAGCAATTTCTCCCCCGCACCGGAGGAAAGTTCCTCATCGGATATATTCGACCCGATGCCGTAGTGAACGTGTTAATACCTAAATCCATACTAATATTATAAATGCGAAAGGGTTAAAGTGTGTTGTGGGCGATGGGCTAGCAACCTGTCACTGCAATATCACATTTTGTCGATCTTTTATACCCACATTTATGCTAAAAGTGGCGCTGGAACATAAGTTTTATGTGCTCTGCCTACCCCTTTTAGGGATAAAGGCGTGAATGTATGTATGTATGTATGTAAATGCGAAAGTGTATGTGTGTGTTTGTTTGTTTGTCCGTCTTTCACGGCAAAACGGAGCAACGAATTGACGTGATTTTTTAAGTGGAGATAGTTGAAGGGATGGAGAGTGACATAGGATAGTTTTTATAAACATATTATTTTAGCGATATAATAAATAAATGAACTCACCGTGGTATCGAGCGCGTGCGACGCATCTTGCGCCCCCGGCGCGCATGCGCCGTCGAAGAACTCGCCCACGGCCTTGGCGTAGTCGCACTCGTTGGCGCTCAGCACGCCAGTCTCCTGCGCAGTGCGGACGAAGGACACGTACGCTGCGAATTAAGTGTTTATTTAGTTTGAGACAGTTTCAATATATAAGTTAAGTCAGTTTGTATAAAAATACACTATTACCTAATCCGTTTTACCCGGTCGACCGAGCTTAAGATGAAGATTGGATGAAGATGATAGAATCGGAACATTAAATTTTTAGCATTACGTTTCTTAATTTTTCCTTTGATTTAAAATTTTGAAGATGATAGAATATAAAATGTATAGGAGAAATGTTCAGGTGGTTGTTGGATGTTGAGGATGTCATGTTGTTGTGTGTGAGGTTGCAGGAGTCCACTGGATGCGGGTGGCGCAGGACCGGTCACTTTGGCACTCTTTGGGGGAGGCCTGTGTACAGCAACGGACGTCTTTCGGCTGATATGATGATGATGATGATGAGGAGAAATGTATAATTCGTTACTCAGACCAGAATTTGCACCCACAAGGCCGAAACAATCTGGCCTTAAGGAATCCTGCTAAGTAGTGGCAACTAAATTTAAACGCTATTTTTGAAATTTATAGTTTCCGTTAGCTTTAAAACATTAAAATGGAATACAAAACTGTAAATCAATCGTAACACTGTATTGAAAGAAACGTATTTACGAAATATAATAATATTAACGGTAACAACAAAAATAATTTAAAAAATTATTTGATATTTAGCTAACTGTTGCTTTTTGGTGAAGGAGAACATCGTGAGGAAACGGTCTAATCCAAAACAGGTCTTGTTTCCCTTCTGGGTTGGAAAGTCAGATGACAGTCCCTTCCACAAACCCTTTATGGTACAGGAACAACGCTAGAAGAAAGACTCGAATAGAAATCGTTCACTTACAGATGCCTCCATATTCAGGGAAGCAAGCCTTCTTGCCTCGAAGGTTCTCGAAGCGGGTGATGTCGGAGCCGTTTCTCACCAGAGCTATCACGCGGGAAAAGGAGTTGGTGTCGGAGTGGAGGTTCTGAACCAGCTTCACGGGCGTCAGGCTGTAGTGTCTGGATGTGGAAAATGATAACTAAGAACAGCTGATAAAATTAGTGGACGCAGTATCAAGATTTTGGAAAAATTATCGTGAAATTCTTTTACCTTGTTTTTATAAATGACCGACTGTTTTCATAATAATTTACTTTAAAAACAAAGTTTTAACCGATTTCAATTTAGTACCTACTCCGCCAAGCCACGAGAACATTTCCTTTTTTTTTACAATTTACCTCATGAACTGATTCCCGATAGCAAATGCGTTGAATACTATAGAAAAAAACCAAATCGCTGTATATGGGCCGATTAATATTTGAGGACTTCCATCGATTCCCCAAGATCATCACCAATGGCACTTCATTAGTTCCTATTTCAACGGAATCTTATCAGAACCTGTGACGTACTTTTGCACTTTTAAGTACATAATTGAGGAATTCGATAAGTCATCTGTGGTCTTCATCATCAATTCCTCGCCACTAAATTTATGATTCCGGATGTAAATACACGAGTTATAAGAGAAAATACCAAAATCACTACACGCGTGCCTTATAAAATTGAGGAGTCCCCTCAATTCCTCATGGATCCCATCATCTAACTGAATTTTGAAAAAAATGGGACCCACCTGGAAGTATATACATACGAACAAAAAAAAATTTTTCCGAATCGGTTCATCAATGACGGAGTTCTGAGGTAACAAACATTGAAAAAAAAAAAAAAAAAAATACAACCGAATTGAGAACCTCCTCCTTTTTTTTGAAGTCGGTTAAAAAGAAATACAGCCGAATTGAGAACCTCCTCCTTTTTTTTGAAGTCGGTTAAAAATTGACAGTGTGGTCGCGGATGCCACGCAGACACTAGACGTGTTAGAACGTTGGGAGCAGCTGTGTTGGTGTGAGGATTGAATGGATGCTACTATGATTAGGTACTCACTGTCTAGCCATGTATCCGTACTCGGAGGCGGCAGCTGACACTAGAATGTGTCGGAACGCTGGGAACACGTGATCGCGTAAGGATTGAATGGATGCTAATGATTACTCACTGTCTAGCCAGGTAACCGTAATCAGAAGCGGTGACTGCGAAGTCGACCGTGCGGTCGCTGATGCCACGCAGACACTCGAACGTGGTGGATCGTTGGGCGCACGTGATCGTAGGCTGTAAGTAAACATTTTCATTATAGAAATGCTAAGGCAGTAAAACTACTTGACCAGCACCTGGTGGTGGACATTAAACACACAATGAGGCTGTTGACAACTTGAAATTTGCTACTGCTTCTAAACCACACGTAGTATTTGCACGGTTCTTTCGATGTTGGTAAATCATTTATCTTAGACACACTAACACCGTCCCATCTCCAACGTACTACTTATACTTATAAAGCAGGTCCAGCGGCGGAAAATGCCGAAAATCTGAAACGTAGTAAATATGGAGGCCTCGGCAGAGAGAACAACTTTGTAACCTTTGGCGTCGAAACCCTCGGTCCGTGGGACATGGGTGAGTGCACATAGGTCACTTGCAAAAATCGCGAAACGTCTGGTTGACGTAACTGGTGACTGAAGAGTTGACGGCTTTCTCGCGCAACGGATCAGCGTTGCAATTTAGCGAGAAAATACCGCTAGCATCCTCGGTACAGTGCGTGTCTAGGGTCTTTTTAACATTTAACTAAGTTTTAATTAATTTCCCGCTGTAGACGACGGGTACAAATGCTTATTTATATAAGAAGTTGAAAAAGTCTTGAAAGTTTGATATTCTAAAACGATCATTCGTTATGAAACGGAATTTTCCGCTATGCAGCCACAAAATGCTGGAACAATCTGCCTCCGCCAGTTAGGTCCTTAGAGAACCTTAAAAGCTTTAGAATTAAAGTTAAGGACTCTCTTTACTGGACTTTTGGGGGGCTTGAGCTCCTTAGGATCCCCTCCTCCTAGGATTCTAGTGTAGTTAAGCGTTTACTGCCTATTACCTTGATGCCGAGACCATAGGCGGCAGCGCGCACCCAGTTGCATTTGCTCTGCTCTAGCGCAGACACGGTGCACCACACGCGTGCGGGCACGCACCAGGCTGAGCTCTCGACGCTGGTCAGAGGGCGGACTGGAACAACAACATATTTTAAGTCATAACGTGACAATTACCGCGGAGTACCACGTGTGAGGAAAACCCAAGCCCCCCTATTCTGGAACTTGTTTTAGGTTCACCTCAACGCTCACCCACAAATATATCTTGACACCGCGATGCGTAGTAACTAAGCGTAGGTAGAGCTCTAGTTTCGTGACGGGCGACCGGCGGGGTGAGACGGATTAACGCGTAGCGAATAACAGCCCAGGGGCCGTAGACAAGGTTACAATCGCTAACGCTTCGTAGCGAACGAAACGCAACTGTCACTGTCACACTAATATGGAAGAGTGATAGAGAGATACAAAGCGATTCTATGGCGAAGCGCAAGCGAATGTCACTTTGTCTAGGCCCCCAGGTCCTGGTCGGAGACGTAAGATTTTGTACTCACTCCAGGCGGTTATAAACAAAGCCTCAGATAGCATTTATTCAGATACCTGCGATCAGAGGCATTCTTAGTATAATCTATACAAATTTTCACTAAGTTAGGTACAGTCAGTATACAATGGTGTTGTTGAGCCACTTGGCACTGGATCGTATTTCGGAAAAGAGGCTTACCTCTTCTGCTCGTAGCTTTACGCTTTATAAATGTAGCTGACATGTTATTCCGATGTATAACTATTTATAGATATGCTATGTTACAGGAAACGTTGGTCAAAGTTCAATACCCGTTTTTGCGTCATAATCAGACACACATTTAATTTCTCCCCTAAGGTATCCTCAAACATATCAAGGGTCGGCAACGCCCATATTACTCCTTTGGAGTTGCATGCGTGTATAGGCTGCGGTGTCCGCTTACCATCAGGTGGGCCGTACGCTTGTTTGCCACCGTCGTGACGTGAAAAAAAACGTGTTTTCGTTTGATCCTAACTGAAGATTCTGCTCAGCCAAGCATAAAAAAACACTTATTTAATTATTAACATACAGATTTTTGGGTTTCTCATTGGTAGGCGTAGGAAATCTCCGTGAACTATTTCGTTCGCATTATCGCCAGGTTTATTTACTACCACAAAACTGGATTCTACACGTAGCATGGAGATTATGAATATCACTTTGAAGTCTGGCAAGTTTCACCAAAGTCTATCTAGCCGTTTTCGTGTGATGCCTGGACAAATCAACAGACAAACCCAGAGGCGTCTTTAGCCCATGTAGCGCCCGTGTGCAAACATTACTCTAGCGCCCCCTAGTAAGCGCGCCGAGTGGGGCTCCGCAGCGGGCGGCGCTCGGCGCCCCCTAGGACCGCTGCGCCCGTGTGCAACGCACACCTTGCACCATAGGTAAAGACGCCCCTGGACGAACCCACCCACGTATAACTTCACTTACTGGTTTGCGTGTAGTTGGCGGGCGAGAGCAGGGTGTTCTCCATGAACACTTGAGCTGACGAGGACTGTGGTACCAGCACATTGTACAGGGTAGCACGCCACGAGTTGTCAGCGGGATTGTTTCCGTTCGGCCACCAGGTGCGCAGGTTGGTCTGGATCTCGTTGGCGAGGGCGCTGGCGACGAATAGATTGTGAATTATTGGTTTATACTTGAAGCTTATGTGGTATATTTCACGAAGTTTTATGATTTTCACTAGTCTACATTGGCAGCACTGGTCAAGAACTCGTTATTGCGCAAGCGCGTCAAAGTTACCAGTTTAAAGTCTTAAAATCCATCGACACAATCATTTTGTCCATATTACTTACGTAGATGCGACGATGGCGTTCCAGGGTTGCTTGACGAAGGCGCAAGGCGCGGTGCTGGCAGCGAGCGAGGTGGTGTTCAGAGGAGACAGGGTACCATCAGGGCAGAGGATTGAGAAGTTGGCAGCGACGTCACTGTTGCGGATCTGTTGGGAAAAGGTGTTTCAGTAGGCCACGACTTGTCAGCTTGGTTGTATCAAGCATGTATGAAAAAGACGAAAAACTCATCATCATCATCGTATCCGCCGAAAGACATCCACTGCTGGAAATAGGCCTCCCCAAACGTGCCACATGACCGGTCCTGCGCCACACGCATTCAGCGGACTCCCGCGACCTTTGCCAGGTCATCAGTCCACTTGTCGAGGACGAAGAGATAGAGATCCGAAATAATGCGTTGAATGAATATGTCATACAGTGGATTTCTTGAGTTCGTGAGTGCATAAATAATAAATCAACGGTAGACTCATCATTCGCTTGCCCTTATCCTTTTTACCCGGGGTTTGCGCATTTGTTTTATCCTTCCATACCTCTCTTTCACTCATTATCTTTCACTTCATATCGTCTCTCACGCAATTCATCCACCTTTTCCTCGGTCTACCTTCTCTTACCTTCCACATTCACACCAAATACCCGTCCCTTCTAGCCACGTGACTTTCATCCAACTTCATGACTCATCATAATTCAACGGTAAACTCACCGTGAAGAATTCCCGAACATGCTGCCACGCCACATAGGCCACGTCGCCGCTGGTCCTGAGGCACTCAAGAGCCTTAACGTGCGCATTCTGGTTGTTAATGCCGGCCACAGTAACACCCATGTCCAAGGTATAGTCACACTGGGAGTTCGGGCCGCAAAGCGCGCAGAGGCTTGGGAACTGGCGTTCTGTGGGACAATTTTTTTTTAATACGACGGGGGCAAGCAAGCGTACGGCACGCCGATGGTAAGCGGACACCGCAGACTATAGACGCATGCCATTCCAAAGGAGTAACATGGGCGTTGCCAACCCTTGATATGTTTGAGGATTCGCCGTGTTGACAGCTGAAGAAACAAATTCCCTCGCTCTCAACACAACGCATCCTCGGGAGCTCGGGTGACCTTGCTCACCTCCAGGAACACAGCACTACTATAGAGCAAGTAGTATAGTGATATTATGGCTGTGATATTCTGCAAGGCGGAGGTACTTCCTCAGTTAGGCTGCTCCACATTCGAGCGGGATGACATTAAATGATTAGTTTACACGGGCCAATTGTGAGGGTTAAATCCAAAGTCACACATGGAAAAAGTAACCGCCATTTGGAATCTTAATTTATGATTCGATGGCGGCCCTTTTTCCGATTATGACTTCGGATTCGGGTTTAGAGACCTCTCGGGTAGCCACAAATATGTCAGTAGATTATGAACACAATCGGAGCATAAACAAAGAAATTCAAAGTGGCGGATGACCTCGAATTCAAATTAAGAAACCTCATCTGAGGGCAGATGTCTTTTTTAACGCAATTGAAGTAATGTAAAAAAGAGTTTCTATACTTACTAAGGTCAGCGTCCACAGTAGCGTTAGCGCTCCAGGCGCCAGGCCGGCACGAGTCTCCGAAGAACTGGCTCAGAGTCGCCACCTCCATCTCTTCAGCAGTCTTGAACTTGGGGTCTCCTCCGGGGCAGCGGTCTGTGGTGGCAGCCTGAAGCGTACGCAATTATTTAAGGAATGATCTGGATAAACATTTTATGTCAAATAATTGTTTGATATTACATTCAGTTTTACAAGTTATTAGATCACTAGCAGCGCTAAGCCTCCTCCACATTGAAAAGAAAGAAAAGAAAGAAAGAAAAATAATTTATTCGTGACAAAACAAAAGGTGTAGGTACACAAAAACTTAAACAAAAAACTACAAACTTAAAAATGCTTGTCACGAATTGGTCTCGCCTCAGCATAATGCTGGCTTACAAGCCAGCGCTGGTCTTCCGGCGAGACCTTTTGTGGGCCACGTTCCCTGCTGTCCGACACGGCCTTAAATTTTAAAAATCACTGAACGCAGCCGTTGCGCTTACGTCGATCAACGATCAGCGATCAGCGATCAGCGCCATCTGGCTGCGAACAAGCGAGTTATAAATACTATGGCGTAGTACTATGCATGACCGTACATTGACATGTTGGAACCTGTGGACTCTATACAGCAACAAACAGCTCTGCTCTACAACTGTTAGATCATCATAGCGCTAAAACATACCTGAGTTTCAAGTTCCTTCTCAACGCGTGGCGACCAGCGGAGCGCTGGCTCACCCAAGCCGGGATGGCAGTACTTGGTCCCGCGCAAGCCTTGGAGTCCGCCAGTGTGCGTGCTGCGAACCACAGTCACTGCCTCGAAGGATACCGCGTCTGCAACACAAGATGGGCTTACTAACTTTTGGCATTACATTTACGCGCTACATACTTATAGTACTACCGCGCAAAATTAGTATTAACAGTATACAGACAATTAAGGATATCTATACGTGTAGCATGTTATGCTGCTCACAACGACGTCGGATTCACTTGTAGCGTGTAAACTAGAAATAATGGGGTAGATTTTCTCGTCGCATTGCGGCGTGATATTGTAGTCTGGGTGACATCAGTAAGTACCTAAGCTACGGCATACCGATTCCGCCCCAGCGAATGCAGAAATGGCTTAAAGTGACAAGCGTATCCTCCCTATCTACAATGACGTTGGTAACTGTACTGATCTAGTATAGTGGCATCTCTGACGGTGGGAACTCTTCTACAGTTGGTACTGACCTAGTTTACTGACATGTCTGACGGTGGCAACCACGCGGTGGTCATTAAGCTTGTACAGTGTCATTAAGCTTAACTACAGTTGGTACTGTACTGACCTAGTTTACTGACGTCTCTGACGGTGGCAACCACGCGGTGGTCATTAAGCTTCTACAGTTGGTACTGACCTAGTTTACTGACGTCTCTGACGGTGGAAACCACGCGGTGGTCATTAAGCTTCTACAGTTGGTACTGACCTAGTTTACTGACGTCTCTGACGGTGGCAACCACGCGGTGGTCATTGGGCTGCGTCTGCGCAAGGACCAGTAGCTCCTCATCGGTGAAGTAGCCGACGTCAGCCACACCGCGCGCGAGTCGAAGGGCGCAGTCAACTCTGGAAGCATTTAATGGTTACATCATCATACGCGAACTCATTGCCAGGGACCGATTGGTGCAAACTTCCAACTCATGGTGGGTAGAGGGTTGTAAGGATATCTCATATCGGAACGCAAATCAAGAAGGCTTTTTCTTTCTTATAAGCGGTAATTTTAGAGGATTGCGATTGTATAGATATATTGGCAGTCTAGAGCTACATATAATTGGCTACTTAGTATTTTATCTTAATAACTAACCTGGATTCGACTGGTGTGCAGATGGCTTGAGAGTCGCCTAACTCTAAAGCTTGGCATTGACTTGTAGAGGAGACGCATACTCGATCTGAAATATTAGGTCTACAGTTAAGGTACAGACTTCGGCAGCGGCTCCACGATCCCAAACCGCTCCTCTCCCGCCGACCCACATGAGGGTCATTTAGTATGGATTTGCGAAGAAAAAATTTTAGCCCGGGAGAGGAAGGATCTGAACTACAGAGTCTCGAACACCAACGGCGAGCTTGCCTATCGGTGTTTTATCGGATATATTTTGGAGAGTGCGCGCAGGAACAGCACAACTTAATTCCACCTTCCCCGTTCCATCACCGAATGGCCAGGCTTGGGGAGCGAATGCATCCTTATGTGGCCAATTTATTCGCACGAAGCGGTTTGTCTCGTCTTTCCTAATGCGAACTGCTACGTAATGGAATTCGTCTCTTCATCTGTACTTCCTGAGAAGTACTATCTAGGTGCCTTCAAAACTAGTGATTAATAGGCTATTATATAAACAGTCCAGTAAGCTCATAGCTACAGTATCATAATTCTGACGATGGGATGACGGTAGTAATTTTAATAGGCGGGGAGGGACCATTCACGGAATTAACCGGATGATGATGGGGGATCAATAATCGTCAAAAAACGTTGACGTAATATGGACAAACCCAAACAAGTCATAATTTTACCGGCGTTTCTGAAAAAGAAGGCCACTGTTAAGAAGAAACGCTTATTACAATGATAATTCTTAACCTACTTAGCTACAATAAGTCAAATTGAATAAGGATTTAAGTAACTAAAAATATCACAATGCGTTGTTCTACAAGAAAACTGTCCGAAATTGTGTTACATAATACAAGGCAGATATTTAATAATAATTTCAATGTAGGGTACCTACATGTTTATAGTTTTTTTGTCAATTCAGTTGTTCTTTTTTTTAAGTTTTGAGAAAAACACAGTCTCGGATGTTCTAACGTAGGTACGTTAGGAGTGGTAGGAAATATCAGCTGCCATTTTTGGTACCTAAGGGAAATTGGATTAAGATGGATTTCAGTATCGACAATCAGACACACATTTACATTTATAATATTAGTATGGATTACAAAGAAAAGTTTTGGGAGAGTAAGTTAGTAAGTTTGTAGTTTTCTATGTAATATGTTGAATACTCGAGGACATAGAATATTGTTTAACCAGGAAATCATCATCCTAGCAAAGGGGTTCAAAAAGGCACAAGTATAAACAGGTACGGAAGTACCTACTGTTAACAAGCTGCCCCTTTATCCATAAAACTTAACATACCTCTGTTAACTAATATCTGTTTCGCTATTTTACAAACATAGAAGTCAAAATGACGGATCCTTATCCAAACAAACGAATTTTAAGGTCGTTTATAACCGAAATGTTTTATGAACGTATAGCAACATGTTGTCATAATGGCGGTTCCCCCTTTATTTATATTCTGATAGCGGTTTGCGTTGATAACTAAATAAATAATGTTAATCTAACCATGTCATGGATCGGCTTCTATTAAAAGCGGCAATATTCGGTGACAATTCACTTCACTTCACTTTCACTTTTCGTGGCAGTTTTCGGTATGCTGCCACGAAGTGTTGGAATGAATTTCCACCACCTATCAAAAACTGTACATCCACTGCATCATTTAAACACAATATTAAATTTAATTTAGTTAATGTTATAGTTATCATCTTGTATATACTTTAGAAAATAAAGGTTACTTTAAAAAAAAAAAAAATATTGAAATGTATCTAATCAACCTCCAAACATCTAATGCATAAGCGGACAATCCACATAGCTCTTAATTTCAATATTTGTAAATGACATACGTACACCTAGACCTGATTTGTAAACACTTGATCGAACATTGACCTCTCTTTCTCATATACATATTAAGTTTATTAATTATAAGTTACATTTTAAGATCTTTCTCTGTATCTCTCTCTTGGTGCCCTGAAAACCAGCGCCTTCAGCAATGTATTGCTGGTGGCATATGCTGAGTGGCATCCGTTTTAGTGCATAGCAATTGTCAAGTCTCTTAGTAGATGTAACCACCACATCACACCAAATATATATATTTCTTTCTTTCTTTCTAATTCTAGAGCGAATAATGCCCGCCATTAAGGAAATCTCTGGGCTCTTGTTCGGTATGCGCTAATGCACTCACCTCCCCCGTCGAGCCTAACGAAACTAGACCTCTGAATAGGCAGAGTTAGTACGAATCGCGGCGTCAAGATTTATTTGTGTGTAATCTTCAATTGTAATCTTTATTTGTTAATTAATCTTAGTTCGGGTTGCACTAAAATCTGAATGTATGGAAAGCTTGACAAGTTTCTATGGAATAACAGCTGCCAGCGACATATTTAACGTTGATCGGTCTGTAGTCGTAAGTTGGTCCAACCTTGTGTGTGCTCAACAGATCGAGACAGTATTTCACACCGGCCCATCGCCTGCAGCTTTAAAAGTCGCAGGTCCGCCCACACATGGAATACTGTTCTCATCTATGGGCAGGGGCACCCCAATACCAGCTTCTCCCTCTGGACCGCATCCAACGACGAGCAACTCGAATTGTCGACTGCCAGCATATTTCGGATCGGCTTGACTCCTTGGCGCTGCGTAGAGATGTGGCTTCGCTCTGCATTTTCTATCGCATGTATAACGGGGAGTGCGGTGAGTGGGTGAGTTGCGGGGAGTTACCATCCTCACCACTTAGATGGTTGGCAGTCCTCAACAACTGTGCGCTTCTCCAGAAACTTCCTGCCTCGCACAGCTAATCTGTGGAATGGATTGTCGCCTGCGGTATTTCCGGACCGATACGACCTTCAAACCTTCAAGAAAAGAGCGTACTCTCATCTTAAAGGCCGGCAATGCACTCACAACACCTCTGGTGTTGCATGTGTCTATGGACGGCGGTAGGTAATCGCTTACCATCAGGTGATCCGTCTGCTCGTTTGCCTCCTATCACATAAAAAAACCCGCGCTTAATCTGGGACCCCCTGTACCTTAGTTGTGAATATATCCTTCTCCCGTTGATCGTCTTGCAACCTCTGTCACTATTTTCTTAAACCTGGCAGGCCTGCGCTCCAGCCATAATGCCACTCGCGGCGCTCTCTACTCCTACCACACTCCAACGTTATTTTGATATCATCATCAGTGGTTCCCACATTGCTGAGGATCGTGAAATCACGTGCTCCTCTTGTTCTCCAAAGGCTCCTATCACCCGCTTTATGTATGGCCTCGTGCAGGTGTAGTTGCAAGAGTGCAGTGATTTGTGTGCTCCAGCTAGCGGGTGGTCTACCTCGAGGCCTCTGCCTCAACTTTTCCCGTCATAATAATACTCTCCTATCTGAAGAACGTCGTGAGAGGGTGTCCATTTATTTGGACAAATCAGCGTTTAAATTGTCAGCGTTAATATTGTGTCGATTGTATTGTATGTCCCTTTGTCTGTGTGTCTTTTGTGTAGTGAATCTTTCTTTCTTACGTTACTAACTCCGTGGATTATATAAAAGCTAACATGATGTGGGGAACCAATGTTACGGCTATTTTAGCTCATCGTTATAGCCTCCAATATTGTCAGTGTCCCTTACAACAGCGCTGATAATTCGCGTTATCAATCGTTATCAGTAAGATACAGTTTATTGAGCGTCAGGCGTGGCCGTTCGTGATTCACGTTCGTAACGCTCATGACTGGCCTTGCTTCTGAGAAACACGCTACATATGTACATATTTTATACCGTGACTGGAAGACCCGGAGAAGCTACGGTAGCCTAGTGGTTCAGGCATGCGGCTGCCAAGCGGCGGTCGTGGGTTCCAATCCCGGCCTGTACCGATGAGTTTTTCGGAATTTATGTACGGATTTTTTTTTGGTGAAGGAAAACATCGTGAGGAAACCGGTCTTATCCCAATAAGGTCTAGTTTTCCCTCTGGGTTGGAAGGTCAGAGGGCTGTCGCTTTCGAGAAACTAGTGTCTATGGCAATTATTGGGATTAGGTGTCAAAGCGGACCCCGGGCCCGGGAATAACACTAGGAGGATGATGGCTGGAGGACCCGGAATCACTATAGGACCACTTTAGATGCGCTTAGATGCGCGCTTATAATGCACGCCATTTTGGAGGTCGTGGGTTCGAACCTCGGCTCATAAGTTACCTAATAAAGGTTTCCAAAAACTTACGTTCGAAATTATCATTTGATATTTAACAGTAGCTTACTTTTAGGTGTAACTAGGAAAATATGGAAAAAAGTATAATAGGAAAAGCAGAGGAAACCGGTCTACTCTCAAATAGGAAGAATCATCTCTCTCGATTGGAAGGTCTGATGCCAATCGTTTTCGTAAAACTTGTGCCTATGCCAAAGCGTGGAAGATAGTAATGACTTTTTTTATACCTACTACACACAAGCTTATTACAAATCAAATGTCTAAATTTCATTGAAAACCTGCTTCTTATCTGAATGAATTATTTTTCAGTATAATAATACTAAGGCTTTGCTAATGCACAGGCGATGCGTGTGGCAGCGGGGGAGTATGGAAACGCTCAGCGTGTACTTTTCTATATAAATATGCCTAAACAACGGCATATATATGTAAGTAATCAAAGTGTTTGTGCGACCTAACTCTATTAATGTGGTTCTCTAGGACACCCCCACATTTTGTTACTTGAGTACAATACAATACAATCCAATACAAATATTCATTTTTGTTCACCAGACATAGTAAAAATAAAAATACTACAATACTATTTAAGGACTAAAACTATTTTCGGTTACGAAATGGTCTCGCCTCAGCATACTACTGGCTCAAGAGCCAGCGCTGGTCTTCAATTGGACACCGTAGCCTGTGAATGCGTGCAACGCCTAATGAATCTCATGCTTGTTGCCAATCCTTTACGACTTGAGGATTTGCTGTGTTGACAGCAAGATACAAAGCTTCTCTGTCAACACAGCGTAATCTCGGAAGGTCTGGCGACCTAACCATCCTTTAGTTCCGTTCGGTTACTAATATTGGTAACCAGCATCGAAACGGAATGTATTTAATGTCATTGTAACCAACCATAAACAGGGATTTTTTGTAACCGGTTGGTAACCAGGATCCTGTAACCGTCGAAGCTTGTTACCAACCGCGTGAGTTTATGTGTGCTGATTTTGTTGCGTTTGTCGGCACATCAAAGACTCATTTTTACAATTATCGTCATTGATATTTATTATCATTTATCAGTGACTGATCAAAAAGAGTCATCACGTGACAATCCATCCGGCCACAAAATTCAGTACTACCATCTATTAGTTATCCTTAACCATTCTTCAGTTATCTCAATTTCAACAGTTGATATCCCTATCTCAACATTACGATTCAGAAGTTACTACCATAAGTATGTTGCTTACAATATGGGGTCAGTTTTCCCAAATTTCGTTAAAGATCAACATTTCAATCAGTATAGTAATATCAACAGACGGCTTTTAAATAAAAGATCTACACAACAAAGATCGTTATATATGAAGTAAAGGGACGGATTCGGCAGATGAATCTGATTTGACTAAGGATGGTCAATAAACTGCCTGTAAGCGGTGTTCATAAAAATCTCAAGGTATGGAAAATTTGACAAGTTTCTATAGAATGACACCCGACGCCATATTTAACGTTGATCGTTCTGTGATCGTAAGTTGGTGCCCGCCCTTAGCATCAGTCAACGTTCCATTTTACCGGAAAATAATTAAATATAGTTTATTCCCTGATTTCATAAATTTTTCCTCAAGTTCGGTCGAATACTAATCCAATGCAGTAAAATCTTAACGACCTTCAAGATAAACATGTTACATAATTGTTATGTCAAAGTACTTACATCTGTTTTGCGCCGCCACACAAGCCAACAGGACCGACAATACAATACAATATCTAAACGCCATTTCACTTCACAAACAGGATAGCTGTATCCTGATTTTGCACTGAATTATACAACCATCTACTGTCTCAGAACGCTCGCCCAACTGTGTCCCCTTTTTCAGACTTCAGGGGCTTGCTAATATCTTATCTATTTCGAAATTCAGTGTAACTAGGTGATATAATATCTGGTGCGATTCATAACTGACTCACTACACCTCCGAGCCGGACTAACTTGGACGAGATTTTAAACAGTTATTATTTATTTATAATAACAATTCGTCTATCATTACCAGGGGGCACCCAGGGGGGCTAGTATACTAAGTTTTATGTCGGACATAAAACCTAGCGTGCTAGGGCAGTGATCGTAACTTTTGTAGCATTTTTGATGCATCGTAGTGTTTTTAACGGAATTGGTATATACAATATTATTAATAGTTATTAACGCTAATTAAGCATTAGGATTGAAATTCTTTATACCAATTCCTTTAACTACACTACGCTGCACCAAAAATGCTACGAAAGTTACGATCTCTCATCATTGCCATTCCATATCCGATAGCGTAGCAAATTATTAACTTAACAAATATAGGGAATTACTTAAATCTAAGTTCTACAATAACATAACACTAGTAGTCAGTAGTAAGCTGACAGAGGTGTTTTTTTTGGCCCTTTATTGATTTGAGGATTCGTTGTAGGTAGGTAATGACAGTTAGGGACAAATGCAACTCCAACCTACTTAACCGCTCGGCCACGACTTTGGTCTTAAGCGACCTGCGACCAGCGTTTTATCTGTTCATTGCGCGGTCGAGATGCGCAACGCACTGTGGTTAGTTGGGATCACGCGCAATGAACAGATAAAACGCTGGTCGCAACTCGCAGGTCGCTTAAGACCAAAGTCGTGGCCGAGCGGTAACCCTGCTCGGAGCTCTGGCGACCACGTTATACGCCACCAGAAATACAACACCACATGGTCGTATTATAGATTTGCTCTTCTATATAGCGTGTTCGTGTAGGTTCTACACAACAACCGACAACCCTCGACTAAGTTGTACTTTTCTGAATGTATAGGTTATACAATTGTTTGATACATACATACATACATTCACGCCTTTATTCCCAAAAGGGGTAGGCAGAGCACATGAAACGTATGTTTCAGCGCCACTTTTTGCATAAATGTGGGTATAAAAGATCTACAAAATGTGATATTGCAGTGATAGGTTGCTAGCCCATCGCCCACAACACACTCCAACCCTGGTCCCTCAGTCGACTTTTACGACACCCACTCGAAGAAAGGAGGTGGTGCAATTCTAACCCGTGGAGGTACTACCACAGATGGGTTGCTCCGAATACGAAAGAGATGACATCTAATGCCCTAGCTCTTAGAGACTACATTCCACTGTGCTTTTCGTCTGTAACATTCCACTGCAGTTGCAGTACCTCTTGATTCATTGTATTCTACCTCTATCATTCCGCTGCTGTATTGAACTACCTCTCAAACATTCCGCTGTGTCCTATGTCTCTAACATTCACCTGGACCTACCTCTCGAACATTCCGCTGTGTCCTATGTCTCGAACATTCACCTGGACCTACCTCTCGAACATTCCGCTGTGTCCTATGTCTCTAACATTCACCTGGACCTACCTCTCGAACATTCCGCTGTGTCCTATGTCTCTAACATTCACCTGGACCTACCTCTCGAACATTCCGCTGTGTCCTATGTCTCGAACATTCACCTGGACCTACCTCTCGAACTTCCGCTGTGTCCTATGTCTTGAACATTCACCTGGACCTACCTATCGAACATTCCGCTGTGTCTTATGTCTCTAACATTCACCTGGACCTACCTCTCGAACATTCCGCTGTGTCCTATGTCTCTAACATTCACCTGGACCTACCTCTCGAACATTCCGCTGTGTCCTATGTCTCGAACATTCACCTGGACCTACCTCTCGAACTTCCGCTGTGTCCTATGCCTTGAACAATCACCTGGACCTACCTATCGAACATTCCGCTGTGTCCTATGTCTCTAACATTCACCTGGACCTAGCTCTCGAACATTTCGCTGTGTCCTATGTCTCGAACATTCACCTGGACCTACCTCTCAAACATTCCGCTGTGTCCTATGTCTCGAACATTCACCTGGACCTACCTCTCGAACATTCCGCTGTGTCCTATGTCTCGAACATTCACCGGGACCTACCTCTCGAACATTCCGCTGTGTCCTATGTCTCGAACATTCACCTGGACCTACCTCTCGAACATTCCGCTGTGTCCTATGTCTCGAACATTCACCTGGACCTACCTCTCGAACATTCCGCTGTGTCCTATGTCTCGAACATTCTGGACCTACCTCTCGAACATTCCGCTGTGCCTTTCCTCTCGAACATTCTACTAGGTACCTTACCCTAGAGGTTCATAACTATACAAAGAAATTTTCCGTTTAAGCTTGGGCAAAAAATCTTTCGTGCGTAGTAAGTATGTCTGTCCGGCTGTACTCCTCGACGGGTTGTATTTCTCAACCGATTATCGTGAAATTTTGTGAGGACCTTCGAGGTCAAACTTAAACTGGTTTCCCTGAGACGTTACGGCAATTATTGTGAACGTATCATTGATTCTGATAGCGATTATCGTCGGCTATACGGCTTATTTATGTATGTAACGTCTGAACGTGAAAATATTGCAGGCTAGTTTGTTAAGCACGCTAATCTAAGCCTAATATCGATGGTCATAAAGGCTACAACTGAATGTGTTGGTCCTGTCGTTTACATTATTGTGTTCTTTAAACATTATTTTATTTAATATCTGTAGAGGTCTGCTAGGTATTGTTAATCTTTTACGTTAGCCTTAGGATAGGGCTGCGTTAAAGTAGAATGTGTCAAGTAAACCTTTGGACCCAGAGGCGTCTAAAGCCCAGTGTAATACCTAAGCATTACCGTAACGCCCTCTAGCACCCCCCTCCCCCCTCCCCCTAGCGCTGTGCAGTGTCAGCTCGCCCGACGAGTGTCGCTCTCTGAGTGGCGCTTGGCGCCCCCTAGGGCCGTGCGCCCAGGTGCAACATCCCCTACACTATAGGTAAAGCTGCCTCTGTGTTCATTTATTCATTTAAAAGGCAATGTAAAATTGTGGTTTTGAAGCTTTAATTTGAAACACTAAATAAAAAATTAAAACCTATTACTAACTAACCTATTACTATATTATATTGTAATAAGGTATATACAAGATGATAACTATAACATTAACTAAATTAAATTAAAGCTAAGTTAAATCTAAAAACAGCCCTCGAGGCATTGTACCGAGGATGCTGGCGGCATTTCCTCGCTGAATTGCAATGCTGATGCGTTGCGCGAGAAAACCGCCAGCTCTTCGGTCACCAGTTACGTCAACCAGACGTTTCGCGATTTCCGCAAATAACTTTTGCGCACTGGGACCCCATGGACCGAGGGTCTCGACGCCAAAAGGTACCTATTACTTACATAGTCTAATCTTGAAAATAAAAAGTAATTTGGACGTTGCAATAGAAATGAATAAATTACATACAAAATATCTCGTTGGTGCCAAAATATACCTTGACCCTGAAATTCGTAACAGCAGTAACAGCAACACGTAGCCTGTGAGATCTTATTGGTTCTACTGACGCAAGTCGGTTGAGATAGGTAAGCTGTTTAAACACTGTATAATTTATAATTTATACGGCAAAAGAAAAACATTTATTTTGTATCGTTAATAAGTACACAGATGATAAACTTTATCAGTTTTCAGACTATAGCATGTTCCATATTATGACTGTGAACCTTAAGTACTCGCTTAGTAAACATTATTAAGGTCACTTAGGTAAATTAAAACTAGTGGCTTATAATCTAGAAACTAAATTGCCCGCCCTCGACACACCTCAATGTTGCCCGGGGCATCGTGCCCAAGACGCTCGCCGCGTTTCCCAGTTGGATGGCCAGGCTCAGCCTTTAGGCGAAGTATGAGCCCGCCCTGATATCGCCTGTGACCCCGATCAATTTTTGGGACACTTTTTGGACAAAATCCTTGGTGGCTGAAGACCATGGTCCAAGGGTCTCTACTGCAAGTGCCGCAAATACGTATTTATCCCTTAAGAAAGAGTATTTGCGCCGCACTTGACTGTTTGGGCGCCATTAGCGGCCGAGCCCGGCATTTACTTGCAGTGGCTCTTACTTTACTTGGGCGTCCAGTGTGCCTATTTTGCGTGGAACGGTGGGGTAGCGCTATTCTAACCTCCCCTGCTCCTTTAGAAAGTTACTGCGACTTCTATAGGATGTTTAGTTGTTTGCTACGCCTTCATGCACGCTTTACACATGAGGTCTGTGATACCTAAAGTGTTGTGTCCTGTTGTTAATTCTACTATATTGCGTAGTTGGTTTCTATGTGTCCTCAGTAGTGCGGTTGTGAGTTTCTTCCTTCTTTGTATAAATAGGTATGCAAATTACTATATCTACGTGCTTCATAAAATGCCACTTCATGTTTATTTAAGTAGTTTTAACCTTACATGTTGAGGGCAAAGTGAAGTGTAAGATAAAGCGAGCGAGACACACTTCTGTGTAAGATTGGAGATATCTGTGTGATAGTCGCAATCTTCGAAAACATCACCCATATAAAGCATAAAAGGCGTCTTCTGATTTATTTATTTATTTATTGACAGATACATTTACGTGACATTACAGTAATAACCAATGCGTCACGAAACCAAAACAACAAACAATACTGTTTAGGCGACGAAACGGCGTGGCCCCGTTGCATCGTCGTCTCCGTGTAGGATTCGGCAGATTGATGCCTTGGCGCTAGGGAACTGTCTATGCTAAAGGGTCCTTACGGGCATTGTTGCCTAAACAAGCACATGCAAACGTTAGGACTGCTTGACCAAAGGCAGTGCAGACTCTACCTTGAAGCAGAGGAGACGTCTACACACATCCAAACTGATTGCACTTGTCTTACGCGTAACTCTCTTCTGGGATTTCTGGGTAAACACATCATGTGCCCGGAGGAGATCCAATTTCTTATTTTGTGCTATAAGTTAGAGTGAGAGCAAGCGCCAACAGCATTCTACCTATACAGGCAATAGCGTGTAGATTTGGCTGTCCGAATCTATCTTTCGGGTTGGACAGATTCAGGGCGTTGTCCAATCTACACTGATATTATAAAGAGGAAAGATTTGATTGTTTGTTTGTGTGTGTATTGAATAGGCTCCAAAACTACTGGACCAATTTGGCCCGTTTACCATTAGAAGCTGACATTATCCCTGATGAACATAGGCTACTTTTTACTGCGGGAAAATGCATCATTCCTACGGGAAAATTGGTAATCCCGGCGAAGCCGGGCCGGGCAGCTGGTTCATTATATAAAGATATTGCATATTGTTTATTGTCACTAATCGTATTTACTCTTAAAAGTAATTTGTTAATAACATACTATGGATCAACCTGTCTGTAATGAAGGTTTGTAAATATAGTGTAGTGTAATACCTCATAGGTTAATTTAGTTTTAGTGATTTTAGTAGTTTCATAAACATATTTGTAATATATTGTACCCGATTCTACTGTGGCCTCTAAACTTCCTAATTTTATTTAGGTGTCGCTAAAACACTTTGCTATTCTATGAGCAGCTGTCATAATCAAATGACAGCGCTAATTTGAATCTGACGTTTCTTATTTTAGGTGGTCTATTTAACTTACCGTAGCTGCCAAAATGCTATTCTAAACATGTAGTTTTTAATCTGTCGCCTAAATTATCTCTAAAAATTAGACAATTTCGTTTTAGGCTATTTAAGCCATGTGCGCGTAGAATCGGGTCCATTATGTAGTTTAATAATTTCTTACTATTTTAATCCAGCAATTCTTCGAGTCTCTAAACTCCTTGACCAAGAATAGGCATGATGACAGTAATTGAAAATCACTAAAATATGGTATTTTCTAAGAGTAAGAGATTATTATTTATTTTGATAAAATTAAACTGAAAAATACGGACGCCCGCCATGATACGTTAAACACCAATCAGAGCGCATGACGTCACGTTTGTATAAACAACTACCCATAACGGCCATTACCACAGATTACAGAGCAAACTTACGTAAGTACTGAACGAATAGTAAGACAGGGATAGAACCATATATGTTATCTGTCAGATCTTCATACGTCATTGTCCCGCTTTTTCGCTCGCACGGCCGAGCAAGACTTGTAAACTTTTTAATTTATGTTCATTCAATGAGCAATTGAGCGATCTAGGTAGCATTCGTCAAAGGTCTTCGTTCTGTTTATACAAACGTGACGTCACTCGGGACGTCATGACACTGACAAGCGTATTAGCGCCAATTTGAAATTTAAAAACTAAAATGCATTTTTTTTCTACTTAACTGTTATATTCTCTTGAAAAATCTTATTCGTTGTACATAATAAATGTTTCTAAACATTATAGAACAGTTTTTCAAAATGTGTCATCATGGCTATTGTAGTAAGTGGCGGTCACAATAGATCAGCAATAGTCTCAGTGATACAAAGGGCTTTAACAGCCCGAAATCCACTACCATAATGATAATAATATAGCTGCAAAAATACGTGACCCCCTGAGAAGTTTGTATGCACAGGGAGGGTCTCGTTACATACAAGACTTTATATGTATACACGTAAGTACTAAATACATACTATAATTTATGCTGTGATTGAGATTTATTTCACGCAATTAGGAAATTACCCGTTTTATTTTAATTAATCAATAAATATTAGGAAACAATCTTACACAAATCGAACTAGCCCATAGCTCAATAAGGCTTAGGTATGTTAAGTATGGGTACTAGAGGACGATATATTATATAGATATTAATACTTAAATACATAGCAAACATCCACAAGTCAGAAACAAATACCTACTCATACAAATATGACACGGGATGTACCCTCACCGGGATTCGAACCCAGGACCTTCAGCCTCGTAGGCAGCGTCTGACCACTAGGCTAACCGGTAACCAACACCTATTGGATTTAGTTTACCAAATAATTTAATCGAATCAAAACGTCTACTTACATTACGTTTGTCGAGGTAGGGCACAGCGAAATGTCATCCCGCTCGAATTTGGAGCAGCCCAACTGGGGAAGTACCTCCGCCTTGTAGAAGACCATAGCTATAATAACACTACTACTTGCTCTGTAGTCGTGTTGTGTTCCTGGTGGTGAGCAAGGTCGCCAGAGCTCCCGAGGATGCGTTGTGTTGAGAGCGAGTGAATTTGTTCCTTCAGCTGTCAACACGGCAAATCCTCAAACATAACAAGGGTTGGCAACACCCATGTTACTCCTTTGGAGTTACATTCATCTATAGGCTGCGGTGTCCGCTTACCATCAGGCGGGCCGTACGCTCGTTTGCCACCGTCGTTGTATAAAAAAAATCATAAAAAATATAGTAAAATTATACCTTATCACTAGTTATCACACTAAACGTAAATTCTGAGAAGTCCGGGGCACTGTGTTGACAAAGCTAAATGATAAGACGCGTGATATCATTCGCTTAGTAACATTCCGGATATACGTAGGTATGATAAGGTTTTAAAAGTGCATTACAATCTCAAATAAGCGCTCCGTTCGCGTCTGTAATGAATAGCAGGCGCAGCCGAAGAATAAAATATAGCTTGTCTATCACGAAAAGTCGATTCTAAATGGGAACAGTACATATTAACAACTACCTTTCGACATTATCTGCCAAATACCCAAGAAACCAAAGAGAATATAAACACTACGTCAAGAAACAAGCCTAGTGGTTCAGGCATGCGGATGTCAAGCGGCGACCGTGGGTTCGAATCCCGGCTCCTACCAATGAGTTTTTAAGAACTTATGTACAGAATATTTACCGTTAGCTTTTCGGCGAAGGAAAACATCGTGAGGCAACCGGTCTAATCCCACAATAAGGTCTAGTTTTCCCTCTGGGTTGGAAGGTCAGATGGCAGTCGCTTTCGGAAAACTAATTTCTTGGGATTACGTGTCAAAGTGGACCTCAGGCTCCATTAGGGGCACTACCGGGAATAACGCTAGAAGGATGATGATAATTTACTTAAAATAAAAATATATTCTTAACCGACTTCAATTCAGTTCTTCGCTTAGAGCGCGCCTATAAAATTTGAAGAGTTCCCTCGATTTCTTCAGGAACTCATCATTAGATCCTGATCTGATGATCATGGAACCTCCAGAGAAGGATACCCTTTTAAACAAAAAAAGAATTTTCCAAATCGGTCCACGCGTCTTCGAGTAATCGGATTGAGAGCCTCCTTTTTTGAAGTCGATCAATAATCCATATTAATATTAAATGGGAAAGTGTATGTGTTTGTTTGTTTGTTTGCCCGTCTTTCACGGCAAAACGGAGCCATGGAGCTGCGATATAAACGAGTTCCACGCGGACGGAGTCGCGGGCAGAAGCTAATATGTACATAGAGGAGATAGATGACTCTACATTCCAATTATAATGCTTCAATTCTAAGATTATATTCATATAATGAAGGTAGGATAGGTTAAGATAGGATTTCAGACTTTAAATTTCGATTAATTATCATTGCTTGAAGTGTCTTCTAGACTTATGTTCATATCTCACACAGTTTTCTAAGAATATGACGCGTATTTCTTTCGTTTAGATTATCAATAGATTTTATTGTCATTGGTCATAGTTGTCATTTATCGGAATTCTGCTGAAGTTGAAATAATGTAGACAGTTACCGCGGAAGTTATTCATAGGCTGCGATTCGATATGTCACAATTGATACAGGCCTTCCCTTGGATATCGCTTTGTTTCATAGTTACGTAGATTAGAACCAAATGCACAGTTAATGGTGTTAGACATGCAACAATAATTATCAACCATTAGAGTAAGTAAAAAAACGTGTCTCGTTAAGTGAGTAACAATTAAATCAATCTAGAATTGGTGCAGTTAAACGATTGTATTTAGTTGTGCATTTGTTTCATGCCTCAATACGAGGTACCTACTTTGTTTTTAATCCCCGACGCAAAGAGAGGGGTGTTATAAGTTTAACGTGTCTGTCTGTGTATCTGTGCATCTCTGTATCTGTCTGTGGTATCGTAGCTCCCAAACGGCTAGACCGATTTGAATGCGGTTTTTTGTGTCATAGATAATTTTATTCAGAGTGTTCTTAGCTGTTTCGTCAAAATCTGTTCAGCCGTTTTTGAGATATTGGACTTTGTAATGAAAATGTCGGGGGTTTTTCAACTTTTCTAAATTGTAGTTATTATACATGTATATATAGAGCTATTTATGTACATACATACATGTGTTTATGTGTATCTGTGATGACTTCCTCGGTAACAATTAAATTATCCGGCACCCTCGGAGAGCGACACCGCTGTTTCCGGCCTAGACCGGCTCTTCAAAATAGACCTCGCATCGAAACAAAGGAACGTAGACTTCATCATTCACACCCTCAAAGATGATGACCTGCTGTATGTCAACAGAGCGTTGAAGAGCCTGTGGCTTCTAGAGCCAAAATATTCGAACATAATTAACCCAATTTTCTTGGAAGATGAAATCGTCCCTCATATGACATTGCGAGCTGTTAATAAACTTAGACACTGGATACCGATGCATCTGCGAGACCCGCAAAGATGTACTGAGTTTTATAAATTTTACAAGGAGAGAAACTTCGATGTTGGTGCCAAATTCTTCTGGCATTGTTCCAATGAATACATGTTGAGTGAATTCAGTAACGTAATGGACAAAATTACGCCTAAACTATTAAAACGGATTAGCGAAAAGGTTCCGCAAATCACTAAGATTTATTACGAAAGTTTGAAAGAAAATCAAACTCTTTTAAAGTATTGTCTTAAAAATGATTGCACGTTTTTCACGAATGTAAAGTGTCTCTTAAAAATTGAGCCTGACGTATTTTTCCATGTGCTAGAAAACTTCTTCGTCCCCCAGAAATTTTGTTCTTTTAATGCTGACATTACAAGGTATATAATAAAGAATCATAAGAGTAGATTTCTGTTGAAACCAGAGTTGTACACCGCGTGGTTTCTTGATATGGATGCATTGGCGAGATGCTTAAGTTCAGAGGAAATCAAGGATCTGGTATTAAAGCTAGCGAGGGCAGAGTACCTACAATTTTCGTTCTCATACCCAAAGGTGGAGCCCTTAATAAAACGCCTCAGTAAAGAAGAAAGAGTAGCATTCAAGAATTTAGTATTCGTTAACAAAGCATTCGGGCCGATAGTGAAAGAATGGCCTTATCCCATACCGTCTCCGCCATTATTAATATCTCCTCAGAGAAATCTCTTCGAAGATACAATTAAAGATCCATATCACATATTGCGTTGGTACTGTGATGATGATGATACGGAATTTGAATTCCGATGTATGCTGAAAAAACGGAAATATTGTAAATGGGGTGCCTCAAAAACACGTCTAGAACAGATGTTCGACAAATATAGGTTCTACAACTTTAAGAGGACTTTGCTGGAGCTGCGAAAGCGATTGAGGTCTGAGAGTTCTCCACAAAACAGGGAGTAAAACCAAGTCTGAATTTATAACGGTTGGAGCACGGGTAGGGTCAGAAATAGGGGGGCAGTCTAGTTATTGTGGGCTGTCATGATGGGAGCAACGCGAGGAATATGGTGACAAGTCTCGTTTATCTCTACTGGTGGAGGGAGTAGGGGGGCGCTCGTGGCGCTCACTGCGACGAGGAGGCGGGGAAGGGTACCGGTTGGGTGAGCGATTCGAAGCACGGTGCCATGTCCGAGATGAAGACGGCGGGGGAGATCCTCGGGGTGAGGCTGGCGGACTGGATCGAGGTGAGGACCGGTTCACATTATAATAGCGGGAGCGGGAACCCCCGCCCGTGCGAGAATGCGGGGAGGTCGGCCGAGCTGGTTCCGGAGAGCTTCGAAAAGACACTGATCGAGTCTCTGGTTTAACACGAGAGGAGTAAACCGGGTTCCGCGGGTCATTGAAACATAGGAGGGTATGATGCGTCGGGCGCCTACAGGTTCCACAGCGATAATCGCGCATGCAAGATGCAATGGTGTGTTTATCTAAACATCTATAACACAGGCCATTCATTTTCACAAAGATTGAACGATCGCGTGGGTTCATATCTAGGAAATCTTTGCACTCGCGTAGATAATGGGACTGGCTAGAACACATAGGACATTTTTGTTCACGCATGTCGGTCTCAGCAACTAAGAACTGACGTGGGGTTCTGACTACTGGTGGTGGGGGCTTTGCTTGAGAGGACGGTGCGTCTACTAAAGAGGTATTTCCGACATTGTCGTGATGACGACATTCCTCTTCGAGGAAATCAATCAGCTTATCAAAAGTAGGGAGGTCCCTAAGACCATCGCCGTGACGACGCTCAAATCGCGATCGTAAATCCGTGGGAAGTTTCGCGAAACAAATGTGTACAAGGATATATGACCAATGTTTTACCGGTAATTCAAGTCGCTCTAAACAACGATATGCAGTAAGGAGGGGGTTAAGAAAAGAAACTCGTAGACCAGTCAACCGGGGACTGATATCAGGCAGGGACATAATCTGTGCGATGTATGTATCGGCAAGTACTCGCGTATTGTGGTATCTCCGTTTGAGAAGATCACGAGCTACACTATAATTGCCGGCTTCAACTTTTAAATGTTGTACTAAACGTTTCGGTTCGTCAGACAACGCACTCATTAAATAGTGCATTTTATGGGTGGAAAGCAAATCACTTCGGGCATCAACAACACTGTCAAATTGGTCTATAAAACTAATCCAAGCGTCCGGACGTCCGTTAAAGCGCGGAATCGGAAGATCTGGCAACCGTTGGGAACGAGGGAGGTCAAGGTCACCCACTGCTGTTGCGCGGTCGGGCACTGAACGCATTGGGGTACTGGCAGAGATAGGTGCGACTATTTCATTGCGCCTAACTTTAATATCTAAGATCTGATCGCGCACCGACTTAATAATATCTTGCACATAGGCATATTCCTCCACATCTATAGCCCGATCCAAGCCGCCCAAGAGAATGGCACTAGCATCACGACATTCCTTATACTGATCCTCGACTTCGCTAAATAAAACTATCAGCCGGGCACGGTCTGTCGAGTTAAGCCGTTGATAGGCATTCGAAATCCATTCACTGGTCAGTCTTAAAGTGCCGATTGATTTTCTATACTCCGCGGTTTCCGTAAATAAGGTTGCCCGCATAGTATCATTATCTCCGTTCTCACTCATTTCAACTTGTATAGGCAACCGTTAGCAACAAGGAAAACAAGAAAAATATATATGAACAGTAATATCTACACTCAATTTCAATCGTATACGCTTACAAACAAGGCCCAATTTGGAAGCACGTTCGTTTAGTACACCACGAGGTGCAGAGGTACTTACGCAGAACTATGCAAAAGGGTTTAGGAAACACAATTAGAACAAATAAATTCTTTTCCAAACTACAAATTAATGGTTATGTGATATTTAATACGTAATGCGTTATTTCGGCCCTTCAAGCTAATTTAGACCGTCCAGGTAAATAGATAAAGCACAAATTACGATAAACCGGCTCGGATGTCTGTCACCTGGTAAACAACTTTAATTTTTAATGGTTAAATCTTTAGGTAATAAAACTATGAGGGTTTAATTAAACTACGGCGCAAATACAATTGGGGGATGCTTAAGTCTTGTTTACGAGAAGGTTAAACTTAAAATAGTTATTTCAACAGAGGCTATGAAACCACGCTATTGCTACCAAATGTATAAAATGGGAATTAACACTGAGAAACTAGGTGTCTTTAGGTCATTTGCTTACATACCACAGATAGATGCGCAGTCCAGGGTTCAGGAGTCACAGCCAGTCACAGGCACACACACGAGCTCACACGCGAGATAGACTTGGTATGTGACGTCACAGGTGGAGCGACATACGCCTTATTTTAATGCAAGCAAAGGGTCATCTGTCGGTCATTGTCAATAGGTAAGCGCGGTGCGCCCGGGATATGGAGGGGATGCAAGATTGTTTATTGAACATGTATTTATATCACTATTTTTATTGTTGGTTAATTGTAACATCTGCTGCACCACCTACTGCATAATATAGTTTTATCTCATTCTACGATACCCAAAGGTCTGGAAGAAATCGCTCTTCAGCGATAAGAGTTGTCTAATACCTCTACCGACATGTTATTGTATTGTTTTTCTTTCTAACTGCTTTGTTTTTTTTGTGTGATTTGTACCTACAATAAAGAGTATTTGGGTCCACACCTCCCGCACAGCATTTATTAGTGTTCGCTAGAATGATCAGGAAAATGTTCGTAGCGTAGTTTGGCTTTATGCTCAGCTGCGTTCGTTGTTCAACGCAATTTTTTTTAAAGGGTGTATCTCGATTTTCTTTTACACTTGAATGCTCGAATCAATCACCTCATAGACAAAACGCTTTGAGTTTTGACACTTTAGACACCCGACATTCCCTGTAGAGATACGAAGATATCGCACCCAATTTTCTTTGTTTCTTAGTTCATGTAGTGTCTTTGAAATTCTCAGTATTTAAATCCGCCCTTAACTGTCTGTCGGCAGGATAATTCTGGAGTTTGAAGCCATCGCAATGGAAGGACGTAAGTGCGCGCGTTTCGCCCCGCTCCGCACGGCGCTGGCTCGAGGCCGGGATTTCTGCAGACAGACTTCTATGAACGGGTTCCAGCACATCGCTGCGCCGCGCCGGTGGTGGGGGGAACGGTCAGTATACATCACAGATACAAGTTCTTAAGTACCCTACATACTCTCCGACAACGATTAACCAGATCATGGTTAGACAATGTTTTTTTTGTTATACAACGACGGTGGCACACAAGCGTACCTTGATATGTTTGAGGATTCGCCTTGTTGACAGCTGGAGGAACAAATGCCCTCGCTCTCAACACAACGCATCCTCGGAAGCTCTGCTCACCACCCAAGCCACCTTGCTCACCTCCAGGAACACAACACTACTACAGAGCAAAGCAAAGTAGTAGTGTTATTATGGCTGTGGTCTTCTGCAAGGCGGAGGTACTTCCTCAGTTGGGCTGCTCCACATTCGAGCGGGATGACATTTTGCTGTGCAGGAAGGGGGCCTAAATGTGTCCGTGACGGATTGCCGTCAGTACAGACCTACGCTTGTCGGAACAGTTTCTGACAGAATCATAGACAATTCCTACCGATCATTCATTCTGTCGGAGGCGAGACGTCCGACGGCGGCTTCTGACTTACAACCACATATTCAGTCCAGCTGGTCGATTACGCTACGCATTGTATAGAATATAAATTTATTCAGACAACACATCATGTATGTACCTGCGTGGGGTAGATTTATCTGATAATTTTCCAATTCATTCCCTTAGAAGTTATTTATCGTAGAAAAATAATTTTATTCTATCTTTTATAGGTACCGCTTAGGTTATAACTTTTTAATTATTTGTACTAGTTAGTCAAAAATAATGATATTGTGTTATATTTTGCATATGAATAACTTTTTCAATTAATAGTTTTTTTTTTGCCTGAAACACGGGTATCCTAACTCAGGCACGTGTTATTTGTCTCTAATAGTAAGCTCCTAGTCTATCGTAAAACTGATGTAGGTACATTATTAAAGGGCGGACAGCGGATGCAATCGGGTGACAAAAGCATAAGATGGATAAGACTTTTATTAAATTTTGAACAATATTTATCTATACATTTTTATTAAATATATATCAGAAATTACAAAATATCTCTAGCCTCCATATAACAAAATGTGATTAATAAGAAATTACTGGCCACTTGTAAATTATCTCCTCTTGAAACCTTTAAGTGTTTATATCTATTACGTCTCAGACTTGTCAATTACATTGACGTTTTCACTTGCGATTTTATGCGTTTCCTATAATTTTTATATAAAAAATAATTATGGCAAATGAAATCGCAATTCGTAAATGGATAGATAATAAGCCGGATCTAATTTATGATAATTCAAATGGCTCGGTCTTTTGCACAAAGTGTCGAGTGAATTTATGATCATTTACTACAACAAACAATAAAATTATTTAACTATTTTGCAACCATGTTCTCTTCTTTAAACCAATTGTAGTCATATCCATATTAAGTATATCGTTTGACATGACTTTGACGTATATTGCATCCACTGTCCGCCCTTTATACATTATGTTTTATCAATAAATTATTCGTATTTGTTAGCAAACAAAACTATAAAGATTTTTAGAGAATAGTTCTTCAGGGTGCTGTGGGCCTGCGCGACGGTGGCAGCCATCTGGGGTGCCGTGGAGATCTCGCTGGGACAGTGGCAACGCTACAATGAGAACCCCACGGTGGTAGCGCTGGAGAAAGACTTCCGCTCCTGGGAGTTCTGCATGCCTGGTCTTACGCTTTGCGCGAAGGTACAGAACCACAAATTCCACAAATATGTTATTTGAATCTTAGCCTCTACTAGGTTTATCTCCTTCGGATGCTTTCGCTTGTTCTGACACGATCCCTTGGCTCATACATAGTAAAAGAGAAACAGTTGCAAAGCGATGAACAGAGAAGCCTTCCAGATTTCGTTTAAATTTTAACTTTAGTTGACATAGATTTACACTCTAGTACAAAGCAAGGGAATTTCATACATGAAATTCCACTACTCTCTCTGCTGGGCACATGCTTTCTCTTCTGGCTGAAATCCCCAAGTCAGCGGGCAGACCTCATCCAACCCAGTGAAGGGAATTAAACATACACTTTTGGAATTTCATCTGCGAGAAGTTGTGAAAATTGTTTGAGTCCGAATTTAAAATCTCGCGTTTCTTTTGGATCTAATCTCATCATTTTCTCTAACCGCAGTTCGTCCATTGCTGAAAATATATATTTTTATTTTATTAAAATAAGTTTCGTGTTGCACCATAATACCAGATCGTAACCTAAAATAACCTGCAAGCGACGCCTGTGTGTTAGTTGGGCACATATCGATATTGTTGTTGTGAAACGCTCGTTTGTGTCGCTGCAGAAAGTTGCTCTGGTAACCGCTTTTGATGCTACTTACCATCCACAGAAACGAGTAGACGAGAAAAAGCTGCCCACCGTGATCAAGAAATACTGGGACGTGGAAGTCACGGATGAGAAGTACGGACGCTACGAACGATTCGTGCGCGACGTGGCTAACTCCAGCATGCTGCACCTGGAAGACCTGCTGCAGCATGAGGGCGAAGACCTGGAGGTGGATTTGTACCAACTTGCAGTGGATGTGAGATGTGTTTTTAATTGGTTAATTTGTGCCCACGATCCATAATCAATAGGTGTATAACATGTACATCACAGCTTAGTTCCTGTAGTTGATATAAGCAGCCGCTGTGGCAGAAATTGTTGTTGATTGAAAGGAGAAGGCATCCAGGGATATCAAAATGCAAGTAGCCTTAGGGTAGAGGTACATCTCCATGGGCTAGCAGCCTAGCATTATTAAATTTCAATTATTCTTCTTATCTTTATAACTTCGTACCGCTCATGCCGTCCGGCTAGCTCGGACGTTAGGACTTGTTCAGTAGGTTGCATGTTTGAATTGGTTATGCTTTTTCAGGTGCTCCCAGAATTCAACTTGAAGGCCACCTGGTCGATCACCAGCCACGTGCCCTGGTTCTCCATCATGACCGAGATGGGCGCCTGCTTCGCGACCAACTCTCTAGCCATCCCTGATGATGCTATTGTGTAAGCCAATACAGACCTTTTGAACACGACTGTCTAAGGGAAAAGAGTGTAATGTTTTTAATATTAAACGGTGGCAGATATGGATAGTGTTGATGTATGCTAATGTTAAAAACATACCGTAGCCTATGGACGCTTGTGACTACAGCATAATCTCCCGACATAAACGTATTACTGATTTGAGAATTTGCTGTATCGACGCCATAAACAAATTCAGGTCACTCAAGTCTCAACACAGCACAACCTCGGGAGCTCTGACAACCCTAACCCCCAGGAACACATCACCATAGTTACCTACATCTACAGAGCACGTCGTGGTGTAACTATGGCAGCGTTTTTCTATAAGTTGGACGCACTTCCCCAGTTGCTCTAAATGTGAACGAGACGACATTCCGTTGTGCTCTACCCCTCCGAATTCTCTCTTCCGTAGTCGGGTTATATGTTCCGGCGTCGGTCAGGGTACGGAACGGGCACAGAACGGACACGGAGCGGTGTGCTGTGAATCATACAAAGTTTCATTTCTGATGCAGGAAGCCCAACGTGAACGAAACTAACATGTTCCCCCTGACCTGCAAGTACTCGTCTCTGAACTGCTACATCACAATCGAAGTCCCGGATCCAACTATCGTGAGTTTGATGTTTTTTTTTATATTAATTTGCCTTAACTGTTACTTCATTCATTAGGATTAGTATGAAAGTTTGTACCATTATCTGAGTTTGATAACCATGCAAGACCAATGGTACAATAAAGTTGGTATGATAAAAGAGACGAAAGGTTGCCATATGAACTCCTTACAAGATAAACCGATTGTGTTTGGGCTCAGTGGGACCCTCTTTACGAGTGAATGACTAAGTATACAAAAAAAAAGTAAAGTCGACAGCAGAAGCTTGGAACGGAAATAAAATATTTTGACAGAACGATTTCTAACCTCTAAGGTTTTTTTACTACTGGGCATTTGTCTCTCCTCTTGACTTCCACTGGTACCGGTTCAGAACAATTACTGTCCTTATACTTAAATTATAGAGCACACGATTTTCAATCTGTGGGTGTGTAGCGGGTTCGAACCTCAACTCTCATCACTAGGCTTTTCGGGAAGGAAAACATCGCGAGGAAACCAGTCCAATACCAAAAAGGTCTAGTTTTCCCTCTGGTTCAAAATGGCGGTTGACTCATGGCAGTCGCATTCGCCACTACGCAATACGCCAAATCCTAGGATTAGTGGTCCGAGCGGACCCTAGACTCTTTTAGGGTGCAACCGGGAAAACGTTGGGAGGATGATGAATGTATAAACATATTTTTGCAGTTCTACATCCACTCCCCCTACGACATCCTAAACATCAGAGCGACCCCATTCGAAGTGCGCCCGGGGGCCGAAAGGGCGACCGAGCTTAGTGTCATGGAGAGTGGCTGCGGACGAGGTGTGAGGGAGCTGTCGCCGCGGCGGCGGAAGTGCCTGTACACTGACGAGCCGTTGTCACACGGACGACAGGTAAGATAGGAGCTCAGTGTTAGACCGAGAGGCCGACGGAGCTCAGTGTCATGGAGAGCGGCTGAGGATGGGGGGTGAGGGAGGACTCCGCGGTGGCAGAAGTGCCTGTACACTGACGAGCCGTTGTCACACGGACGACAGGTAAGATAGGAGCTCAGTGTTAGACCGAGAGGCAGACGGAGCTCAGTGTCATGGAGAGCGGCTGCGGATGGGGGGTGAGGGAGGACTCCGCGGCGGCAGAAGTGCCTGTACACTGACGAGCCGTTGTCACACGGACGACAGGTAAGATAGGAGCTCAGTGTTAGACCGAGAGGAAGACGGGGCTCAGTGTCATGAAGAGCGGCTGCGGATGGGGGGTGAGGGAGGACTCCGCGGCGGCAGAAGTGCCTGTACACTGACGAGCCGTTGTCACACGGACGACAGGTAAGATAGGAGCTCAGTGTTAGACCGAGAGGCCGACGGGGCTCAGTGTCATGGAGAGCGGCTGCGGATGGGGGGTGAGGGAGGACTCCGCGGCGGCAGAAGTGCCTGTACACTGACGAGCCGTTATCACACGGACGACAGGTAAGATAGGAGCTCAGTGTTAGACCGAGAGGCAGACGGAGCTCACTTAAGATTCACTATTTACACCATTGCATTTCATGAAATACAAATATGTAATGTTAATTTTTTTAGGAAGTTTTTAAGGTTTCGTAGTCAACAAGGAACCCTTATAGTTTCGCCATGTCCGTCCGTCTGTCTGTCTGTTTGTCAGTCCGTCTTCGGCTTAGCTCAGTAACCCTTACAACTAGAAAATTGCAATTCGGTGTGGGTATATAAACCAATCACGCCGACAAAACAGTAGAATAAAATCGAAAAAATTTTTTTTTATTCCTACATGTAAATTGTTGATGTATTTTTTTCTCGTTAAACCTATAGTGTGGGGTATCGTTGTATAGCTGTAAAAATATTATGAGTTTCCTAAAACTATTTTTCAACTCAGTTATGCGTTTGCGAGATAATGGGATTTAAAGCCCTAATTTTTGTTGGAGTGGATGTGCCCCCCCCCCACCCCGCCGGGTAAATGGCTACTAGGTACCTACTGGTACGTGAAAAAATTCGTGGCAGTAGTACTAATTTCGGGTGCATATACATTGGAATTTGAACCTTTTACCGTGGACGGTAGAGTTGCTTTTTCACGGCACGTTATCTTCAATAGAAAAAGCCTTGTCCTTCAGGTGGCCGCTAACCGAAGGTGGTCGCGTAACCGGCGAAACGACCCTATACATTGGTGTGTTATAAAAATAATCATATTTACGATTATTTACGACGGTAAGCTATAATAAAAAAACGCCAGAAGCCCTTTTAAGTCCGCATTCTGTGACAGTACCCTGCGCGTGGCCCGACACACACTTGGCCGTTTTTTTTTGTTTACAGCTGTTGCTCTAAGTGACGCCCTTGTAGTGCGATACATTGATGTGCCGTCTTCATTGTTTCTAAATGCACTTTTCTCATAATTTGCGGCCTAATTAAAAGCAATGGCTTGGCGTACACGATTCTTTAGCTCTTCTAGGTTGTGTATTATCTCGTTGCACACGTAATTTTTTATGAATCCTCAAAAGAAAAAATCACACGGAGTGAGATATAAAATGTATGGGAAAGTTTCGACTTAACAATTTGGATATTTCTAGTTTTATTTTCAAAAAGTTATTGATGTGATTTTACTCATTGTAACGTACTTTCGATATCAGTTTCAAGTTTTCTGATATCTTTTATAATTACGGAATAATATCCTAGCTACACTTAACGATTACACCCTGTATAGTAGTACTGCCTGTTGTTTGCCTCTGTTCTATATTACCCCAGGAAAATTACGTTTTTTTCAAACATTAATTTATAACGGCATTTTTTTGTTTGTTTAATTTTCAAATGTTATTCTAAGATGCCTTATCCAAGAATCCACCAAAATTTCCATCGGGAAGTAAATATATAAAAATAAATGACATCTATTATGTTTTTTGTGTGATTTATTTATTATTCTTGAAGAGCTGTAAATTGATAAAAACAAAAATTAAAATAACTATTAATATTTTTCCTCTTTTTTCAGGAATTGGTTAAATATAGATTTTTTGACGACTAATCTTTTGGTGGATTTTGAGTCTACGTAATTACTAAAATGATAATATATCAGTTACACACAAAAAAGCTGCTGTTATGAATTATTTCCAAATTTTAATATTTTCCATACTAATGAAAATAAAGTGCTTGGGCTATATGAGGTAGTATTGAGGCGTGCAATATAGAGTATTTGTTTCGTAGCCTTCCTCCTCAGTCGTATACTCTTGATAATACTACTCTTGTTGTACTTCTTGTATCTTCGGTATAAAAGGACACAGCACATGCTAAAATAGTCGTAGATAGGTACGTACGTAAGTGTAAAAATATGTCCCATAACTCCTATGTCAGCCGATTAAGGTTTTGGTAATTATTTATGATGATTTCCATACATATTTTTGCACTTGACTGTACAGAAGGATATTATGCTCTTCCAAATTGAATTTGCAGCAAATTTATTGAAACGTTAGGAAAAGTAACTTGAGTGCATATAGTGAAAGGGTACTGCCGGCTCTGAGCAGCGTGAGAGTAGGTAATGGTTGAGATTATAACCTGGCCGAGCTTTTATAAAGCTGTCATTCCAATTGGAACCTTATACCGTCGATGTTAGAGTTGCATTTGAATGGACTACTTTAATGCAATTCGGCTAACTCAAATTATCTCAAGTATAAGTGGCATCGCTAGTTGGGTCGGCCTGTAAGGATATTGTCTGTAAGGAAGCTATCAAGGCCTCAGCAAGGCAGCTCAGTGTTAGAGCGAGAGGGCGTGAGGCAGCGTTGGCACCGACGACAGCTACATTCATCACCACGCCACGCTTGTAGCGCTACGCCGTAGTCCGTAGCAGCTTAACACTCGCAGCTCACTGCCAAGAATCGCTACGCGCCGCGCTCGTAGCCGATCCCGTGCTTTTTTACGTATGTAGCGGAAAGTGACTACGGCGTAGGCGCCCGCTAGGCGGGTTCGTGGCAGTGAAAGTGTAAAAAAAAATTGAATGTTTATTTCACATATACATTTTTGTATATATGTATGATTATGTATGTATGTTTATATATAGAGCTATTTATGTATGTGTATTTATAATAAATATTTTGATTTTTGGCTAAATAAAATCTCTGCACCACCTACTACATAATCTAGTTTTATCTCTTTCTCCAATACCCAAAGGTTGTCTGGAAGAGATCGCTCTTTAGCGATAAGACCGCCTGTTGTCTACCTCTACCTACATGTTATTGTATTCTATCTCTTTATAACTGCTTTGTTTGTGTGAGGTGAGCAATAAAGAGTATTTGTATTGTATTGTATTGTAATTTTTTTTAAAGCGTACATTTCTCTTAATAATTAATCTTAAGTTCTAAAGATTTTTTGAGTTAAGGAGTCTATAATTAATTATATTACTTATACAATTACATAACTTATAGATTTATCTCTTCTCTCAATTTAAGCATGTGTTTCTTTATCATATTTATAGCTTTGTCTACATGTTTGAACTTCTGTTGAACTACCATGTTATGATGTACGAATTGCGCTGACGCATGTTGCATATACAGTATAATTTATATTCATAGCACACCTCAGAACATGGCACAAAAATAGGACATAAAAACTTAGAAATAGAGGTTAACAACAGGCGGTCTTAACGCTAAAGAGCCATCTCTTCCAGGCAACTTCATACACGCATAATGTATCGTGATTGGCGCTGAATGGGGTAGTAGGCTGTTATAAATCCGGCTTTCAGTCACCATCAAATATATATGAACACGAGCTTTATAGCTTTTACAGTGTTCAGAAAAATATCGAAAGTTCCAAATATATCTCGAAGCTTTCCATGGCACAGATTTATTTTAATTTTTCGCGGTTGGTCTTATTTCACCAGTTTAGTAAACTTTACCCACAGAGTTTTGACAGTGTAAAAATCACACTTAACTTTTTCCGGTGAATTAAAAAAAATACAAAAAGAGTATTCCGATACCGGGAATCGAACCCGAGCCTCCTGGGTGAGAGCCAGGTATCCTAGCCACTAGACCATATCGGAGTTATGAGAGTGCTCGAAATTATAATACAGGTCCCACCAAGAGTTTTAATAATAGTAGTCGTGTTGCAAATTGCGGGCATTCTATTTCCAACCTTATGCACGTGACATACTGTTGACAATTGCGTGTAGATGCTAATGCATGCGTGGTTTAACCTTTCATATGCCGATGTAAAAAAAAAACATTCAAATCATGACCTTGAAGTTAAAGTTGTAAGTTCGAATCGTTCTGGACGGATCCGGGACACGGCATACGAAAGGTTAAAGATAAATCTGCAAATATTTTGATTCTGGCACAGTTAGCCAAAAGAGACGTCTTTTAGACTCTGCTAGTACCTATATTAAGGTCCAAAAGTGGTATATCACTAGGTTGACTGCACAGTTGACATCGAAAACACGTGCCGGGCCGAAGTGATCGGAGATATGTGAACACGCCTTTATTGTTAAAGGCGAGGTTGCCCAGATATTTTTGAACCTTTGGGAACGTACATTTATTTATGAACTCGACTGCTCTGAAGGAAACCAGTGAGTGAATTATGTCGATAGTTTACAGAAAAGGTAGAGTCCTAAAACCAATTAAAAAAAAACTCGTAAAGAAATAGCAATTCCTTTTAGTTATCACTTTGCCACATAATTCAACGATTTGTTGGTACGATTTATTATTTTTTGGGAAACTATTCAGATTCAGATTATTTTATTAGTAAAAGTATTGGTTGAGTATAGGTACATTTTACGATTTAATTCAGGTACATTCTCGGTGTTTAGTAAATTTGACCAAACCGGACGTTGAACCTGAATTTTAAGTATTAGGTAGGTAGGTACCTATTCTAAAAATGATGTTTTATGAAAACTATTGTGAAAATGTTCTTACATCCAAATTTTTGACAGCTGTCATCCCAGTACAATTTATGTCACCATATCATATGTCATCATTGACGTTTGTTGTCAAATATCGGCTGATAAAAAAATCTAATTATAGTTTGTTTATTTCCCCTCCACTGACCCTGTCTCGTGTTTCAGGTATACAGCACGAACAGCTGTCGGCGTTCGTGCCGAAACCAAGAGGCCCTGAGAGATTGCAAGTGCAAGCCCTTCTACCATCACTACGAAGGTCATTTCTACTTAATAAAAAATCAAGTCGTATTTGAACCAGTGACCATTTGGCATACGCGGTCAATCGCTCTAGCCAACTGAGCTATTGGGACCGTGCTCGGTACAACGTATTTTTCAACCAATACCCTCCCATTAGGTAGGCCGCTTCGGATTATCGCCCGTTATCGTCATACGCCAGCATCAATAATGTATCAATATATGTATCAAAGACTTACCTTAATGGGGCTTCTAAACGGGCTACATTTATAGGGCCGAGCAGTGTAGGCAGTATATGTGTGGCCGGCAAGTATGTGAATCTAGTCAGCGTAAGACAGCAATAGTTGCCGGCCAGAAATTGCAGGAAAATGTGGCCAGTTTAGAAGCCCCATAACACTTTTGCAACCAATAACCCTAGCCTAATGCCTACGCCGTAGTCGATTTCCGCTACATACGAGGAGAACCACAAGATCGGCTACGACCGTAGCGCGTAGCGCATCTTGATAGCTAAAGTGTTAATAATAAAATGTTTTATAATTAATATTTATCCATGGCTATAACGATATGTATTTTGTATATTCAATATGTATATCATCGTCAACAGATGGCGTTGCGTGCTCGCTCCGCGGCATGCGTTGCCTCGCCGAGCGCGCCGTGCGTGACGCTGCGCGTGCGACGTCCGAGGCAGCGCGCGTTAAGGCGGCTAAACGTGCGGGCGTTAAATCTGCTGATATGAAAGGTAGGAAGGGGATATATTCGTCGAGTAAATCTTTTTTTTTCTTGGATTTTAAATGCTACATATAATAAAAAATAAGCAAATTTAACTAAACGCAAAAGACCTCTATTCTTATATATTATGTTTTTACTTATATTCTACTTGTTTTTTAATCCAAGCGTTTTTGGGTCGGGGGACTATTGTATTAAGCCAATAAATTATATTGATATTTATATTCTTCTTAGATCTTTTCTCAGGTGAAATAAATTAAAAGGCGCATTTAGTTGCACCTAGATGTCATTTTACGAGTTTCCGGAACAGAAGACATACTTCGAGATTTTAAAGATCCTATATGTATAGTAAAACGTTTTTGTATCATGCATGAACATTGATTGTTCTAGATAAGAACACAGAAGAACCTGCACCAACGAAGCCCGAAGACGAATGCTCGTGTCCGCTGATGTGCGTCGACGCGCTCTTTGAGATACTTTCCCTGCTGACCAAGAAACTGTATGATATCCGTATTTACTTATATATTCACTAGCTGGCAGTATTACCTTCACTAAGGAAGAATTTTAGCCTCTCCCTTAGGCCCCCTTAGGTTTCAACATTAAATGTTTATGAAGCAGAAACGTCCGCTAACGAAATTCCAAATTTCGATCATAGTGGAAAATTGAAAAATTGTAGGCCACGAGCGGGATTTGAACCCACAACCACTGGAATCCGTTCATCGCTCTCCCAATTGAGCTACCGTGGGTCCGCTAAAGCCGACGAATCTTTCAATCCCTTCCACTATTGTATTTACACCTTAGGGAGGCACGTAGCGACATCTACCGCGAAGTTATTACAACTTCTTAAACGGCACCAACGTCTCAAGTTAGTTAGTTAGTGTGAGTTAGGTTGTGGGTTCAAATCTCGCTCGTGGTGAACAATTTTTCTAAGGGAGTCAAGTTCCGACGTTTTCGCGGTCGGTTACCTGACACCACGAAATTGCGCAACACGCCGCAGTAATTGTATGTTTTGAAGTAATTCATATTGTTGCCTGATTAAAAAAATACAGTGAACCCAGGCTGCTGTGCCTAGCCAGAGAATCTATTCTATACACCGGTGAAACAATTTTTGATATCACATAGGCGGTTTGTGGCGGAGTGTTAGGGTTGGAGACATTTGGCCCGATTAATTTTACAGCTCTAAACAGGCAACACAGGTACAATGAAAATCATTATTGGTCAAGAGCCTCAGAGTTGCCAGGTTAGACTCCTAAAATTTCATTTGAAATAGGTTATTGAGGGATGATTACGTAACTTTTCGAACGCGTTAGGACAAATCAACTGTAACTTTGCCACACAAAAAATAAATTTCTTAAGAATAGATCAACGGTACTAGCTCTCTATAAATACGGTCAAGAAATACACAATATCATAAATCATAGAAACTATGCCGTTGGTGTATGACTAGACATGAGCAAAGCCTACGACAAAGCATCCTATACCATCTTATTAGACAAGCTTTATAACATTGGCGTAAGGCTTCGTTCACACGGCATTGTCCTGCACGTTTTTTTGCAGTATACATCCAGTCCGTCAGTTCATTCGGTTTGCTTGACAAGTCCGGCGAGTATTCGTTTAAACGTATAAACAACATTTTCTATGTTCCACTATGTACACGTTAAGACGTATACTGCAAAAAAACGTGCAGGACAATGCCGTGTGAACCTAGTCTAAGAGGTATTGCTCATAGATGGTTCCAATCTTACTTATCAAATCGAAAGCAGTTAGTCGAAGTAGAATATCATAATCCTAAAACCAGAGAAATAGAAAACGTAAAATCAGAAAAGAGGATCTAATCAGGCTCAATACCACAAGGAAGCAATCTCGGTTGTCTCTTATTTTTAATTTATATAAATCATCTGCCCAAAATATTAGACCACATTTGTGTCCTTTTCGCAGACGATATTTCTATAGTATTTCCTTATTTTACTCATAATAATAACCTAAACTACCTTTTACAAAATATTCTATCCAAATTTGTCGATTGGCTAAATCTTCACAACCTTGAATTGAATTTATTGCATGCTCAATATTTTTGTTTATGAATAATAATTAAGAGTTAGCATTAAGCTGTTCTAACTTATTTTTTTTTTAGTTTTAGTTAAATATTGTAGTGCCCAGGGTTTCATAGCTGAACAAACATAATGTACCACCTTGTATGTACCTATGAAAGCAATAAAGATACTGATTACTGATTACATTAAGGTCTACCTAACGTATGTACGAAATGTTACGCAATGAACCAGCAGGAGTTTGTGAAGGCTGCTACTTATGTTACTTAGACCAGCAAAAACATAACAGATGTTATTGATTTGTCATAGGGAAGGACCATTCAGCATCAATGGAGTCAGTCGCATCAAAATACAGGCTCCGCGGACGCGGTATACGAGGGAAATTGTGTTCTACTTCCAAGATTTAATTGGTGAGTTGAAATATTCTGTCAAAGATGACTTTGGCAGCCTAGGTTCGTGGCTAATGCTACGGGGTGCCGACGATGCATGACGGACCAAGCGTCTTCGGGCTCATTTGATATCAGCAAAGGTCGTCGGAGCTCACCAACTTGCGCTGTTTTGTGTCGGCTGTCAATCAACGAATACCACAGAATAGGTACAAGTACAGAAGGGGCACTCCTGTGATCTTTACAAAAGGCGCTTTTTTTCTCAGTCAAAACATTAAAATTCATCTCGATGATCGTCGACGACGTCACTCAATTGCCGAAGAAAAAAGGTCTTGACGGACAGACGAGCTACCGAAATTATACAAGGGTTTAAGACCCCCTGGAGATACGAAACCCAAAAAGTATATTTCAAAGAGCATGATAATTGACCATCATATCGCCTGGATAAGCCGCTTGCTACCTAGTTAAATTTGTATAACAGCGGGGTAGCAACAAGCGTAGCAACAAGCGTTAGCACAAATCCACTGCAATTTTCCCATACCAAAAATTACAATTTGGTTTTACTTGAAGTAACGTCCGAAGCGTTACACAAAAAAAAACTAGATGCTGGTCGAAAAGTTACACAACTAAGGTAATGGCTCACTAGAGCCACCCGTCGCCAGACCCGCACCGCCTCGCCTCGAGCGGTAAGGTATTCTTTATATGGATTTGTACGGGCCTGCGCTCACTACATCAACTCCGTAGTACATTTACGAGGCGAGGCGGTGAGGATCGGGCGACGGGTGGCTCTAGTGAGCAACCTTTATAGTCCGACCGCTTAGCTTAGTCCTCGCTTGCGCGGCGCGCGGGGGTATAACGGACGATATAATATATACCTACCCCTCTGGTCTTGGCGGAATCTCATTGCCATCTTTTAGCGTTCTTTTGTGATATGTATAGTTTCTGATGCCTATCACAGACTTGATTACTTATCTGGTGTGCCTACGTATGTAACTAAAATTTTATATTTATCTTTAGTGTCATTCGGAGGAGCTGCCGGCCTGTTTCTCGGTGCTAGTTTCATCAGCTTCGTAGAGATTGTGTTCTTCGCCGTGGAGTGGATGGTGGGGGCTCCTGCGTCACGCCAGGAACAGTCTCCGGTTGGTAACGCCAGTCGGCAAAGGCAATGGCACGCACCCATTCTGTGGGGGCATTTTGCGGTGCTCTTAGACATCTATGGTTTTTTCGTTTGCTGACTGAAGCTGCAAGCTACAAGTAACACGGAGGCACTTGACTTGACCAACAACAAACGACCTGTGTTCAGACTTGAAAAATTGGACCTAGAAGCTACGGAGACTCGCCTTCGCTCGTCGCCGGCGGTGCGACCAGTACCTAACGATCCCTCTGTGTTTCAGGTGAAGAAAACGAAGATATCACATGAGGAAATAAGAATCCGGCATCTAAACGCCATCTTGGAAGATGAGCGGTTACCGGGACTGACAGGCTACTGGCACTCGCATTTGCATGCTTAAGTTGAGAATATTTGATCATCAGCGTCATGGGGCATGGGTGACACAGTGAAGGACAAGGTTTATAGGCTATCCTTTTTTCAAAATCTCGAGTAAATTTAGAATTACAGGCCCAATTTTTTAAAAAAATCACAGCGAAATCATATTATTATGCTGAAGAGATCGTCATCAAAATCAAAGTTATATGTTAAGATTTAGTGCGTGGAAAACGTTTTCTCCTTAAATGGAAATTTCATGTAAAATCTCTATCACTGCATTGAAGCAAAATAAGCCTTGCCATAATGTCGGCCATATTGATTGGTGACCTAGCGTGCACGCTGCAACTCTATTATATATTTACCCCTGTCACGCTATCAAAGTTTGTTCTATCTGCTGGTTACTGTCGTGAATAATTTATTGCAACCTATTTCTGCTGCGCTACGATTATAAACATCAAATAGAAATATTAACTTTTATGGAAACAGACTTGTAGCGATAGCAAACGTGTTTATATTGAACAAACTGCCTGTGCGGCTCCGGCCGTGTATTATTTTATAGATAACCCGGGCAGATTCGCGGAATGAAATATAGAAAGTCCATTCTATATACAGGTGAAAGCAATTTTAAATTGGTCCAGTAGTTTCGGATATTTACCCTACATACAAAGTTACAAAGCTAGCAACCTTGCACTTTTCTTGTTTATAATAATAAGTATGAAGTTCCACTAATAAAACCACCGTTAAACTAACATATTAAATGTCACAATAGGCGACGTGTTTCGAATTCTTCGAGAGGTCTTTTTCAGGATGAGACAGAGACATGTCTCACGAAAGTCTAAATTCGAAGTATGAATTTATTATGTCGATTATAATAAACATAATGAAATAATGTTTGTTACTGTAGTTATTTTCATTACCTCATGTTAAGGAGTTAGTTGATAAGTAAATAAATGTACAGCTACTTAGTTACAATATTTGTACACAAAATTGTATTCTTGAGGTTTGAGCGCATTTGGTGATATAAAAGTAGGGATATCCCTACAACATGTCAAAGACGCGTCAGTTGAAAATTCGAATCGGGCCCCACTTAAAAGATCATTAAAACGCACTTAGATATGAACCGTCTATGATAAATGTCCCCATGTTATTGATACCGTCATATTAACCTGATAATAGACCCGTCAGTACCAGGGGGCCAGGATCAATAGCCGGTGACCTAATTATGGTTCGCGTGACCAACGGCACCCTGGGGATACCGGGAGCTGTGTTCGACACGCTCGTAATGGTCTATTGTTCTATAAAAATGGGATTTTCATTGCGAAGTGAACCCTTAATAATAGTCTTGGAAGCACCGCAGTAAAGCAGTGCAACAAATTGAGTATGTAATGTGGTTTTTGTAGATAACACATTAGATAACACAATGACCTGCTCACCTATTATATCTCAGATCGCAGGTATTTAATATATGGCTTTTTTTACCGCCCCGTAGCGTGATGCTTGCCATTTTATGACATATCCATAAGACGTCCGACGCTGTCGCACTCGCTTACTTGTCGGAACGTGACGGAAAACACAGCGATAAATGATAAAATGACTCATGCTACGCCCGCTGATGAGTACAATATTTTACAGCTCCCCATAAAAGAAAACAAACTCACATCACATACCCGCGGAAGCATTACCATTTTTGGAAGTCTGGTAACAAACATAAACGCAAAAATCATAAAATCTGGAACAAATACCTACACAAATATTTGCTTTTGGCCTTCCCCGAATTTAAACCCAGTAACGTACTTTTGCAAACCGGGCTATTAATATTAGGCAAAAATGACTTGATTCGCTACCTACATTGACCTATATGTTAGTCAGTACTTCCTACAGGATCAAAACAAAAGCTTGCGTGTTTCAAAGGACTACTCGTTGGAACTTCCATAAAGTGGAAATTTACTAGTATGTAAAGAATACAGAACAACGGGTTTTACTTGGAATCATAACTTCTTTTCTTATTCTACTTATAGGTTAGATATTCTACGTATGGACCGGTAGGAATTAAATAGTATTTATTCGTTTATAAAAACTTTATTGAGAATTGTTAACAGTTCAACATACTTTATAAAAAAGTTCACTTTTAGTAAAATAGAAATAACAAGAGAATTACGCTTATAGGCGTCTACTGTCCATCAATGCATTAATAAGCACTTAAGACTAAAACATGCACAGGAATTGAACAATTTGACTTTAGGTGTAGAACACAATAATGGTATTTTATACAATCGCTACAAAATGAGGGCTCTTGTCAAATGTGTTATTTAAAAACAGTAATAAAATTTAACTATTATGGCAGTGTTTCATTACCTAGTGTAGGTACTAGGTATTTACAGTGAAATAGGCACTCCTTTCCTTCCTTATTTATACTAAGGTTTAGGCCTGGGATCTTGAAACCTAGGCCTAGATTCTTCCAGAACGCTACTGGGACGCTTATTCTAAGGCTGTGTTTTAAGACGAGCGGCGCGAGAAGCATGCTGTCAGGTGAGTATGAAAACGCTCACTCCATGAACCTAATTGTGTTTGGGTGACTTCCGACGCAAGCACCGTGCCAGCGATTCCCCGTTTGTCCGTAATCGTGGCTATTACAATGGCGACAGCGGGACGTGGGCGGGGTGCGGGACGCAAACGCCAACCGATCTACCAATCAGGCGCCCGACACGGTACCCCCCGCTGTCGCACCTCACTGCCCCCTCCCGGGGACACCTAAAATTCGCTTCTGCGCAGCCAAGGTCATTTGCGCAAGTTGTTTGCCGTCTACTGTAGGCTCAAGGCTTTGCTGCTGTGCTTTGTAGCTAACTCTTCTCCACCCAACCAACTCTGCCCCGGCCAAACACGAGCATGAGTACGTCATCAGACCCTGTCTCCGGGGACACCCGGGACAGGTGCCAGGATCGCTTCCTTGGTTCGTTCGGTGTCGCTGGAAAAGGAAAACAGTTTAAGGACATTTTAATATTGGGATATACTGTCAAGCCGTAGTTAGTCAATGGTCAATTTACTTCGACAATTTTGTGTTGACCGCCACGAGATCGAACCCCGTCTCGTACCACTGGGTTTTTTAAAAACCGATGTGGGATCATTTTGCTTTTCGGTAAAGGAAAACATTGTGAAGAGCCTGGTCTCTCTCAAAAACAAGGTCAAGTACTCCTTCAGTTCCTTTTGGGTTGGAAGGTCAGATGGCAGTCGCTTTCGTGAAACCAGTGCCTACGCTAAATCTTGACCTCTCGGCCCCGGGCGCCTTTAAGATACCTCGGGGAAAACTCTATTAGGTACTGCTAGTACATACCTGCTCTACTATGTACGACTCCCACCGAACGGGCTGGGGCGGGTTGCCTGACGCCGCGTCGCAACGCGTTTTAATAGAGTGCAGTAGGCAAAAGCCGGACGGAGCCGGTCTCATGTGACGCCAGCCGACCACAGCCGTCCACGTCCGCGAGGAGCCGACCGGCCGCAAGTACATTCAAATATGAAATTTAACGTCTATATTAAAGCTTCAAATTCCTTTGGTAACTTGCAAAAAACACGCAGGTGCGCTCCGGGCTGGCCCGGTCGGTGAGAATCGTACATAAAGAGTGAAAACTTTGCTGACACTAACCGCCGCCGCTGTCGCTGCGGCGCGCGTGTCGCTAGCTGCGCCGGCGCAGCAACGCGCACGACGACAGCATGACGTGAGCCGCTACCAGCGACGCGTACACACCCGTCTGGTAGCGGCGCAACCAGGTAGCTACCGTTTGGTGGCAGTCCTGTTACAGAGAAATGGTAGGAAGCTGGTTAGTCATCAGTCGAAAGACGTCCACTGCTGGACATAAGCCTCCCCCAAATAGTGCCAAAGTTAGAACCTGTAAGCTGGTTAGTGCCTGATATGAATTGCAAAAGCGTTCGGGCTTCGCATCGTATTGACTTCAATTTCATTTCACCGTCAATGAGGCCTAACTTTAACAAGATCAACCGTTTATGCCTTAGACGAAGAACAGTTTTCTCACTTAATCTTTGAGAGAGCAACACACCTTCTGATACATATTGGTGGCAGTGCAGTTGTCAGGGTACCCAGCTCGCCCGCAACAGGACCACGGTAGCTTAGCTTCTGACGTTGTTGCACTGAAAAAACATGCACTTAGAAACGGAAATGTGACAGCTTGTGTATATGGCTGTTCTTATTTTGAGTCAAGCTATCTGGAACGTTATAAACAGAAGAAGATTGGAGGCTTCGAGGCTTGGGTCTCAGGACCACGGGAGTCTTATGCGTACTAAGCATACTTACTTGTACTCGCAACAACTAAACGCGATCCGTAGCGCGTGTGTCCATTGCCCGTCTTCCTTCTGCAGGCCTTTCTGTTAAAAACATTCATTGAGCTTTATTATTACTTAAGGCGCCGTAGGTTCAGCGAAGTTAAGCGAACAGTGTTTTTGAAACAATATAATGCGTCTGTTTATAATAATATGGTTTAAAAAAAATACGATTACTAATCTTGAGGCTTTTCTGCAGGGAAATCAGTGTTCAGAAACATGATTAAGCATATTTCGCTCGATAGAAAAAAATCAAGAACATAGGTCTAAAAGGGTCTAAAATACACTTAAAATATTTGTTACAAATTACGAACAAAAGCTAAAAATATTAAAATGGCTTCTAAAAATCGGCAATATCATGTTTGAGGGAAATCAGTGTTTACTTTTTTATTTATTTAGACGGCCAAAAAATTTAAATTAAAAAACATGATTTCCGCGCTTCCGAGCACGCACTTCCATCTCGCTCACGCTTATGCTCAGTGAGAGGGAGAGAAGACCATGAACCTACGGCGCCTTAACGTAAACGTCCCGATCTTTGACACCTTACAGCCTGAATCACACCGGCGCAGCACAATAACTGTCATGTTCACTATTCATGAACCGCCACCGCTTCCGCGCCAGTGTGCTTCGGGCTTAATGCCTAATAGTTGACACCTACTTTTTACCTAAGGTTTACCTCTATTGCTATGATTTAAATGAAAAAACTTTATTCTGCAAGTAGGCCGCAAATCGCAATGACATTTACGAGTATATGTCTAAAAGAATACCATGTGAAGAAATAACGTCAAAATAAACGCAACAGTTAGTCACTTTTTGCCAAAACTAAGATGAGATAGATATAAACAAAGATAGTACTTAAAACCTACTTAAACTAAGAAAATCTGGATACAAACATAAAAACGATAAATCTGTCATAGTTATCTATCAATATATTATACTTTTCAGAATGGAATGAAAAACTAGCTTAAACTACTGAACCGATTTAGATCGGTATACAGATAGCCGAGTCCAGGAGAAGGACATAGGATAGTCTTTATCCCGGAAATCATTCGGTGTCTGTCACCTCTTCACGCTTAAACCGCTGAACCGATTTAGATGAAATTTAGTATGGTGATGGTTTAAATCCCGAGGAAGGACATAGGATAGTTTTAATCCCTGAACTTATCTCCTAAGGGGTTAAAGTGGGGGTTTAAGCTAGTTGTCTATATAATACAAACCTCAAGAAACGTTGAAGAGAAGTAGTATAAAAGCGCACACTCCAACAGAAGCAGCAGCAGAATCAGCGCCGAATACTGCAAACAGAAAATAGAACTAAATTAGGGTACTGAAGGCCTCAACACACCGAACGCAAATGAGATAGAGATACCGCCCGACCCGACCCGCACGACCCGCGTTCGGTTTGTGGAGGCCTTTAGGGATTAGGAGCAGATGAGACGCGAATATTTTCAGTTGCTATGATATCCTGGCTTGGGTTGCTCTAAAATTAATTTTATATACTTACTTTTAGATATATTTTCTTATCTTGCGGCAATACGGAGTAGCCAAATTATAACACATAAAAGGTGTCTAGAAGTGAGAGGTGAAAGACATGTGGCCTGGAGTGGAATCAGGGTTGTGGGGAGCGATAAATATGAGCGAGTGGGACGGAACGCGGGTCGAGGCAAGCTAATCCGAAATTCAGAATCCATAATCATAATAATAATCATAATCATATTTATTCATAATAATTCGGTATTACATGTCAAGATTGTTAATAGTTATAATTAGTCCATATTTTATTACAATAGAATAAAAATAAGAAGTAATTCTTAACAGTATAGTGTACTTAAGTCGTACTTCGACTCCGCAAATTCGGCAAAACTGTAGAAGGTCTGCTCGATAAGCCATCGTTTTAATCTCGATTTAAAACTGACCAGTGACTGTAACATTGGTCGGCAGTCGGTTGTACACCTTTGGCCCCATGACGTGGGTAAGTTTGGCAGATTTCGCCAGACGATGCCTGACGCCGACTAGCTTTTGCGAGTTGCGCAGGTTTCGACCATGGATCTCCGCTCCACTCGAATATTCTTCCAGGTGACTGCGTACATAAGTGGCCACCTGGAGTATAACTACGGACGGCAGGGTAAGTATCCCAAGGGACTTAAAGTAGGGCCGTGCGGAAGTTCTCTGGTCCACCTGTACAATCGCTCGTATGGCTTTCTTTTGCATGCGGAAGACCCGCTCCCATTCGGCCGCGCGGCCCCACAGCTCTGCACCGTATTGTAAGAGCGAGTGTACTGTGGCAAAGTAACAGGAGCGAACCACATCTCTGGGCATTACTCTCGCTAGTCGACGTAGGGCGAAGCAGGCGCTTCCTAACTTGATGCATATTTTGTTGGCATGTGCTTTCCATTGAAGCTCTCTGTCAAGTTCGAAGCCCAGAAATGTGGTGCACTCCACCTGCCCTATTTTCTTTCCTTGCACCAGGACGTTCAGGCCCCTTGGAGCCCGTCCGCCCAGGTGAAAGTGCAGAAAATGTGTCTTGTTTAGGTTAAGCACCAAACCATTTGAGCGGAAATATTTTGAGATCTCATTTGTGACACGGTTCAGCCGCCGCTCAAGTTCGTCAATGTTGGGTACTACCGCGGCAACGTCATCGGCATACATAAATATGTCACCCGCTGTGATGGCTTCTGGGAGGTGATTGAGAAGCAGCGAAAACAGAATGTTGGACACTGACGACCCTTGTGCAACGCCAATCGTGGTAGACATAGGAGCTGACCTCACTTTTCCTCCATCACTCACCACGACCTGGGATCGGCCGTTCAGGATGTCCATTACGAGTGCGTGCGCCTTTCCATCGATGCCATAGTGGCGGAGTTTTACGGCTAGCACGCCATGGTCAGCCACGTCGAATGCCTTCGACAAGTCACAGCACAACATGGCAACCTGCTGACTTTGTTCGCGAGCGTCCATGACCCGGCGCACCAGCTCGCGCACCATGGCACCCGTCGAGCGACCCGCCCGATAAGCGTATTGTCGAGGGGACAGAGCGTCGGTTTCGTTCAGGAACTCTTGAGACGGAGACTAAGACCATTCTCCAACACCTTTGCGACCGCCGGTATAATTGAGACAGGTCTGTAACAATCAATATCTTCTCTTTTTCCCTTGCCGACGGTTTTCCCCCATACATTTTGCCAGCTCACCCAATTGCTATTCCCTCTAACTCGGGGTGAGGTGGGATTTCTCACTATTTTTGTGTTTATCCTTAAAATTATAAAATTAAACGACGGTACCCATTAAAAAAATAAAATTCATACGGCTGGACCATTTTTTATTTATAAAAATTGACGTTAGAAAATACTTTTTTTATCGTGGTATCTATTTTGACCTAACTCGGGGTGAGTTTTTACGGTACTAAAACGCGAAAAAAATTAAAACAGGAGCAAAAAATACTGGACGTAGTTTAAGGAAAAGGATCCAACCCACACGATGTAAAATTTGAATTTGGGACCGTCTGGCTAAAACAACAGTCAATACTAGTAGGTACAGTCAAATGGTCATGTGTTGTTGGTTGGATCCTTTTCCCTAAACTACGTCCTGATTTAGTATTATTCTATTCATTTTAGCAGTCTCCTATGCCTACGTTAACTCACGGTTTACTTAGCAGAGTTTCACACTGCTATTTATTTTATTTATTTAATCTTCATTGCACAAAAGAATATATTATGGTACAAAAGGCGGATTCAATGCTAACCTTAAGGCAAAGCAGATAAAATGTGGGCAGTGCAACTTAATTTAAAACAAAAACTCTTGAACATGTTTAACGATGGGATGAATAATATAGTAGAATACGATACAATATAATATACATAAAATGATATAAAAATATAAGATATAACAATACATGCTATCATAACCCTCCTAGCGATATTCCCGGTAGTGCCCCTAAAGAAGTCCGCTTTGACACCTTAGCCCAAGATTTGGCATAGGCACTAGTTTTACGAAAGCGACTGCCATCTGACCTTCCGACCCAGAGGAAAAACTACACCTTATTATTGGAATTAGTTTCACACTGCTATAGCTTTTCAAATCTGTTTTTGCACTGGTTAACGTTTACTACTGCTGAGAGTAATTTGTTCCATGCTACCGCATTCATTTAAGGGGCTCCCATAATTTGCGTATGGGATATGGGATCGTACCTTCGATCTGAATCTCTTAGTTTTCTTAGGTTTTTTGTAGCTTATTATGTTAACAACAACGGCTTTAAGCAATATAGTATCCCATATTTACTTCAAAGTTCATTGTTTTCGAGATATTTGGCATCAAAGTTGAACAATTTAAGGCCAAAAAACCGGTTTCTGGCTTACTTTTGTGTTAATTGGTTTAAAATGAAAACCAGTGTTTAGGGACGTCACACACGAACCCAAATATGTAGATTTGGTATGTGTTAGATCTTTCACGTCAATAGAGATACAAAATAAGTGTTATTTTAGACAATGTTTAAAAAGATCATACAAAATTAAGTGTTCATTTGTTTCAAAATCCGGTAGACCAAAATGGAGATAAAAGATTGAGGAACCGATAACCGTTTGATTTATACTCCTATCTGTATTGCAAAAGTAGGAGATACGATTCAAAACTTGTCAAAAATCGATGGAAACCTCGGGTAGCCCCTTAAGTGGTCAGCTCATGGGATCCATGAAAGGGGTCAAGCAATATTTTGTTATATTGCTTGACCCCTTTATTTAACTTGCCCTGTTAGTAAGGGACAAATCTTGCGAGTTAAATTTTACCGACCGATTGAGCTGAAATTTTGAGTATAAGTATAGTTTGGACGACAATTCAATATTATGGTACCATCGAGCTGATCTGATGAAGGCCATGGGAATTCAGTACTTAACCGACGTAACCCCGTGCGTTTGGGTTCGTTAGAATCGTCTTAATGAAATACAGTCGGCAGTAAAGCTTGTACCAAAAATGAAATTTTTGATAGAAACTTATTCTCTTACCATGACCAGTAGAAACTGCGACTGTGTCACCGCTCCGCAGAAGCCCATGAACGCCACGAAGAAGAAGAACAACGCCAAGAGCGCCAACGCCACGCCAAGAGACGCGCTCAACGCTTGTGGCGCCAGCAGTGTCTGCAATGTTACACTTGCTGAGAAAGTGGACCGAAGGCCACGTTTGTGCATAGGCGACGCGGGCAGCGGCGCCGGCTCCGCGTTTTGGGGTTCCGTACTTCAAAAGGAAAAAACGGAACCCTTATAGGATCACTTTGTTGTCCGTCCGTCCGTCCGTCTGTCAAGACCATTTTTCTCGCGCGGAGGTGTCAAGCTAAAATTTATACAAAATACTCAAGTCTATTGTCCCTTGGAGCTGTGAAGAAATCAGACTCCTAAGCCAACGCAATCAAAAGATACAGCCTATTATGCCGCAAATTTTCGAAACTCTCGATTTTTCTCGAACTGTCCGTCTCTCTCTTATTAGAGCTCTTAGAAAAAGAGGTATGGTGCGAGAATAATCGGGAGAGCTCGCGCGCCGTCGCGTGATATTAGCCGTGCAGGACCCTCGCGACTGGTTTTGAAGCCGAACCGGCTATCATGAGAGGGGCCTTGGAAAGCACCAATAGCAACACTACACATGCGTTTTTTCTGTATCAATACAACTTAAGTATTATCTTAAGACCGTATACGTACTGTTTAAATTTGTTAAGCGTAATTATATATTTGTCATATGTGTCTTACTGATAGCGGTTAAGGGAATTACTGATAGCGGTTAAGCGAATAAGTGAATGTTAAGTGAATGTTCTAATTACAAACCTTACATCCTTCTTACTTATTTCTGTTTGCTTTACAAATAAAAAATAAGTAAAATCGTTAACTTTTTGTCAACTCTTGCGAGTCATTATACTTCTGCATGTCTTTCGGATAAATTATTTTCGTAACCAAAATTATTTATAGAATATAAGTCTACTTTTCATCGAAGTTTTTGCAGAATAATTTAGGCGTTGAGTTCCAGCCATCCTTAACAGTTGGAGGCTGGAGGTGACAATTTTTAACCGTCTTTAATATTATATAGACGAGTCCAGTTTAGTCCCATTGTCATCAAAACTGCTGCAGTTGCATGATGGAAACCATGCAGAATTGAGGAAACTCCTCAAAAAATTTCAGGAACGCACGTAGTTATTTCGGTGTTTTCTATTATAACTCGTGTAAACACCCGCAAATCACAAATTCGGTGAAGTAGATTCGATGATGAAGACCACAGATGACTTATGGGCCACCTCAATTTTTTATGTACTTAAGATTATATATAATTTACTTTAAAATCCAAATTTTTAACCAACTTTGGGCCAGTACTTCGCCAAGAAACATACATCACTTCTTTTCCACTTTACCACATGAACTGCTTTGATTATTTATTACAGAACAAAGCTGTCTCTTTGGGCCGTCACAGCTTCTGATATGATTCCGTTGAAATAGCAACGTAAATAATAATAGAATAAGTAATAGAGTAAAGGAGGTATATACAAGATGATAACTATAACATTAACTAAATTACATTAAAGCTAAGTTAAATCTAAAAAAGGCCCTCGAGGCATTGTACCGAGGATGCTGGCGGCATTTCCTCGCTGAATTGCAATGCTGATGCGTTGCGCGAGAAAGCCGCCAGCTCTTCGGTCACCAGTTACGTCAACCGATATAGAGTAAAGGTGATTCTGAGATCCGCGAGGAACCGACAGAACTCCTCGTAAATTATCGGCCCAAATACACCGGTTTTTTTTAATAATCAACGCGGTAAGAGTGGAAAGAAAACGAGGAAACGTGGCTTGGCGAAGAACTAAATTGAAGTTGGTAAAAACTTTGTTTTTAAAGAAAATTATGTTCGATTAATTTAATTGCATCAAAGTGTGTATGAATGGACAGCCATCCCATACCCAAACCTATCGCGGTTAAATAGCAATAAGGAACTGAACAGTACCTGAATGAAATGTATGCAAAACCGCAGTCTGATGTTCTATTATTAGTGTTCGTGACAGCCGCGGAGCGGTACGGCATCGACCACGCAACGATTAGGCCGCTATTCGACAAGGACATGTCATAGGTTGTAGTTTTGCATTTGCTACATTGACACGCTGAATGCAAAAATAATATACTGTGCCTAGTAAAGCCTAAATTCGGAGTATAAAACCTATAAGGGTACCTACCGTTCTTGTGTTGTTTGGGGAAGACATCTTAAAAATGTAGTAACTTTCAGTACTTATGAGGTAACCTTAATTTATAACAATGCAGGTGAATAATACGTGTCAACTATTAGGCATTTTAAGGTGGCAAACACATTGAAACTTTCACGATTCTCACTCATAATTTTTACTAAACGTGACTAAATCGCCGTCCCGCGACCAAGGATGTTGTGACACATCCGAAACGTCGGGGAACCTCTAAGAGGTAGATAAATAAGATAATTGACCGAGCGAGCGAAGGGAACGAATTTCTCTGGCTCAGCTTGGGCGAAAATTATTTCGTATGCCCGCCCGTTTGCCTCCACAGCGGCGCTACCACGAACTTCGAAAGTCGAAGTTCGTAATATATGCATCCCTGTCACTCGAGTGAGGGAGTGCGATAGAGATGGAAATACCCGAACTTCGACTTTCGAAGTTCGTGGTAGCGCCGCAGGTCGCATTTAGTAACCGATGTCGTTATTATTATTATTATTATTTTATTCAACGACGATGGCATTCAAGCGTACAGCCCGCCTGATGGTAAGCAGACACCGCAGCCCATCGACGCACGCAACTCCAAAGCAGTAACATGGGCGTTGCCGACCCTTGATATGTTTAAGGACTCGCCGTGTTGATAGCTGAAGGAACAAGTGCCCTCGCTCTCAACACAACGCATCCTCGGGAGCTCTGGCGTCCTTGCTCGCCTCCAGGAACACAACACTGCTACAGAGCAAATAGTAGTGTGTGTGTGTTTTGTCTGCAGGTTCGATGATTTTGTAGATTTTTTAAGTCAATCCAGTTTTTGAAATTAGAAAACATTTTTTTTTAACATTTTTTTTAACTGTTGATTGACCCTGGGGTCACCTGGCGCCTATTTCACTAACTTATAATTGTCGGCGAACGACAATTCTCCGTACATTACTGATTCCACAAGTAACCTAACAACCACTTTAACTTCTAGAACAAGGAATGTATGTCGAATTGTCAGGTGACAATTGTCAAGTATGTGAAATAAGGGCCAGGCAACGACAGAGCCCAAGATGAACCTCACTTAAAATGCCTTTCCTACATTTAATGTGTTTGTCCCTTCTGACGAACAAAGTGACAGACAAAGAAACGAATTATAACGCCATTTTAGTTAATTTCAAATTATTAATTTCGGGCTTGCACCCATAAGTGTTAGTAAAATACAATAAAATTTTAATCTATAATAATTAGCGAAAGAAGTGGCAGTGAGTGGGGCACATTGCACGTAGAACCGATGGCCGTTGGGGCGGAGGCGGAAAGGTTCTCGAGTGGCGACCACGTTACCGGAAAGCGCAGCGTGGTTAGGCCCCCTACAAGGTGGAGTGATGACCTGGTAAAGGTCGCGGGAGTCCGCTGGATGCGGGTGGCGCAGGACCGGTCATTGTGGCACTCTTTGGGGGAGGCCTATGTCCAGCAGTGAACACGTATTTACAATGCGTCAAGTGATCGTCATGTTTCCATATAAAAAATTACAATGACAGTTGAATTGTCCTAACACGCGTCCGGAACATTACGTGACAAACCCCTCTGCTGTACTGTACATTACATTTATCGTCCCGGAAATCTTCATTAACCGACATACGAGTAAAAGCGACGTGTCATCGCTATCGGGGATCATATGACCGAATTGCCGTATCATGCTACGATCGGCTATTATCCGGATCCGGGTCGGCCCGTACAAAGCCGGATATCCGGGTCACCGATGAAGTAATGAACGTAATTGTTATCTAATAATCGTATTGAGGGTGATAGTGGTAGGGCAGTATGTATGGCTTATGGATTGTCGCGGGACACTAAAAGTGGATTACACTAAGTTTAAATGGGTAATTTTGAAGCACAACACTCAAAAATATAAATACGCAACGTCTTTAGGGTCACGCAGTACTCGAAAACGTTGCGACTGATTTACAATCGTTGCAAACCTAACGCATCACCAACAGCGAATACGGCGAATCGTCAAATGTCAAATTACAGAAACGAAATGAAGATTCATATTGACTAATGACGAATATACTGAACACGCGCGTGACACCTATCTGGTCGCGAACACTACATCCGCATCGGCAAAAACTCCGCATATTTTTTTGGCGGATGCGACATCTGCAACATCCCTGCTAGGGAAAACTGGTTGAAAAAAATTTTTTTTTTTTTAGAATGTAATTTTATTTATTGAATAGTATTATGGGAATATTTATAACTAAAGTAAGCCTATATTATAACCAGGTCCCCGTCATTGGTTATGGTGCCCAGAATGCTGGCAGCGTTGCCTCTTTGGATTGCTAGGCTAATCCTTTGGCCAAAATAGCAGCCAGCCCTCTGGTCGCCGGAAGTTTGGACGAGCCGCTCCGAAAGTTCCTTATATAGGGCTTTCGCGCCCGGTCCCCACGGCCCCAGAGTTTCCACCCCAAACAACGCAAACATGTATCCCTCACCGAGCACAGCATATTTGCGCCGTTTGTGTTGCTCTGCTGTGGTCGCCGCAGCTCCGGCTTTAGAGGAGGTCGCTTGGAGATGGGACGGGGCTAGCGTATCAACGCAGGTAGCGTCCCACACAAGAGTCCTCCCCTGCTTCCATGGAATGAGCGTAATGCCGTCAGGGCGCTTGCCATCGTCACGTGCGATACCGTTCGGCTCTAAAATGGCCGGCACGCTAACGGAGGCAAGAGCCCTACGGATGACGTCATTCAAAGAGGCGTGGCGGGAGATGCGGCCAGCACTCTTCTGGCAGGACAGGCCGTGGTGACCTAAAGAGTACATACATACATTTTTGTTTGAAATAAAAGAGCCACCTATGCCATGCGCCACGCGTAGCATAATTTACAATCGATTGATACCTCATTCATCATACATTTAAGCCTCTCAGACTGGCGCGGCCCGCGGTGGCGGCTAGTCGTTACTGTTATTAGGCCGCATGTATCTGAATCATTTGTAGTATAGGTAGGTACAAGTGGCCGCCACCGCGCCTACCACCGCATGCTACGGCAGTCTTTGAATGCCTTTACTCCGTTTGGTTTACCTTTATAACAGGGCTGTCTAGCTTGTCTATGGCAGTGGATAGTGAGGATGGTGACACGATAATCCACAAGCTCAGAGCGAATACTGCACCGCACGCCATCTAGAACAAACCAACAATTTAACATTTTAACCCTGTAAAATGCGAACACCAAAAGGTGTCGTCAGTTGTCTTGTCCGCGGCGCCAAGAACGACTATAGGTTAAATTTATTAATTTTAAATTGATGCGTCAGATAATGCTGTTTTTGTTATTTTCTGAATGATGTTCTTTTATTTCTTTTCAGATTATTTTAATTTTAATTAATTTAAATTTTGATTACTATATATAAAATAGTTATTCTTCACATGTACACTACCAACTAAGGAAGAGCAGTGCCTCTTAGCTCTTAGCACAGGTATTGTATACTCCCCCCTTGCGCGGAGGGGGTTACGGGAGGAGTTATCCCCACATAACCCCCCACTATGGCATTCCCCGGGCCGGGGGGTATGTGTAATGCATTTCTCCTGCGTCAAAAAAAAAAGGTATTGTATACTTAAAAAGAGGCACCATCAAATTACAATTGTCAACCACTCTGTGACTGAATAAATGATTTATTATTATTATTATATATGTCTTTCCCGTTCACGGGACAATGATGTCCCGGACCTTTGGGAGGCGTGCGTGGAGCTAGGTACCTACAAAGTACCAACTGAGCCAACACGTAGAGGCCCTTTTGACAATTTAATGAAATTCAAGGAGTACACCGAGCGGATGCTGTCCCTGCCCGTGTCATGGGACGCACACAGAGACAGCACCCGTTGGGGTGTATAGGGACTATTGATGGTTGATGGAATCTAAATAAAACGGGTTATTGGGTTGAAATGCTGGACTAGTGGCTGGGCTTATGGGTGAAACATCGGACGCCTGCCTAATAAAACTGTTTCAATCTTTATCTCTGGCAGACGGTGACTCGCTAACTGCTAGATGGGCCCCTATTAATAGCGACATTAAAAAATGGCCTAAGGGCAACACCGGTCAGAGAGCTGGGGGGTAGAGAGGTGGCACTGGACTTTAAACATATAGCCAACTCGCCACTTAGGTGTCCACATCTACCCTCGAGCGACAGCTCTTGCGACTCCACTCTGGACGGCCAATAAAGGCAAGCCAGAGGCGGAGGGCCTGTCCAACCAACCACCCGATCGGCTCAGCCTGACCACAGGACACCCCCAGGAGCACTCAGGTACGTAGGGTCGCTACTCCCTAACAGCCCGCCACAAGGTGCCTTACGTTGACTGATTGCACCAGAAATCTGGTGGGCGATGGGGCCGTCACATCCCTACGCCAATTATTATTATTATTATTATAGGTGTTATGGTGGGTGTCAAAGCACCGCCAGTCTTCACACGGGGGCAGGACATGGTGGCAGCACAGTACTGCTACTGTTTGCTGTTCTTTAATGAGTGTCTTCTATCTACTGTCTACTGTTCTGTGCGTTCAAAAAGTAGCAGTACTGCGCTACCCACTGTTCTGCCTCACTGTTCTGCCTCACTGTTCTGCCCCCGTGTGAAATCGGTATAAGGTTTGTATTTGCTGTCTTGTGATGTGACAATGATGTTGGCGTGACACTGTCTCTGATGTCTTGATTGGCGGTGAATAGGTTAAACTCTGCCTCTGGTGACAAACATGCCTGATGGTAAGTAGGTACATGGACAATTGTGCCTTCAGAGGAGTCATAAGCGCTTTGCCCGTGTATCGATTTGAGGATTCGTAGTATTGACAGCAAGGAACAAATATACAGGTTTAAAAGAACTCTCTCAACGCGGTGCAATTTCGGGAGATTTCGAGATGGGTGACCATAATTACCATTCACCACCCAGAAATGAACGGGCATAATTTTACACAGCTGACAAATGTCACTATTCCTTAAAGGAAAACTACGTTTCGGAAGCTACATAATATGGATATATGTAGTTAAGAGATTTTTACAATTTTTTATTTAACTTGCCCTGTTAGTATGTGACAAATCTTGCGAGTTAAATTTGACCCACTTCCCGGTGACCGATTGAGCTGAAATTTTGGGTATAAGTATAGTTAGGATTACAATTCAATATTATGGTACCATCGAGCTGATCTGATGATGGGAATTCAGTACTTAACCGACGTAACCCCGTTGAGTTTGGGCTCGTTAGAATAGTCTCAATGAGTAGTTGATGACGATATAGAGAAAAGTACAGTCGGCAATAAAAGCTGGTAACTAAAATGAAATTTTTGACAGAAACTTATTTGGGTGTAGTCCACATACTTATTTAAGTAAAGTAAAGTAAAGTAAAAATTTATTTCAGAGTAGATACATTCACCTATTATGCCCATACAAAAAGCAGTGGCTCACGCTAGGCTAAGCCTGTCCTGTGACGCCACATTATTAAATCATGAAAGTGCATCTTTATCATTATTATTGAGTACAATTAAAGATAATTTAACATTAGCATTAACACAGTTATTTACATATCCGATAACACATCATGGTAATGCATTAAATAGTATTTGAAGTATAAAAAAAAAGTAAGGTCTATCAGAACAAGTGTGTGTGAGTATGTGTGTTGGTGAGAGTGAGTATATTTATGTGTGTGTAAGTGTGGTGAATGTGAGTATATATGTATGCTTATGCAGGGCTGTTCAGTAGATTACTCGTAGTATGTTTTCAGTTTCTCTGTATTCCAAGCCGTTCAACCATTCTCGGACGGTTCGAGCGGAGCCGCCGTGCCGAACGGACGCACGGACCCTTACCGTCCTCTGTCATTGTTTCTCCAAATTGCATAAATAGGCATCGCCAGATGTTCTAGTAAACGCTCGCCGCGATTCCTGTCGGAGCCTAACCACGATATATCCGCTCCGATACTCGTATATACATCTCGCGATATATACCGGTCTACACAAATGTGCAGTGCGTCCATATATTATATAACAGTGAGTGCGACTGATGTGAGGGTGGTGCAAGTCTACGCCAGCTACAACGACGCCCAAGCTCAACAAACAAATCCGGTGAGATCAGACCATTTTTCACTTACTGTATTAATGCTAAAATTCACAAGAATGTGGTGTTAATAGCCCATTAGAGGGAATACATAAAATACAGGACGTAAAAACAAAGAACTCCTAGTACATATTTATAATGAATAGTTAATGTATCGACGCACTGCACCCGCGCCCGCGCAGATATTTCATTTTTGTATTGTATTCGGTGTTGCTTCCTTTGTAACTTAGCAAGATTTTACGTTTGATGACAGTAAGTCAACAAACACTTAATTTATCTTATGTTACACTTTAATAAACCCTGTAATAAGCCCCTGTCTAGGCACAGGGACGCTTCGGCAGTGTCATACGTATATGTTTATAAGTAATAGTATCTAACTCGTGACGCCTACATAATAGATTCATTGATGAATGAAATCTAGATCAGTTATAAAAGTAATACGCTTGGCGCCCCTCCTAACGCTAAGAGTAGTGGATAGGGGTTAGACGAGACTTAAACGGGGTTGAAGCGTGTTAGTGCTTTAACTCACCGCAAACCTACATATATTAAAAGTAAGGAAACTTAGCCCATGATGTCCGATTTCTAAAAGAAATAACGCCGGCGACGAGCAAAGAATAGCGATACATCTGCCTCACCCTAAACAATGGAACTCAAAAACAACCGTTTCTACCTGCTCCGCGTGAATGCACTTTCTTGAAATGTCCAGATTTTATGACTGTATGTACCCACGCCACGCCAGATGGGCTCAGATAGGCGGGGGATATTAAAAACATACAGGATAAAAATGCTAGGTTCTTAAACTTGTAATAAGTAAAACACCGGATCAAAAAGAAAACCAAACTTCAATTAAACTATATGGATGCAAAAAATATCTAGCCCATACGCGAGGAGAAAAAAAAGCGATGAATGTTTATACGAGCCTCAGAAGACTGGAGAACCTTACAAAAAATACGAGTTATGCTTTTGTGACATGACGAATAGGTACTTACTCTTCTTCCCTAGGAAGATCGCTTAGCCACGAAAACAGGCAAATTAAATGCTGGCTGCCGGTCATCTCTCCTAGTGACAGTGCTTGTTACACTTTGTTTTGTTGTCCAGTGAGCAGTGTTAATATGTTGGTTAAGTTTATGTTAATAATTAATGTTGGGTCGGTGGCTGCAGCTAAAAAACAGTGGTATCGGTGAAGAGAATGTTTAGTGTGTAGTGACAAAATTTAAAGTAATAGTATCTATATCACGGATCGTTGTTGCGAGCCATATTATAACCTCATGACAACATGACAATACAACCACAGAAGCAAACTAATAAAGAGATCTTTAACAACACTGCACGAGAAATCGACGCAATGGAAGAAAGTGACTGCGAATTAGAGGAACAGGTAGAAGGATCGCCTGAATCTAGAACGGATCGCAGAGAACACCTTCAACACAAGAATTAAGACTGTATATTTATAAAGCAACGTGCATCATTTTGCGCCCCCTGGTATATCCGGCTGGTCCGGGTCAGGCTTGCCTCCTGGCTGGGTGTGGTGCCTATGTTCATGTTCATGGTGCAGTGCCAGCTCAAGACCGGTTACAATAAAATATGCCCAATACCCAACTGCCTCTACCGAGCTATTGCTACAGCTAAAATTTTCACTCACTAGAACGAAAAGAACTCACTGTTTTAGTGTTCGACTGAAACTGGATGGAAAAAAGGCTTAAAAGCTGAAACAAAAGGTAAAAGAGTTGAACATCCACGCCTCAGAAACGAAAACGGAAAAACTTAAGAAAGAAAACGCGTTATGCTCTTATTCCAAAGACGAAGACTTCTCTCCAGGATGGTCGCCGAACCACGAAAACCAGCAGAGTAAATACTCACCGCCGGTCAACTCTCCAAGTGACAGTGTTAGTGAAACTCTGTTTTGTGGTGCAGTGAGCAGTGTTCATTTTATTAATATCGTGGTTGATACTGGAATTAAGGAATTTTGTGTCTTTGTCTAGTAACTACCTAATAATAAAAAACAGTGGTATAGGTGAATTTAATAGGTCACTTGTGTAACAACACTTGTGTGTGTTGTAGTGTGAAGGGAAGAAATGTAAAGTAGCAGTGTCAGTATCACGTATATTTTTGCCAAGCAGCAAGTCCTTCACCCTCAATGATAGTTACTGGAAAATACAAGCGGTCAACATCTTAGGACATGATAACCAAATGCACCAGAGACTTAGAAAATGTCAAAGCATCAAACAGAGACAAACCAAAGGAGATCGAGAAACAGAGGCGTAGGAAACGACACAATAACAGCAAAGAGCTCAGATGGCATCGCAGCATAACTCAATAGCAGTCATTTATCCTTCTGTACATATTTACACAATTATATATCCATGCTTCCTTTCACTGGGCACGATGCTAGTATTCCGTCTGGTTATCTTCCCTCGCTCCTCATCCTGACTGCGACAGCCCCACACTCCCGTCCTGTACTTATTGGCTCACTGGTTTCTCGGATAGGTGGGTCAGTTGACCTTGCCAGGGCGGCAGAGGACGAGGCAGCACAAGAGAGAGCCCGAGTGCACGCCCTGTCTCGGAACTGGTAGTTCCGGACAGGGACTGTTAAGGTTCCCATACAACCCCGTATCGTGCCAGCGCGTGCTCTCGAGCATTGTCTAGGAGCCTCCTCGTCGCTCCCTCCCGGGCATGGCCAACACCTCCGCGTCCTTGCAGCAGAACTGCTGGCTGGCTGAGTCACCGGAACGGAACGGAACGGAACGGAACGGATTCCAAGCCGTTCAACCATTCTCTGATTTTAAATTTAGTCTGTCGGATGGTTAGAAGTTTAATGTCGCAGGCTTTGACTGCCACGTTATACAAACGAGGATGCGCAACATCTGCGAACCGACGAGCAAAGACCGAACGTACTTTTGCCACTGGTATTGCGAAGATTCTTGCTTCTAGCATGCTTTCGTAGTCGTCAGATAATAGGACTTGTTTATGAATCTTGCAAACGGTTACTAAGATATAGAGCTTGCCGACACTCAATACCTCAGCTTCTTTATATAGGAGTGTGGTTGGAAACTGATGTGGCTTTTTAAGCATTACTTTTAGTATTGCGCGCTGTGCTCTTTCTAGGGTGATTAGGACTGTGGTGCCAGCTGATCCCCATATCGGTATGCAGTATGATATGACCGATTGGCATATTGCCAAGTAGATTGACCGCAAAAGTTCAATGTCCGCAACGTCTCTCAGTTGTTTCATCACCATGATCAACTTCCTAACTCTACCAGATATGGCTGATATGTGGTTACCAAAGGTGAGTCTTTCGTCCAGTGCAATTCCTAGGTATTCAATGGTAGTGACTCTCGTAATGGTCTTGCAGTAGCATTGCCTAGGTTCTTCTGAAGTCTCAAAGTTACACGTGTGCACTTGTATGGGTAAATTACATGTAGGAGAAGAAGCATCCGTCTTGTGAAAGCAAAGGAATTTCGTTTTATCCGAGTTGAGAGTGAGTAAATTTTGGTTTAGCCACTTTGCAACCACTGACATATTTTTTTTCGACTTCAGCAAGCAGGCTACCCCATGAATTACTACTGAAGATGAAGGTGGTGTCGTCGGCATAGCATATTATCTCAGCCTTGTTTAAATCCAGTTCGCAAATATCATTCAAATAAATTAGGAATAGCGTAGGTCCGAGCATGCTACCTTGAGGTATGCCAAAAGGCACCGATTTTGTAGTACTGACACATTCTTCTACTTTTACTACTTGCGTTCTCTCTTGTAAGTAGCTGCGGAACCAGTCCAGTGCTAAGCCCCTGACACCAACGTTCTGCATTTTCTGTAGAAGGATGGAATGAGAGACGGTGTCAAAGGCTTTTGCCAAATCCAAGAAAACCCCGACGCAGGCTTGCCCTATGTCGAGAGAAGATGCGACTGATCTTGTCAGGAGAGAGACCGCGTCCTTCGTGGATCTGCCTCTCCTGAAACCGAACTGACCCCTATAAAGTAGATTATTTGATTCAAGAAAACCAACTAGACGCTTACTGACGACCTTTTCCAAAATTTTCGAGAAAACACTGAGAAGAGATATCGGCCGATAGTTAGTTGGGTCCTGTTTACTTCCTGATTTGTGAATTGGAGTGACCATAGCCGTTTTCCAGATTTTTGGGAATACTCCTGATGATAAACTTAAATTACAAATTGAGGTCAGAGGCATTAAAATTGCAGCTTTAACTTCTTTTATTAGAACATTTTCTATCTTGTCAATTCCTGGAGCACTGTATGGCTTCAAGTTAGATATAATGCAGCCTATTTCATAAGGATCAGTTGGCTGCAGAAAGAGTGAATTCAATTGCAAGCTGGGCGAGACTGCTTTCGACGCTAGATCATATTCGGTTGTGTTTGACTTTTCCAGGATTAGGTTTGCAAGTTGGCTCCCCACCGTCGCAAAAAAGTCATTACACGAGTTGACTGATTCCTCCGGCGAGTTCAACATTTTTGCTAAAGCTGAGTTTTGGTTCTTAATGCGGTGCGAGTATGTTATGTCCTTAATGCATTTCCATAGCTTATTTGGGTTATTATTGTGTTTTTTCAGTTCTTGACTGTCGTAGTTGTTTTTGACTTTCCTTATGAGATCCACGTAAAAGTTTCAGTAGCGAGTGAAGATCAATTTCAGAGGTGCGTCCTGGGGAGACTTGCGATATCTTGCGTGCAGTTTGTCTTTGTGTGCCGCGCATCGAATTAGGCCCGGGGTCATCCAGGGGTTTAAGGTGTACCTCGAGTGGCTAACCATCTTCACGCGAGTGTGATTTTTGACTACTGCAGACACAATCGATGAGAAGGAGTCGGCGGCTTCATTCACGTCTGTGCTCTCTGTGATTACCGACCAGTCCTTTTCCTGAAGTTCCTTTAGTATATTTGCCCTCCATGAGTCCAGTTGTGTTCGAAGCCACAGAGTTTTGAGCGCGTTTTCGTTTCCCGAAATAACTGCCGATTTTCATTAGTAAGTCGGTCGTTTACAAATATCTTCTGGATGGGAGTAGCTTGTATAATGTCGGCCGTTGTGAGGTTTCGCCGGGCTTTGGCTGATTTTATAAACTCATTCCTCTTTATCCGACGAGTGAACCGTGCGACAATCGGTCTTGGAAAGTTGATTGCATCCGAGTTGCTTGTCCCGGCGTCGTGGCGAGTGTGTAACCGCTTGAGCGGGCCTGCCCGATATACACTATCCAGGTCCGACTCTGATAGTTCCACGCCTATTTTATTAGCCATCGTGAGAGGTATGTGGCCTAAGTTCTCGCTTTTAGATTCTGGAATACCTTTAATTTCAAGCTCATTTTGAAGTTGGGATTGCGACTGCGAGTTCAGGAGATACTCGAAGCGGAGAAAGGATTATGCGATCGATTACACAAACGCGATTCTTCCTATTCGTGATTCCCATACAATATGGATTCCACACGATTGCAGTTTACTACATTCGTGATTCCGTTACTTTATTTTAACGCAATCGGGATTCTTCCTATTCGTGATTCTACACAATATGGGTTCAACGCAGCTGCAGTTTACTACTCTGTCCCTCTACCCACCACTAGGCTACCGTAGTATAAATGATTTAGATCAGACGCTATTAAGATGAAACGCTATTAATGTGTAAAAATAACAAATGAGAGGAATTACGAATGTAGTAAACTGCAGTTGCGTTGAGCCCATATTGTGTAGAATCACGAAGAGGAAGAATCCCGATTGCGTTAAAATAACGGTTGTGTGGAATCACGAATGTAGTAAACTGCAATTGTGTGGAATCAATATTGTATGGGAATCACGAATAGGAAGAATCGGGTTTGTGTAATCGATCGCATAATCCGCGAGAAACGGTAGATTTAAGCGTACTAATTTCGTCTTGTTTGTTGTTTTCATTGTTCTTCATGAGCTCGATCATCTGAGCCTTAAGACCTTCATTATCTTTTTTTAAGGTATTAATTTCATCACTGCATACCGTCAGTCGATTTTGCATTTCCTCGTAACGATCGCTCATAAAACGGACACTTTCTAAAAGTTGCTCATTCGTTGCCTTAATGTCCTGCATTTATGTCTGTATTCGCATCTTAGCTGTAAGTCTGTATTCGAGGGTTTTGTACCAAGACGGCACTTCGCTTAGGTCAGGCCCGTCGGTGCTAAGGTCTTGCGCTTGCAGCGGTGTAGTTACCGCCTTTGGTCTCCGAGTGATATTATTAATTTCGTGTACCCCCGACCTGCGTGTACTGCACCTGCACGTAGGACAGATCCACTCTTTTTTTGCATTCGCCGTCAATTTTTTATAAGTTTGATCAGAGAAGCCGGCACATGTGTGTTTGTACTCAAGATGACAATTTACATTCGAACATTTCATGACATGGATCGCCTTAATCTCTTCACGGCAACATTCACATTGCCTCGGAGTAGGCCCGGTGCTCTTCTCTGTCTTCGGCGGCATATTGTTTGCAAATTATCAATTAAAAAGAATAGTGGGTATAGTTACTTGTAGCTTCAAAACCAGTCGTTGAGACACTGGCCGCCCGTACGTAGGCCGTAAGCGATGGTTCTCGATACACTCCCGGCGAGTTGCCCGTAGAGACAATCAAGCTCACTAAAGTCTCTTTTGCACCACACTTTCACTTCACCAGCGCCCACTAATGTTCTATCCACTAACTGTGTCCGATATCACTCCGCCAGTACTGGCGATTTCCTGGCGCTCTGTGGCGACCGATGGCACTCTGTTGGCTGCAGTGGCGACGTGGCGAGGAGTGGCGCTGGCCACTGGCGGCCCAAAGGCTCTTCGTCGGCGCTCACCGGCGACTTGCTGGCTGCTGGCGCTCTGTTGGCCTTTTGGTGGCTCTCGGTGGGGACAGACCAAGGCGCTTTACTGGCGTTCTGTGGCGATGGCGCTGGCCACTGGCGGTTTCCTGGCGCTCGGTGGCGGCCGGTGGCGCTCTGCTGGCTGCAGTGGCGACGTGGCGAAAAGTGGCGCTGGCCAGTGGCGGCCCCAAGGCTCTACTTAGGCGATCACCGGCGACTCGCTGGCTGCTGGCGCCCTGCTGGCCTTTTGGTGGCGCTCGGTGGAGATGGCGCTGGCAGACCAAGGCGCTTTACTGGCCTTCTGGGGCGATGGCGCTGGCCCCCTGGCGATTTCCTGGCGCCAGGTGGCGAACTTGTGGTCGCTGTGGCGACGTGGCGATGTAGTGGCGCCCGGTGGCGAACTTGTGGCCGCTGTGGCGACGTGGCGATAAGTGGCGCCAACTTTTGCGGAGCGCTTCCAAGAACGATCCGCTCGCGGCAACGCTCGGCGTGAGACTCCCAGTACGTCTGTGCTGGTGCTCAGACCAAGAAAAAAGGACGACAGAACATTACGAACAAGCCGGTTTTCTAGCAAGCCAAATAAGTTTAGCACACGCTCACACACACATTATACAAACAAAATGCACAAAACTCTTAAGGACGTGTCTTAATGCAACCAAGGTCCCTTATTTCGAGTTTTGTGCAATTTTGTGTACTTATGCAACTAAACTTTTCGCTTCCTTGAAATACTGGCACTTCATCAGCTGACGTTAATGACCCTCAAAGCACAGTCGATAGTAATCAAAAAGGGCACTGTTTATTGAATTTCCGTAACAATTTACCCGGTTCCATTGCTCCTTAATGTATGTAGTTAAGTGTTAGAGAATAGTGCAAGGTGATCGCGTGATAGGTCCCGTGAGAATCAATCGCCGAAGGCCTAAGTAAAGCTGGCCTTTCGGCGGCTGAATATTTCAGTGAGTCAGTGAAGGTTGCTGGCTCTGTTGGTATTACGCGGGTGTTCGTTTTCTTCTACTACCAGAAGAGCTTGAAGCAATGTCAAAGCAAAAGTTAATGTTGAGGGGTAGACGCAACGACATTTGATCCTATTTGGAGCATCCAATATGGGGCACTACCTCCTTCTAAAATACCACAGGCAACAACAACACTAGTACTAGTAGGTATTTGGTGTTGCATTCCCGAGGGGTGGCCGCGTAATGGGGTCTATGTATACATGTCATGATTTGTCAGCCCCAATTTATCAGAAGATGACTAATTGCTATCGTCTGGAGGCATGTTGCGCTGCTGATCCAACTGTCAAACGAGTTGTACTGAGAAATTGCATGCACATGTGGAAGGATTGTTACATCTGTACGCTTCACCCAATTATGACTTGTACCCCGTAACGTAAGGACAACTCTCAGTGTAATTTTTCATACGAAAAGTGACATTTAGTTATGACCTGTGTACAATGCGTTGCGTGATCGATCTGGTGGTGGTGAGTAAGGTCGTCAGAGCTCCGGATAAGTTGCTAAGTTTGTTCGATACGAAGTTAGATCGTTCAATCTAAGAACGGTTACCTACGGGCTAGTGACGCGCAACAGGCGCGCGTTCCAATCGTGGCAGAGGGTCACCGTGTGTAACCACTCTAAGATGCTCTATACTCCTGCATATGCTATTGACACAACAAAAAAGAGTACCTTCTTTAATTACCCACCATAACGACGAAGTTTACGATAAGCAGCATCGCCGCCGCTAGTTTCGAAGTTCGTCCGGCCTTGCCGCCCATTCTGTGATCTTCTGAAACAAGAAGTAGAATAGAAGTATGTATAGCACTGCTAGGGAATGCAATGTTGAGCTTATAGCTGTAGCTGAGAGACTATATCTTGGCAGGAGATCTCGTGTATTGGAATCGAAAAAGATTTCAGTCACATCATGCTATTTTTTTCGCTAGTGTGGGATTTCTTTTGTTTCTAGCTGTCAACACTACGAATCCTCAAATCAACAAAGGGTCGGCAGCGCGCTTCTGATTCGCCTGGTGACGTCATAGGCGACGGAGCCTGTTGTCTGTCAGGCCGTATTGCTATACCGTGCCACCGTCGTAATATTAGTAGTAGTATTTTTGAAGTGAAAACTTCTTTAGCGACGCTGTGCACTTTTTGGGATGGGGAAAAATTGTTAAACTCGCCACAGATTTCGATAGGTCACGTGACCGTAAGATTCGTTAGGTGAGATATTCGGGACGAGGCTTGGGGGCGGGGGGGAGCGGCAGAGACAGTTGTTGCTCGAGACACGTAAAGTGCATCAATCTGCATGGCGCTTAGGACATTTTTCTCACGGCCATTTACTGTGCGCGAGCCGCGACGGACATCAGAGACAACAGAGTTAAGAAACTGAACCTTAATTGTAGTGCGCCAGGTCAAAACATCCTTTAACTATTTCGTGTGCAAACATTCAAATCAAATCAAAATATTTTTATTCAATATAGGTTCCTATTACAGAACACTTTTTGAAGGTCAAAGTTCAATACATTTAACAATTAAGCACATGTTAGCTTACAAACATAAATGCTGTTATAACAATGTCAAAAAAAATATAATTATCATTAGGTAGTCAGGAATTATATAAAACAAAGTCAAAATTAGAGTATATGTCAGTTCACAGCGAGAAATAAATAATATAATAAAAATATTTAAAGTCATTTAAAGGCGTCATTATCACTTAAAAAATCGTTTATCGTGTAGTAGGCCTTGCAAACTAAATGGCTTTTTATAAACAACTTAAACTTATTTAATGACATACCTTGTACATTTTTGGGAATTTTGTTATAAAAACGCACACAATTGCCCATAAAAGAAGAACTCACTTTTTGCAGACGATAACGAGGCACGGCAAGTTTATCCTTATTTCTAGTATTAATTGAGTGACGGTCACTATTTAGTTTAAATAATGTAGATTTCGTTTTACATACATAACAATTTCAAAAATATATTGAGAAGCAAATGTGAGGATGTTGATTTGCTTGAATTTTTCTCTTAATGAAATGCGAGATCCTAACTGATAAATAGCGCGAATCGCTCTTTTCTGTAATACAAATATGATCTGGATGTCAGCGGCTTTACCCCAAAGCAAAATACCGTAGGTCATTATGCTATGAAAGTAAGAAAAGTAAATAAGCCTTGCTGTCTCAACATCGGTGAGTTGCCTTATTTTTTTTGACTGCATACGCTGCTGAACTAAGCCTATTACCTAGCGAAGAAATATGTGATCCCCATTGCAGTTTATGATCCAGTGTAATACCGAGAAAAACTGTGCTATGAGCAAATTCAATGAACTCATCATTAAGTTTAACCTGTTCATTCTTATTGGTATTGACTTTAGAAAGACTGAATTTGATACATTTCGTTTTCTTACTATTTAAAAGTAAATTGTTAGCGGTGAACCACCCTGCAACTGAGTCTAGTGCTGCATTAACTTTATCCAAATTGGTTTCCTTTCTGCTAACTTTAAATATTAACGATGTGTCATCAGCAAACATTAACATTAACATTGATTTTGTCGTTAATACATATACAGAATGGATTGCATTACATGTAGACTCCTATAAAACTAGTGTGATATTGAGCTTTTAAGGTTTGTCTGTCTTTTTTTATTTATTATAAACATGCAGACTCGTAATATTGATAATTACGAATAAATGAATATGTATATATCAAACAAAACGTCCGAAATAAACGCGCTCATTTATTCTCTGGTGATGATTATTTAACCAACACACGTTGACTACTGGTTAACGTCATGTAAGCTCTAATGATTGACGAGCGAGGGTAAACAATGCTCGCTCCAATTTTAGGCCATTTGTCATGGAGGAAGTAGGGCGGGTCACAAATGCAAGTTGGCAATACCAACATAAATCAACCAATTGAGTCAGACATCCCCTAGCATATGTTTTGTGCAAGTAACCCTACTCTAGTGGAAGTAGGTGCCGTATAGTTTTGTTAAAGACTTTTTTCTGCTTCTTAAACGGTCACCACACTCCCTGTTCGCAAGCTTTCTTCACGGTAAAATGATGAGCTCCCTGCCGATTTCGGCCACAGCGACTGCGTTCAAGGATGCTGTCGACGTTCGTGTGCTCGCATGTGACTTATGTAGCCAATTTTCTTCGTGAAGGTCGTCGCACACTTCGGACATGTGAGCACACAACGGTAAAATAAAAAACTTGCCAAGTGCGTGTCAGGCCACCCGCAGTGTGGGGTTCCGTAGTTGCCGGTCTTTCTTAGTTACCAATCGACATGCGCGCGACAACTAAATGGTTGCGTCGGCCGAATTTGTACTGATAAAAAGTTGGTAACTAGTAATGTCTACTTAGCCGTGACAGTTTTCCTTTTAAATTCTTTTTATACAAATAGCAGCCATTTAGCCGGCAGGGGTGGGGACACTTGACTCTACCAAAATTTGGGCTTTAAAGCCCGATATCACACAAGTGGACCACTAAGTGGAAAAATAGTTTTCAAAACCCATAATATTTTTGAACAAGCTATCCAACGATACCCCACACCATGGGTTTAACGATTAAAAAAATGAAATCCCCGCTAGACGGACAGACGGACATGGCGAAACTGGGTTCCTTATTGGAGAGTACCTATCACATAATTTCTGTGCACTTTTGTTTCGAGATCTGACAACTCGGCTGACGGTGCACGTCTATCCATACGTCTATCCATAAACTGGGCCTAAATTGTCGCGACTTTTTTCACTTTTCCGCCCTAGGCGTGAAATTGACTAATAACTGGCAGATAAGCGCAAAGTTAGCCGTGGGTCGAGGCCGAGCACAGGAAACAGGAAATAAGGGGAATGCGACTTTACGAAACTTCGCGTTTAGTGGAGATGACTTTCAAAGTAGAACAGAAAAATAGCCACAAAAATAAAGTATTTAGATGCTGAACAATAATTATTATGAAAGTATGTAATGTGGTAGGCAAATTTCATGGAAATTACTGAAAAAGTTTCTTCTACAGACAATAAGGTATAACATAGTATATGGCATGTGCACTCTATGTCAAAGCAATAAAAAAAACACAAATTAAACGAACGAACCAAGTTTTCCGTTTCTGCTTCGGCTAAAAATCTTTCGTATGTCCGGCTGTTCTCTTCTGTAAATAGTTGCATTTATCAACCGATTCTTGTGAAATTTTGTGAGTGCGTAAATTTTTTTTAGGGTTTTCAGATCACCGTTTTTTTTTTCAAAAATTAAAATTAATCAAGTTTTTTTTAGCAATTCGCAAGTTTTCACTTCTGCCGGCCCTTCGGCCACTTCACCCTGAGTGAAACTCGGTCTTTTTAGGGTTCCGTACCAAACGTAGTCAACCCGCTGGTAAATAACTGGAAGTGAGTGTACCTTTCGCCGATAAACGTAATGTTTGGCGAAATTGAATCGAATGTAAATCGTACCATAATTTTTTTTCTGAAGAATAAATTAAAAAAAAAAAAAAAAAAAATGGTAACAAAGGAACCCTTATGGTGCGACTTCGTCCGTCTGTCTGTCTGTCACAAAGTGAAATATCTCACGAACTACTCAAGCTATCCACTTGAAACTTGGAATGGTTATAAATGAAAGTTATCCGCGTGCATGGAAAATGAAAAATTTAAATATACATTTAATTTTTCTATAAAAACCTACGAATATGAGGAGGGGGCAAAAAAAATATTCAACTATAGGGTCAAGTGGGGTATCATTCGAAAGGGCTTGGGTTGCACTTTTTAAAGCAGTTTTTCTTTTTTTTTCTACACTCGGAAAATTTTGATCTATGAAGGAAAATGTAAAAAAAAATACCATTCCCCCCGCTTATCTCCGAAGTTATTCAAGCGAAAAATTTGAAATAATTACTTGCGATTAAGATAAACATATATATTACGGGAAAAGTTTTTTTTTCCTGTATTTAGCATATTTTTTGTTTTATTTTCAAAAATCATTTCCTAGTTAGATTTGCAATTTAATCCACTTTATAAGGATTTTTTGTTTTGAAATTCCTATAAAACTATAAATAGAAGTACTCTCTATCAAATAAAACAATGATAATCGAGATCAGTTCACGTGATACACAATAATCGCTAAAAGACCAACATACATACTAAGCCGATTGCCCTTGCACGTTTGTACCAAATGGGTCCGATAGAATGGCGCTGACCCCATTCGCGCTGTTAAAATTTTTCTAGAATTAATGGGGTTGGGATTGGGACGCGTATATTTATTTTCAATAGCTGGTCAAAAAAAGATCGCGATTCAATTGTGTTGGTGTAAAAGTTACTCGTTGTTTGAAATTGAATTCTATTGTGTTGGGTTAAAATAAGTAATTTAACAAATATATTGGGACTTTTACTTTACCTTGAGTTAATTAAGTTTGCACGGAACCCTCGGTGCGCGAGTCAGACTCGCACTTGACCGGTTTTTTTTTAAATATAAAACACGCTTGTGAGTTTTGCAGCTCACAGACTCATTAGATTAAATGTTTTAATCAATAATGATGAGCTGGAGTCTGGGTCCCAGAGACCACAGTCTCGGCAGAAAATTGTGTAATAATTACTCTACTATTATTTACATGACATAGGCCTACAAGACAACGACACCAGCATAGAAAGGTGAACGAACCATCTTGAATTATAGATGTGCAAGCCACTGTTCCCTAGGGACCCGACCGGCCGGCAAATGAATTCCGGCCGCGATGCTACTCATGTTACAATACGCTGTTTTAAATAAAATATAAACCTGAGGCGGTGTAATTAGTAACATTTTCTCTGCATATCAATATTAAGGCGTCCTTTCATCGTACTTATCTTCCTCATATATTTGATTAAATCATCCAATTTCTTTAATCAAATGCACATCGGTTCATCTTGTTCAGGTGGAATACCACGTGAATACCACCCTTCATGCATTACGTAGGTAATATGCCTATTTTTACAAGTTTTTATTAAACTTGGAATATTTGTTTGTTCACTGGGCCAGCGTGGAGACGACTGCCCGTTGCCTCTCATCCATGAGAGGAGGCCTGTGCCCAGCAGTGGGACGTATATAGGCTGATTTTTTATTTTATTTTATTTGTTTGGTTGGGTCAAACCTTTCAAGCTAAGTTTGGCCAACTTCCTGGAGCCTAATCAGATTGAAATGTTGTAGATAAACTTGTGTAAGTCGGATAACTATGCAATTTTATGGTACCATAACTGGTCTTTTTGTGTAGACGGAAGGGGGCGTCCATGAATTACGTGAGGCGTTTTTAGGAAGAGAAATCTAACACATCTTGACCTGGAGCTGGTAGCAAACTATCAATACTTAACGATCAATTTAATCCATTACCATTCTTTTGGGTGTAGCCGCAATCGGGTAAAATGTTAATATTAATGTAATTCATATCCAATATGAATAATATGTTATTTAATATGTGTGTCCTTTGTGTTTGTGAATAAATGTATCTTTTCTTTCATTTTTTCTTTATTTATTATTATTTATTTGTTACTAAAAATTCTACAAAAACACTAACTACTTAAAGTCCTGCAAAACTGTTTTAACATTTTGACTGCAGGGAGACTTACTATAATATTTTTCTAATTTTCAAAACTAGTTAATAGTTCGACTTAAACATAATTCTACAGTAGTAATATGTACATGCTTTGGTAATATGTATCTAATGGTATATTTATGTAGGTATGAATAAATATTTAGGGTAAGGATTCTAGAAAATGTTTTTTTTTTAATTTTATTTTAAATACGCGTGCATTTTGTTCAAGTCTGATGTCTTCAGGCAAGTTGTTATAGATATATGGCAAACGTTTTTTTAATGTTCTATCTCCATAGTAGTTATAAACTCTTGGCACATCTGCCAGTGGACACAACCCTAGTGATATGAAGATGAGTAGTCTTTTGCAGGGTTTGCTCCCGATTGCTATGGTTGTTAGTGGCCAAAAGGTACTTATGTTTTAAGGATACAGGAAGGATTTTACAAATTTTATTATGTTTTCTATAGTCGTGTTTACAAGTTTTTTATGTATCCTATTGTGAAAATCAATCATGTTTTCATACAAAAACCTGATTTTTTTACGAGTGGAGTACATTTTCCAAGATGGCGGCCGTTCCAAGAGGTGACCCGGGGACTTTCGGCAGACAAAAACCGCTAGGGCTTCCAACGAACATTCGTACCTTTCATCAAACTCCCCGGGATTTCGTGGTTATATCGACTTTACTAAAAAGGTAACGAGCGATTTCCACAAAGCGGTAAAGTTCTGCTAGGCACCTTCGCATAGCGTTCCTTTTCATTCTCTCCTGACATCCAGCGTTTCGTCATACGCCTTCTCTGTCCGTAAACAAGGCCTTAATTGGAAGTGTACTTAGCGTAATTTACTATGGTCAACAGCTAAGTGTTTTCGAAACAGCCGTGGTTAAACAATAGCTGACCCCAATAGTCACCGCTTAGGGACTAATAGTATTGTTTACCAGACAGACATATCGAAAACAGGTACACCATTAGTATGAGTTTGTCCCATTTCTTGTTTTTCACTATACATATTTTAGAAGTGATTTCTGAGTATTTTTGTGAGTTATTAATTTTAAAAAAATTTGGAAAGAAAAAATGATTTTCACCTTACCAGCTCGAATCGAAATCGCTCAAAATCTGCGCCCGAAAATCTATTTTATCCACTAGCGTGGAAATTTATTTTCACCACCCCCTTTCTTCCCGTGGATGTCGTAAAAGTCAACTAAGGGATAAAGGGAGCAGGGCTGAACTGTATTGTAGGCGATGGGCTAGCAACCTATCACGCGATATCACATTTTGTCGATCTTTTACATTACATTTATGCTAATAGTGGTAAAGGTAAGGGTTGGGCAAGGGATCGGTCACTTTGGCACTCTTTGCCTGATCTTTCTCTTCGGCTGATATGATGATGATGATGAATAGTGGCACTGGAACATAAAGTTACATTTGCTCTTGCCTACTACCCCTTTTAGGAAAAGAGGCGTGAATCTAAGTAAACTTTATTGAAAATAAGTGAGTAGGTAGCTATAAGGTCCATATCACTTGCATTACATTTGAACGATATGATACAGGGAGAATGAATATAATGGAAAAATAAACCATCTTCGTCTGTAGCCCCCGACAGGATTCGAACCTGCGACCTTACCCAGTAAGGCGCCGTAGGTTCATGGTCTTCTCTCCCTCTCACTGAGCATAAGCGTGAGCGAGATGGAAGTGCGTGCTCGGAAGCGCGGATACAATGTTTTTTAAATTTAATTTTTTGGCCGTTTAAATAAATAAAAAAGTAATCACTGATTTCTCTGAAACATAATATTGCCGATTTTTAGAAGCCGTTTTAATATTCTTAGGTTTTATGCATAATTTGTTACGAATATTCTAAGTGTATTTTAGACCCTTTTAGGTTTATGTTCGTGATTTTTTTCTATCGAACGAAATTTTCTTAATCATGTTTCGATTCACTGATCTCCCTGAAGAAAAGCCTCAAGATTACTGTTCGTATTTTTTTGAAACCATATTATTATAAACAGACGCATTATATTGTTTCAAAAACTCTGTTCGCTTCACTTCGCTGAACCTACGGCGCCTTAACGTTAGACTGCTCTGACCAACTGAGCTACGAGGACAGTGCCGGAAGTTGTATACTTTTCAATTACATTCCCGCTAGGACTAGCACCCTCTCTGTATCCTCTTGAAAGACTCATTCACAGCCTTGCATTACATTTACTGTTTTAACCCAAGCACTTTATTTTCATTAGTATGGGAAAAAATGGAAATTTGGAAATAATTCATAACAGCAGCTTTTTTGTGTGTAACTGATATATTATCATTTTAGTAGTTACGTAGACTCAAAATCCACCAAAATATTAGTCGTCAAAAACATCGATATTTAATCAATTCCTGAAAAAAGAGGAAAAACATTAATAGTTTTTTTTTTGGTTTATTTACAGAAGCTCTTCAAGAATAATAAATAAATCACACAAAAAACATAATGGAGGTGTCATTTATTTTTATATATTTACTTCGCGATGGATTTTTTTTGTGAATTCTTGGATAAGGCATCTTAGAATAACATTTGAAAATTAAACAAACAAAAAAAACGCTGTTATAAATTAATGTTTGAAAAAAACTTAATTTTCCTGGGGTATTCCCTCGCGTTGGTGAGGTGAATAGAGTCTGCCAAGCGAGTCCTGTCCACAGCATTTTTATCAAAATCTTTATATGGCAACCATTTTACCTATGAAATAAACTGTCAGTCATAAGTATCTATCATGCCGCCATACATTCGTGTTACCAGCATGCGTTTTTTTTATAATTTACCACCATTTTCCAGGGACAAGACTCGCTTGAGAGACTCTACTCGTGTGTTTCGGTCGCCACCAAGGAGATTTGGCTTCTCTTGCCTTGGATTGTGTTGTCGTAACAGTATGGGAATAGGGTGTGTTGTGTTGTGGGCGATAGGCTAGTGTTGTGGGCGATAGGCTAGCGACAGGTTAGGACAGGATAGTTTTTATCATTCAAAATCATTCCCTAAAAGGAGGTGAAATGGGGGGAGTTAGTATGGAGCTGCGATATTTATAAACGTGTTCCACGCGCACGGAGTCACGGGAAGAAGCTAAACAAGGAAAAAAATATTATGTAGGTACCTATAGTTTGAAAAAAAATATAGGGGGAAAAATTTACTGTTTAAACAACTTATTTAAAAACACTTTCCCGAATAGTTTTAGGTTGCTAAACCTACCTGTACTGTACTACTGTACCTACTACAAAAATAAAAAAAAAATAAACAGTTATTAAATCTAAAGGAAAACAGAGCAAACCTTCCTGAAACTATATGTTTTTATATTTCTTTATTTATTTTTATAGCTGTAGAACTCGTGAGCCTGATCTTTTCTTTCCAAAATAATGTATTTTCTTAATTTTATAAAACTGAATCGTCAAAAAATAAACATGAGTATATATAACTGTTGGACCTACTCACAAAACGGTTCATCCGTTTGTGAGATACGATGACACAGACAGACACACAGAAAACATATATTAAACAAATAATGCCCCCCGTTTTCGTTGGGTTTAAAAAGATTGCTTACCCTTAAACTAAATCTGATTTCCGCTACCCTAAGGTTGTATGGACGAGATCCCTCTCTAGCGATATGACCGCCTATTTGTTTGCTTCTACCTACTTGTTTTGTTTATGCTCTGTACAGTATTCTTTCATTGAGGTGTGCAGTAAAGACTATCTGCATTGTTTTGTAAATTCTTACTTTACTGTAAATGTAATGCCATTGCCAGACAAAGAATGAATTAATTACCTACTTTGGTAACGCTATCCGGAGTCAAAAGAATTCAAGGTACGCTGAGATGCATCATTCGGCGAGCTTGGGAGAAGCATTAAGGGGAGGGCGAATGCACAAAATATCACTAGATAAGATAACATAAGATAAATCCTCACCTTTACACTCCAAACTACTGCTATTTTATTTAACTATCTGATCATCACAAGTGTTAAAAAGTGTAACGTGTTCGTGTGTATCTTTACTAGAGTAAAAAAACCGCGGCAAAGTTTTTGGTAGTGAAGTCTACCACTCGCGCACGGCCGGTGTTGGGGGTGTCTCGGCGAGTACTGAAGTTCCTGAAAGGTGGCTGCCGCCCTGTAAGTAATGCTGGGGAAAATCAGAAACGTTTCATATCTTCTTACAGCGTGAAACATTCAGGATTTACTGTCTAGCGGCACAAATGGAAATTCGTCAGCTGACCATTTTGAAAATGGACCAAAATGAATATCATCCAAAGCGAATTTGGTGAAAATTTTATTGTGCCTATACTTTTTTATGACTATTAGTTTGCTATTCATAATGAATCTAGCTAAAATGGAATTTTCAGTGTGAAATAGGTCCATATTTATGTAAACACTTGCAAAGTGAATGTTGTCTCATATAAATTAATATCAAAATTTTATATGAAAATCGAGTTCGTACAGAATTCACATGTCGTGTGAGGTATTTCCGATTAGTCATATTTTTGGAGTGTTTGTAACTTTGTAATTCCATATGGACGTATTTCTTTCGAACTATATCAACTATGTCAATTTTACTTTAGGATGTAATTACAATTTTCGATGTCGAGGATTTAAATTGACATTATTCTGATTCCACCAGTAATTTCGAATTGTACTTTAATTTTCTATTTGTGCCATTTCAGGTTGAGAAAACATATGTAATAAATCTAAACTCTTAGTTATCACAGATTGTGACCCTGTGAACTGTGAAGAATCGCTATACAAATTAAATGAGGAAATTAATTATGACAAGATAATTTTCTCGACAAATTTTCCATGTTTAATAGTTATTCTGCTTTTCGGGGCCACGGAAAATGCAACAAATCCGTATTCACAATGACTAATAAATGGTGTGCCTAAGGGCCTATATAAACTGCGTTTTTACAAAAACAGCGTCGACGGCGCGCTTAAGAAACGCAGCCTTCATAGACCCTAACACGACTCTCACGACGCCACCGTAGCCTAGAGTTTCAAGCATGCCGTTGTCAAACTGTGGTGCTGAGTTCGAATCCCGGCTCGTACCAATGATTTTTTTAGGAATATATGGGTATTTACCGTTAGCTTTTCGGTGAAGGAAAAACATCGTAAGGAAACCTGCATATCCGCGAAGAAATTCATAGGTGTACTAGGCCAGCGGGAGGACAACTAGTATTACCCGTACCCTGTCATCCATGAGAGGAGGCCTGTGCCCAGCAGTGGGACGCATATAGGCTGATATAGGAATTATTGTTATATATATTCTCAACAATACAACAACAACACACAACTTCTTTAAAACAATAATGGAAGGAAACATGGAAGACCACGACGCAGTTATATAGACCAAATAAAGGAAAAAGCTGGTGTCGTGTCGTATCAACAAATCAAAGGGCTGGCGTACGACAGAAAGAAATGGAAAATACTCCACCGACAAGAGGATAGCTCTTAAATTAATGATGGTGATGATATTCTCATAAGTTGTTTACAAAACTCGATTCAAATATGCAGCCCGGGCTTCCCTAAAAGGCGTCTCAGAACTATCCGAAATCCCAATAAATATCCGAAGTACGTCATTGTTTACATTAAAAACAAGACTAGTAATAATATCAAAGTAATGATTGTCATCCGTCTTCATTATTGTCGCTCGCTCAGGACTGTCAACACGGGAGATAAGTTGAATTCCAGACTTTTTATTAAAAAACATTTTTCTATAAAATTCGAAATAGATAATGTATCGTTTTTTGGTGTGGGCGTTTTTCGGTGAGTATCAGATTACTTATTCAATTATTTTCGTAATTTGTTAATATCAATCAATCAACCGTTTATTTGTAGAACATAGGTGTACTTTGGTAAGTTATCAGTGTTATTAAATACAGTATGTGATTCACTATGTTATGTACAAAAACAGTAATAAGATGTAGGATTAGAAGGTTTCAATGAATAATAATTTTTAAATGATAAATTAGACGTAATAAAATAAAATTGAGCACTTTGAATGTAATGTAAAAAAACATCAATTGTTAAAACTGTCATCAAGGTATAAATGAAATAATAGTTATTTATGATACAAGTGCGGAAAGTTGGTAATTCCCAACGAGTGACGATCACCAAAAACACGACCGTCAGGGAGTGTTTTTGATCGACACGAGTTGGGAATTACGAATTACCTATCCGCACGTGTATCATACAAAATTTTACAATGCATCATGCGAGGAAATTAAAAATTATCCAAAAAACTTGAAATTTGAATTGTCATTAAATCTCATTCTCGCACGCGTGTGGGAATTTTGGCCCGAAATCCATTCCCGCACGGCCGCCCCCCGGCGCGCCGCGCCGTGCCGGCATGGAAGGCTTCCCGTGTTCATGTTGACCCATGTAAAGGCGCACTTTCAGAGCAAGTGCATTGTAAATGAATTTTATTCTGCAAGTAAGCCGTAATGGTCAAATTTCTACCAGCGTTTCTGAAAAAGAAGTCGACTGTTAAGGCGCCGTATAGGTCGACACATGTAAAAAGAACCCTGGCGGCCATACATTTTATATGGCCGCCAGGGCTCTTTTTACGTGTGTCGACCTATAGGTTCAGCGAAGTGAAGCGAACAGCGTTTTTTAAACAATATAATGCGTCTGTTTATAATAAAATGGTTTCAAAAAAATACGAATAGTAATTTTGAGGCTTTTCTGCAGGGAAGCAATCAGTGAATCGAAACATGATGAAGCAATTTTCGGTCGATAGAAAAAAATTACGAACATAGGTCTAAAAGGGTCTAAAATACACTTAAAACATTCGTAACGAATTATGAAAAAAAGCTAAAAATGACAAAATTGTTTCTAAAAATCGGCAATATCATGTTTGAGAGTTGAGAGAACTCAGTGATTACTTTTTTAATTATTTAAACAGCCAAAAAAAAAAAAATATGATATCCGCGCTTCCGAGCACGCCCTTCCATCTCGCTCACGCTTATGCTCAGTGAGAGGGAGAGAAGACCATGAAGCTACGGCGCCTTAAGAACTGCACTGTTTCGCTGGAACAAATTCAGTGTAATTTTTGCCAAAAAAATTATTACAATATTATATTATACTAGCGGCCGCCCGCGACTTCGTCCGCGTAGATTTTTAATGATGACAAAGATATAAAATAGGTAGGTAAGTGAATTTTATTCTTAGTTAAAATGGTCTAGACATATTACATTTCAAACAGTGGCAGACACTGATATGCGATCAGATTACGGGAATTGTTTGCAGAATACTTATTCCGTCAGTTACCTGATGCTTTAATCTGATTTTAATCTTTGGCAAAAATGACTCTGCAAGATATAGAGCGACGCATGGATTTGGAGCTAGAAAATGGGGATCTTAGTTATTATGAATGAGTTTTAAAAAAAAGTTAAATATCGTAAGGCTGTTAAAACAATCTTAAACTCAGCACTGGAAATCGAGAAATGGAGACAGGTTAATGAAGAGTATCTCTTTAAAAAATCCAGTGTTCCCCGTACAAAACCTTCAACCTTTTTTAAGCCCCATTGGGATAGAATTTTCTCAAACGCTGAAATAACTTTTTTTGTATTTTAATAAGTTAACTTTCTACAAAGTTTCAAGTCTCTAGTTCAAAAAATAATGTTTCCCCCATACAAACATTGCACCCCCATTTAACCCTCTTAGGGGCGGAATTATCTAAAACGCTGAAATTATTTTTTTTGTATCTTTATATGTAATCTTTCTACAAAGTTTTAAGTATTTAGTTTATAAATTAATGTTTCCCCCATACAAATATTGCACCCCTATTTAACCCCCTTAGGGGTGGAATTTTCTTGAACGCATAAATCACTTTTTTTGTATTCTAATGAGTAATCTTTCTACAAAGTTTCAAGTTCATAGTTCAAACATTAATGTTTCCCCCATACAAACATTGCACCCCTATTTTGCGAGATTTATTTGGCGAGAACGAAACAGACTACATCCACCGATGTTAAAGTGTGTGCTTTGCTTTCAACAATATACAACGTGTCCCAAAACTCAACGATAAGCCGGCACCAGAGGATGGAGCTGCTTCTGATTAGTCGAGTAAAAATAAGGAAAAAAATATATCTCAAAAAAAAAAAATATCTTTTGAAAATAATTGCCATAGTGGTGTCAATACTATTTTTTTACACCATGATGATTGAAAGTGGACTGTAAGAAAAAATCTTTCAAAATTGTAGGGACAAAATGAATTTTTATTATTTTTTGTGTTAAAACTACATGTATTATGGTATTTTTAAGAACTGTGTTAGATAGCAGGGCTACTTAAGTTTCCAAAAACAAAAAAAAACAGTAATATTTGAGTATGTTTTTTTTCGATGAATTTCATTTTTTTTCTGTAACTTCTAAAATAATTGAGATATATTTTTTTCCTTATTTTTTCTCGACTAATCATAAGCAGCTCCATCCTCTGGTGCCGGCTTATCGTTGAGTTTTGGGACACGTTGTGTTATGTTTTGTTGTTTTTTTATGAATTAGTTTACTTGTATGAATCCAATAAATTCAATAACTTATATCTTGACGACCGGTTAGCCTAGTGGGTAGTGACGCTGCCTACGAAGCTGAAGGTCCTGGGTTCGAATCCCGGTAAGGGCAAATATTTGTGTGATGAGCATGAATATTTGTTTCTGAGTCTTGGATGTTTTCTATGTATTTAAGTATTTATATATATTATATATATCGTCGTCTAGTACCCGTAACACAAGCCTTATTGAGCTTACTATGGGGCTAGCTCGATTTGTGTAAGATTGTCCCTTAATATTTATTATTATTATATGTCTTTCCCGTTCACGGGACAACGATGTCCCGGACCTTTGGGAGGCGTGCGTGGAGCTAGGTACCTACAAAGTACCAACTGAGTCAACACGTAGAGGCCCTTTTGACAATTTAATGAAATGCAAGGAGTACACAGAGCGGATGCTGTCCCTGCCCGTGTCATGGGACGCACACAGAGACAGCACCCGCTGGGGTGTATAGGGACTATTGATGGTTGATGGAATCTAAATAAAACGGGTTATTGGGTTGAAATGATGGACTAGTGGCTGGGCTATTGGGTGAAACATCGGACGCCTGCCTAATAAAACTGTTTCAATCTTTATCTCTGGCAGACGGTGACTCGCTAACTGCTAGATGGGCCCCTATTAATAGCGACATTAAAAAATGGCCTAAGGGCAACACCGGTCAGAGAGCTGGGGGGTAGAGAGGTGGCACTGGACTTTAAACATATAGCCAACTCGCCACTTAGGTGTCCACATCTACCCTCGAGCAACAGCTCTTGCGACTCCACTCTGGACGGCCAATAAAGGCAAGCCAGAGGCGGAGGGCCTGTCCAACCAACCACCCGATCGGCTCAGCCTGACCACAGGACACCCCCAGGGGCACTCAGGTACGTAGGGTCGCTACTCCCTAACAGCCCGCCACAAGCTGCCTTACGTTGACTGATTGCACCAGAAATCTGGTGGGCGATGGGGCCGTCACATCCCTACGCCATTATTATTATTATTATTATTATTATATATTATTGGTTTATCAATAATTTATTCATTCATTCATTCAATCAAAAAAAAAACGACTCCATTGCTCTTTGTTCACCCCAATTAGGTAACGTAACCAAATCGCGCGTGATTTGCGAGCTAAGAGTCGCGTAATTTCGGATCGCCCATAGATGGACATTTCGGTTTGCCCATACATATATAATTAATGTTTTGAGGTGTGCAATAAAGAGTATTTGTATTGTATTATATTGTATATATGAGCGGACCGAAATTACGCGACTCACATCTCTTAAGTCACGCTCGTCTACCCTCACCCTTAGGGCACATCAGGAATGACGCTAGGAGGATGGATGGACATGGACAGGAATAACAGAAAACATCATCAACCTCTAAAGTCCAGTGAAACTTTTAGCACAAATATGCGTATAAAAGATCGACCAAATGTGTGTTATTTTCATGAATGTCAATTAAGTCAATAATGAATAGTAATTTATACAGTACAGTGATTATAAAAATTCATTTCGAACGAGAATGTACCTACAGCTGTCACCCGCGCACAGTCCCTCCTTGGGCGCATAATCGGTAGATAAATGAGTTTTACTTACTTTTTCTTCATGCAAGCGTTTAGCATTGCTTTTTCGCCAACCTCTTCTATTCTCTGATTTATTTACTATGTCCCCCATAGTGAAAAACCCAAAATACGTCGCTTAGTTTTAAATTCCGTGCGTAAGCAAAAGCGACACATCCTCCCCGTCGTCGGACCCGCCGGCGCCGCCGGGTTCGGCTGTCGAGCCGAAGCAAGACTAACGCGGATAAGGGGGAAGCGTGGCGGCTCTAGCTTGAATGGGCGAAACGAGCGCGAATTTAGTTATTTCCGTTGTATTTCTAAAATAATCCATATTTTGAAAATTAAGAGCATATACGTCACGGGAAACATGACGTTTTGTTAATATTCAAGTGAAGTATTTACGCCGTACTAATGTTATATATTCTTTATTAGAGGTAACTTTGGATTTAATTTCTATCGAGGAAAGTGTATGTAATCGTATTTCTAAAGCGGATGACTTATAGAGTGAATCCTTAAATATCTTATATAGGAATAGCAAAACTAAAGCTTCAGTAATAACAATACAGCAATGTATCAAACGAACGCAATAATTTCGTAATTTCCTCGGTGCACCCTTAAGTTACTCCATAGGCCCGTCTTTTCGTTTTTTTGTGTTTTTGTAAGCACACGCTTTTTATCAGCAAATTAGGTAACATTCATACAAAATACAGATAGCGAGCCCTGACCTTTCATATCAGAATAGCTGATAATATTAAAAATCCATGTACGTCAGTAATTCTAAGCTACGGTAGCCCAGTGGTTTAGGCATGCGGCTGTCAAGCGGCAGTCGTGGGTTCGAATCCCGACTCGTGATTGAACGTGAACCAATGAGTTTTTCGGAACTTATGTACGGAATTTTTACCGTTAGCTTTTCGGTGAAGGAAAACATCGTGAGGAAACCGGTCTAATCCCAATAAGGTCTAGTTTTCCCTCTGGGTGGGAAGGTCAGATGGCAGTTGCTTTCGTAATACTAGTGCCTATGCCAAATCTTGGGATTAGGTGTCAAAGCGGACCCCGGGCTCCTTTAGGGGCATTACCGGGAATAACGCTAGGAGGATGATGATGTGCGTCAGGTAGGTAAGCTTACAATTAATAAATTGCTCGCTCAGTTTTTTAATAAATGGATTGTTAAGTTTTTACAGAGATAACAATATAACGGTGGATGTTACTTTATTTGTTTCGTCGCAATTGTCGCAAATGTGATGAAAAACATTGTGTATAAAACGGGCGTAAGAATATTGCAAATTATGGATTTTTTATCGTCATTCAACGGTATTCAACTGAACAAGAAGTGTTATCATATTTTAAACTACCTATTCTAATGAACTGTTTATTTCAAAGGAATCTTAACAAAATTTATAAGCAGGCCATATATGGCAAAACGTGGCGTAAGAGGTCGAAAGTTCTGAGATCAATGAGACGAATTCGATTGGTAACACCAAATAAATAAAATAATCAATAATGATGAATTCACTCGAAAAAGGATTAAAAACATAGACACATGGAGATCAAGTAACACAAGACAATATAAATAATACCAAAATTATAAGTGTCCAAAAGTTTTAAGAGGGGTATACTCAGTCAGAGGAGAATACAGCTGGGTTGGGCGGCATTTAATAAACTGGACGACATCCTCAAGTCCACCGAAGTTCCACAATGCCTGAAGACTCGCCTCTTTGTTCAATGTGTCCTGCCCACCATGACTTACGGTGCCGAAACATGGACGCTAACAATTGAGGCTGTGCACAAAATACGAGTAGCACAGAGAGCCATGGAGCGCGCCATGCTCGGTATTAAACAACAAGACCGAGTGAGGAATGTTGAGATCCGACGTCGCACTAAGGTGCGCGACGTTGGAGATACCATTGCCAAACTCAAGTGGAGATGGGCAGGACACCTTGCCAGGCAGAATGATGGTAGGTGGACCAAAAAGGTGTCAGATTGGTGGCCGCTTATAGGTAAAAGGAGCTTCGGCCGTCCCCCAGCTCGATGGGTGGACGATATTAGGAAGATAGCGGGTCACTTCTGGATAAGATTATAGCTCAGGATAGGGACGGGTGGCGTACTCGAAGAGAGGCCTATGCTCAGCAGTGGGCGGTTACGGGCTGAAAATGATGATGATGATACTGAGTCCCTTTTCCGCAAAACGCACCTTGGCATAAAATGATTGTCATTTACTGTTACACTCGAGACCGCACCAATCAAGCTATGTTAAAGTGGCATTGCCGCGAATGAAGAAGAACTTCCGAAGAGTTGGAACCATTCGCCGGTCGTGACATTTAATAATGGCGTAGTGGTTTCTTGGGATGCCTTTTTGCAGGCCAACAAACCATTACTATTCAATATTATAAAAAAATACTGTTTATTATGCCTTTTGTGTATTTTTATGTTTGCATTTTAGTTATATTTGTCCTTTTAATTTATATTTGTTACTCTCCGTACTCTCACCTATAATGAACCCTGCGGAAGACCAGCTGGGCAACGATTTTTGACTTTCGAGCGCTCGAAAATAAAAATAAAAGTACATACGTTTGTAGTGTCAAAATGGCCGGCACTTACTTTCTACCAATAGAATTGAATACGAGTGGTCAATACCACTCGTTTTTGAATTTACTATCGCTATTTCAAAATAGGTAGTATTTCATAATTTTTGTCAGTTTTCAAGTGAAAGAGTCGAACGCTCGAAATTCAAAAATCGGTCCCTAGCGTTGGCTGCTAGCAACACGCTGACCTAGGTCCATGGCAAAGAAAAATTGTGCTTTTTATTTTATTTATTTTATTATGTGTGTTGCGTCACGAATAAAATTCGTCGACCGTAGGTTCAATTAAGGTAAAAGACGTAGTACGATTTTTCCGGAGAGGCCGATAAAGTTTTTTTCGGACTAAATTGCGCATAACTTTTTTTGTAATTCAGCTTTTTTGGATCTGATTTCACACATAATCTTATATTTTGGTACTCTATCTACCTTTTTAACATTTATTGAAATAAGTAAGCTATTTTAGAAAATAGATGTCCCTTACACCAACGTGTTTGTTTACACGCCAAGTATTTTGTAGTCTCGTACCTTACACTAAATTGACCTCTACGCTGAATCCAATATATTTATGATAAATTAACGTAAAGGACTTGTTGAAAAATGTATGTTAAGGTATTGTAAATCAATTACTGCTTAAAAAAAAACACAAATTTAAAGTACTCGTAAGGTTATCTAAAAATTTGTAAACGTGACACAAACTCATTTAAGAGATACGAAAATGTATTGGAACTTTGTGTCGTATATTTTTTGTGTCTTTTACATGCAATATTTGTACATTATAATAGCCAATTTTTATTATTTGGCAGTAAACTACTGTAGCTTTGCTAAATTTGTTTACCTACTATAATCACACGAAAAAGGTAACAATATTTTCAACACACCTGCTCGTTAAGTAGGTCTTATTACAGCGTATTTACACTGATAATGCAGAATATTACCCATGCCGTGCCTTTTACATTACATTATCGCACTAGTGCCTTTTCATTACATATCTTTTTAAATATTAGCAAGAAGTATTAATGTTTCGAAAACAGCTAAGTAGTTATTTGCGTAAATATAAAATTCAATTCAAAATGTGATAAATAATTAAAGAATTTCATGAAACTGCTTGTTAGCTTGTTGGTATTTAAATTCAAAATTTCAAATTCAATTTCAAAATTTATAAATATGTGGCTGATTAGCTACTTTGCCGGTGCCCTTATCTCAGACTTTAATAAAATAAAATTACGGCCGCCATCTTTTAAATGGGTTTCTGTTTGTTAAGTTTATTCACAGTATTGCATTTCGTTAGTGTTGTTTTGTAAAATGTCGAATTTAGATAACGAAGAATTACTTATCGAGTGTACGCCGCCAGATATCATAGTTGAAGCGCAAAATGCGAGTGATAGTCTTTTGCCCTCAAAATCAAAAGATAAATACATGCAAGCCTACGCAAATTTCATTCAATGGAAAAATAGCAAAAATGCAAGCTCTTTCTCAGAGAACGTGTTCATGGCTTACTTTAGTGAACTGGCGAAGAGGTATAAGTATATATTCTATGTTGAAGAGTACCGTGCAGAATAAAAATGCAATTGACATCAAAGCGTACACCAATCTAACTGCATTCTTGAAAAGACGTTCAGACGGCTTTTACAGTCGAAAATCCAAGGTTTTAACACCTAATGAAGTGGAGAAGTTCATTAAAGAAGCACCGGATAATCAATATCTAGCGACAAAGGTCAGTTCCACTATTTAGTTTTGTATTCATTATTATAATATTTGTAGGCGGTATTGTGAGTGTTGATATAATAGGAACTAAGTACGATTATTATAACTTAATTATGATTTTATTTATTTTCAGGTCGCATTAATATTCGGAATTACTGGTGCCTGTAGGCGTCAGGAATTAAACAACATTACGACAAAAGATATAGAGAATCACGGAGAGATGCTACTTGTCAAAATTCCGAACACTAAAAATAAAATTCCTCGGTCATTTACTATTCACGGACCATTTTATGAAATAGTGAAAAAATATGAAACTTTACGTTCAACAAAAGGAAAATCTGACCGGTTCTTCCAAAATTTTCAAAACGGCAAATGCACGAGTCAGCCTATCGGAGTGAACAAATTTGGATCGATGCCTAGAGAAATTGCCAAGTTTTTAGGCTTACCACAGGCTGACGCTTACACCGGACACAGTTTTAGGCGGACTTCAGCTACATTGCTGGCTAATTCAGGAGCCGATATATTGACTTTAAACGCCATGGGGGATGGCGATCTAATAATGTCGCCGAGTCATATATTGAGGACTCCATCCAAAATAAAGCCGACATAAGTGCCAAAATAACACAAGCAATCCATTTGGAGCCACAATCCAAGAAGTTCTGCCCTGAACCGCGTCCTTCCACCTCATATGCCAATGATGATTTGGGATTTCATACGTTTGCTAATGATGAAACGCAATGTTCTTCTACCTCCTTTCAGAATGTTGCATTATCACCGACATTTACAGTTACCCAAGAACAAAGCAATGAAATAATTAATAATACAATTAAACATACAGTACAAATGCCTCATAAGGCGGTAGCATATCATTTCAATAATTGTACTTTTAATAACTGTTTCAATAATTAAAGTTTTTAAATAAATGTGAACTTTTATTTACTTTTCCTCGCAAGTGTGTTGAAAAACGTCGTATGAAACACGTGAGCATTGGTCATTACACTTCTCGTCTCCATTAAGCCTTCGCCTTCGGCTCAGGCTTAAAAACCGACTCGAGTGTAATGACCAACATACCACACTTGTATCATAATGTACTATTACTTACCTACTAGTATCCATAGAACTAAAATCATTGTAAGTATAACATCAATGTATAGAACTAAAAATTGTGTGTAAATGCTATGCCTAGTAGAACCGTCCTGATATGATTGTGTACGGTGCAAGAATCGCAATACAGGATAAGTATTCCGTTCTAAGTAGGTAAAGCTTTCATATACTTACTTACCGTAAAGTATATACAGTGTATTTTCTGCTATAGAATAACAAAATAATATTGTCACCATGGGCGTATTCAAAATCTTCTGTAAAAAATAAATGTGAGAATATTAACTTTAAACAGTGTAATCAAATTAAACCTTGAGCAGCGTAAAGGTACTAGCACCGTTGCTCGTAGGTTATGAGCGACGTTGAGTTTTTGAGTTGGTACTTAGTTTACTAACCACAATCACTCAGATAATCACTTTGTAAGATTGCATAGTTTTATAGGATTATTTTACTACTATCATACGATAGTTATCTATGAAATGAAACGACTAAAATTATCACAAAGCATAGCCAATCTCACGGATAGCTTAAGACAGGTAACAATGATCAAACGTACGACAATCCCGATTACACGACCGGTGAACGCACACTTATAAGACTTTAAAGGACTTTTTGTACTCGTCGATTAAAATCTGTGTATTAAGATTTCATACAGAATACTGCAACGTCACTCTTTTCGTCATTGAATAGTCTATGTTAGTTCCGAAACAACCGAAATAACTTTTTCGATACGCTCTAGACAATCGAAAAAAATTTGAAAATAGAACTTCGTATTTCAATAATATGTGTCCTTGATCCGATACAAAATTGCCAATCTATGGCGTTTCGGTACGATGCAGCGTCGCGTCGTCTGTCAAAAATCTACTTAAACTGGCTGCTGTATCCAGGGCATGAAAAAAATAAAAATAAACTACGCCTTGTGATTGGCCAATCACAGCACAGTACTGCAACATTACGGACGCCGGTGGTGTGGATTATCTATGGATTATCTTGTGTAAAAGAAGTCAGATATTAGAACTAGACGATATAGTACTAACGAAGCGATATTTAGTTTTCGTATTAATGACTTAAATTATTAATTTTAATGAACTCGTACAAAAAGTATTGTTCACAATACTGTCATAATCAAGCTTTTTAATCTCGTGGCCTAAACACGGTACTTGACTAAAAAGCTCTCTATTATAACACGATTGTGAAAAATACTATTGTTGATGCCCGGGCGCAGCTTTCGCATTATCATTCTCTCTTTCGCTCAGAGAAATACGTTACCGCATAGCAAAAGACGGCATAAAGGTAAGAGGGATATATATTCATTAGTTCTCTCGAACAAATTGGTGTAACGGACACTGTACCCAAATATAATCTAATCAAATTAAGGTAACGTTTACATTGTAAAGTATGACACTGCAAAGTGGGGCAAGGGACAACTATGAGAATCTGTGTGCCCCTTACCTTATTCAAAGTGGGTTGGCGGTGGTAATTACACCATTTAATGTTACTACTCGTATTTTAAAATAATAACCCGATACATTTTTATGATGGAGCTGATTTGACTTGGAACCCAAAAAAAGCAGTAGGGTAAGGGACATTATTTTTTAGCTAGAATTTTTTTATAAACACCATTCGAAAGAGCGAAAAATTCTGAACAAAACTGTATACTCAACTCATTTTGCGTATTTTATCAAATTTAAAATTCCAATATTAAAACGGTAGCAATAGGCATGATGACAGTAATTGAAAATCACTAAAATAGGGTATTTTCTTAGTGAAATTTTAATCATAGAATTCGAAAAATGCTCATATTTTTTTATTAAGTTAGAGATTATTGTTTATTTTGATAAAATTAAGCCGAAAAATACGGACACCCGCCATGATATGTTAAACACCAATCAGAGCGCATGACTTCACACCTGTATAAACAAATACCCATAATGGCCATTACCACAGCTTACAGAGAAAACTTACTTACTGAAGGAATAGTAAGACAGGGATAGAACCATGTTATCTGACAGCTCGTCATATGTCATTGTTTCCGCTTTCTCGCTCGCACGGCCGCGCAAGACTTGGAACATCTAGATAGCAAAAAGGTTTGCGTTCTGTTTATACAAACGTGACGTCACTCGGCACGCCATGACACTGACAAGCGTTTTAGCGCCAATTTGAAATTTAAAAACTAAAATGCTTTTTTTTCCTACTTAACTGTTATATTCTCTTGAAAATTTTTATTCGTTGTACATAATAAATGTTTCTAAACATTATAGAACAGTTTTTCAAAATGTGTCATCATGCCTATTATCTTCGTAGTTTTTTGAGATAATATATGAATAGGACTTTCATCACTAGGCATTTTTTTTGTGTTTAGGTATGTATTAAAAAGTACTTATATATTTTTATATGATATTATTTTTTATATCCATCCCATCTTTAGACATGTTACAGAGTTTTTGTTTTAAATTAAGTTGCACTGCCCACATTTTATCTGCTTTGCCTTAAGGTTGACTAGTAGAGAATGTTTAATAGCATTAAGTCCGCCTTTTGTACTATAAGATATTCTTTTGTGCAATAAAGATACACTAATAAATAAATACTCGAATTGTGGGTATGCTGACGTAATCTCTAAACCTCATTTCCCAACTGTATATATAGTTTGCTGAATTTACATTTCGGCAAAAAGCCTCCCTCGAAAACCCTTTTAAATATTTTTTGATACTTAGATATCTCATAGAACCCATTTGGTTAGGTTAGGTTTGTTTTGTAATAATCCTGTCAATTTTGCAGTTTCCGAGACAATCGGCTTTTGGCCAGAATGAATATTCCAACAAGCAATACAGTAGGGGAAATGAAAATTTAGTGATTGTGATAGGTAACCGATATCGTGACTACCCGCATTAATAAATGTTTCCCAAGATCTCACGGTTCTAAATACTGATTTGCCATACGATAAATAAATAATAAATGTTTTATTTCAGCCGCGGCACCCATACTTGCTGGTACAGCAATAAAGACTGAAGATTTCAGGTAAGAAACATTTAAATCACTGAGCACTTTATTTTTTTTTATACATCATCGTCATCAATGGTCTTTCTTCCTAATGCAGTTTAACAATGGTGATCTCACAAATGTTTACTTCGATGCTATCGGTGGGAACCTATAATTGGCTTTTTGTATTTTATCTACATAATCATCTTTATGATATAATCAATGTGTTTCTGTAACTGTTGGTTCTCCGAGTAAAAATAAATAAAGAAAACTGAGTACACTGTCAAGAAGGGACATAACGTCTTTTATAACTGTGTAAACTACGGGAGCGGCATACACGACCTATAATATCGCAAATATATAAAATAATTAATAAAGCTATTTGCGGAAATCGCGAAACGTTTGGTTGACGTAACTGGTGACCGAAGAGCTGGCGGCTTTCTCGCGCAACGCATCAGCATTGCAATTCAGCGAGGAAATGCCGCCAGCATCCTCGGTACAATGCCTCGAGGGCCTTTTTTAGATTTAACTTAGCTTTAATTTAATTTTGTTAATGTTATAGTTATCATCTTGTATATACCTACTTTAGAGAATATGAAATTATATATATTGTTGTTATAATGAAAAAAATAAAAAATTAATAAATAAATAAATATGTGGGGAGAATCTTACACAATCCACCTAGTCCGAAACTAAGCAAAACTTGTACAATGGGTACTAGACGGCGATATACATACCTATATAAATACTTAAATACATAGAAAACATCCGTGAGTCAAGAACAATTCGTGTTCATCACACAAATGCCCTGACCGGGATTCGAACCCCGGACCTCCAGCTTCGTAGGTCGTCATCTTGGCCCCGCGATTTGTAGTAACTAAAGTGTAGGTAGAGGTCTAGTTTCGTTAGACACACGCGTGACAGGCGGGGTGAGGCGCATTAGCGCTTAAAGAATAGCATCCCGTGCAGCGATGTGCCGTTCCCAGGAATATTCCCCAGGTGGGAATATTCCCATACAGGAGAACTTACGGGAATATTGAAATTGTGTATGTTTAATGTTTATACGGATGGGCGCGACTCAGCTTCCAGGTTTGGGTAGCACAAGGGAGACATAGTTCTGGTTCTTTGTTCAATAAAATGTGTGAAACCAGAAAGCTCTTTAAGTCCAGGTTGAAGTGGTGCCAAGACAACGAAGAACAAATAAAGATGGATATATTGGCAACACGGCATAAGTCTAAAGACTTTAAGGGCTTCTGGAAGCAAACAAAGAGGCTGGGATCTGGGTCGTGTGTGCCTGCTAGTGTTGGAGGGCAGTCTGAGCCCAAGCTCATAGCCGAGCTATTTAAAGAACATTTTAAGGTGGAATCTCCGTTGGGAAAGGTGCTAGGGTCGTCTGACGCTGAGGCTATGGTGGGGGATAAGTACAACCGTGTTACCGCCAAGCAAGTAACTGTTGCGATAAGGGATATGATGGGGGGAAAATCACCCGTTCACGATGGCCTCAGTGTTGAGCACCTACGTTTTGCTGGTGTCCACCTGCCTAGAGTTTTGGCGATGTTTTTTAATCTATGTATCGGCCACACATATCTTCCTCAGGAGCTTATGAAGACCATAGTTGTACCGATACCGAAAGACAAGACTGGAGATGCTGCCGACAAAAATAACTATCGTCCGATATCACTGGCAACCGTGGTAGCGAAAGTTTTTGACCGTTTGCTTGACCGTCAACTTGCTCAATGTATACAGCTGAATGAGGCCCAGTTTGGATTCAGACCAGGTCTTTCCACTGAGACAGCAATATTACGGCTCAAGCACACGGTTAATTACTACACTTCGCGGAACACTCCGGTGTACGCGTGTTTTTTGGACTTATCGAATGCATTCGATCTTGTTTCGTACAATATACTGTGGGATAAGCTCTTGAGGGAGACCTCTACTCCTAAAGAACTGGTCCATATTCTTGCATATTGGTATCATAACCAACGGAACAGTGTCAGATGGGCGGGCTGTTACTCGGAAGAGTACGGGTTGGAATGCGGCGTGAGGCAGGGAGGCTTGACCTCTCCGCGGCTTTTCCACCTGTACATAAATAGCCTGATTGATGAGCTCAGCGGAGCCAGAGTTGGGTGCTCAGTTGGTGGCCAAATTATGAACAATGTGAGCTATGCGGATGACATGGCTCTGCTGGGTCCTTCCATTGGGGCTCTGGAGATTTTGGTCGGCATTTGTGAGAGGTACGCGACGGCCCATGGTCTCAGATATAACTCCAAGAAAAGCGAGTTACTTGTGTTCAATGCGGGGAACATGAAACTCAAATTCGTACCACCGCTCAAACTTGGGGAAACTGAGTTGACGAGAGTCACAAAGTTTAAGTATCTGGGGCACTGGGTCACCGAGGACCTCTCTGATGATCTTGATGTGGAGAGAGAGCGTAGGGCATTGGCAGTTCGAAGCAACATGCTGGCTCGCAGGTTCGCACGGTGTACGAAGGATGTCAAAATAATTCTATTTAAAGCGTTTTGCCAGACTTTTTACACCTGCAGCCTGTGGGTCAAGTGCACGCAGAGATCTATCAATGCCTTACGTGTCCAATACAATAATGGTTTTAGGGTGTTGTTGGGGCTGCCTCGATTTTGCAGTGCGTCAGGTATGTTTGCAGAGGCTCGTGTGGATAGCTTTCAGGCAATAATGCGCAAACGAGTTGCCTTCCTGATGCGTCGCGTGCGGGACAGTACCAGCAGCCTCCTGAATACCATTATTGACAGACTGGATTGTCCGATAGTGGGACGATGGAACGCCATGCATATGGCTACAAATCGTGTCACATTTTAAGATTTTATGTTATTTTATTTTATTTGTAATTTTAATTATATTCCTATTTATTGTTTTTTTGTACCTAATGTGTGTAATGTTTGTAATGTTTTATGATATGGACTCGGTTCGAAATCAATGAATATTTAATTTTAATTTAATTTATATATCTTGTTATTAGGGATTCCATGATAACTTTGGCCCTTGATTTTTTTACCAATACATTAACCAGTGTAATTTATCCGTAAAAGTAAATTCTCAATGTTCTTGGGAATATTCCCAAAGCCGACAAAAACAAATTTTACAAATGTACTTCTACAAGTAACAAAAACGATACAAAGTATTACAATTTAGTGAAAAAATCATAAAAAAATATGAAAATATTCACATATTAAATGGTTATTGAAATAAAAAGTCAGAGTTAGTACAAAAATTAAGTTTTTGGCAAATTGCACTTTATTTGTCGGGGCCCTAGGTATTCATTTTAAGTACTTTTATTACATTTTTAATTTTTCTAATTTGCATTTAAATATTCCTCTGTTTGGGGAATAGTCCCAGGAACAAGGGAATAATCCCGGGAAACTCCTATACGGGAATATTCCCGTTCCAGGGAATATTCCGCCGTTCATCACTCCGTGCCACGTTATTGGCTCTCTTATCTGCGAGTTTCCTAAACCAAACATTATGGACTTTACGGCCATTTACTTACACAGTTCTTTCTAGAAATGCACCGAATACTGACTTCACCGGAGAAGAACATTAATGCAGTCATCGTCATCAATTTCGATGACCGCGACCTCAATATAATTATTATAGTATTGCTTGTATGTGATGCAGTGACGGAGACTATTGGAAATGTCGCGATGGCTCCTACATCGCGATGGAAGCTCGCTGTGACGGCGTACTAGACTGCAAGGACCACAGCGACGAGTCACACGCCCTCTGCTGGAAACAAAGGTAAGCTATGCTACCTTACCCTCGTAAGTCCCCAAGTACTTGCACAAGTACAAACTAAGCATAGTAGTTCAGACCTGATAATGAAACTGCATAGCACGAATAGCTGCCTAATGTACTTACCCAAGTACAAATTCTTCATTCCCCATGTACCGGTATTTTTTTTATCTCGGTCTGAAGCCCTATTCTTGGTTTGTACTTGGTATAGTACATCCCGCAGATTTGAATACTACTATTGAAAAAACACAGGACTTACGAGGTTATGCTATTCCGAAGAGACATTTGTCCGAAAACATAAATGTCTTCTGAATAACATAATTTTCTAAATAGGTTCACACTTTCGCATTTATAATACTTGGTATGGATTATATTGTCCCGTTACAGCTGCCCCGCGAGCCGGTTCCGCTGCGCGTACGGCGCATGCGTAGACAGGTATGCGCCCTGCAACGGCAAGGAGGAGTGCGCAGACGGCTCCGACGAGGTCTTGCCTAAGTGCAGGAACAATGAGAAGCCGATACGCAAGTAAGTCACGTAAAAGTACCTATATACTAACAATACGCACCGCATACGTTTGCGCACAGCACTTATACAGGATGGGCCCTGTAACAGGAGCTCAAGATTAAACGGTAGATTGCGACAGCTTGTAGCTAAGCAATTATTTCCAAGTGGTGTGAAAAACAAAAATCTTTTTTTCTTTTAAGTAAGTTCGCGTGTAGACATATTTTTTACTCTTCTGGGGTGACATACGTAGTTTTATTTTATTTTAAAAACACTATAATTAAAATTTTAACAAAAGATTTTTTTTTACAAAAATATATTTTATTAATAAACTGAAAAAAACTGTTATGACTCATTGCATATGTTACCCCACAATCTGCATTGACGTTGTGCTATTATCTCGTGGTGCATTACTTGGAGGTCATACCTTTAAATCAAAATTTGCCCGATTAAAAAAAAAAAGTAAAATTGGACACGAGGGGAAAGTGCAGACCCACCATAAACACAAAATCCCTATAAACGTCTGACGCGACGCACTCACACTACCTCGCGTCGATACAGTAAACTTAAGTACTATAGTATCCGCAAAACCAAGTGGCGAGTCAGGTCATAAATCTTTGCATCATGCTATCTCTTTCGCACCTGCACTGCCTTATGGAGCGGGCCGTGCAACAATAGTACTGACTTTTATTGCCTGACTCGCCACTTGGTTTTGCGGATACTATAGTCGGCGGTAGATCAGTGCGCGTGCCGCCCATGCGCCTCACAGGACTAGTTTTAAAAGGAGCTCCATGCGCTATTTAGCTAGTTTTCACGTGTGTTGAATTGATATTCCTTCGTAAAAACTATAGATTATATTTCTGGCACAAGCACTTATTCGTTCTTCAATCTTTTATCTAGATTTATTCAAACATGGTAAAAAAAGCTCTATTTTCGATATTAGTATGTTGTTTTAAATCTACATTTAACTGTTCCTCGTTGTTGTTAATACGATAAGCCTTAACAAACACGAAAAACCCGACAGTTACAAGTCGGAGGTCATTGGGAGCTAAGAGCCCCTTTAGCTATGGCGAACTGCATAGAAGTGTTTCTCCTCTTATTACGATTTAAACTCATTCACTGTTGTTAAAGTACTTTATTATCATCTCGACAAATCACTGCTTATGCTACGCTAATATATTTAACATTGATTATTTCTTGACAGTAAGACAACCGCTCACTTCCAGTGCCGTTTCTAGAATGCCCGCCTTTTGATCGACTAGGCGCGTAAAAACTACCGGACTGGAACTCGAATCCGATTGGCCAACGATTCTTGTACGTGATTGGTTCATTTCAATCAACCTGTCCAAAGACTTTTTAATGTTACCAGTCCAATTTATTTTAAAAACCATAACACTCTGAATAAGAGTGAGAGGAGCAGACTAAACCAGTTAAAAAGTCACGTCAAGTCAGTCAAGTGTGCGCAGAGTAAGAAAATTCCGTATGGTCTCCGCTCGACTCGCAACACCGATTCTCATGCGCACACTTCCGACGCGAGCATGTAAGCGGAGCGGATTGAACGAGTTAAGAAATGGGCGGCTCTGTATCATGGCTGTTTGAACGGACTCGCTCATCTCACCTATCCCATTTCCCATCTCGCTCGTGTCGCAAAGTACCGTGCCTTGTGTCTGTGAAGTTAGCCTCAAATCGCCTCCCGGACACCCATCGAACCCTTATGACACCTCTTCGACGCTACTGTAATTTTTTTATAGTCGCTAACATCACAGACGCAATCTTATGTGGCTCGTAGGTACTTTAATATTTCGGGTTGTGGAAGAATGAATCAGTGTGTTATCTTATGTGTAAATGTTATTATACTGGCTTACAGCCAGCGACTTCGTACTCGGAACTCGTTTATATCGTGCCTCCGCACAAACTTTCGCCCCCTTAAAATTTAATTATGTTTTCCAGTGCCAAATTCACATGCTACACCGGTCAAATGATACCAGCAATCGACCTGTGCGACGGAAAAAAGGACTGCACTGACGGCTCGGACGAGTCGCTCGCGTACTGCGCGGGGCGTCGCTGCGCTTACAACCAATTCCAGTGCAAGTACGGAGCCTGTGTAGATCCGGGTTCTAACTGCGATGCGGTGAGTATAGACACAGTAGACAAATAATTTAAAGACACGTCCAAACGAACGGCTTTCGCAGGTCCGATTAGTGCACGATTTTTGAAGAATAAGTGTAGCGACACATTTATGCATAGCTAACATATAGGTTACCTATATATGTTAGTTAGGCAGGCGGGCCCGCCAGTAGTCCCTTACCCATAGGCGAATGTAGACGCCATGGTAAATAAATAATATATAGTGACATTTCGGTGTTTCCCTTGACATCCATAAGTAGACTCCTATATCTGGTGACCCCTGTGAACATTACAAGTGAACATTACATGTGAACATTTTGCCAAGTGAACAATTTTTTTGGTGAAAAGGGACTACTCCTTCCTGTGGGGTGCCACGCAGGAAGAGCATCATAGGCATACAGCGTCATACTAACGCTGAGAAATGTATGGACAAGCGCCTCCGGGGGCACAGCCCCCGGCACAGCCACCGGCACAGCCTCCGGCACAGCCTTCGGCACAGCCTCCAGCGCAACCTTCGAAGAGTGATTCCGTAAGCGGTGTAGGGGAATTGGCAGCGGTGTCACTGTCAACTAGAATTCCGGATTTCTGGGCTGATCAGCCCAAGCTGTGGTATGCACAGTTGGAAGCCATCCTAGCACCACAACATCTGGGAGACGTGCAAAGATTTAACATAGTGGTTACCAAGCTGGGGAGAGCTACAATCCAGGCAGCTAGTGACATCTTACTGACGCCTCCCGACACGGGTAAATACGAGGCCTTAAAAGAGCGGTTATTGACAGTTTTTCAAGAAACCGAAGAAAAAAGGCACAGGAGGCTATTGCATGAGATGGAGCTCGGGGATCAAAAGCCCTCTCAGCTCATGAGACAAATGCTAGACCTCGGCGGAGCAAAGTTCCCAGATTCAACTATACGCATGCTATGGGTCGATTTGATGCCCCAGGCGGTGAAGGCCGTAGTAGCAGGAAGTGAGTTAACGGACCTCAAGAAGTTGGCTAGCCTAGCGGACAGAATTGCAGAGGCGACAGGGTCTTCAGGTAGCATAGCAGAAGTGTCGGTGAACCACCAACCAGCGGCGGAGGACAGAGTTTTGTCGGAGATAGCGAAGATCAGCACGCGGCTCGAGCGGCTGGAGCGGGGTGGAACATCGGGCGGACAGCGTAACAACAGTGCTCGGCAGACCCAACCGCGAGGTCAGACACAGTAGAAGAAGAGCCGCCAAGATCCAGATTGGCTCTGCTACTACCATTTCCGTTTTGGACAGAAGGCTTCTAAGTGCATCAAGCCCTGCGGCTGGAAAGGGGAAAACTAGCAGCGATACAGTCAGAGGCGGGTTACTGTATCGGCTCCACCAACCACCGCCTTGTGGTGACAGACTTTAACACGGGCTTACGTTTTTTGGCAGACACCGGAGCCAATATTTCGGTGTTACCGCGGTGCAAAATCGTGAGTAATAGTTGTAAGGTGGAATTAGATTATAAGTTATTTGCGGCGAATGGAACGCCCATCAAAACTTATGGAATTAAGACCTTGTTGTTAGATTTTAAGTTAAAACGTGTCTTTCGATGGACATTCGTGATTGCCGACGTTAGCCAACCTATTTTGGGGGCGGATTTCTTAAGTTTTTACAGCCTGAGCGTTAATCTCGGCTCAAAAAAGCTTGTTGACACGGTCACACGAAATGACGTCATCGCGACTATAGTTAACTGCGGCAATGATTCGGTGAATACGGTTAGCGGGAATCACCCTTTCTGCGACCTATTGAAACAGTACCCGGAAATTACTAAACCGATTAGTTTCAAGGAGGCTCCCAAGCATACGGTGTTTCATCACATCGAGACCCAGGGCCCCCCGGTGCATGCGCGTGGAAGACCGCTACCACCGGACAGGTATAAAAAAGTGAAGGACGAATTTGACTTCATGATTCAATTAGGCATTTGTAGGCCGTCAAAAAGCGCGTGGGCAAGCCCGCTGCACGTGGTGCCAAAAAAGGATGGTAGTTTACGGCCTTGCGGCGACTATAGGCAATTAAACGCATGCACCAAGCCCGATCGCTATCCGATTCCGCGCTTACAGGATTTCACGTATATTCTTGCAGGTAAGAAAATATTTAGTAGAATAGATGTGAATAGGGCCTATCACTTTATACCGGTAGCGGAAGAGGACATAGAGAAAACGGCTATTATTACGCCTTTCGGTCTCTTCGATTTTCCGAGAATGACCTTCGGGCTTCGAAACGCAGCCCAGACTTTTCAACGTTTCATGAACCACAATGTGGTGAGGGAACTCGATTTTGTTTTTTGTTATTTGGATGACGTAATAATAGCCAGTGTCGATGAGATGCAGCACCGAGCACATCTAGAGAAACTATTTAGTAGGTTAGATGAATTCGGCTTAACAATTAACATCGCCAAATGCAGTTTCGGACGCCCGAGAGTAGAATTTTTGGGGTATGAGGTTACTAAGGTTGGTATTAGGCCTTTACCGGAAAAAGTGAAAGCCATAACGGATTTCCCCAAGCCACAGTCAGTAGAACAGCTTAGGCGTTTCCTTGGCATGGTAAATTTTTATCGGGCACATTTAAAACACGCAATTAAACATCAGGCCATATTAAATAGGTACTTAGAAAATTCCAAGAGGAAAGATAAAACCGCCATACAGTGGACGAAGGAAGCTGACGAGGCGTTCTCGCAGTGTAAGTCTAGTTTGCTGAGCGCGGCGTTGTTAGCGTACCCGGTTGAAGGCGCGAAAATGGCTCTTATGGTAGACGCGTCGGACTCATGTGTCGGTGGCGCATTACAACAGTGGGTCAAAGGTAATTGGAAGCCCTTAGGTTATTTTTCTAAGCGCCTCACCGACACGCAACGCAAATATAGCGCTTATGACCGAGAGTTGTTAGCTATCTATTTAGCAATCTTACATTTCAGAAATTTGTTTGAGGGTCGGCCGCTAACGGTGTTCACCGACCATAAACCACTGATTTACGCTTTTAGTAAATTAGGTAGTGACAAAGAAACTCCAAGACGAACCCGGCAATTGTTGTTTATAAGCGAATTCACCACTGATATACAACACGTGTCGGGTAGTCAAAATGTGGTTGCCGATGCATTGTCCCGAGTAGAGACAATATCAACACCCACGACTATTGATTTCAGCGAAGTGGCTCGAGCTCAGGCCACAGACGCTGAGTTAGCACAGGCGTTGCGGGATAACAATAGCGCGTCGCGTCTCAGGAGTGTTCAATTACCTAGTGCCAATGGCGAGATTTATTGTGACGTGTCAACAGGCAGAAATAGACCTTATTTACCATTAGGTTTTCGGAGAATAGCATTCGATACTATGCATGATTTAAGTCATCCGGGTATCCGTGCTACACGTATGATGGTAAGAAAAAGTTTCTATTGGCCTTATATGAATCGCGATGTAGGGCTGTGGGCTAAAACGTGTATACAATGCACAGATAACCTCCTATAGATAGAGCCTATAAGCGATTTAGTTCTATGCAAAGGTCACCACAGTTGGCGGCAAGTGCGGGTTGCGGGGAGGTCGGTAACGGCGCTGCGATTGGCTGTTTCGAAAACAGCGCGCTTTGTCACGTCATGGCGCCCGAAGCGTAGTGATGGGGTGCGTTGGTCGTTAACGGTTTTTAGCGGTGCCGCAAATAATTGTAAGTAGAATATTTTACACGGCGTAGGTACCTGTTGCCAAGGTTAAAATTTTTGAACGGCTGTCACTTTTATATTATTATCATGTTTCGTTCATCGATTATTTAGATCACCAATAACATAAAAAAGTATGTTAATCATATCGAGTTTAGTCATATAAAATAATTATTTCTAGGTATTTTACAACATTTACTGCATTATCGTGTTTATGTAGGACAAGAAGCCTTCGTTCCGTTCGTATTTATATACGAATATTGCGTTCAGGGTGCTGTTGGGTCTGCCCCGCTATTGCAGTGCGTCCGGCATGTTCGCGGCGGCGGGCGTGCCGGGATTCCACGCAATAATGCGCAGTAGGGTGGCATCACTCATGCGGAGGGTACGGGGTAGTACCAACAGCATCCTGAAATCGCTTGTTGAACGGGTGGACTGCCCGATAATGCGGTGTTGGGACGAGGCACATGCTCCGGTGCGTGCCCCCTCACGCCGATATTAGCTTGTAAGTTACTTGTTACTAACACTTGTTTAAGTAAATATACTGTTACTAACAAATTATGGATTAATAGTCCGAAATAAATGATTTTTAATTTTTTTTTAATTTTTAATATACTTACTAGGAAAAGACGAGTGCGAATGTGCTAGCTAGGCTGATGTATGATATTTTGAGATTGGTATAGCTTGGTAAGGAAGACAAATAAAAACGATGTCATAAAAAAGAACATATATTTATTCAATGTGATAAAATTATTTGGTTGATATTATGTGATGATGTGAATCCTCATCACTATTAGAAAAAACCCAAATGCCATGGCTCCATTACTAACCACCTCCAAGATCCCTCACACGTCGTCGAAGTCCAGCATGAAGTTCATCTCGTAACACTAGTCCTAACCTAATTGCTCTCGAAGACGGTTCGAAAAAACCCAAATGCCATGGCTCCATCACTAACCACCTTCAAGATCCCTCACACGTCGTCGAAGTCCAGCATGAGGTCCATCTCGTAACACTAGTCCTAACCTAATTGCTCTCGAAGACGATTCGAAAAAACCCAAATGCCATGACTCCATCACTAACCACCTCCAAGATCCCTCACGCGTCGTCGAAGTCCAGCATAAGGTCCACCTCGTAACACTAGTCCTAACCTAATTGCTCTCGACCAATGTATTCATTAATAAATTCTAATTCATTCTACTTTATAATCAATAGCTAAACTTCGACACTACATACTCGCATTATTCTACAATACTCTAAATTACCCAATAAATAAAATAAAACTACTTAAACCAACAAAAAATTTCCAGCACGACTATCATGCGACGGCGAGCTTTCTCGAATTTTCTCGCACTATCCGTCTCTTTCTTATTAGAACACTTAGAACAAGAGGTGCGAGAAAAATCGGGAGTATGTCGCAGCCGCATGATAAACGTGCTGTATGTACTACAATTATATATTCCGTTTATTAGGAAGTTCGCTCTATTTTGGAAGCTATAAAATAGCGCGAGATAGTAATTTACTACGTCTCCCTCTACCTCATAGCTTGTAAGATGGTTGCAGTCCGCCACGCTGCCTTCTTGGTGCAGTTTAAACCTCTTTAGTACATCGTATACATTATCTATGATTTCTAACAAAATAATTTTGACAATGGCTCTACATATAATATTTAGTGAAATTTCATATTAAACAATCGTGTTTCCTTAAATGAATCTGAATCGGTAAAATTCGAAAACATTCACTAGCCCATCACTAGAGTGTCACGTGCTTTCGTGAGAAAGGAACAGTATATTGCCATTTCCATTTGATGAAAAGGGACATGCATACTTCACTACTTCTTATAGACCAGTGTAAAATGAACTCCGCGTGACAGAATGAAATTTACATTTATGTGATAAATTTAACTTACCTGTGAAATGTTATTCCATCGGTTGTAAAATTAGACGTTCGGGAGTTTTTCCCACACCACTTCACACAGCAATAACTCATTTTTTCAGCGCAAAAACAATTTTAATTTGTTGGTTATTTGACGCACGTATAGATCGCGTCCCCGGTCGCAACTGACAATATGGCGCGGGGCAGCGGGGGGTTATCAGTGCTAGAACATATATGCGTGGTGACCGCACGTCGCCCTATAGGCTCTATCTATAGGAGGTTATCTGTGATACAATGTCAACGTGCGAAGGTTCAAAGACACAATCATTCGGAATTGGGTCGCTTTCCATGTATAGGCAGATTCGAACATTTACACGTGGACATTGTAGGGCCCTTACCTACGTCAGCGGATGGTCATAGGTATTTAGTCACATTTATAGATCGGGTCACGGGCTGGCCAGAGGCTTTTCCGGTACGTGACATATCAGCCGAAATGATAGCCAAGGTGATTTACGAAGGCTGGATTTCGCGTCATGGTTGTCCTACTAAACTCACCAGCGATCAGGGCAGGCAGTTCGAGAGTGGTATTGTTTCAGAGTTAATGAAGTACCTGGGCATAACCAAGTTGCGAACGACGGCATATCATCCCCAGAGTGACGGAATCCTGGAACGATGGCACCGCAGCCTCAAGGCAGCCCTTAAGGCGAGGCGTACTTCACCGGCGTGGGTTCAGGAACTGCCGACCGTCATGCTGGGCTTACGTGCGGTTCCACGTAGTGATACCGGAGTAAGCGCAGCAGAGTTGACGTTCGGCAGATCATTGCGTATGCCGGGAGATTTCTATGACGCGAAAACTAGCCTGAGTTTCGACGCGGTTAATTACGTCACAGAATTAAGGAATGCCATAAGCAACATAAGGCCCAAGCCATTAGCGCAGCGCGATTCTCGAACGATATTTGTGCATCCGGACCTTAAAACATGTAATAAAGTATTTGTGCGAGTCGACGCGGTTAGGAAAACCTTGCAACCCCCCTACCAAGGCCCGTTCGAGGTCATTAAGAGAGGGGACAAGCAGTTCAAGATACAGTTACCCGAGAGATAATCACTGATTTCTATCGATCGATTAAAACCGGCATATTCACTAAACGAGGAAATGTCTCGTTTAGTCGAACCGAATAAGAGTTATTGTGCTAAGGAATCTAATAACAACAAGGTTACTGCTGAGCCACCCTGTACTAGTGATAAGCGCAATGCGCCCACAGCGGTTGTTACCGACCCGGCGCATATTACTTGGACCACACGTAAAGGCCGTAGGGTTAGGAAGCCAATGCGGTATCAGCAGTAACAATGTTTTTATTCAGACATGAGCATTAATAACATTAGTTGATTATTTAAGTATTTTTTTTTCATGTTGAAATTAGGTGACCACCTTGCACTTATACTGTAGGTATGGCGTGCAAATTGTTATGTTTAATTTTTATTGCTTAGCTTGCCCTGAAACGGGGATTATAAAGTTAGTTTGTGAGCTTGTTTTTGGCCATTCGACTGCTCGCTACGACAAGTTTTCATCATGGGTTTTGGACAGAGCAAAAATAAGCAAGACGAGTTTGAGGCCAGTATCGGCGCGAGGCATACGGAGTTTGAAAGTCGAATTGCCAACTACGGCGTTCTGATTATAGCACTAGTAGTGCTCATTTCCATCGTAATATTGTATACTTTGTGGAGATCCTGTAATAGGAGGTTGAAGGGATGGATTAAGAATCAGGCGGCAACACAGCCAAGCACCGTGGCGCGTGGGCTCGCTGCGCAGCCAGTGCACGCGGCCGCGACCGGTTACGTATAGTGAAACAAGTGTGTTTGTGTTAAGATTTTTTATTTTTTATAAGTGCATTAAAAAAATAGTTTTTGTAAGGGGGGGGGGGGCTACTGTAGCGACACATTTATGCATAGCTAACATATAGGTTACCTATATATGTTAGTTAGGCAGGCGGGCTCGCCAGTAGTCCCTTACCCATAGGCGAATGTAGACGCCATGGTAAATAAATAATATATAGTGACATTTCGGTGTTTCCCTTGACATCCATAAGTAGACTCCTATATAAGTAATAGTACAAGTAGCAAAAACGACGTTTAGGCATAAGAAACGTGCCTACTCTGTGCATCTCTGTCTATCGTATAACTTGTATTCATTCACACACGGCACGTGTAGCGATAGGGCTGTCACGCTAAGAATACATCAATGAAGGCAAAAATGTTCTAGCTCACCAGATATCGCTTGAGTAAAGTGAACCGACATTAATTTAGTACATGCTACTTCACATACAATGTATGTCAGTGTCATTATGAATAACACCACACATGAAATTGATCTGCCACTTCTCTATTCTCTATTAACTAATTCAATTTAACTTTAGAAGTTTTAATTCATAAGTTAATTCACAAGTAAGTTCAAAAAGCATAGGTACGGATTTATTAAGATAGGTACTCTGTTTAGGGTTCCGTAGGTACTTTTACAATTTTCACAATTTGCGGGCAGTTTAAAAAAGATAAACCAACGTCCTTTTGGGTATTTAAACAACCATAAACCTAGCAGCTGTGGCGCTTTGTTGTTATCATCATGTTTTTAAAAATTCTCGTATAAAATACGACGTAATTTGGTGCGCGCGGTTCGTCGCATTCAAGTCGGCGGCGGCGGTGGATCACAGGACGACGCACGTGTGCTCGCTCGCGCGGTGCCGGCCCTCGAACACAGCCCTCGACTGACTTGTGGCCCGGGGTCTCGTGAGCGCTTTCTAACGCGCCGCGCCCCGCCCACTGCAAGCCCCCTGGTGAAAGCTTCTTTAGAGGCGCTGTGCACTTTTTTGGGATAGGGAAAAAATGTTAAACTCGCGTCAGGTGATGTGACCGTGAGATTCAGAAGACGTATGGATGGAAGTTGATTTTTCTGAGAGATGAACTTTTTAATGTTAAATAATTATAATAGTTCTGAAGTGTTAATTTTTTTAAGCAATATATAGAATTAAAGCAATTACTGTTACAATGCCATTGAGTTTTCACTTCTGCCGGCACTCCCGGAGTGCAACCCGGGTTTTTTTTTACCTCTTTAGCCTGCATAGCGGCCAGTACAAGATGTGGATTGGGATAACCTCTCTGGAGACCTTTTACCTCTTCACTCTTAAATCGCTGAACCGATTGAGATGAACTTGGATATAGAGGTAGTTTGAGTCCCTGGGAAGGACACAGGATAGTTTTAATTTAATTTAATTGAATGTTTATAAACGAGTTCCCATTGTGGGGCAAAAAGTAATTGAATTACAAATTACAATTACAAAATGTAATTTCAATTATTTAATTGAATTATAAAATTACAAATTACAAAATGTAATTTGTAATTCAATTACAAATTACATTTTGTAATTTTAATTTAGTAATGCATTACTTCGTTACATTACAAATTACTTTTATTTAATAAAATATTTTTCAGTAGGTATTGACCGAGTGAGTAAACCGTCTCCGTTTCAACTCGGGGAAAAATGCTTTCGTATGTGCGTTTGTCCAGATTTCCGGTTATTCTCGCCCACAGGTCGCCTTTCTCAACCAATTCTCGTATAACTTTGTGAGCAGTTTTCCGAAAAAAATGCCGGAAATATGAGTTGATTTTTTTTCTGAGATTTTGAAAACTCACGAGGTCTACAGCTCACAGAGTGGTATCGCGGTGTGGTGTATACATTGTGTAAGTCTAATACGGGCGAATCTCTTAACGGTGGTTTGTATAGGACAAAGTAAAGGTACCTAATTAGATAACATTTACTTAAAGTTTCAACAATAATTTTGTCCATACAAAATAATTCAGCCCGCAATGTAATGCAAACACACTCACGTTAAACACTCGTTGACAGTTGCTAATGAACATTTGACATTTCGGTACCGCATCCATGTATACAGTACATTGCTGTTGAGAAATTTAAAAATAATAATTATGGGGTCGTAATGACCTGCAACTTAAAAAAACCTTTTACTTCATGATTACACTAATGAATACTATGTCCGATTTAATTTATCGCCCGTATTAGACTTACACACTGTATACACGAGAGCAGTCAACAGCAAATATAGATGATCATTTTTAGTACTTTGTCGCACTTAAGGTAACAATACTGTGACAGTTGGGACCGGTAGGTACTAAAATGATCATCTACTTTTGCCGTTCACTATACGTACGTGGTTGGCTAATCTAGGTACCTAATTGATATAAAAAAGGACTGTAAAGTGACTATATTCATTTTGACATTTTGACAGAATCAAATTCAGCACTGTGCGGACGCTTCAGACGAGTCGGACGAGATGTGCAACAGAACTACCGCTGTTCCTCCCAAGGGTGGCCCGATGTGAGTTTATCTTAAATATTTAGGGATTCCGCAGCAGAACCAAGGTAACCGACATAGCCCTCCGGATCGCTAAACTTAAGAGTTAAGTGGCAGTGGGCAGGGCACATAGCACGTAGAACCGATGGCCGTTGGGGCGGAAAGGTTCTCGAGTGGCGACCACGTACCGGAAGGCGCGGCGTGGGTAGGCCCCACACAAGGTGGACTGATGACCTGGTAAAGGTTGCTGGAGTTCGCTGGATGCGGGTGGCGCAGGACCTGTCACTTTGGCAGGGAGGCCTATGTTCAGGAGTGGACGTCTTTCGGCTGATGATGATGATGATGATAATGATGATTTACGGATGAGGAATGAGATGCGGAGTTTTTGCAGATGCGGATGTAGTGCAATTCACGACAAGAAAGAAGCACACCGCTTACCGTGCGCGTTTTATATACCAATTTTCGCCATTAGACAAAGAAAAAAAACTTATATTCGTTTCTATAACCAAGAGCAGACGCGTTTTCGATTTGTTCGGTATAAATATAATATCGGGTTTATCCAACATATTTGAGTTTGAGTGTATTTTAACTGACGCATGAGTGACACATACATCATCATCCTCCTAGCGTTATTCCCGGTTATGCCCCTAATGGAGCCCGGGGTCCGCGTTGACACCTAATCCCAAGATTTGGCATAGGCACTAGTTTTATGAAAGCGACTGCCATCTGACCTCCCAACCCAGAGCGAAAACTAGACCTTATGGGGATTAGACAGGTTTCCTCACGATGTTTTCCTTCACCGAAAAGCTAACGGTAAATATTCCGTACATAAGTTCCGAGAAACTCATTAGTACGATGTGTCTGATGTACATGACCGCCGGATGCCTGAACCAGTAGGCTACCGTAGCACACATGCACACACACGCTCGAAATAACCCTATCGATACCCCCTATCGATCTCCCGATAACCCTCCTTTTATGCATGAGTGACAGATACAATTTAAGAAAAAAACTGCGCTTTAGACCTCGCACAGACTGGAGCGGCCTGCGATCGCGGTCAATAGTACCTAAATTTGACAGCTAATGACAAGTTTACTATAGTCAGCCGCGGCCAGGCCGCGCCAGCAGTGTGACGTGGGCTTTATAGGCCCTTTCCTTTAAAGCCTCTCACAGAATGACAGCTAACTGCGCCATATTTAACGTCGATAGTTCTGTAGGTAATCGTAAGTAAGTCCTGTTCTGTGTTCCACCGCCGAATTCAGCCGGCTGATTCCAGCAGCTGCTCCCTATAAAACATAGACACAGTCAGGTGGATTGAATACGCCTCCGAATTCGTCCGCCTAGATTATAAGGAGCGGCTGCGAGCGGAATCAGCCCGGCGGAATTCGGCGGCTGAATTCGGTTGCGTAATTATGGCCGTATGTGGAGATTGTGGAGGGCCTTATAGATAGGTCTATGATGAAGCAGTGGCACGGACAATGACAATAAAGGGTGATCCGAGCCCCCCTTCCGTATTTTGCTAAATAAATGATTCAACTTATTGACATCATGGCACGACTCGGAAGTAGCCAAAATAGTATCCTGAAGGTATAGCTGGCAGATTTTATTGCCCGATTTTGATGCACTGGGTAGGGCAAGTAAGATCGTGTGTTGAATATATTAAATAATTGCCTAGACATAAAACTAACATAGAATAAGCACAAATGTACCTACCTAACAATTACGAGTATATGGGTCTTTGACCTGAAATAAATAATTATATTCTATTCTATTGAATTATTATCAAATAATAAATATCTATACTTAAGAAAAGGTTGAAAATACAGAAAAAATAGACACTAAGTGTGTAGTTGGCATGTGAGTTGGCAAGTTATGCAAGAGAAGATGGTGTTTTTGACATCAGTAGATACTAAATGTCAATGATTTTCATCCTAGGTACATAATTATATTTTGTGGTATACAACGTATTTTTTTAACCGTCTAAGAGCCGAAGCCCACTTAAAGTATCCAAAATGTAATAATGATTCGTAAAAAAAATGTATTATTTAAGGTTTTAGTAATAAAAGGTAGCTAATGAAGTTTGAAAAATCCTAGTATGGCGCGCGGTGCGAAGTTTATTCAACCGGTTAAAGTTCGCATCTATCTACAAAAGATGGCGGCTAGCGGTTACTGCGGTCACTCGGCTGTATGATTAAGTTAATATGGATTTTAAAAAAACAAAACATCCTTAAGTTCTTCGCAATGTATACATTAACTGGGATTCGGCTCTAAGACGGTTAAACAAACACCCTGTATAAGGTCAACCGTTTAGCAATCAAAACTTATCTTATGTTTTTTTTTCAGCGATCCTCCTGGCGGCATAATAGGTGAGTATTTTTTCAAAGGAATTAAATGAGGCGTGCCCATCATCACGTGGCGAACTGCATGCAGGATTGCCGCTCCCGCTCATCTGGACGCGTTATGGAAATACCGGATTTAATGTCGCCGCCAGAGAGAGCGAAATCGGCAGACTACATTCCGCTGCGTGATTTCGGCCCGTCTGGATAGGTGCCAGATGTACGGCGCTGGCAAAACCAAGGTCACGATTCGTCCCCTTCTAGATTTTCTTTCACCTTCGTCTGGCGTCGGCTTTAAGGCCGCCAGGGTGGATGTCCCAAAATATATTTTCACACCTTTCATTCGGAAAAGTAAGTTTTGCTCCACGACGAGAGGGACCAAAACGCTACTTTTCTGTTCAAGCTACTTTTTTAATTTATACATTGGCATTGGAACATTTGTATGCAATGTGCCAATTGAACACAGATGTTAATACAATAATCGATTGTAATTTCATCGTAGTCGATTCAAAACGAACATATTTCAAGTTTTAACTATAACAACGTTGTATAAAAATTTATAAATATTTTGTAATATTTAAAAATTAGTAATAAAAATTGAGATAATTTAGATATATTTTAACAATAGCTTTTTTTAAATTTCCTCATAGTCGGTGTGAAAAATAGTATGTGTCACTCGGTAGCAAAATTATTTTCGTCTCGGGCGTAAACACTTGTATCCCTCACTACGCTCAGGATCCTACGTTAGAATCCCTCGCTACGCTCAGGATTCTATTGTAGGATCCCTCGCTGCATTCAGGATACAATATACCGCCCTCGCCGTAAATATACTATTTTGCTCCCTTGTGACACAAATAACTATTGTTACTGGCCGCCCTGCAGGCCAAACAAGGACAAAAAATAAGTTTTACTGACGACTGGTGACCATCCTTCACGGGCCACAACACCCGTGATCTGCTCTTGCCCGTTAGAGCGCGGCGGACAAACTCCGTTAAAACTTTATCCCTATATTACTATATCTTATACCATGAAGGTCAACCTTCAGCAGTGCAGCCTGCAATCTGTCAACATGTGCTGGGATTACGCGGCGGACAGCATGTTCGCTGCTTGATGCTGCTTGTACTGGCCATCTGACCTCTGTTGCAGAGGTCAGATGGCCAGTACAAGCATGTTGAAGCTTCGCGAAACGAGCCTCAGCTCGCGCCTCGCTAGCGAACCCACTTCCTGTCTATAAACACGAACTAAAAATGTTAAAACCAAATGATTTTAATGACTGCTTTGTGCCTAGACCCCGGACCCTGTGACGGATTCCGATGCAACGATGGAAAGTGTCTACTAAAGGAACAGCGTTGTGATACGATTTCTGACTGCTCTCTCAGCGAGGACGAACACGGATGTGGTGAGTATGAAGTCAGCCATTCGCTAACCGAGCCGCGAGCCGCGCAACGAGCCGAGCAACACCAGTAAGGCTTCGTTCACACGGTGTACATCCAGTCCGTCAGTTCATTCGGTTTGCTTGACAAGTCCGGTGAGTATTCGTTTAAACGTATAAAAAACATTTTGTATGTGACACTATGTATATGTTGAGACGTATACTGCAAAAAAACGTGCAGGACAATGCCGTGTGAACGAAGCCTAAGGCTCGTCGACTCGTCCGTGTGTAAAAAATGTGTGCAACTTTTACATACTCTGTCCATTTTAGGGTTTATTCAAATTTCCACTCGATAAAATACTGCCTATTAACAATAATTATTTTATATTTCAGAAGACAGCAACGGACAATGCAGGTAAGCAGTCAAAGTATTTCACGAATACTTCACGAGGATTTTTGAAACGATGGCCGGCCAATTTTTTATAAAAAAATAGTTGGGTCTTTACTCTCTTTTTTTCTTCTACAACAACGTAATCCAGTTAAAATATGTTATTTCACCGCATCTAAATCCTATAGTAAATATTGTGCAAAATAGTCATACACGAAAAGTGTTGCGGCTCATTTTGTCACTCACGGAAGACATGAACCTGTTTCATGCACGGGGGCTTTAATAGGTACGTGATCGAATTTAGACGGGCCTGCCGGGCTGATTCCGCCTACAGCTATTTCATATAATGGCGCGGCCACAAGCAGCTGAACTGAATTTCTCCGCTGATTTCGTCCGTCTGTCTGTGGGACCACACCTTTATTATGGAACAGCTGGGGGCGGAATCAGCCATCTGAATGTAGCGGGCCTGGTGGGATGCTTCGATTCTTCGCCTACTTAGACCGTGTCATTAATAATTTTGCCCTTGGGCCATAGGCCTCTCTTTGTCCAGCAGTGAACGTCTTTCAGCTGATATGATGATTTAGCGGCCGTAGCGGGCCTTAAGGGCCTCGACTCTGAGCTGCTGCTGAATTCGTGACCGAGCTGTAACCGCTTGACATATAACATTGGTATTTATTTACAGTTACGGTCAATGGTCATGTCGCGATGGCTCATGTATACCGCAGGACGCGCGGTGCGACGGGAAAATTGACTGTCCCGACTTGAGCGATGAAACTCACGCCCTCTGCCGGAAAAATGTGTAAGTAATGGCTAATGGCCGATTTAAAACCAACTAAAGGTCGACAAGTAAATCTCAGCCCAAACAATGCAAGACGAATTAAATCGGCGGAACGCATGCTAAAAGCCAGAAGCACGGCGTCCGGCCAAACTCAGGTTACCTTAATAAAGTTTCTTTGACCTTCCTCAGCCATCCGTTTCCAATAGGCATTGAGCCGTAGATAGGACTGCCGAATTCCGCCCGCAGCTGCTCCATATAAGGCCTGCAACACACTGGCGCGGTCTGCGGTGGCGGACAATAGGAAATTTGACAGCTAATGACAAGTTTACTATGGTCCACCGTGGCCAGGCGGCGCCAGTGCGATGTGGGCTTAAAATGTATGGCGATTGGCGATGCCACAGATGGGCAGACAAACTTCGGTGTCGAAAAAAAAAGCGCGGGAAACGTCTACCGGTTTGGTTGTGTTTTTTTTGGCTTTTATTATAATAATTTATATTTTGCTGATAACTTGTTGTATAGGATCAGTTTTGTATATATTTGAATGTAGTTAGTAAATTTGTATATATTTATTGTTCTTTTAACAGTGTATACAGTAAATTTGTACAGGTAAGTCCATTTCTATTTCTTGCCGCCTATAATGGCGGACGAGCCCCCTGATCCGGGGGGTTCTGGAAAAGATCCTCCTGACGTTGCCCAGGAAGTAACTATTTCCTTAAATGAAGAGTCAATGGACACGGATGTGTCTGTGCTATCCCAGCAGAGTAAGCGAATTAAAAGGAAAATAACCAGACGTATCTGCAAACATTGTAATAAAAAAAAGAGACATCGTAAGGATACAGAGGTGAAAGCACAGGATTGTTTATGTGGTTTGGAAGATGAGCCGGCAGAAGCTTATAAAAATAACTTGTCACAAGATAATAAGATGGTATTAACTGACAATGGTCCTTCATCAATGCTCCCCCCAAATTCTCCATCACAGTTGACTTCGCAAAACAGTTCTCCACAATCTGTCTCCACACCAAATACTTCCTCACAGATGAAAGCGCCTATTGGTAGGGTTTTATATCAACCATCTGATGCTGCTCCATACACGGTTCATGTGCAAAGAGTGCAGGCCTCGCCAAATGAAGGCATCACTCTTCACCCAATATCTCTTGGCCGGACACTTAAAAACAACAACATAAAAGGAATTGTTAATGGTAGCTTAAAGCGAATAGGTAGGAACAAGGTGTCTCTTTCGTTTCAAAAATATGAAGAAGCCAACATTTTTCTGGAAAATTCTGTCCTGAAAAATCTCCAATATAAAATGTTCATTCCAACTTTTTCAGTGACACGCATGGGAATTGCTCGTGGTGTTCCCTCAGAATGGTCGGAGGAGGACATTCTTGAGAATGTTTCTGTTCCTATGGGTTGTGGCCCAATTCTAAAAGTTAGAAGGTTAAATCGGAAAATAATTACAGATGGAGGTCCTCAATTAAAACCAACTGAATCTGTGGTTCTTACTTTTGATGGTCAGGTACTTCCTAAACGTATCTTCCTATGCTATTCAGCTTTGCCTGTTGAAACTTATATTTTTCCCACAATTCAGTGCTATAAATGTTGCCGCTTCGGTCATGTTAAAATGAATTGCAGGGCCAATAGTCCTAGATGTTACAAATGTGGTCAGTCTGGCCACTCAGGTGATACTTGTTCTGTAGAAGAAGAGAATACTACTTGTTGTCTGTGCCAAGGAGCCCATTTCGCTATTAGCAAATCTTGTCCCGAATTCAGCCGTCAGAAAGCCATAAAAGATTCAATGGCAAAAAGCTGTGTCTCATATGCAGAAGCTTCTAAGCTTCACCCAGCTGTTCTCAAAATTTCATATGCTGATGCATTATTGACTTCTAATAGCAATAGTATTTCTTCTCCTTCAGCCCCTCCCAAACCTATGCACCCTGGGGTCTCTTCACACAAGAAAACAATTTATATAAAGTCAAAACCTCCTCCAATACTTGACAAAGGGTATGACCGTGCTGCCCATAACTCCATTATAAGAGATTTTAATATGCCAGAACCTTGTAATGGCTGTATGTTTAAAAATAATAGCAATCAACCCAATGAAGCCTCTGTTGCAGATCTTATTGCTGCTCTTATAAAGTTATTGACCCAATCAAATTTTTTCACACCGTCCAACGCTGCCCCAATAATTGATGCTATATCTAAATTACCTTTAAACAATGGACAAGTTAACTCTAATTCAGTGGAACTGTCGGAGTGTAATCCCTAAAAAAAGTGAATTAATTCATTTAATTAATAAGTATAAACCATTTATTGTTGCTTTACAAGAGACATGGTTAAAGCCAGGCTATTCTTTTAGGATTCCTGGCTTTGCCTGTATTAGAGAAGACAGGTCTGATGGGTATGGTGGTACTGCCCTACTCATTAACCATTCTTGCTCCTTTACCTATTTTGCGACTCCTCATGTCAACAAAGATTTTTCAATAATAGCTGTCATAGTTAAGAATATATGTTTTGTTTCTGTATATATTCCACACCCGTCCTCAATTATTTTTAATGAAGTTGACTGCATCATTTCCACACTTCCTAAACCATTTATTATCCTTGGTGATTTTAACTCTCAACATCATTCATGGGGTTCTTCTTCAAATCACTATGGTCCCGTTTTACTAGACATATTGGATAGTCATAATATTTGCGTGCTGAATAATGGTAATGCAACCCGTCGCACTGGTCCTAATGAGGGATTCAGTGTGCCCGATCTTTCGCTTAGCACTCCTGGTCTGGCATCTACACTTACTTGGGATACTTTACCATCAACATACGGAAGTGACCATTTTCCTATATTGATCACTTTTCCTTCTACTGGTGGTCTTTTGCATAAGCGCCCTCCCCGTTTGAAATACAATTTAAGGAATGCAGATTGGGCATCATTTAGTGCGTGCATTGAGGCTAAGCTTTCCTCTTTTCCTAATGTCAGTTGTGGAACTGAGCCTGTCTGTGCGTCAACTTTAGCCAAGGCGTTTATGGAGGCCGCTGACGAAGTTTTTCCTGAAAAAAAATGCTTGAATTTTATTCCTTCCCCCCCGTGGTGGGATAATGAATGTAGTGAAGCGGTTAAGAATAGGAAATATTTAGAATTAAAGTATAATGAGTGTGGCTCTGACGAAAATTTCGATTTATTATCGGCTGCTATTGCAAATACAAGTAAATTATTTAAAAAAAAAAAGTTTGAGAGCTGGAAAAACTTTTGTTTGACCTTATCCCCACAAGTCTCTCCTACAGAAGTCTGGCGTAACATTCGACGATTTCGTTGTGCATTCCGTGAATCGTCGTCACAACATTTTCCCCAGGCTTTAGCTGATAGCTTTTTAAATAAACTAGCTCCTTCGTCAGCTCCTGAGGATTTACTTTCATCGTTCTCTATTCCATCTTTTATTGTAAATGATCCTGATGGGCTGAATGATCCATTTTCTATTTCTGAACTTAAAGGTGTGTTATCTAATGTCAAAAATAGTGCCCCTGGATTGGATGGCATTCCATATTCTTTCGTTTCTCATCTCGGGCCTAACACTCTTTCATATTTCTTGGACCTTATCAATTCTATTTTTATATCCGGCATTATTCCTACCTCGTGGAGATCTCAAGAGGTTCTTCCAATATTAAAACCTAATAAAAGTTCGTCTGATCCGTCATCATACAGACCAATAGCTCTTTCTTCGGTTTTAATGAAAATTGCTGAACAACTAGTTAAAAATAGACTAGAATGGTTCATTGAAACAAATAACAGTTTAAGTAAAACCCAGTTTGGTTTTAGACGAGGTAAATGTACCTTAGATAGTATAAGTATTTTCATAACTGACATAAGAATAGCATTCTCTGATAATCAGTCTGTAGTCGCAGCTTTCCTTGATATAAATTCTGCGTATGATAATGTTGTGTTAAGTATACTGAAGGAAAAACTAAATACTTTGAACGTCCCGACTTTTTTGAGTAAATTCATAATTAACATCCTATCAGAAAGGCGTATTGACTTAATTTTAGACGTTGACAATGAGGAATCAAGATTAGTATGGAAAGGTCTTCCACAAGGATCTGTATTAAGCCCAATTTTATATAACTTGTACACCTATGATCTGGAAGCATCAGTTGGTAATGTTGGCGTTCTTCAATATGCTGACGATCTGTTGTTGTATTGTACTGACCGATCCATTGAAAATGCCAGTTCTTCTCTAACTTCCTCTTTAAGTCTTTTAAGGAAATGGTTGGGACAAAATGGTCTTGATTTGTCTCCATCTAAGAGCTCTGTTGTTTTATTTTCTAGAATGCGTTTGCCCCCGCCAGTCTCTGTATATTATAATAACTGTGAAATTCCTGTAGTCAACCAAACAAAATTTTTAGGTGTTGTTCTTGATTCTAAACTAACTGGTACCCCTCACTGTGAATATATTCTCGCTAAATGTGAACGTTTGTTAAATATGCTTAGATGTCTCTCCGGTGTTTGGTGGGGCGCTCACCCGTTTTGTATGAAACTAATATACAATGCTCTAATTCGTAGTATTTTAGATTATGGCACCTTCCTTTTACAGCCTGGAAGTTTAGTCGCTTTCAAAAAACTGGATAATATTCAGTCGAAAGCCTTAAGATTGATAGCAGGTGCTATGAAATCTAGCCCTCTTAATGCTTTACAGCTAGAGTGTTGTGAACCTCCATTGCAGCTACGTCGTCAATACCTTGCTGATAGATTTCTGTTTCGAGCCCTACAAATTTCTGATCATCCGCTTCATTCTAAACTCAAGACACTTTCTGATCTTATTATTTCTTCCAGTTATTGGTCCCATAAACGTGTCCCATGTCTCATAAATAGCTATCAAAAGTTTACCTCTATCCAAGCTCCCACTCACTCTTCTATTTCATATCCCTTATTTTGTGCTCCGTATAAGTCTCTAACTGTCACTCCTGATGTAGCCTTAAATATAGGTATTCCAAAAAATGGTCCCAATAACAATATCAGTTTTAACCATGTGAAGGACAACCTTTGGAAAAACTACCATACAATATACACCGATGCCTCTAAACATTCTTCGTCTAGTCATGTCGGAGTTGGGGTTTACCATTCTCAGTACAAAATTATCCAACAAATAAAACTCCCACCAGAATCATCTGTGTTTACTGGAGAATGTTTCGGTCTCCTTAAGGCAGTCGAATATATTCGAACGGCAGGACTTAGAAAATCAGTCATAGTATCTGATTCTATGAGTGCCTTACAGGCATTAGTCAAATATCCTTTTCAATGTAAAATCATTTTTCCAGTAATTATAGACACTCGAATTCTATTAAGTGATTGTATAACTCGTGGGCTTTCAGTGTCTTTCGCTTGGGTCCCAGGACACAGTGAAATAGAGGGTAATGTTAAAGCAGATCGCCTGGCCAACGAAGCTGTGACTTGTGGGGACAGATTTCCTTATAAAAATTTTAGTCATGACTTGATTGCTTTACCTTCTTCTTATCTCAGTGATGCCTGGAATCAGTTGTGGGCTGAAAGTGCTCAAACAAAGGGCAAATTTTACTACGCAATACAACCTAAAGTTCCTACTAAGCCCTGGTTTGCAAAGCTAAGGCTCGGTAAACGAGCCACTAGCATTATAATACGAATGAGGTTGGGTCATGTGTGCACGCCGGCTCATCTTGCCAGACTACATATTGTAGAGTCAAATTTGTGTGAATGTGGAGAAATTGGAGACTTGAATCATATTTTTCTTTCATGTCCTTTATTGAACCATGTCTCTTTTTACAATGATCTTTCCTCACTTAAAATCCCTTTTCCTACATCCATCCCTGTCTTGTTAGCCTCAAAACATCCTTCTGTGTTTAATTCTATATCCTCTTTCATTTTACTTAATGATATCCGTATTTAATTATTTTACATATTTTATTATCTCTTATTCTGAACTGATCCTATCTTTCCAAATTCCGTTATCCGTATTCCTACTTTCCTAACGTTTCCCTGCTTTGTCGGTGGCAATACGCAAACCGCGTTCAGCCAAACAAAAAAAAAAAAAAAAAAAAAAAAAAAACTTCGGTGTCGGAACTCCGGGGATGAATTCGGCGGCGGCAGAGCGGGGTGCGTCACGATCGATATAAAAACTTTTGATATATTTTCACTGGATATAACGATTAAAGGATATAATGCACTTTTGATATAACAACATTTGATATATTCTCATGAACTCTCTCTCTTCTCAATATAATTATGAACAGATATAATGAACTTGTAATATAACAACTATTAATCTAACAGTCATAACGTATAACATACATGGGATATAACTTTGTTCGAAATAAACTCAGTTGGTATAATGTACTTTTGGCATAATCTGGAATACTTACTACTTTTATTTCTGACCTATTTTACCTTAAGTCAGGTTGGTATAGGTACGACGACTAACCACTGACACACAACAGTATAATAGCCACTGATACTTGTAACAATGGTATTAATTGTACAATTGTAGGTTAGGTTAGGGTTAGCTTGTGTGCCTTAGAGCGGAAATAGGCACCCCGCGAAGCGGGGTGACGTCGACACGCTGGCGATTAGGTTAGGTTTAGGTTGGGTTAAAATAAATAACTTGTGTGGGGAAAATAAAATTATATCTTACAAAACATTATACCACTAATACTTATATCCATTAAACGTTATATCAAAAATGTATTATACTATTTGAACTGAAATTATACTGATTGTTGTTATACCAAAAGTTTATTATGTCCCTTGAGTGATTATATCCAATGAAATTGTATCAAATGTTGTTATGTCAAGTGAAAATACATCAAAAGTTTTTATACCATTCATTACACACCCGACAGAGCAGATTCTGACATGTCATGTCCCATAAAATGCTTCAGTCGTGACACGTGATTCTAATGTGGCGGTGTCAGTTGATATATATATGATATATATGTCGGAGACAGGATGGTCATTAGTACGGACGCTAAATTGTAGCGCAGCGTGGGAATGGCTACGATTGGTTGGTTTGTGGCTGCGCGCCCATCCTTGTACCACCCCTACACCACCATTCTCCTACATATATATATTTCGGTGACAAGCATAGCAAGCTATACAAATAAAAAGTGTAAGCGATGCTTTCGCGCGCGCAGCACGAAAGGCATAGCGGCGTATAGGTACTTAAAAAAGCGACAGCATTCGCTGGCCAGACTCTATAGAAAGCATTTGATCGTTGCAGCTGCCCTTCGACTCGTTTCCGCTGTACGTATGGCGCGTGCGTGGACACCACAGCGTCCTGCAACAGCGTTGAAGATTGCGCAGACGGCTCCGACGAGCAGCAGCCGATGTGCAGAAACCAGACCTTAATAGTCAAGTAAGTGGTGTTTCCATCCACTAAAAACTCCCCGCCTTCTGCGGTCTCAGCAGGATTCCATACTGAACGCCCAGGAGCCCCGTCGCGCCACGCTACATCGCTTATCCTAAGGTGTAAAAACGACTTCTTGGACTTCCCTGGTGAGCGCCAGCCCCTGCCACATGGAACACTGATGGCGACCCCGACGACCCGAGTAAATCGCCTTTGACGACTGCGATTGTAACCTATTCACAAGTTAGTGCAGCACGAGGCTAGTGTCGGAGCAGGCTCGTTTTCCATACATTTACTTGCCTTCGATATCGTAACTGGATCGTGCACCGGTAGTTACGGATAGGTCTGAATTGTGGCTAAATACGTCGATTCTACGGTTAATCGTTACGTTAAACGTATTCTACGGTTTCCAGTGGCAAATTCAGTTGTTCAAATGGCGAAGAGATCTTCGCGGAAGACCTGTGCGATGGAACGAAGAATTGTGCTGACGGCTCGGACGAGACGCTGTCTTCCTGCGCGGCGCGGACCTGCAAATTGACCCAGTTCCAATGCGCGTACGGCGCGTGCGTTGACCCCCACTCTGAATGCCAAGAGGCGAGTACCTTTCTTTGTCATCATTTTAATTTTTTTCGCGTTTTTACAAGCTTAACCTAACACAATGGCCTATTATGGCTCCTCTACATAATGGGCCATCATGGCAACAGGACAGGACGCATTATACTGTGGGACAGATCAAAGTGGGTATTTCTCCCTTTAAGAAATAAATAAAAAAAAAGATATTCACCACAAAAAAACACAGGGCAGTTAATATACTCAAACATATAATTAACGCGCTTTGAAATGGTTCTGACTCAGCATTGTATTTAACGCATCTCCTTAGGCTTGCAACATACAGGCTGAATTCCGCCGCCGCATTCAATCGCAATATTCCGCCCGCAGCCGCTCCATATAAAGTAGGTATCATCACACAAATAAATGCCCTTACCGGGATTCGAACCCAGGCCCTCTTGCTTCGTAGGCAGGGTCACTACCAACTAGGCTAAATCGGTCGCCATTGTATCTTCTGTTATTTAGTACCTATTATGGAGCTGCCACAAATGTTGAGCTGCTTTGGACGGAATCAGCTCGGTGGAATTTGGTGGCTGAATTCGTTCACGGAAGTCAACCCGTGTGACCGCTCGGCCACGACTTTGGTCTTAAGCGACCTGCGACCAGCGTTTTATCTGTTCATTGCGCGTGATCCCAACTAACCACAGTGCGTTGCGCATCTCGACCGCGCAATGAACAGATAAAACGCTGGTCGCAGGTCGCTTAAGACCAAAGTCGTGGCCGAGCGGTGAGGGCGACGTGGCGAGGCTTAAGGCTGTCCTCAAATATTTATTTATTTTGACAGGACCGTAAGCAGGACTGTGCAGACGGCTCGGACGAGACTGACGAGCTGTGCGACAGGATTACGTGAGTTTATTTCAACCATGGATAAATAAATTACATTCAGACGCAGAAGCTCTGAATACAGGATTCACCGAATTTCACTAAGTTCAGCGTTTGTCGAACCGAATTTTTGATCCAATAATTGAGTAAGTTAAATTCGAAAGGAGGAATCTGAATACGGGCACAGACCAGATAATAGTACAAGTACAGAAGGAACACTCCTTTGATCTTACAAAAGGCGCTTTTTTCTCAGCCAGAACTTTAAGATTGATGGCGCTCTGACGTCGCCAGTGACGTACATGCCGGTTCCCCAACGTTGGGGCGGAGTGTCTCGCGCCTGATACGGGGGTAGACTCGAAAATGATTATCACTCCCAAAGAATGAAGGCAAAAAATATGCCTAGTGACGAGAATCCCACACAGATATCTCAAAGAATTACGAAGCTACAACCGTTTTGATATCGCTTGTTAGAGAGAGAAAACGCAAACAGTAAGTGACGTCACAATCCGCGAGGCTGCCGCGTCAAGCGTCGCGCACCGTCTATTAGTGACGTCAATAATTGCCAACGTCATCGTTTCATATGAAGTTGCGTTTTGCGAAAAAGGTACAGAACATACCCCGTCTTAGAACTTTGGACACTTATAACTTCGTGATTATTTAACCTCTTGCGTTGATTTTTTTCTCCATTTAACTACATTTTAAATCTCTTTTCGAGAAAATACGACGAAATTAATTATTTTATTTATTGTCTGTACCCTTATTAGTACTTAACTGAAGGCTTCGTAACAAACCCTCAGACAATCCAGACACTCCAACGATCGAAATGGTCGTATGCAATTCTCAAATTATTATTTTTTGTTTTTATCATAATTTAATCCCTTTTTAGGGTTCCGTAAACAAGGTAAATAAGGAACCCGTATAGTTTCGCCGTCTCCGTCTGTCTGTCTGCGGCTTAGCTCAATCACTCTTAGGTACTTACTAGAAAGCTGTAATTCGGCATGGGTATATAAATCAATCACGTTAAACAACATATGGTAGAGTAAAAGGGATCCATCAAGCGTACCATCCGTACGAGAGGCAATTGAAATCAAGAAGTGATTCATAAACTGAAATCTCGGAAGGTATATCTTCCCCTTGGCAATTAATAAAATAATAGAAGGGTAGCGGAAGGGAAGCTACGGTAGCCTAGTGGTTCAGGCATGCGGCTGTCAAGCGGCGGTCGTGGGTTCGAATCCCGGCTCGTACCAATGAGTTTTTCGGAACTTATGTACGGAATATTTACCGTTAGCTTTTCGGTCAAGGAAAATCGTGAGGAAACCGGTCTAATACCAATGAGGTCTAGTTTTCCCTCTGGGTTGGAAGGTCAGATGGCAGTCGCTTTCGTAAAACTAGTGCCTATGCCAAATCTTGGGATTAGGTGTCCAAGCGGACCCTGGGCTCCTTTAGGGGCACAACCGGGAATAACGCTAGGAGAATGAGAAGGGTAGCGGATTTTTTGGGTCTACTCGCATAGACTCGCCAGTGACAAATCCGTGGACAAATCTGCAGAGTGAATATCGGGCTTTAGTGCAATAGCGGTGTCCTGCTCACACAATTCATGGCTCCGCGCAGCGAGCGATTGATGATAGTATAATTATCATTGTATTTTGTTCTTTGTGTTTTAGGCCGCCGAAGTGCGTAGTACCGCCTCGCCCAGAACACGGGTTTTACTCGATAGCGGGCCAGGACGCGCAGCCGGGTGAAGAATTCGACTCCGTCACGCTCACCCTGGTCTGTCCGGCGCCGTACCGTCCGGACGGTACGGTGGACGTAAGATGCGTGGATGGAGCGTGGCTCGACCGCTTCCCTGAGTGCAAGCGTAAGTTATGCAGCTGCTAATTGGACGCTTCTGCTGTCAGTATAGACTACCTACGACTGTCCAAAGTATAATAGAAGATATCCTATTACACTTCCCACAGATCCAGCATCTATTAACGAATTCCCGCTGACGTAGCTATTTTCACGTACGCATACATTTGACGTAACCCTCCCCCGCAAAAATCGGAAGACTTTTTAAGTATAGAAAAGAATCATGGCCGCTCCTGTTGGTTTAATGCTTTAAGCACAGTATAGAAGAATAATACAGTAGGTAATCTGAGGCCGTTTAGGAGCGTTCGTTACCTACTGCGCAGGGCTGTGTCACGTTTGTGGCTTGGCATACCTATAATACCTACTAATTTTGCTTTTAAGCATGCAAAGTATTTCTGTTACACTGTTCTGTTCTGTTAGACAAAATTGTATGTACCCAGTAATAATATTATAGATAGTTAGGTATGTGTTTTTGGTTTCCCACTTCATCGAATATTTTAATACCACTAATACTATACCTAAAATATTTCTTTGTAAGTACTTATAATAGTTGCTAACTGCACTAGGTTGGTAGGTGCTTAGTTACTAGCCTATTCGGTCCTCCTTTGCTTTCGGCACGTGCATGTCGCGCGGCGGCATTCGGTAAAATCAAACTTAACAATTGTTTTTACGTTTCATTGTAATTTAAATGAATACACTAAGAAAAGTTACTTACTTCTCGGGATCCCTTGGTATTTGGAAAAAAGATAGTTCCTAGTGTTATTAAGGCCCCCATATACACAACAGTACACACGTTTCCGAAAGGACGATGACGACGACATGGTAGCGAGTGAGAGCGAGCGAACACGGCAACGGCGCGGCGGCCCCGACTGAAGCATTCTCCATCATTCCCGAAGGCTATGTGTGCGTGCGTACCGAACACGCGCGCATGTGTGCAGCCGTGCGATGTACCTTTGTTCGATGTTTATTTACTGTCTTCTATACTGTGCTTTAAGTCTAAATCGGTTCAAGTTAAGTGAAAAGGTAGCAGGCAGACAGATAGACAGGAGGAGGAGCTGTTAATCTAACGCGTCCAAATACGATACATTAGATAAGTGTGAATCTGGCTTAACCTCTCCGCTTGAGGTGCATTGCTCTGTATATGTGTTGACATACATTTTTTTTGCAGAATTCTGCTGGTTGCCTCACCACCACAGCGTGACATATTTCTGTGGGGACCGAGAATGTAACGAATTTGAGCCAAGCGGCACAGAGGCTCTTCCGGTGTGCAAGAATATGTACGGGAATTCTACTACCCAGGAGCTCGCCCATATGAATTGCGTCTCCGGCCAGTGGAGCTACATAGGGACCTGCCAGCTTAATTACTGGTATGTCACTGAGGGCAATAACCTCACTTTGCATATTGGCGAAAATATAACAGTGCACATATCAGGGTCTCAGTATACCGTGTCGTTAGAGGATGCACACGAAACGATTTCAACTAAGAATATAACTTATGGACCCGATGAGATATTGACGGAGGAAACCGCAGTGTTGAGGCCGGGTAAGACTGTAGTGGTGACGACAGACAACATTGCGGTGGAAACGTCTGAAGTCACTGAAGTGGTTTCGGACATAACCCCTCCACCGGAGACTATAAAGCCGTCTTCTCATTTCAATCCTAAATATACTAGACCTCGCCATTAGGTAATATGTCATACTCGTTATGAACTGCCCTTTTGTCAAAGTTAATTCAAATCAGTTGAGCCGTGTTTTGTATCATGTCAGCCAACTGATTATAACATAGTAAACAGCAAACTAGATCTAATCATGTTTTGTACAAGTCGGTAATAATACTATTGCAATGAATATACCTGGTTTTATTTAGTAAATGCTGTAACATACAGTTTCCCAATGGTGTTGGCAACTGTCAATTGTTTGACTAGATGGCGCCATCATAGGTTTTAACTAATCACTAGCCTTTTTCTATGGGATTTGGCTTAAACGGCTTGATTCTAAACAAGGAGATTCCGAGAAAAAAACAAGAATTTGACAGTTTTGGTAGGATTGACGGTAAAACCTATGCTGGCGCCATCTGCAAATACCTTCGACCGGCCAACCCCATTACATTTATATTATGAAGATCTGGTAAAGGTCATTACACCGTGCAATTTGTCACAACCATTGAAAGCCGCAGCTATAATTGGAATGATTCATTCAATTCAGTGGAAGTTGCATTGCGACAAACTGTAATGTGTACAATGGTCTTAATCTTAATGACTAAAGATTCAGTTACGAAGAAACTATGGTACCTCTACTTACGTAGGTACCTTTCCCAATATTCATATTCCCGAGGATATTGCCACCGGGAATATGTTTCGTTGTTACCAGTATAAGAAAAAACGCAACGGCCCATCAGTAACCTCACAACCATTTACCACACGAGTTCAAATATGTTCGCTTCAAGAGACCGATGTCAACTTTACATAGAATACTTGAGAGTGTACACCGTAACGCCTGTGTTACTAGTACTATCGGCAGAGGCGGCTTGACCTATAGTCACAGATTATATAATAGTTCTCTATAGTGCAGGATGTGCGTAGCACACGGGCGCAGCGGTCCTAGGGGGCGCCGCGCCGAGCTCCATTGGCCGCGCGCGCCTGCCTACTACAGGCACAAATTATATAATCTACAGGGCGCTAGGGTGATAGGGTAATGACAATGATATTTCATTCGAAGTAATTTAAAACGTGACGTGATGACGACTATGGTATGGCAATAATATATCTAATTAACGGCAATATTTCATCTGTACGGTGATTCCCATTTATTGAGTATTGTATTATATCGTCCCATTCGCTTTTGGTTTAATTTTTATTTCGTCCCATTCTGTATTCAACACGCATTCGTTATTCATCATATTCGCTATCTTTCACTCTCTTCTTTGGTTAAATTCTGTAACTCGTCTCTATTCGTCGCATTTGTTTTTCGTTCTTGTCTTCCTAGGAATCATTCGTTGATCTTGTCTTTGGTTTTTGTCTCATTTACCCTTTAGCCTATCTTTTAGCGTTCAAATCAACTGCGTGTGGCCCGACACGCACTTCGCCGTATTTTCTTAAACTACATTCAGTAGCCTCACATAGACTGCTCGTTTTCGATGCATCATTTTAACAACGAACGATAAGTATTTATCAATATTGCGATATACTTAAATCATTAGATTACTAAACTTAAAGTACTTGAGGTAAATTATTAATTAATTATTAGTTATGTTAATGAGGAAAAACCCGCCAATAACACTATGTATTCGTCATTTAGCTTCAGTTTCAATAAAATGTTCCTGAGCGTGGTGCTGTTTGGTAAGTTAATTTTAAATACCACTCAAATTAAAGAATAAAACTAGAAATTTAATGCTCCGAGTCGGATTCGGACTGGCTTATGCAATTGCTGCAATCTTATAATCCCATAAAAAACATTCCATATAAGATGAGGCCAAGGCTCGAAACTCTTCCACCGTAAAAAGTTGTCAGATATTTCGTAGAGCCCAGTCTCAGGCATTCTTATTAATCTTTATTTGCTTCCTACATAAAATTCTGCAACTTGGCAATCGCACAACTTTACTGCCTAACCTAATCTAACCTAAAACTATGTAGTATTGTGTGATTGATAAGTCACAACATTTTATTTAGCAAATAAATATTTGCCTAATAATTTATGCAGTTGGTTTATCTAGAAAACTGGACCGTAATTGCAAAATAGATTATTTATTCCTTGATTTATACACTAAACAAATTGTATTCTAAATTTGAAGCTTCTGTGTCTGCTAGAAGTGCCTTAGAGTTTTGATAATCGGTCAGTCAGTTTATCACTGAGTCAGTGAGTGAGTGACAAAATTAAGAAACTTTGTCTAGTTATAATTATAAAACACTGGTTCGAATTGAATGAAATTTTAAATATACCGTGTTTATACAATATTTTTACCTGTTTGGGTAGGTACTGAAAGTTCAGGCTTCTAGTTTTATTTGGTTACTGAACATTCAGGCTCCTAGTTTTATCCACAACGAAGTTATAAGGGAGTCGAAAATAGCCTGACTGCGTCGAGAAAAGAGGTTTTTGTTTAACCGGTTGTATAGTCTATCGACATTCATATAGGCACATGTAGTATGCCTAAATTTTGGAGTCATGTCCACATTATTGCGAGCAATGACGCAATAGGGATGACGACTAAGATTTTTTTATGATGTCATTCGAAGCAGTTTTTGGAGAGGATCAAATGTTTGTATGGGAGTAACTACAATTAAAGAACATAAATACCCAAAAAAATGAGACAAAGATCGACCTCGCTGGCGGTAGCGAAAAACGCTCCATACTAATAGGCAGCTAATTGTGACGTCACAATATTGTTAGTACAAAGTATCGTAGTATGAAAATCAGGTAAATTGTTGTTTCGGTCGCAAAATACTGCGTTTAAGTACATAGTTGTCGTACAATTTTGTTTATATATAAGCGTAAGGGTTCTATTGGTACCTTTAAATTTATTCTTGGACAAAAAATTTAATTATATTTTATAATGTATACTTTATTACGATAATTCGATGGTTTACTATACATTTAGCATCACTACGTTATCAATTTGAACATGAGTCGTCATGCCTATTGTCCGATCTCTGCTAATCGCAAATATTTCCTGACATGTTTAACGTTGTGACAGACAGACGGACACAGTAGCGCCCATAAGGGTTTATTTGTTATCTTTTTTGATACGGAACCTGAAATACTTCAAAATCAAGTAGGTATATATATAATCCCGGGGCGGCGTTCTTTGTAATTCGCGGGTGGAGGACAAGTGTAGGCGAATTGTTGCGCGACACTCCGCGCGTGCTATCCGCGAGTAAGGCTAGAGCGGCAGCGGAAGCGGGAAACGCCAGTCAGCTCACCGATCACCGATCAAGATGATTGCCATTTTATCACTTCTCGTTGTGAATAAGACATCCATCACGCTCGCACTCGCACACTCGTCAGATGAAAGATGTCTTATCGACAGCGATAAGTGATAAAATGTGAACCATGCTACGCCCGCGGTTTTAAACATTTTAATTTAGTTGCAGTTACGCTGAGCTCAGCGGCAGCCGACAACATCGAAAGCGAGTTAGTATATCTCCTTTATTAACCCCCGACGCAAAGAGAGGGTAGAGAGACAGTTCAGATAGAGTTCAGACGCAAATTTGAACGGTGGCGGCGGCAGCGGGGCGGGGGAGCGATGCGCCGTTAGTGGGAGCGAGAGGTCAAAGCGCGGTCTCTTGCTCTGGCTCTCGCTATCGCCACTCGAAGTCATTAACCTCAACTTTCAGTTGAAATTTGGCTTAGGTACTAAAACTTAATAACTATCCCACCAAAAACAAAGACTCTCTAGCTCATATATAGCAGCGTTAAAAAGGTATTAGATTATAAGTAGCGCCAAGCTTCCTATCGAGCTATCCTACACAGTGTAACTCTACCACTACCAGCCACGCTCTACAAATTCTATATCTTGGCTAAAAAGTTAGGTATAGAGCCGCGTGAGAGTCTATGTGGCGACCGAGATGTGCCCAACAAAGCTATAGTTTTTGGTGGGATCTCATTCCTTTTTATAAGGTAATTTCTAAAGAAGTGTAAGGAAATATCTTGGCTAAAAAAATATAGAACTTAAATATATTAAAACTTCAACCCGCTAATTTAAAGGGTAGGTGGTGATTTACTAAAAATTCTGAAATACGTACCTCCTTTATTATTTATAGGTAACAAGGAGTCCCTATATAAATTTTCAGACCCCTAGCATCAAAATTTGCGGAAGTCTTATACAAAGTTCCATCCCCTACTTTAAGGGGTTGGGGGGTAGAAGCTCCAATTTTTTGAATTATTTTGTTGATTGTGTACTAATACTAGCCTATATACCAAATTTCAGCTTTCTAGGACTTCAGGAAGTACCCTAGAGGTTTTGATGATCAACATCAGTCAGTGAGTCAGTGACGAAATCGGCGTTTTTTAGATATCAATAAAATCTTAAGTATAAAAGCTATGTTCCGGACGACACCCATAACGACATCTAGTGATGATCATCGGAACCGTACATATCGCGTCATATATCGCGGCCAATAGAAATGCCGGATAGACGGTAACGTCACCCGACGTCACGATATAATGTTCCCTCTACCCCTATCCTCGAATCATGTACTTAATGACTTGCAAATTAGAATTATAAGAATAAGCACCACCATTTGAACTTTCTATTTCCTCATCCAAGACAAGTCGCACTCTCTTATTTTCTTCACGCAATCAACGCATTACAACAAACATATTGATCCTTCTTCGCCGATCTACGAGAAAAAGTTGATTTCTTCGCTATTCAACACTTCTAAGAAGCAGCACCTTTGGAGAAGAGAAAGCGCACGACGACATTTATTCTTGGATGGAAGGCGCGTATGCAGCATAAGGACACCCAATATCACGCAAATTGGGAAGCTTTGGACATAGGAAGAAACTGGACATCCAACGATTTTAAACGCGCATACTTCGGTACGGACATCCAGCCACCCTATACCAAACCCTTTGTCTCCAGTTGCTTAATACCCTGCTTATATCAATTTCAGTGAACGCCCGTGATAAGTTATTCCATTGCGACTGCCAACAACCCTCGCATGCTAGCACTAGCCGCAGTCGCAACAGGGTCCAAAGTCCACACGTGAGTACTCCAGCTTTCCTTAACCAAAATGGTTGACAAAAGAACACGCGATAAATCTCCAGGTAGGGCCATCTGTGAGCCCGAAAATGAGCCTTTAGTTCGTGAGCTCGTAAAAAAACGTGGCATTGTCAAAGCTAGACTCACAAAGTTCGTAACCCACCTTCAGAGCTATAGTGACGACTTAAACGCATTAACTGAGCCTTGTAGAATAAATTTAAAACTACGCATACAAGGGGTAGAGAGCCTGTACACCGAATTTAATGACCTTCAAATTCAAATCGAGTCTAAAGTGCTCGAGTCGAATCTCGATGACCAATTAACGCACAGAGAGATCTTTGAGGATGATTACTACGGTGCACTGGCTCTCGCCGAGTCCTTACTCAGTTCTAATAGTACACAGAACAATACGAGTACAATAAATTCCATCAGGCTACCTGTTTTGTCACTCCCAACCTTTGACGGTACATACGAACATTGGCTCGCTTTTAGGGATATTTATTTATCACTTGTTCACAATTCGAAGGATCTCTGTGACATTCAAAAGTTCCACTACCTAAAATCATCCCTGACAGGTAGTGCAATGTTAGTTATAGACGCACTCGAACTAACATCAAGTAACTATACAGTGGCATGGGGGCTCCTTCTTAATCGTTACAACAACAACAGATTGTTGATACATAATCACGTCAAGGCACTATTTTCGATTCAACCTTTGCCTAAAGAATCATACATCCTTATAAGACAGTTAATCGACACCACACTTAAAAATTTACGCGCTTTAAAAATCCTAGGTGAGCCTATCTCGTCATGGGACACTTTAATTATTTACATTTTGGTTTCGAAGCTCGATAAAACCACTGAACGCGAGTGGGAACAATTTAAAAGTAGTCTTACAAACAACGACACTCAGATGAAGATTAAACTGGATGATTAAATGCAATTCCTGAAAAACCGCGCAGATATGCTGGAAACATTGCAAGCGTCACAGAGTACAAGTAGTTTACGCGATAAACACGAAGTGAATAAAAATTATATCCCGTCAACTGCCAAACGCTTTCACAACAACAATAAAGTGCACTGCAATGTTTCCACCAACAGCAAGCCACAAAAATCACAATACACATCGAAGTACGCATGTCAGATGTGTAAAATGAATCATCCACTTTATTCTTGCTTTAAATTTCTCGAAATGGATCTTCAATCGAAACTTAAATTCATTAATGACAACAAATTATGCGAAAACTGTTTGCGCACGGGACACTCTGTGGAGTCATGCGTATTCGGTCCGTGCCGCAAATGCAATAGAAAACATAATTCGATTATTCATCCTCCTAGTGAGTGCGCTCGCAGCCCGGCCCCCGCTGACGTCTCAGACCCCGCGCCATCCACCTCAGCTGTGTCGATTAACGCGCACTGTCAGCAAATTCCATTGCAACGCACACAGCGCTCGGTTTTAAAGCCGGTCTTGTTGTCAACAGCCCTTGTCGAAGTAAATGACAAGCAAAACAACACGCACATAGCACGTTTACTTCTTGACAATGGGTCACAGCGATGTTTTATTAGAAAATCATTATGCGATTTATTAGACGCACCATTGGTACAGTCCACTCACGAAATACGCGCTGTAGGCGGTTCTGTCACGCAGTGTACGCAAACCTGCAATATACAGATAAAATCACGCATGAATGCCTACACAACTAAATTACATTGTTTTGTTTTACCGCAAATCACTTCAAAAATGCCAGTTGTATATGAAAATCGCGCAAATTTCTGTATCCCAGACAATATACAATTGGCAGATCCGCAATTTTTAGATTTTGAATCTGTCGACATCTTAGTAGGCGCCGACAAGTTTTGGGATCTTCTTACGCAAGGCAAGATAAGGTTACATAACGGTCCTTATTTGCTAAACAGCCATCTAGGTTGGATTCTAGCGGGCCCTATCAATATAAACGCACGCATTGAAGGCCACATCCAGTGCAACTTTACGCAAACAACAGATTCACTGTTACGCCGTTTCTGGGAGATCGAGGAGATACCTACTGTTCGGAACGCATTGTCTGATGAGGAGAAGGCTTGCGAGGAGCATTTCGTTCGCACTACCACACGCGATAGCGACGGAAGGTTCTGTGTCACCATGCCCCTCAAGCAGTCACCCGACATGTTAGGAGAGACATATCCTCAAGCTGAACGTTGTCTTTTGGCGCTGGAAAAACGGTTACAGCGTTCAGAAACGTACAAACAAATGTACACAGACTTTATGCATGAGTATATAGATTTAGGACACATGACTAAAATTTCAACATATGACTCACCACATTTTATATTTTCGCATCACGCAGTTTTTCGCGAAAGTACCACCACTCATCTCAGAGTAGTATTTAATGGAAGTGCAGCATCCACTTCTGGCACGTCACTAAATGACCTTCAGATGGTGGGTTCAGCAATCCAAGGTGACCTACTTTCGATCCTTTTACGCTTTAGGCAGCATCGTTATGTAGCGTGTGCAGACGTAGCTAAGATGTACCGACAGGTCCTGATAGCAGAACAGCAACGAGACCTTCAGCTGATTCTCTGGCGCGACAGTCCCGAGCAAGCGATTGATGTCTACCGTATAAATCGCGTTACTTATGGCACGGCCTCGGCGGCTTTCTTAAGCATTCGTTGCTTAAAACAATTAGGTATTGAATGCACAGATCCCGCAGTTAAAAGAATAATTGACGAAGACTTTTACGTGGATGACATGATTACCGGTTCACACGATAAATTTGAATTATTACGGTTATGCAATGAAACATCGCGAACGTTACAGACAGGTTGTTTTCCGCTAAGAAAGTGGGTATTCAACTTTAACGAACCGTCAATAGGGTCTAATTTCACTGCACTATTCGATGCACAAACGCAACACACGTTCGATCAAGACTGCAACTCGAAAACATTGGGCATATGTTGGAACAATTATTATGATCACTTTTATTTTAACTCACAACTTGATTTTATACATAAAAACGAGAAAGTGACTAAACGCAGTATTTTATCTCATGTGTCGCAGATTTATGATCCCTTAGGTTTACTAAGTCCAACGATAATGGTAGCTAAAGTCTTACTCCAGCGTCTGTGGTTACTTAAAGAATGTTCATGGGACGACGAAGTTCCCTCTGACGTCACGCGCACTTGGAATGATTTTGTTAAATCGTTATCAGCTGTTCTAAGCACTATCCGCGTGCCGCGTTACGTAATGGGCAGTAGTACTTATACGCGCATAGAACTGCATGTCTATACGGATGCGTCACAGGTTGCTTACGGCGCTTGTTGCTACATTCGCACAATTAATGATGATATGGAAATATCTTCACGCCTATTATGTTCAAAGGGGAAAGTAGCACCACTTAAACCTTTGAGCATACCTCGTCTAGAATTATCCGGAGCTCTTGTAGGTGCAAAATTATATGATAAAGTTATAAGTAGCATTCGTTGCCAATTCGACGATATCGTGTTTTGGTCGGATTCAACAATTGTATTGGGATGGCTACGCATGCCGCCCCACGTATTAAAGACTTTCGTCCAAAACCGGGTTACTGAGATCCATGAACTGACGAAAGGGCTTCCATGGCGACATGTCAGCGGTAAAGAAAATCCCTCTGACCTCGTGTCACGCGGTGTCGCCCTGGAGGACCTTGCGAGGTCTAGTTTATGGTGGGAAGGACCCCAGTTCTTGCGAGATGCTAATTTTAACCTTCAAAACTTACCTCAAGTTCTGACTTCTGAGCATGCGCACGAGATATTGCCAGAAGTAAAACCTAACGTAAATTTTACGCTCACCGCTAACACTGAGACTTCTCTGTTTCCTTTCGAACGATTCTCGCAGTTCTCGCGCATGGTACACGCCGGAGCTTACGTTCTACGTTTTATTAATAATACGCGCAATAAAAACAATAAACGCACGGAGTGTATCAGTGTTGAGGAGCTGCGAGAATCGACAAAATTATTAACCAGGCTGTCTCAATTGGAATCATTTCCAGATGAGTACAAGCTATTGGTAAATAAACAAAACCTTAAGCCTAAACACAATTTAAGTAAATTAAATTTATTTATGGATGACGATCGCGTCTTGCGAGTCGGCGGTCGCATCAGTTACTCAGAGCACTTTTCTTACGACAAAAAACACCCGATTTTAATAACGAGCAAACATCACTTCACTGTTTTATTATTCAGTCACACACATAAAAAACTTCTACACGCTGCACCTCAAGCACTGCTCTTTGAATTACAAGATGCTTGGTGGCCGCTAGGTGGTAGGAATCTCACCCGAAAGATTTATTATGACTGTGTTACTTGCAAACGATTAAGAGGGAAAACCCTAACTCCTTTCATGGGAAACCTACCGAAAGAGAGAATTACGCCAACCTTTCCTTTCCTCTCTTCTGGCGTCGATTACGCTGGACCAGTGTATATTTTGAACCGTAAAGGCAGGGGTGCTCAACCCGTAAAAGCTTACATTTGCTTATTTATTTGTTTTGTCACACGAGCCATTCATTTGGAGCTTGTCAGTGATCTGACCACTGACGCATACCTTTTAGCGCTTAAGCGTTTTATAGCTCGTCGCGGAAAACCCAAAGAAATCTTTTCCGACAATGGACGTAACTTTGTGGGTTTAATGAACGACTTTGCCAAGTTTTTAAAACGATGTAGCTCAGATATCGTTGACTACGCTACGAGTTGCGATATTAAATTTCATTTTACTCCGCCTTACGCACCCCATTTTGGTTCTCTTTGGGAAGCTGGAGTGAAATCCTGTAAATTTCATCTTCGCCGTGTTGTGAGAAACGCTCATCTCACGTTTGAAGAATTTAGCACGGTATTAACGCAAATTGAGGCTGTCCTTAACTCGCGCCCTTTATCCCCTATGTCGGCTGATCCGCACGATTTTCTTCCTCTGAGCCCTGCACACTTCCTGGTCGGCCGAACTTTGACGTCGCCTGCTTCAGAGGACCTTCAGAGTACGCCTGCGCATCGACTCAACCGGTACCAGATGGTGGAGAAAATCAGGCAGCATTTTTGGGTACGCTGGGCCAAAGAATATGTCTCAGAATTACAGACACGATCCAAATGGAGGAGCCATTGCGAAGACCTGCAGCCGAATACGCTTGTGCTGATAAAAGACGACAATCTTCCTCCATTGAAATGGCATTTGGGACGTATCATTAACACCATACCAGGCAAAGACGGAGTGTCAAGAGTAGCAGACATCCAAACCGCATCTGGAACTGTGAGACGCGCTTACACCAAAATCTGTCCCTTGGTGGCACACCCAGATGAAGTTCCACCAGCTCAAGACTCTTCTTGAAAGCCAGTCCTTTCAAGGCCGGGGGCATGTTCCGGACGACACCCATAACGACATCTAGTGATGATCATCGGAACCGTACATATCGCGTCATATATCGCGGCCAATAGAAATGCCGGATAGACGGTAACGTCACCCGACGTCACGATATAATGTTCCCTCTACCCCTATCCTCGAATCATGTACTTAATGACTTGCAAATTAGAATTATAAGAATAAGCACGTATCCATTTGAACTTTCTATTTCCTCATCCAAGACAAGTCGCACTCTCTTATTTTCTTCACGCAATCAACGCATTACAACAAACAGCTATGTTACTGAAACTTTATATGTTTAATAAGTCCACTATTGACATCATATCCCGAGAATTTTGTTTATATTTATTATTGGTATAATCCAAACCCAAGTTACGAGGGTTCAAAAAACGACGATACGCTTCGAGAAGAGGTAGTAGTGCCCTCGCGCTGCGCTTCGCTTGTTTGGTCTTGGCGCCATGGCCATAGTCGGAGCACAAAGCCGTTATTAGACAGAATTTACTCTTACAGTTTTGGACAGATATCATCATCATCATCATCATTATCATCGTCGTCATCATATTATATCAGCTGTAAGATGTGCAATGCTGGACATAGGCGATTTGGTTACCTTAATTCTGCTGCGGATAGGCTAATTTCTGATGCGATCATGCCGAGAAACTCCCAGCATAGCCATCTCTTTGCTCTCTGGGTGACTTTGAGCCTTCTTATGAGAGTCATAGTCACCGACCGCGTTTCAGTGTCATATGTCATCACTGTCAATACACACTGGTCAAAGATCGTCTTGACATAGAGAAATATTAGATGAAAAAAGTCGTGCCTTAGCTTCCCAAACGCTGCGCAGCCGAGCCGGATTCGACGATTGACCTCTTTCTTGAAGTTGGTGCTACCTTAATCGTCTGAAACTTCGCGCGTAAAGTGTCCGATTGTAATTGGAATTGGTTGTACTACAGTCGCCATCGGATACATCGGAGCGGCCAGGGTGCTCACAAATATCTGAACAAGCCTCTAATGCCTCGACAACAGAGACGTGTTCAGATATTTATGAGCACCCTGGCCGCTCCGATATATCTTATGGCGACTGTAAATGGGTATTTGACATGATCTTCGACTTGTCCATGTCCATATTCAACTTTGTATAAGAGTTCTATATTCAAGTAACACTGCTTACAAAATCATAATAAGACAGGCCATAGTGAGTATTGGGTTATTCATTTCAAATCCTTGATGCACGTCTGACGGTACGGAACAAGTAAAAATCGGCCAAGTGCGACGGACATTGCCGAGTCGCACTTGGCCGATTCTTTCCTTTGAGGTACGGAGGCCTAAAGACCTCGTGTGTTGCAGGAGGCCGCTGCTGGCGTTGATCCTGCACTGCTCGCAGCCCGGGGCCAGCCGCGACGCGTTCTGCCCCGACGCCTGCCGCCGCTGGCCCCGGTACTGCTACTACGCGGTGGCGGCGGAGAACGGTGTTCCGTAAGTCCACAAAAAAATCAGTCATACGGTATAAAAATAATCTATTACACCAATAATACTCACTAACATTGCTGCTTTGACCATAAAAATCGTGAATCTCATGGTCCTATTTCCCTCTAAACTTCAATAACAGTGCGTATGACTATAAAAGTGGGTGATCTGAATATCAGTAGAGAGTCGAAGGGACATAGCTCGTTACTCAAACTGCTCCATTCTTCCGCGTCCGATCTGACGCTGCCCTCATTCATAAGGCCTATGTCTTACCGATGCAGAGGAACATGCAAGCTCCCGCCGTACCCTCACATCGGGGACTACAGCATCGAGGGTATCGAGCTAGCCAGCGCTGGCGACCTGGCCGACTTCACCCTCCGATACACCTGCCCACCAGGCTACAAGCTCAATGGGTACTATCCCAGCTGCGTCAGAGGAACATGGACGGCTGACTTCCCTAGCTGCACTTCAGGTAGTTAACTAATTTACTTTTTAGGGTGGTAAACCAACTTACCTGTCTGATGGAGGCCTATGGAGGTTTGCGAGTCCAGAATAATCACAAGCACTTTCCCGATATTTTATACATTGGAGGATTCGTTGTGTTGACAGTTAAAGACAAATGCAGATCAACACAGTGCAACCCTCCTGTGGCGACCACCACCAGGAACACAACACCACATACTAGTTAACATATTTGTTAGTAGGGATTGGTATTATAATGGTATTACGCTACGTTAAAAATATTATTTCGTCAAGTTTGATGGCACAAAAAGAGGGCTGGTGTAAGTAATATTGGTTCGCTTTAAAAATACTAATAAAACAATCATTCAAAATGTAAAAAAAAAACAAAAATAACAACAATTTCATTGATTACTCTTTAAGTAGTAAGTATTACAAATATTGCAATAATCAGTCGCTAGTAATATAAATGTTTATTTAACCTAATAAGCCTTCTTCCAGTTTAAAAAAGTAATCAACCTTCCAAACTACAGGTGTGGCAGGCAGGCCTAGAGGGACCGATGCAGGGGGAGAGACTGGCCAGGACGCCATGAGTCGAGGTAAGATCCAGACCCATAGTGTTAGAACCTTCCTAACACTCAGGATTCATTTCATTTTGCAAAATCAGTTGTACGTATGCTGTATTGGCGTGTCATATGTAGAGTGTCGGGGAAGACATTCATTTAAACATTTTATCTTAAAGGCCATTACGTCAACATAAGAAATAAGTTCTTACTTTTCGGGCACCCATCGTACAAAAAATTCCATGAAATCAATATTGTTTGCATAAAGGTAAAGCTTTTTCGTTCAAAATTTGCTATTTTATATAATACCTAGGATTTGCGCCATAAGTATTTAAGTACTTATAATATGGTGGCGGCGCAGGACGATCGTGAAAGTGAGCAAAAAAAGAGATAATAAAGGATGGATTAATACTAAGCTAAAATTTATGATTAAAGAGAGAGATAGACTGTTTGAAATATGGAGTTACGAACCAAATAATATGTTAAAGCGCATTACATATACAAAATATAGAAATAAGTGTTTTAAACTAATATCTAAGGCTAAAAGTGATTATGATAAGAAGAGTATATTAGACTGTAACAAAAATATTAAGAAAATATGGGACAAAATCAATACTATGTTAGGAAATGACAAAAAGTCGTTGGATTCAGTGATACTTAATAATATGAAAACACAAGGTAGTACTAAGAATATATGTAATGGGTTTGCGGAAACCTTTTCTAGTGAAATTGATCTCATTAAACATACGTGTAGTGATAAATGGTTGGAGAGAACAGAATATGTAAAAGAGTCGAACGTGTGTATGCGGTGGCAACCGGTGAGAAGTAAAAATATGATGCGAGTAATTAATAGTATGAGCTCTAAGAAATCTCCCGGCTGCGATCACATACGCATGTGTGACTTGAAAACCGTATCTGATAGAGTAAGTCCTATCTTAGCTAAATTAGTTAATATGTCAGTTAGTCAGTCTTGTTTCCCAGAAGGTCTTAAACAAGCAATAATTCGTCCAATTCATAAAAAAGGTGACTGTAAATCATACTCCAACTATAGGCCTATTGCGATACTTTCTAGCATAGACAAAGTAATTGAAAAGTGCATTGTTAACCAATTAGGATCATATTTACAAAAGAATAATATATTAAACAAGTGTCAACATGGTTTTCAAAAGGGCAAAAGCACAAGCACGTTACTATCAAATTTTACTAATGAAGTGAATGGTTATTTAGCAGATAAAAAAGTAGTTGTAGCTGTATTTTTCGATTTTCGGAAAGCATTTGATACCCTGGAGACAAATACACTTATCGATGCCATGAGGGAGTGCGGGGTGGGCGAGCCACTGAGCCAGTGGTTCAGTGACTATCTCACCGCGCGTTCCTACCGCGTGAAGGTGGGGTCGACACTGGGCGACGAGCGGGGGGTGCGGTGCGGAGTGCCGCAGGGTTCGGGATGCGGCCCGGTGTGCTACTTGTTGCACGTGAACAGCCTGTGCGGCGTGCTGCGGTACTGTTCTCCTCACATGTTCGCCGACGACCTGTGCGTGCTGAGAGCCGGTGCCGCCGCCGACCTAGCCAGTACCTACCGTTCGGTGCAGCATGATGTCGACGCCGTTGTCAAGTGGTCGCACGATAATGGTATAGTTTTAAATGCAGATAAAACCAAATTACTAATTTTACACTCACCTTATCTAATCCCTTCCTGTTCGCCAGAGCTTACAATAATTACGCATGATTTCTCCTGTTTCCACAATAATCTAGTTTCATGCCATTGTAAGCCAATTGAGCGTGTTAAATGCATGACTTACCTTGGCATGAAAATAGATGAAAACTTTTCATGGTCATCTCATATAGAGTATATATGTGCTAAATTAAGAGTCCTAGTTGGTAGATTTTACCACCTAAGCTTTAGAGTCCCAATAAGCACCCTAAAATGTATTTATATATCACTAGTGGAATCAATTATAAGTTACTCCCTGGATTGCTATGGCCTCACCTTTAAAACGAATTTGGAAAAAGTTGAAAAACTACAAATTAGATTTCTCAAACTATTAGTAAACAATAAAACTAAAAATAAATATAAAAATGATTATTATCAGTTATTCAAAGTATGTAAAATTCTTCCGGCAACACTTAGACATAAATACTTAATTTTAGTCAATCAGCACGGCAATCAAGAAAGTAACTTATCTCAAATGAACCAAACATATGGCACCAGATCCGTAGCTGCAGGTAAGTATGCCGTTCTCAGAGTAAGCAATTACTACGGGGATAGGCTCATCGAAAAACGCTTACCATATTTGCTTAACGCTTTACCTGTGGCTATTAGACAAGAGAAAAACAAAAATAATTTTAAAAGAGCCCTGTTGAAACACTATCTTGACAGTATTTAAATACCTACTTAAATACCTAATCTAGTACCTAATCTTATACCTATCCAATTTATAGCACATCATCTTACCTACTTACTTCTTAAGACTTTACTAATTATATAGACTGATTAGGACTATACCACTTTATATTAGACTCATTTATCATTAAGACTACCTCAAATTATATAGACTCATGGATCCCACAGTCAAACTGTGCAAACAGTTTTGTGGGACGTTGTATTTAGTTTTAAGTCATTGTAAAGTGCTTTACTGAAATAAATAAATAAAATAATAATAAATTTTACCCCAGGAAAATTTCTTTTTTTTAAACTATAATTTAAATAACGGCGTTTTTTTTGTTTGTTTAATTTTCAAATGTTATTCTAAGATGCCTTATCCAAGAATCCACCAAAATTTCCATCGGGAAGTAGTATATAAAAATAAATGACACATCCATTATGTTTTTTGTGTGATTTATTTATTTCTAGCTTCCGCCCGCGACTTCGTCTGCGTGGACAAGGGATAAAAACTATCCTATATTTTAATCCACGCTGTAAAATTTCATTCAAATCGGTTGATCCGTTGAAGCATGATTGAGTAACAAACATCCAAACATCTAAACTTTCGCATTAATAATATTAGTAGGATTAGTAGGCTTCTTGAAGAGCTCCTGTAAATTAACCAAAACAAAAATTTAAATACCTGTTAATATTTTTCCTCTTTTTTCAGGAATTGGTTAAATAGCTATTTTTTGATGACTAATATTTTGGTGGATTTTGTGTCTACGTAATTACTTAAATGATAATATATCAGTTACACACAAAAATGCTGCTGTTATGAATTATTTCAAATTTCCATTTTTTTCCATTCTAATGAAAATAAAGTGCTTGGGCTATTTGTCGATTTCAACGGGTGTGTAATGATCGGTATAAAAAAATATAATTTCATTGGATTAACCATTTTTGACATAATTTCAAAGGGTAGAATCATTCATTGTACATAATAAACGTTTGGTATAATATCAAAAAATATATTTTTATTTAGTATAACTATCATTCTGTATAACGCTTATTTCTTATAACCATTATAGAGTATAATTCTTATTTGATATTCATCTCATATTGTATTGTAATGATCAAGCTGAATATTTTTTTCCGTTCAAACCTAACGTAAACCTAACCCAACCGCCAGCGTGTCGACGTTTCATTGGACGACGTTACCCCGCTTGGCGGGGTGCCTATTTCCGCTCTAAGGGACACAAATGAACCCTAACCTAACCCACTAATAGTAAATTGTTGCGGGTGTTTTTTTAATGCGGGGGGCTCCACCCCGTCGTCCCCCCTGTTTCTGGCTGCCCTGGCTTGATTATATCAACTGTACACTAGACGGAATGAGCATTATATCCAATGTTCAATATAGCAAATATGCATTATACTTAATATTATGTTTGTTATACTAAATATTATATATCAAATGATCGTTATATAAAATGATAATTATGTTATTATGATAATATACTAAGTGTTGTTATAGAACTTGAGAATAGATGAGCTTTATTGCGAGTAATATTATAGCAAAAATATTTATAGCCATCGTTACGCACCCGATTTCAACACAAGTAGTTCAGTTAAATCGGCAAAGCAAGAAGTAGGTTGGGATCTCAGACCAAGAAAAATAGAGATATAGATAGACGGAGCATAAGGAACAACCTATTCAAGCCGGTTTTCAACCAATAGTCCCTAGTCTATCTTCTTTCTTGGTCTGGGGTTGGGATCAAGCAAATCATGTGACTATAAAATGGGTTGTTTCAGACGGTGACAAGTCATGTCTGACGGCAGAAAACGTTGCCGGGGAGTGCGTGCCATACTACCTGTGCGATGCGAATGGCACCATCGTTACTGATGGCCTCCTGGTCTTGGATACCAGGTAGATATGATATGAGCCGGCTGCAGCATCGTCGGTGCTAGTAATTACAGTCTATTATTTTGCACACTCAGTTGGGATCCTGATACTGATGTCTTAATATTCTAGGGTTATCTCGGCATCAATTTTTTAATGATTGACCCATGGGAAATGAGAATGTTCTATATAAATAAGTAGTGGAAATGATTCAAGCTACGCAAATCGCTCAGCCCTGACGCTTGTTCGTACGATGCATTTCAGCACCGAACGGTAAGCGTAAGATTTAGTGCCTTTTTAGTACAACATCGATGCCAATCGGCGTGTTCGTCGTGTCGCGAATCGCGATAGAGTCAAAACGGCGCCGATAGGCGTGCCCGGCATTGGATACTTTGGACTCGGCTTTGTCTAAAATTTTATGTAACTATTTACACCAATATATCAACCTTTTTTTACAAGGTCACGCCGCCGACGCCGTCGCCGCCAGTCAATTTTTACCGGTACTCCGTCAACGGCCGTATACTCATCGGCGCCCAGCTCTGATATAAGGTCAGTTCATTTGGTTACACACTGTGATAAGAATTTTTTCTGACGTCCCAGCTGCACAATCCTTTTGGGTACAACCAGCAGGGCGGGGAGGATTTGTTAAATAAAAACCAAACAAGCGTGCGGCCTGATGGTAAGCGGACACCGCAGCATATAGACGCATGCAACTCCAAAGGAATAACATGGGCGTTGCCGACCCTTGATGTGTTTGAGGATCGGCCTGTTGACAGCTGAAGGAACAAATTCCCTCGCTCTCGACACAATCCTCGGGAGCTCTGGCGACCTTGCTCACCTCCAGGAACACAGCACTACTACAAAGTAGTGTTATTATGGCTGTGGTCTTCTGCAAGGCGGAGGTACTTACCCTGCTCCAAATTTGAGCGGGATGACATTTCGCTGTGCCTTACCTCACCAAAAGGATGATGGTTTGTGTCTTCTGCTTATTTAAAAGCTAAGCTCTTGTCGGTGTAGCTCAAAGTAGGTCCTTCATTTACTCCGATCCGACATCTCGATACGACCTAACATCAACTCTTTTTTGAGCTGCTTGCTTGCTTGAAGCGAGGAAGAGGAAGACCTGGAAGAAACTACATAGTAGTTTCTTCCAGGTCTTCCTCTTCCTCGCTTCCCCTTTTCGTTTATGTGTAAATGGATAAAATAGTATTTTCTTCGCAGACAGAATGGCGAGTGCGACTTTTACATGGAAACTTGCTGCCTGTTCCCCAACCGCACCACCCCCGCGCCCCCCGCTAAGGTAAAGCTCGCATTAGTCGGGAAATTCCAGCACAACTAGCTATTTACGGGGGAGAGACATCATCGGCAATTAGGAAGTTATGAAAGGAAAAAAAAAAAAGGGGGAGAGACAATAACAAATCGAACCAGTCCTATTGCGATTAAGGGGCTACCCGAGGTTTTCATCGATTTTTGACGAGTTTTGAATCGTATCTCCTACTTTTGCACTACAGATAAAAGTATAAATCAAACGGTTATCGGTTTTTTAATCTTTTATTTCCATTTCGGTTTTTCTTCCTCGGTTCTTTTCGGGATTTAGAAACAAATGAATACCTACTTATTTTTGTATGATTTTTTTAAACATAGTCTAAAAAAAACACTTATTTCGTATCTCTATTGACGTGAAAGATCATGTACGAAATCTACATATTTGGGTTCGTCTGTGACGTCCCTAAAAACTGGTCCAGGGTTTTCATTTTAAACTGTTATAGTGTGTACAATAAAGTGCTTACATACATTAACCAATTAACACAAAAGTTATGGCCTGAAAACCGGTTTTTTGACCAACAATTGTTAAACTTTGATGCCAAATATGTCGAAAACAATGAACTTTGAAGTAAATATGGGATACAATATTGCTTAAAACTAAGGGATTCAGATCGAAGGTTATTAGCGTATGGGAGCCCCTTAAGGCTGATACTTACTGAAATTATTCATCAGATTCAAAATTTTAAAACTCTTAAATTTAATAACCGATCATCTAAAGAAGGAAAAATCATTGAACACTACATTAAGGAAAAGCAATTGTAGACAAATCAAAATCATCATCCTCCTATAGCGTTATTCCCGGTTGTACCCTAAACGAGCCCGGGGTCCGCTTCGACACCTTATCCCAAGATTTGGCATAGGCACTAGTTTTACAAAAGCGACTGCCATCTGACCTTCCAGCCCAGAGGGAAAACTAGACCTTATTGGGATTAGACCAGTTTCCTCACGATGTTTTCCTTCACCGAAAAGCTTACGGTAAATATCCCATGCATAAGTTCCGAAAAACTCATTGGTAGGTACGAGCCGGGATTCGAACCCACGACCGCCGCTTGACAGCCGCATGCCTGATGAAGCAATAGGCTACCGTAGCTTTCCAGCACCGACACATCAAAATCAAAATGATTTATAAAGATCATTTCCAAAAATAAACCGTTTTTTTATTTCACTCAACTATATTAGGTAATTATAAAATCATTAATAAGCGGTGTCAACCCTAGCGTCGATTGGCCGGCACGAGTGGACACCGGCACGCGCTTCAAGGTTTTGTGGGCATGAAAAACGGTAGGTATTCCCTTTTTTATTCAGATTTGAGTATCTGTTCGTAGAACTATTATATAATCTGTGGCATTGTTCAAGATCCAGAACCGCTTTGTTTCGACAGTCAGTGCAGTCTAAAGCATATAAAAAATGTATAGTACCTAACATATTTGCTAATGATACGTAGTATATAGATTGCAGTTAATAGTAAAGGTTCTCTACTGCTCCTTCAGACCCGCGATGGCTGCGGCTGGCGCAACCCAAAAGGCATCGGCTCCCAAATGTTTGGGCCCGTTAACGGTGAAGCCAACTTCGGAGAGTTCCCCTGGATGGTAGCCATTTTGAAGTACGTATATTTGGGACTAATTAGGGTACCAATTCGGGTAATCCGAGCTTTCATATACAAAATCCTGGGATTTGGAATGTTAAACCCAGCAACCGCCTCAAAAGCTTAAAACTCACGTCACCAGTCAGATTTTTTAAAGATTTAATATTTTTTAGGGTTCCGTACCCAACAGGGAACCCTTATAGTTTCGCCATGTCCGCCATGCCATCCGTCCGTCTTCGGCTTAGCTCAGTGAGCATTATTACTAGAAAACTGTAATTCGGTATGGGTATATATAAATCACGCCGACAAACCAGAAGAATAAAATCAAAAAAAAATTTTTTTTGGGTACTATCGGCTGCATTAATGCATGGACACCTTACGGTCTAGTTTCGCTTGCGACGTTTGACATCTACAGCTGATATGATTGCATGCGTTGCGCACAAAATAAACTAGATGGCGCTGCTGGCCAAAATATTGATATATAGACGAATATAACTTAATTCACTGATAATAATTGACTCCTGTAATCACCATAAAATTTTCTTGCGATGCGAGTACAATTATTGACAAGTTTAGCAAGGTTTAATCTACTGTAACCGTATTTGAGTGTGACTGAACTGTCATCCTACCTACTCGTTTATCAAAGGTATATATTTCACAGTTGAAATATGTATACCCGTGATAAACCACTGACCAGTGTCAACAACAAGATTGGATATTGGATGGGCTTGTGGATTAGCCTATTAAGTGCAAATGACACGGTGCTGACTGCCTTTTTAGTGTTTTTATGATTTCTGTTTTTTACACTATTTTGCACAGCCAAAAGTAATTTTTTTTAAATATAAATAACAGTAATTAAATACAATTAAATAACTCAAAGAACTTTTCATTTTAAAATTATATTTATTCAGTAGTAGTATTAGTGAATTAGCCACTTTTTAACATGTTATCGAGGTTATAGCTTAAGTTTCATTTCCGAAAATCGGAAAAGATTGAAGCTTTACCTCAATAAAAATAATACCTATTGTCAATTTTATTAATAATTTCAGACCGGGTTATGATAACATATATATCAGGCGAACGCATTCTGGTGTTTATTGGCATTTTCTATTTAAGTGAGATTTGAAATAAGTAATTAAACCCGCCATTTAAAATAATAAAAAATACGAAACAATCTTACAGTTCACTAAGGCTTTTATTATTGAAACTAGTATTTCATAGATTATAATGATAGGATTCTACGGTTATCTATCTCACTCGATCTCGTTAATTAACAAAATGATTATATTCTATTATGATAATTTTCCTTAACGTAACACATCTATTACTAATAGTGTCTACAGGGATAAAAAAGCACGATGAAAACAATATTCTACTCATATTTTACTTTTGTCATTTGTTTATATCAAAGTTTATATATAACCCAGTCTGTCTTTCTTCAAACCCTACATGTTCACAGTTAGATATACAGATGCCGTCAAACTTCTTGAACACTTGACCTTGCCTGCGCAAAGGCGAATTGTACCTGCGAGCTGCCCCCCCCACTTCGTCCCGCATGTTCAAGAAGTTTGACGGCATCTGTACCACCAGATTCCGCGTTAGGCACTACGTGATCACTGAACGTGAACTTATATGTCCTTATGAATAGATTTAAACACTTCTCACTTCTCATCACTAAACATGACAAAAATCCAGTTGTCCAGTGTCCAAATTGCGACAGTTTGCTGTTTTATGTGCTTCTCTGTAAGTATGGGTTTAACAGCATGCCCATAATAATTATAAACCCTTCTCGTTATGGAGACACGACGAACTCCACACTTGTGCAATAAATCGACGTAATGACTTGTCGATTCAAAATCATTTTCTTTATAGTCCATTGTCAATGGCTGGTGGCCGTTCTTTGTCGGTGTAGCAGAGACGTTTCCTTTTGCTCAACCTTTTTTTAGCTGTAACGATATTATTTGAAAATAAATCAACAGAAAAATGTATGATAGTTCAGTAGTAGTTACTAAATAATTATATCACAAACGTGTAAAATAACTACTTACGTTTAGATCAGTTTCTGTAGCTTGTAGCTTCGTTACATATCGCAAATACGAGTATTTGCGACATTTTAACTAGATCAATATTACGTCGAAAACTAGTTTTATTATTCATGTTATCCAGAAAAAAATATGAATAACAAAGCTGAGTAGTCCTACGAACGAACACGTAACATCTTTGTGATAAAAACGAATAAGTATGGTAGTTTTGATTCATTCGTCTACCCTCATCGATTATTATATTAATCGTAGTAGTAATGGATTAATATCTGAGCAGCAAATTAAACTTATGATAAATTTCAACTGCCTAGTCAATTGAACCGATGGTCGAGTGGCCAACAAGGCAAGTAACTAGATCGACACCTAGCTTGAGAGTCGTCGGTTCAAATCCCGCACCCAACCAAAAATATGTTGGGAAAGATGTGTTTTTGGAATTGTTTGGATATTCACTGGTAGTGAATCGGAAAAATCGCAAGAAAAATAAATGCACAAAGGTAGCACATAAATAGAATACACATTCCAAATTGCGTCATAATACCGCCATTATCGATCGATAATGCGTTGGCAAGATTACTTGGCAATATAATATAGGAAAAATAATAACCCAAGAAAATAATTATAATTATATCCAAGACGAAGAATTACTTTTTGTTTCGATTTTTGTTAACAACGCCATCTAGTGAAACCTTGCTGATCCTCTGTGGTTTACATTTACATCTATAATGATATTACACGTCGTGCACATAGATGGCGTTAGCGAGCGCGTCAAAGGAAACAGTTTGTTTTTTTTTTTTTGAGCCGGTTCGTTTGCCGAAGCCCGGAGGCTGTGTCGGCTGATCGTGGCTGGCCTGTGGGTAGTCGCCACTAAGGGGCTACCCGACTGCCGAGAAATTTAGAGCGCGAGCACTCGAGGCGCGCGGGCGCCTCGAGGCAGTGTGAGAATTTAATCATTTAGTGTAATTTACATTTAAATTGTTGTTTATTTCAAATCTAATGTGGAGTGAGTGTAGGAGTGGTTTGTCCCGGTAGCTGTCCGTACCGGGACTGGTAGTGTGGAGCTGTGGAGTAGTAGTGTGCTCGCGGTGGCCTCCCCCGGCGGCGGGGGCGGCGGGAAACAGTTTGTCAGTTGACCATGCACTTATGCTGTCTAGTGTACCTCCCCTACACCTGAAGTGGGGATGTAATATTTTTCATGTTAAACCCGTAGTGTGAGTATCGTTGTATCGTTAGACAGCTTGTTCAAAGACAATGGGTTTCCTACAAGGATTTTTCAAATTAGTGATTCGTTTGCGAGATTGGGTTTTAAAGCCCAAATTTTTGTTCGAGTCATGTGTCCCTCCCCCTCTTCCGGCTAAATGGCTGCTACTGGGAATGTGAAAAAAATCGTGGCAGTAGTACCTACACAAATATCATGAATTTAAAAGGTAAACTATCACGGCTAAGATGGCATAACTAGTTACCGAGTAATAGTCGACCAACTTAAAATGCACTTAGAAAGGCCAACTTTCGTACTAATTCGGCCGACGCAACCATTTAGTTGGTGCGCGTGCGTCGATTTAACTAAGAAAGTAATAATACTTATAAGGAAACTACGGAACTCTACACGGCGCTATTTTAATGATTTTGTTTCACAGTATCACGGTACATATCCTGTAGGTAATGCTTTAGAAAGAAAAAAAAAAGGCCGGGTTGCACTCCGGGAGTGCCCGCAGAAGTGAAAACTTGAATATTAACGTTGTGCATTTTTGATATTTTGGAATGGTTAGGGAATCATTTTGCACGAATTGCTTTAATTATCAGTATTAAACCGGCGCGGATGTGGCTATGCTTTTGAATGTGATGGAAGTATGTATTTTTCCCCCTAACACATACTTGGATTTAGGTACACATGAATAGGTACGTCGTGTCCCGGTGCAAAGCTACTCGGCGCGTGTGTTCTGCGCCTTACGCGACGTGCTCTAAACGCCTGTAGGGTGACGATGTTAGATTTTTTTTAAAATCGCAATCAAATCTGGAATATCGAATAATAATAAATTGTTGTTTTACAGATAATTGCATAAAAAAAAAAAAAATTAAATTTAAATTTAAACTGTTTATTTTTAACTATTATTTAAATACATGGTGGGTTATGTTTAGTACAATCTTTATTATTTAAGATTATTTACTAAACTTTATTCTTACTAACTAATTATAATTATCTATATATCACTGGGGGCCTCAATGAACATTTTCTTCATTATAGTTTTAGTTTGTGCAGGTTTACTCTTTATATCACTTAAGATAATTTTGGGAAAGCTGTTCAAGACACCAGGGAGGTAGCTAGACCATACTCTTTGACCATATATGTTGTTATATTTGTTGACTACGTATGTTTTCTTGCTAGTGAGAATTCTTAGATTGCCTTTCCTTGTGCATTTGACCAAGTCTCCCAATTTATGTTTATATTGCATTACAATTGCCATTTTCACTTTATCAAATACATTCATAATTCTGCAGTATTTAAATAGTCTATGGTAATTATCTCTATGTTTATATTTAATTTTTAACGGGACTATTGTTTTTAGTAGTCTAATTTGCAGGTTATAAATACGTTGTAAATAAGTTTTGTAGGTTCTCCCGTAGCTAGAGATTCCATAGCTTATGATTGAATCCGCCATTGCCATGTACAGTAGTCGCAAAGTATTATATGGCATTTTATGTTTGAGTATATTCAAGTTACATAGGATGGCTCTAAGTTTTTTACAAACTAGTTCTATGTGATTATTCCAATTAAATTTATTGTCTATTGTAAGTCCAAGGTAAGTGTGATGTGATACAACTTCTAGGGTGTCGCAGCTACAGGAAATGTGAGTGGTATGCATGCAAGAGTGACCATGAGCCACAATCCTGGGTATCATATTAGTTTTGATGTAAGGAGAATGTATATGCATTAGCTTAGTTTTTTGATAATTTATAGATAGTCCAGCATCATGGGCCCATTTACACAGTATATCGAACTCACTCTGCATCTTACTTTCTGCGGTATATTCATCCCTGTCTGCAGTTATTAAACAGGTGTCATCGGCGAACTGGTATACGGAGGCCTCCCAGTAGTTAGGTATTGGGAGTTCTGGACCACTGCTTCGTTTCGCTTCGCTTCACTTCGCGGACGCGGTCCAGTTCCTCCCAATACCCAACTACAATCATGAGTGGGGTAGAATCCATATGTGGACCAGAATACAAATAGTAGTTACAGTTGTATATAATATATCTTGCTTTAATTCATCGTATTGAAGATAAACGCTGTAGCCATCAGACAAACCGACGGATTCGTTTAATTTATGTGTTTGGCATCGTGTTTAATAATCTGATGCAAACTCTCAATGCATGTTTAGGATAGTATCAGATTCACAGTTCGTACTCCGTTGCAGTGGAACAGAACTTCAAGTGCATTAACGGACTTTTAGCACTCATTAAACAAAAAGATGCAAGTTTAAAAATGCAAAAGGCTTAAACACAACGGGTGCTAGCTAGCATCGCAACCCGCCAGATCTTGTTCTTGGAGAACCAGATCTCGTAATGCACCATCATAGCCAGACTTGGGTAATATTGAGCTTTTAGCTGTGCTGGGCTAACAGGATTATTACGGTGTTTGACACACTAATCACATCGCAGAATTGGCCAGAAACTTTGACGTGAGAAGTATGGATGAGATCACCGTTAACTACCGACCGTGTATAGTAACAGATTTCTCGTTGTGTGAGATATAGTAATTGCCCTGCCCATCTTAGGGTTATTAAAACCAAGCAAATACTATATCAACGCCACCGCGTGTTGTGTTTACCCCCACCGGGTTGTAGTGTGTTGTGCATACTAGCCCTGCCCATCTTAGGGTTATTAAAACCAAGCATCGTATGCATACGCCACCGCGTTACCAAGTCATTATCACAAAGCTGGCCAGGCTTCGCAACATGTTAAGTGGTAGGAGTACTATGAACTATCGGTCGGTATAGCTATAGACACTCCGTCAGTTCTATCAATGAAATTGTATATATATGAACCGATCACAAAAACTTCGTAAGCGCGATGCAGGCCTCGCAATCTGATTGGATAATTTATGTGACGTAGATATGAAGAATTACAGTAAACATAATAATTATAGGTACACTTGGGTATCAAATTGGTTGACTGTACGTATTAACACTCACTACGTATTAAAACGTAACCAATCGAACGTATGCTTCATCCTTGTCAGACTTCAAGCATGTTGTATAAACAAACGAAAGACAGCTCATGCGAAAGGATAGCTAGTCGACCGCATGACGATAAGTAATATCAGGTCAAAGAATAAATTGAACGAACGGTTTACTGTTTCAACCTTTGCAGGTGGACCCTCTAAAATGTTTGTTCAGTTTATAAATATGATTTCTAATTCATTTCATACCTGATTTTATGAACAAAATACCTACTCGATAATCTTAATATAAGTATCAAAAGTAACACTAATAGGTTATACAGAAATTATCTTTCCTGTAGACAAGTGTTAATGGAGTTGTGTAAGAGAAGATATTTTATGTAGGTAAATTAATAGACTAACTTACATTATATTTCCATATGCATAAAATAACAAAAATGAATAAACGTGTTTTCTTCAATGCATCAACCTATGATTAGAAATGACGTTTCTGTTTTGTTAATCGCAAAGTGTTAAATTACAATCGTAATGCCGGTCGGCGTGTGAATCTTTAAAAATGCTTACGCTCTGTTTATTCACCTTGTACCATGATACTATTTAACCAACATTCTAAATAAGCGGGTTATGTTGTAATACATTATTTTGTTTAATTTAGTAATGTAAAGAATTAATGCATACATGTGTTATAGGTAATTGCATCTATTAAGGAGAAACGTAAACAATGGCTGGTATAGGGGCTTGAAATTAAATGTTTGATTTTCTCGTAGATTACGATGGATATTTCGTGAGAAGGCTTGTTTCTTAGTTTTTTTTATATACGTTTAAAAAATATTAATTCAGAGATGAACTAAAGAAAATGATAGTAATGTTGATATAATTCAAAATGTTTTTCGACTAAATAGACAAGAACTGGTTGTGACAGGTTATTTACACGTGTTGCAACGTAGTAATCGTCGGCTTCATTCGATAATTCGGTACTTCGGCGGCATTTCTTTGTGTTAATTACACATTGTAACCGAATGATGTACAGTTTTGTGAGTAATCTGTTTATTTTTACAATCGGTGAATAATGGGTACATTACGGTTTAAAGTGGAATGCTATGATTTGCTTCTTATGATAAAATTATATATTTCGGAAAAATATTGAATCATCAACTAATTTATTATAAAACGAACAATCATACAGTTTGTATCCATTTATTTCCTAAATATTCGGGAAGTGCCTCGAAGTTCTCGGTGTTTCTTTGTTGAGTGACCTTCATTTAAAATGTTAGTAAGTACCTACTCAAATAAATCGTATTTGTGAAGATATGTTTAAAAAACTATATGACTAATTTTTGTTTCGTTTTTGAAGGTCTGACTCTGAATATTCTACACATGCGCGTACGCCTTCGCCAGAGCCGAAGAAAAAGACCATAAAGAAAAGGACCTCATCATCAAGGTAATTCAATTATTTTTAGATTTTTCAACAGTTGCGCTTAATATTTTGATCGTTTTAACTTTAAATTTCTTAGTTGGTTTATGTAAGTTCGTTCACTGAAAATCTCAGTGCGGGTTGGAGACCTTTGACTTTCTTAGCTGGTTTATACAGATTTCTTTACGATGTATTCCTTCACCGAATGCCTATAGTAAATATCTAATTATATTCCATGCATAAGTTTCCTAAAACTCATCGGTATAGTTCGGGTTTGAACCCTCAACCCACTGTTCGAAGGTCATGCGTCTAAACCTTTAGGCTGCCACGGTTTCCCAGCTTTGTTTAATATTTATGTTTTTTATTTTTTATTTCATTAGGTCTGATTTGAATTTCGTCGAACATCAAAGACAATCACCATCGCCACTGCCAGCTGCTAAAAAGAGAAAAGCAAATAGCAAGGTCGCAGCATCAACCAGTAAAGCCAAGAATTCCGGTTCCAGGTACTTATTTGTTGCTTTTTAAATTAATTTCATTATTGAGACTGTCCGCTTGTTGTGTCCGCTGGATGCGGGTGGCGCGGGATCGGTCACTTTGGCACTCTTTGGGGGAGGCCTATGTCCAGCAGTGGATGTCTTTCGGCTGATATGATGATGATGATGATTGAGACTTAAATTTGTGATGATTTGTATGAGTGTAATTAATTGTGTTTGGAAGTTTAATTTTTCGAAATAAAGATATTTTATTTATTTTATTTTTAAATGTGTTAGCTCGTAATAACATTTTCGTTTATTTATTTCAGTTCTTCCAAGAATTCGGTCACAACGGATATATTCAAGATCATACAAGCAGAGGAGGAGGAACTCGGAGACGAATCGAAAACTATCAAGACCACGTCATCATTTACAAGTCGCGTGTCTGCGGGTACCTCTCGGCGTAGTACGATTACGGATGGTAAATTTTATATAGATCTTAGAGTGTATAATGTAGATGATTTTCTGAAGACCAACCCTGAAGATCGCTATAAAAAAGCGTTAGTGGCTAGTTCAAATTACAAAGTAACGAAAATTCCTCTGAGTGGAATCAATTACAAAAATTCATGGGTGAAGCTTTCCATATCTTTGAAGATTGTGAACCCGTTTATTATACTAATTCCAAAAAATATTAGTCAAACAGGGTCATTAATCCTGCTTTTCGTATTTTTTTTTAATAAGAGATTTCTAAAATATAAATATCGTTTAAATACATTAACTTTTGCACTGTTGGTTAACCAACTCACCTATTTACGTGTTAGTACTAATTACTACACATTCGATTGTCGTTGCATTCTTGGTAATACGATGTACTATTAATAAAAATAATTATCTCGTCGTCGGCGGGTTATAGTGTCAAAAATAGATTAGGATATATACAGGGTGTTTCCTGCAACAGGAATAAATAAATTTAATACGAGCTCCACTCCTCAAACTTAACTACTTTTGTTCGTGATACAGGAAACACCTGGTATTTATTGTTGTTTGTATAACATTATTATTTCACAATGCCTTTCTGTGTTCCGTGTAGCACGTCTGTAAAAAAAATAAATTGGGTAGGCCATCTTCGAAGCAATGCACACAAAACAAGAGTTAATTCTAGCAAAGCTCTAAGAGATAACATTGAAATAGTAGAATCAGCATTTCTGAAGCGTATTGTAACATATCGTGTATCGACAAAAGACGATCGAAGTTTGAGATCTGTAGATGAATTTATGAACTCGGTTAAAAATGACATAAAATGGATTTTAGATGAATCTCTTACAAAACACACCTTTGCGCGTAAGTAATTGAAACTCTTTTTTGTTACAAAAATATTTACGTAAATGAAGAAAGTCGCGTTTCTGCAGAGTTTCAGTTAGTTTCTCTAAACTTGTACCTAAAAATTTAAAGGAATCCACGAAACGAAGTTGAAAATACTCGTTCTCGATTGGAATAAATTTAGTAATAGAAATATAGTTTTCCTTGGTTTTAGGAATAACTTTTACTGCTCCTGGCGCCTCACCCAGTTTTTTTATAAATAAATGAGAATCATAACCAGACAGATTATGAAAAAATATGGGTACAAAACCAGGTCGTTTATATTGTAAATTGCATAGGTTATGTGCTGCACCACGATAGGCTCCTGTAATGTGACAGTGGTCCCGAACCCGATCAGAGAATAGAAAATGATTACATATGTGGCATAGTTTAGCATTCAAAAAGTTTAACTCGTCTTTTTCGTTGAATATTATTGGAGTATTTGTGGTTAGAACTTTATGAATTCTGCCAACATCTTTATAGATTGCATCAATAAATTTGTCAACACAATCGGTTCCGCGATAAGAGACGTAATGATTGTAGCTTTGATCTATATTACTAACAATGTAGTATGCAAAGGCAGCTGGTACATGATGATGCAGAGTAGTCGTGTTAGGCGAATGGTTAGTGTCTGTATTATCATTATCACTAATATCTGGGGATTGTAACAACGATTCGAAATCGGCATATATTACAAATGGACAATTCTGTTTCCGATTGAAGTTTTTAAATTTAATTACTGTTCCTTTTTCTGGTAAAACTGTAACTACTCCCGTACACATGTGATTGGATAGTTCATCCTGTTTCATAAAAAATAACAGACAGGTGTCGCAAAAATATATCTTACTATTATGACTCGTGACTTGTTTACGCACAAGACGACTCAAATCTTTAATTAAAACATAATGCGGTGGATGGCTGCCATCATCCAATAAGAGCAAATGTATATTTTTCCTATTTGTCTGATCACGGACAATCTCAGACTTGTAAAGAGGACCTATTACAGTTTTATTATTTTTCAAGCCAAAAATTGTTATTGATATCTTTGGATTGTTCTTTTCAAACACTCTGATGTCATCAAATGTGACAGGAAAAGACATTTGAGAAATATTCAATACGTCGCGATAGTTAGGATACGATGAAACTCGTTCAGGGTGGTTGTTAGAAGGATACAACGCCGCTGTCACACTCCATAAAAAGCAACACTGGTCATTGTTTTGTATATTTATACATGCTTTCTTGACTTTAATGCATTTTGGCAGGTCAACGTAGCTTGATCCTCGCAGTGGTTGATACTTGTTTACGTTAATCTCTAAATGCGAGTTATTAACAAAAGCCCATCCACTATCACGATCTTGAAATTCCTCAAACTTTGTCTTGAGACAACTCACGGTCTCGCGAAACAGTGATTCAAAATCATAACTTAAGAATAAAATTTTATTTTTAGTTCCAAAGGACTTAATTGATTGACTGTTATCTTTAAACATTAAGAACATTCCAAAGAGTTCAAAATTTACTTTTACGCAAGTGTGTTTTGTAAGAGATTCATCTAAAATCCATTTTATGTCATTTTTAACCGAGTTCATAAATTCATCTACAGATCCCAAACTTCGATCGTCTTTTGTCGATACACGATATGTTACAATACGCTTCAGAAATGCTGATTCTACTATTTCAATGTTATCTCTTAGAGCTTTGCTAGAATTAACTCTTGTTTTGTGTGCATTGCTTCGAAGATGGCCTACCCAATTTATTTTTTTTACAGACGTGCTACACGGAACACAGAAAGGCATTGTGAAATAATAATGTTATACAAACAACAATAAATACCAGGTGTTTCCTGTATCACGAACAAAAGTAGTTAAGTTTGAGGAGTGGAGCTCGTATTAAATTTATTTATTCCTGTTGCAGGAAACACCCTGTATATATCCTAATCTATTTTTGACACTATAACCCGCCGACGACGAGATAATTATTTTTATTAATAGTACATCGTATTACCAAGAATGCAACGACAATCGAATGTGTAGTAATTAGTACTAACACGTAAATAGGTGAGTTGGTTAACCAACAGTACAAAAGTTAATGTATTTAAACGATATTTATATTTTAGAAATCTCTTATTAAAAAAAAATACGAAAAGCAGGATTAATGACCCTGTTTGACTAATATTTTTTGGAATTAGTATAATAAACGGGTTCACAATCTTCAAAGATATGGAAAGCTTCACCCATGAATTTTTGTAATTGATTCCACTCAAAGGAATTTTCGTTACTTTGTAATTTGACCGCCACTAACGCTTTTTTATAGCGATCTTCAGGGTTGGTCTTCAGAAAATCATCTACATTATACACTCTAAGATCTATATAAAATTTACCATCCGTAATCGTACTACGCCGAGAGGTACCCGCAGACACGCGACTTGTAAATGATGACGTGGTCTTGATAGTTTTCGATTCGTCTCCGAGTTCCTCCTCCTCTGCTTGTATGATCTTGAATATATCCGTTGTGACCGAATTCTTGGAAGAACTGAAATAAATAAACGAAAATGTTATTACGAGCTAACACATTTAAAAATAAAATAAATAAAATATCTTTATTTCGAAAAATTAAACTTCCAAACACAATTAATTACACTCATACAAATCATCACAAATTTAAGTCTCAATCATCATCATCATCATATCAGCCGAAAGACATCCACTGCTGGACATAGGCCTCCCCCAAAGAGTGCCAAAGTGACCGATCCCGCGCCACCCGCATCCAGCGGACACAACAAGCGGACAGTCTCAATAATGAAATTAATTTAAAAAGCAACAAATAAGTACCTGGAACCGGAATTCTTGGCTTTACTGGTTGATGCTGCGACCTTGCTATTTGCTTTTCTCTTTTTAGCAGCTGGCAGTGGCGATGGTGATTGTCTTTGATGTTCGACGAAATTCAAATCAGACCTAATGAAATAAAAAATAAAAAACATAAATATTAAACAAAGCTGGGAAACCGTGGCAGCCTAAAGGTTTAGACGCATGACCTTCGAACAGTGGGTTGAGGGTTCAAACCCGAACTATACCGATGAGTTTTAGGAAACTTATGCATGGAATATAATTAGATATTTACTATAGGCATTCATGAAGGAATACATCGTAAAGAAATCTGTATAAACCAGCTAAGAAAGTCAAAGGTCTCCAACCCGCACTGAGATTTTCAGTGAACGAACTTACATAAACCAACTAAGAAATTTAAAGTTAAAACGATCAAAATATTAAGCGCAACTGTTGAAAAATCTAAAAATAATTGAATTACCTTGATGATGAGGTCCTTTTCTTTATGGTCTTTTTCTTCGGCTCTGGCGAAGGCGTACGCGCATGTGTAGAATATTCAGAGTCAGACCTTCAAAAACGAAACAAAAATTAGTCATATAGTTTTTTAAACATATCTTCACAAATACGATTTATTTGAGTAGGTACTTACTAACATTTTAAATGAAGGTCACTCAACAAAGAAACACCGAGAACTTCGAGGCACTTCCCGAATATTTAGGAAATAAATGGATACAAACTGTATGATTGTTCGTTTTATAATAAATTAGTTGATGATTCAATATTTTTCCGAAATATATAATTTTATCATAAGAAGCAAATCATAGCATTCCACTTTAAACCGTAATGTACCCATTATTCACCGATTGTAAAAATAAACAGATTACTCACAAAACTGTACATCATTCGGTTACAATGTGTAATTAACACAAAGAAATGCCGCCGAAGTACCGAATTATCGAATGAAGCCGACGATTACTACGTTGCAACACGTGTAAATAACCTGTCACAACCAGTTCTTGTCTATTTAGTCGAAAAACATTTTGAATTATATCAACATTACTATCATTTTCTTTAGTTCATCTCTGAATTAATATTTTTTAAACGTATATAAAAAAAACTAAGAAACAAGCCTTCTCACGAAATATCCATCGTAATCTACGAGAAAATCAAACATTTAATTTCAAGCCCCTATACCAGCCATTGTTTACGTTTCTCCTTAATAGATGCAATTACCTATAACACATGTATGCATTAATTCTTTACATTACTAAATTAAACAAAATAATGTATTACAACATAACCCGCTTATTTAGAATGTTGGTTAAATAGTATCATGGTACAAGGTGAATAAACAGAGCGTAAGCATTTTTAAAGATTCACACGCCGACCGGCATTACGATTGTAATTTAACACTTTGCGATTAACAAAACAGAAACGTCATTTCTAATCATAGGTTGATGCATTGAAGAAAACACGTTTATTCATTTTTGTTATTTTATGCATATGGAAATATAATGTAAGTTAGTCTATTAATTTACCTACATAAAATATCTTCTCTTACACAACTCCATTAACACTTGTCTACAGGAAAGATAATTTCTGTATAACCTATTAGTGTTACTTTTGATACTTATATTAAGATTATCGAGTAGGTATTTTGTTCATAAAATCAGGTATGAAATGAATTAGAAATCATATTTATAAACTGAACAAACATTTTAGAGGGTCCACCTGCAAAGGTTGAAACAGTAAACCGTTCATTCAATTTATTCTTTGACCTGATATTACTTATCGTCATGCGGTCGACTAGCTATCCTTTCGCATGAGCTGTCTTTCGTTTGTTTATACAACATGCTTGAAGTCTGACAAGGATGAAGCATACGTTCGATTGGTTACGTTTTAATACGTAGTGAGTGTTAATACGTACAGTCAACCAATTTGATACCCAAGTGTACCTATAATTATTATGTTTACTGTAATTCTTCATATCTACGTCACATAAATTATCCAATCAGATTGCGAGGCCTGCATCGCGCTTACGAAGTTTTTGTGATCGGTTCATATATATACAATTTCATTGATAGAACTGACGGAGTGTCTATAGCTATACCGACCGATAGTTCATAGTACTCCTACCACTTAACATGTTGCGAAGCCTGGCCAGCTTTGTGATAATGACTTGGTAACGCGGTGGCGTATGCATACGATGCTTGGTTTTAATAACCCTAAGATGGGCAGGGCTAGTATGCACAACACACTACAACCCGGTGGGGGTAAACACAACACGCGGTGGCGTTGATATAGTATTTGCTTGGTTTTAATAACCCTAAGATGGGCAGGGCAATTACTATATCTCACACAACGAGAAATCTGTTACGATTGTAAAAATAAACAGATTACTCACAAAACTGTACATCATTCGGTTACAATGTGTAATTAACACAAAGAAATGCCGCCGAAGTACCGAATTATCGAATGAAGCCGACGATTACTACGTTGCAACACGTGTAAATAACCTGTCACAACCAGTTCTTGTCTATTTAGTCGAAAAACATTTTGAATTATATCAACATTACTATCATTTTCTTTAGTTCATCTCTGAATTAATATTTTTTAAACGTATATAAAAAAAACTAAGAAACAAGCCTTCTCACGAAATATCCATCGTAATCTACGAGAAAATCAAACATTTAATTTCAAGCCCCTATACCAGCCATTGTTTACGTTTCTCCTTAATAGATGCAATTACCTATAACACATGTATGCATTAATTCTTTACATTACTAAATTAAACAAAATAATGTATTACAACATAACCCGCTTATTTAGAATGTTGGTTAAATAGTATCATGGTACAAGGTGAATAAACAGAGCGTAAGCATTTTTAAAGATTCACACGCCGACCGGCATTACGATTGTAATTTAACACTTTGCGATTAACAAAACAGAAACGTCATTTCTAATCATAGGTTGATGCATTGAAGAAAACACGTTTATTCATTTTTGTTATTTTATGCATATGGAAATATAATGTAAGTTAGTCTATTAATTTACCTACATAAAATATCTTCTCTTACACAACTCCATTAACACTTGTCTACAGGAAAGATAATTTCTGTATAACCTATTAGTGTTACTTTTGATACTTATATTAAGATTATCGAGTAGGTATTTTGTTCATAAAATCAGGTATGAAATGAATTAGAAATCATATTTATAAACTGAACAAACATTTTAGAGGGTCCACCTGCAAAGGTTGAAACAGTAAACCGTTCATTCAATTTATTCTTTGACCTGATATTACTTATCGTCATGCGGTCGACTAGCTATCCTTTCGCATGAGCTGTCTTTCGTTTGTTTATACAACATGCTTGAAGTCTGACAAGGATGAAGCATACGTTCGATTGGTTACGTTTTAATACGTAGTGAGTGTTAATACGTACAGTCAACCAATTTGATACCCAAGTGTACCTATAATTATTATGTTTACTGTAATTCTTCATATCTACGTCACATAAATTATCCAATCAGATTGCGAGGCCTGCATCGCGCTTACGAAGTTTTTGTGATCGGTTCATATATATACAATTTCATTGATAGAACTGACGGAGTGTCTATAGCTATACCGACCGATAGTTCATAGTACTCCTACCACTTAACATGTTGCGAAGCCTGGCCAGCTTTGTGATAATGACTTGGTAACGCGGTGGCGTATGCATACGATGCTTGGTTTTAATAACCCTAAGATGGGCAGGGCTAGTATGCACAACACACTACAACCCGGTGGGGGTAAACACAACACGCGGTGGCGTTGATATAGTATTTGCTTGGTTTTAATAACCCTAAGATGGGCAGGGCAATTACTATATCTCACACAACGAGAAATCTGTTACTATACACGGTCGGTAGTTAACGGTGATCTCATCCATACTTCTCACGTCAAAGTTTCTGGCCAATTCTGCGATGTGATTAGTGTGTCAAACACCGTAATAATCCTGTTAGCCCAGCACAGCTAAAAGCTCAATATTACCCAAGTCTGGCTATGATGGTGCATTACGAGATCTGGTTCTCCAAGAACAAGATCTGGCGGGTTGCGATGCTAGCTAGCACCCGTTGTGTTTAAGCCTTTTGCATTTTTAAACTTGCATCTTTTTGTTTAATGAGTGCTAAAAGTCCGTTAATGCACTTGAAGTTCTGTTCCACTGCAACGGAGTACGAACTGTGAATCTGATACTATCCTAAACATGCATTGAGAGTTTGCATCAGATTATTAAACACGATGCCAAACACATAAATTAAACGAATCCGTCGGTTTGTCTGATGGCTACAGCGTTTATCTTCAATACGATGAATTAAAGCAAGATATATTATATACAACTGTAACTACTATTTGTATTCTGGTCCACATATGGATTCTACCCCACTCATGATTGTAGTTGGGTATTGGGAGGAACTGGACCGCGTCCGCGAAGTGAAGCGAAGCGAAACGAAGCAGTGGTCCAGAACTCCCAATACCTAACTACTCCTCCCTAAATATGTTACACATATCGTTGACATAAATTATGTATTCGGTAGGGCCGATTATTGAGCCTTGGGCTGTGCCTTGTAGCGATTGAGCCATCTCACTCTGCTCATCTGCTATCCTGACCATATTATACCTATTTGTATGGTAGTTTTTAACAAGTTCTAAGGGTGGCCCCTGTACACCACTCTGCTCCAATTTTTTATACAGTTTGTTTAAATTTAGTGTTTCAAAGGCTTTACTGAAATCAATCATAGTCACTAGTACATGCTTTTTCTCATTTAGGTGGCAATTGACCTCATCTGTGAATTGAGCGAGCAATTGAGCAGTATTTCTTCCCTTTTGAAAGCCATACTGCCTTTCATGTATGATACCGTTGCTTGATAGGAATTTGTTAATGGATTTACCTAGGAATGTTTCAATTATTTTATCTATGGTCGGAAGAATAGTGATTGGTCTATAATTGTTCGTGTCAGTATAGCTTCCTTTTTTGTGAATTGGCCGGATCATTCCTATTTTTAGTTTATCTGGGTAAGTTGAGGAGTGTATACACTGGTTAACTAGGTGTGTAAGGACTGGTGTTATCTCTTGAGAAATGTGTTTAATATCTTTTACTCTAATCTTATCGTATCCTGCACTTTTTTTATCATTCATGTTTTTAATAATATTACTCATACAGTTTTCGCTAATTTTGTTAATATTTAAAGTTAGGTTTGGGCTATTGTTATAAGTGTCCTCATCAAGCAACGGCTCATTACATGTGGTCAGTATCTTAGTTACGTTATTTTCGAAGTCTCTGGCAAACCTATCAGACAGGCTTTTTGCCTTGGTTTTGAAAGACTTTAGCAGGAGATCGTCTACTGCTTTTATTATCCTACCAGTAAGTTTGTTGATGGTTTGCCACAGCTTCCTAGGATTCTTATAGTTGTTACATATTTCTTTCTTAGTGTGATTGTTTTTAGCTTTATACATGTATTTATTTGTTTTATTTCTATATTTTTTATACAAAAGTTCGTTTTGTTTATTTTGTGGATCTTTTAGGTGTATCTGTAGTAAATTATTTTTTTGGGTAGTCATATGTTTTAATTTGTCAGTTATCCACTCACAATCGACTTTCGTGCTAGAAGAGACCCGTGTTTGGGTTGTGCATGACTCGTATATGTTGGTAAAATTGTTGGTTACAAACTGGTATATTTCATTCGGGTTATGCATTTCCAGAGCGGGTTTCCAGTCTACTTTGACAAGTTCCTGCCTTACTTTCTGTTCGTCAAGTTTGTTAATAATTTTGGTTGTCGTATGACAGGTACCAATAAGTGCAATGCTGGTTATAAAATGATCTGCAATTGCTTCTCGAATTACTGCTGAGCTTATATCATGTGATTTGGTTTGGTCTGCACTAGGTATGTCTCTAATAAATATGTGGTCTATGCAGGATTTAGATGTGCCTATTGCATTAGTTTCTACTCTAGTGTGCTGTGTAATACAGCATGTGAAGCCCAGCTCAGCAAGGGTGTTCTGGTAGGAGCTTGTCAAAGGACTGGGCATTGCAATATCCACGTTGATGTCACCGCACAAAATACAATTTGACCTTGAGGGATATATAGTCAATAGACGGTACAACTCACCGATAAAGTCTCTTACGCTGTGGCTTGGGGGGCGATAAATGGTACAGATGTATGTTTTGTATCCACATTGTGTGGCTACTTCACCACATAAGCATTCAAAAGATGTAGTATTTGTTATGCACTTTGTAAATGTAGTACTTTTATGACTGTAGACAATAATACCACCACCTTTCTTATTGTTGCGTAGTTCAGTTTCCATTGAGTAGTTGTCGAGATGGAATAAGTCTTTAGTGATGTCATTAACGTTCGCTTCTGTCACTATGACGAGGTGCACAGTAATGGGACTCCCTTTAATGATCATTTCCAGTTGCGCGAAGTTTTTTGTTAGCGACCTAATGTTTACATGAAGAAGAAGGAGTTTATTTTTGTAGGATGATATGTTATATGTAAAGTCATTCCACTTATCGTATCCGATTTCTTGTAATCCGTTCTCCATTATGTTTAGGTTAAGTAGGTACATATAAGGGCATCGTCAGTATGTCTTCCAATTACTTCATTTTGTTACGGCTGTGGTCTGGTCTCCGGTCTGGTTAGCTAATATTTTCTTTAGCGATTCGATGTCGTCCAGTGATTTGATGTAATGTATTTTTTTTGCGTCGTCTTCTTTACGCACCATGACCTGCCCGTCCTTGCACCAAACATGCTTACATAGTGATGTGGTTTTGAGTTCCACCTTTGCCTTCCAGAGTAGGTGCGCCGTGCGCGGTGTTAGCGCGGCCCTCACGTATATTTTTTTGGTGTATGTGGTGGGCTGCGTCTTCAAGTCGTTGGTTGTCAAATTCTGTTTTTTTGAGGCTTCGATCCATGCGTGGCTATAGCCCTGTTTAAGGGTTACGCAAATTGGGGAGTCGTAGGCCGCGCGGGCTGCATGCGCCGGTCCCGGCCGTGCGGGGCGTTTTTTTCTATATGCCCTTATGACGTCTCCGTTGTTTTGTTTAATGAGATCACACACCTTAGAAACTAATAGTTTGATGTCTTCGTCTTTCTCTTCGTTGATTCCACATATTTCTACTATGTCACTGATCTGGATTTGCTCCATTTGATTTGTTTTTTGATCTAGCGCGCTGTATTTCAGTTCCAGGTTCTTGTATGTATTAGCAAGATGTGAATATTGATTTTCCATTAGTTTCATCTTTGTCTCGTGGGCTTTCATTTTCACCTCATATTCGTCTATCTTGTCCGAGTAAAATTGTAACGTGCCTTGCAGCTCCTCCCGAATGATCTCACGAACTGACAGTCTAATTTCACGTACCTCGTTGCGTATTTCGTGCAGAACTTTGTTTTGCTCGGCTTTCATATAGGCCTCGGTGTCGGACTCCTCGTCATCTGGGTCAGGCATTATGACCGATAAACGTTTTGGTTTTCCGCCGGCTGCTGTTGTGCACGCGCGGCATTTCCAGTCGATTGAATCGGTGTCGGTGCATGTTTATCGGCTTCCCGTAGCTCACAGTAAAATTTGGCTAGGGATCGAACGATAACCCTGTTGTTAGCCCGTATCTGACCCAAACATTGACACAGGATCGAACCCTTTAACGAAGACGAACCGAACGGCAAGAAGATGAACAACTTCGTCCATGGAGGCTCTCTCATCCACACCAGCGTGGTTCTCACTGCAGCGCAACGCGTGTCGCGTATTCGGAGCCAGTTGCGCGTGCGCGCCGGGGAATGGGACACACAGACTAAGCGCGAGCTCTACCCGCATCAAGATCGGGACGTCAAGAAGGTCGTCACGCACAAGGACTTCAACACAGGTAAACTACAATTATCTAAAAAAATACTTGTTATGCTAGCGCTATTCCTGGTATCCCGGGATTGACAATTCAAAAAGTCCCGGTGACCCGGGATTTTAGTAATAAACACTGGTAGCGTCGAGGGGTTCGCCCTATCGAAGCCCTTCTTTTTTTTCTGAAACACAGGGTATCCTGCGTGGAGCAGTCCTCAACTACATCCATGAGAGGAGGCGCGTGCCCAGCCTTGAGAAGATTATAGGCTGATTATAATGATGATGATTTTTTCATCCCAGGCAACCTGTTTTACGACATCAGCCTCCTCTTCCTGGCTACGCCCATGGACCCCGCGCCTAATGTGGGCGTGGCCTGCCTGGCTAGTCCCGGCGTGCGCGCTGCGGCCGGCAAGCGGTGTCTGGCCAGCGGCTGGGGCAAGGACCATTTCGGAGAAAAAGGTCGTTATCAGGTCATGTTGAAACGGGTAAGCAGCTACTGATATGTAATGTAAGGAGTGAAAATTAAATATATATATATTATCATCCTCATCCTCCTACTAGCGTTATTCCCGGTAATGCCCCTAAAGGAACCCGGCGTCCGCTTTGACACCTAATCCCAAGATTTGGCACAGGCACTAGTTTTACGAAAGCGACTGCCATCTGACCTTCCAACCCAGAGGGAAAACTAGACCTTATTGGGGTTAGACCGGTTTCCTCACGATGTTTTCCTTCACCGAAAAGCTAACGGTAAAGCTAACTCATTGGTACGAGCCGGGATTCGCACCCACGACCACCGCTTGAAAGCCACATGCCTCTAACCACTAGGCTACCGTAGCTCATATATATGTACACATACAGGTTAACCGGCAATCGTAGGTAGTAGAGAGGCCGAGTGTGGACTTCATCAGAGAGGGGTTTATGGCAGTGTACACACAGAGAGTCTCTAGACAGCTATATAATGGTTATTTATTCATCACTCGGTGTATGAAACTCGGTTCGTTTTGATCTTGTAGGTGGAGTTACCAGTGGTGGACGGTACGCGCTGCCAAGAGGAGCTGCGCAAGACACGTCTGGGGAGATACTTCGAGCTGCATCGCTCTTTCATGTGCGCCGGCGGAGAGGCCGGCTTCGATACTTGCAAGGGCGATAGCGGGTCGCCTCTCGTCTGCCCTTCTAAGGTACTTACCGTAAACCGGGTTACTTCGATCAATTATAAGGTTTGACACAACATTTTGACGACGGTAATACACAAAATTAAAATATAATAATCGATTTGAACTGTTCTTCCAGCTTACTAAATAAAACAAAATAGGAGCTGTAGTTTCTTCAGAAAAAAATAAAAACAACGCGATCATAGTATAATTGAGAATACTTTGAAACCACTACTTTTTTTAATTCGAATGCAAAGTAAACGTCCTAGAAAGCATATAAAAATCAAAAATATTTAAATCGGTTGAACACTTTTTACGTAATGTTTTTTTTATGGTTTAACTTTGATAATAAGAATTTCAAAAACTTTTAAGTGCTTTTTTGTACGTAAAAATGTTAAAACTTTATTTAGCTTCAATCACAAAATAAAGATTGATTTACATACATATACATGTGAGGGATTTTTAAGAAAATTTTTATAATCTTGTGACCCAATCTTCCACTTGTCATCATATGTATATTGTTCCTACAAAAAAAAAACTATATACATTAAATTAATATTAATCTAAACCAAAAATACCGCCTGGAAACGAACTCCTGAGACTTAATCGTTAGAGTAATTTCACCACATATAGGTGATCAAAGACCCATGGATTCCTTGGCTAAGGGTGCATTTTTAGATTTTATGGTCGAGGTTTTTTTTTCTTACTCATACCTAACCAGTGATTTTAAAGATACCGAACAAATCACTTGCATTTATTCTTGACATGAGTATAGTCGAAGTTTTTAGCCATGGTAATCAAAAGGAGTGTCCTTGCCATTAACATTTTTTCTCCGTGATTAACTGCACTACACACGAACCAGTTGACTATGTGAAGAAGCAGCAACGACTTACCAATGTTACCATTATCCTCCTAGCGTTATTCCCTTTGTGCTCCTAAGGTAGCCAGGCCGGATTGACAATGTTGCCAATAATGCGAAAATAACTACTAAGGTGCTTTTACACTCTCTAACACAGGTATTTTAGTTATGGATGGACGTTGTTATCAAAGTCCACGCGCATATCAATGGTTTCGGTACATAACTTTACAAAACCCCGGGGTGTCGGGATTTTTATGGAAAAGCCCGGTTCCCCGGGATTTCAATGACAGATCCCGGCATCTCGAAATGTACGTTATAGACAGTCTCTGGGCTTGGAATAATCGCCAATCACCAGAATGAATGTGTGGAATTGCGTTTTGGCTACTGAACCCTAAAAACCCCCTGAATATATTTGTTAGGTCACAGAATAAACGTACTAGAATCTAACATATTATAACAGCTTTGCAGTCTAATTGTACATTCTTGGAAACTCACATCCAAGAAGGGTATAATTAGATTTAAGATTATTTTATCGAGTTATTCTACCTTTTTATTTAGCCCAGTTGGCAAAGTTGACGGCCCTGGATTCAAATTCCGGTAAGGGCAAATATTGTGTGATGATGCCTTATAGGTAAAGAAAACCAAAACAAATGCAATACAATAAAAAAGTTACAAGAAGTAGAAACAAAATTCACTTAACATTCAACAAGATTAAACTAATTATTAAGGTACTAAGTATGCAGACAAATGTGATCCAGTTTGAGCATTTGCTAGGCTTAGCAGCCTGTGGCAGCCTGGTGCTAAGAACTCAAATACAATAGTCATGCACAGCACACAAATATGTGCCCTCACTATGCGCGCCACATGTTTCCCGATCTGAAGTTAGCCTCAAACCGAGTCCTACACCTGTCAAACCTTCTCTAAAGGCTTGCGATCCAGCATCATGGCCCGGGAAAGGGACGCAGTTATGCCTTGGAATGCGATGGAAATATGTACTTTTCCTTACTCGGTCTAACGCATAGTTGCGATCTGTATGATGTGCCATGATGACCGATTGTGTAGAGGAGCCTTATAGGTAATCTTTAAGACGCTACTTGTAGTTAACAAAAGAGGCACGTTCTTATGCCAAAATAAACGTTTTCACCCGACCCCGAATACTTGTTTTAGTGCTCACGGAATGTATTGACGCGTAGTGTAACGGAATACGAATACAGGTCTGGCCCAGATGTTCCGCTAATATTTATCTATTTATTATCGACTGTTCCAGTACGAGAAAGACCGGTATATCCAGCACGGCATCGTCTCGTGGGGCATCGGGTGCGGCCAAGGTGTCCCCGGCGTTTACGTCGACGTCGGATATCTTAGATCTTGGATCGACGACCAAGTGCGAGCGCAGGGCTACGACGAAAAAGTCTACACTTACATCGATTAGAAATAGGGGCGGTAAAAAGCTTTTCTTGAATAAAGTGCTATTTAAACAATGTTACAGGGCGGAACTGTATAACTGTAAAATATTTATACGGTAAAAAGCTACGGTAGCCCAGTGGTTCAGGCATGCGGCTGTCAAACGGCGGTCGTGGGTTCGAATCCCGGCTCGTACCAATGAGTTTTTCGGAACTTATGTACGGAATATGATATCATATTTACCGTTAGCTTTTCGGTGAAGGAAAAACATCGTGAGGAAACCTGCATACATCTGCGAAGAAATTCAAAGGTGTATGTGAAGTTCCCAATCCGCACTGGGCCAGCGTGGGGACTACTGCCCGTTCCCTCTCATACATGAGAGGAGGCCTGTGCCCAGCAGTGGGACGTATATAGGCTGATGATGTGATGAAGTGAAATCTGTAGGTCAATAAGTTGCACTAAGGGACCGACCACAACATCAATAGTTATTTGTTATGCAAGGCTGCAAAGTTGTTGTTTGGCGCAAGTGCTTAGTATTGAGGCTTTCAAGGCACGAGACGCCAAACAATTTTGCTGCCGAGCGAAAAACAGTTTTTCACCTCACCACCGCGAGGAAAATTGTAGTAATTTGGACCTTATACTCATTTTCAATAAAGGTTTGTTTACATCTCATCAAGATCTAGCATTTTATAATTATTAAATGCAACATAAATATTTTTGCATCTTTAAATAACCTCACGCTTACCTACACTAAAAAAGTCGAAGTATTGTTGGGTACTCACGGTTTAAACTAAGACTCAAATACGCTTATTTCACTTTTTCCGCTAACTTAGCAGGCATCAAAATTCACATATGTATATCTTCTGCACTAAAATCTATAAATAACCACAATTATTTTGGTCTGTCTGTGGCTTTAGAATAAAACAAAATTAAATGTTAATGAGTTTTTTCTTAAATTAACTTTTCAAACGGTGCGTTCCAAATTTGGAAGAAGCGAAATTTTTAGAAAAATAAAACGACATTTTAAAATTATTTATTCGTATTTTATCCTTATAAGTCAGTCTAAATGTTAATATTTCGTATGTACCTACTTAATTAAGAGAGAATAAGTATTATTAATTTTATTTTATCAAAATAAGAACAATTTATTATTGGCATAACACCATCAGTTTCTGAACGCACCTCTAATTCTGTATAGAAAAAAGTTGGGTCTCGGGATCGACCGTCACGTTCCAAATTCAAAAACTCTTTCCACGCTAGCGGATAAAATGGACTTTTGGGCGCAGATATTGAGCGATAAAGCAAGCCTTTTCGAGCCGGTGAGGTGAAAAACAAATTGTTGCGTAGAAAGATCCAAGATTGATTCAGAACTGTGCAAAGAAAAAAAGACTTGGTTGCACTGCGGGAGTAAAGACACAGTCACAGTTAATTTTATTTGTCTTTATGTGGCACAATAGTATTTTATGCAATCGTTATATAATGTATGCTTTTTCAGTCCAGTACCACGTTGAGCTACCCTAATTAAGATACGAGACTTAAAAAGCTAATTATATAACTATTGTATACAATACTTTTTCTACGAGTCAACTGAACTGAATAAACAAACTTGGTATCTATTGAAAACGAAGTGCAACCAACGGCTTTTTCTTTTTTGTGCGTTGATGTCTATTTACCTTTTGACTTTCTCATTTATTTAATCGTATGGCATACATTATTTTGGCCTTGAAAATTTGTCACTCTTTAGTACCACCCTGGGGACACGTGCAGGGTTGTGGTAGGTAGTGGGTAGGTAGCTCCTGCGGACGCGAGTAACGGTTGTCCCCCTTTGTCAAGTGAGCGGGCAACTCGACTGTTAGAAGTTCTTAAACCGCCCGAAGGCCTCTAACTCGGCTTAACGACTACTGTCATAGACAGCAACCGGGATCAACTGCTTAGCGTGCCTTCCAAACCACGGAAGCGCTCATTTATATTAACCACTCAAACATCAGGCGGTCACCCATCTAAAGACTGACCGCTGCCATCTTTGCTTAGCCTGCGTTATCGTTTCCGACTCGCAGGCGCCGCTGGGCTATGAGCGCTTTCTGGCAGGGGTAAACGACTTTCTCATAAAGGCGTCCTATTGGTCAAATAAATTATAGTTCAGTAAAGGCGCCACGTGATTGGTCAATTTCATTTCAGTTGTCTCAACAGTTATGAAATGTTGAGTTGAGAGCTCCATAGTAAAATAGTATGTGATTTAAGTTTTGTGTACGAAGTCTTAATTCAAACATTAAGGTCGACGAGTATAATAAACACATTTTAATTAGGAGAGGTTTGTATGATAAGGGGTTCGCCTCTACAGCACGAGAGCTATTATTCGACCTTGTATGTTACATTCTCACACTCAAGAAATATAACTATAAATAATGTCTACCTACGTTGATGTTGAAATGTGTTAGGTAACTGTTAAGTGTGTTAAGTTAACTAAGTAATCAAACAAGTTTGCATAAGCTTATAGTTGATTCATTCCTATTTGCGTCGTGACAGAGCTGTCATCTCAGTAACATAAACGTGAAATTTGACATAATTTGTTCTGGGATGACAGCTGTTAAGTGACGCAAATAGGAATAATTCTACTATTCATCAATCAGGGTGTAATGTGTGTAACAAATAAGGTATGTTAACCGCCGAAGGCCAGATTCGGTAGTGCAATAATGCGATTCCGATAATCACTGCCTTTTATTTATTTACTGCGTTGATCAATCGCAGTATTAAAACCCTACCGGTAGTAATTCTTATTTGAAAGTCACATTCATCTTAAGGAAGGCAATACCTACGCTATCTTACAAAAGTCAAATCAGCTTCTTTTTATGAAACATCAAAAACGCTCCGTTAGTATGGAATTTGTAGAGATTACAGGCTTGTGACGTCACAATCAAACAACGTCCTTATTGTTAGTTTTATGAATTTAAAAATCTTAACATGGACATCTTTTTCAACGTCAAATAATCTATTCGCTACCAAATAGGTATGGCCTTAATCGATTCACACCCTTTTTTTGTTACACCGTGCATACAGTCGGATAAACAGTTACTTTCACATTGATATGGAAGAGGTTAAAGCTGTCAATCTAACCGTACTAATGTTACGAAATCGATATCTCTCTCGCATCAAAACACGATACATCAGATCAGTGTGAACCCAGCTTAATATGTACGATTCCACGGGCCGGCGCGCATTCTATTACATGCAAAGGAATTTGAACCGTCTATACAGTTGTTACATATCATTTTTTTATACCACGTCGGTGGCAAACAAGCTTACGGCCCACCTGATGGTAAATGGTTACCGTAGCCTATGGAAGCTTGCAACTCCAGTGGTGTTACATGCGCGTTGCCGACCCTTCAAGAATTAATAAATTCCTTTTTTGAAGAACCCCATAATGTAGTCCCTCGGGAAAACCTCGGCAGGGATTTCTTATCTTGGGACCCCCGCCAATCCATCCGTACTCAAAATTACTTAGGTACACTTAGATTTTTTTAAGAACTTAGTTATTAAATTAATTACAAAAGGTTTATTATTTTTTGCTTTTCAGTTTTTTGACATTCAGGAAAAGTACAAACTCAATACAAAGTACAGTCAATGTTGAAATTTGTTCAAAATTTAGTACGAGGGGTCTCAGGAGGTTAAATGGTCTCGTCTGGCTAGTTACGGAATAAAGTAAATCATTCGTTGTTGAGATGCTTCTTCACGAAGTAATCGTGCGTGAGCAGCTGCGTGAAGAGTGTGTTGGAGTTCACGTCGCACTTGTGGCCGTTGCTGGGTGCCGTGGAGGCCACCCCGCGCAGGAACCAGCGCCGCACGCCGCGGTCCAGCGAGGGGAACGCGAACCCGCCGCCGCTGCCGCCTTTGCATAGCGCCTATCCTGTGATACACAACGGTCTTTGACTGATAGCTCAAGCTGCCCCGTGGGGAGCCAGTCTTGTCAAGCTGGCCCCATATCATGGTCGGCTTTATGACGCCATAAGTGGCAAGATAGAGCGTCCGTCACTGGCTGACACCGTACGATAGAACGAGAGTGAACTCTGTCTTGTCACTTACCGCGTGTAAGGCCGACCATGATACGGGGCCTGGGGATCGATTTTTGAATCTCAGCAAGTGACTAATTCTCACAGATGCGAGTGATTTCCGAAAGTTCGTATTTTTGAAACTCATCGGTGACTTACATTTGTCATACCTATGATATCGATTTACGAGTGCCCCTACCCACTCGTAATTGAAATCACCATGCGATTGTTTCTGACAGTTCACGTATGTGACATCTGCCAAGAATTTTTCAAAGCTTTAATTATCGTTTACATGACACTGACAGATACGCTACGTTTTTCGTTTGAATCTGTTTTAAGTTATAGTATGAGAAAATAAAAACCGGTATCAAGGACAACATCTGCGTAAAAAGGAACGTAACGGGAAGATTGTCTCTGACTGACATTGTAGAATTTCTGCATGTTGGGTAAACGGCGTGTGACTTTCAAAAATACGGCTTTTGGAAAATGGTGACATAAAAGTCATCGGTGATATTTTTAGTCACCGGTGACTTTGATATCACCAGTGAGATTCAAAAATCGCACTCGGTCTCGTTTGGCAGACATCCAGATGTAGGTACCTACTCTATTAGTGATGATTCCAATGTTACGTAACAAAGCACTTGACTGATATTTAATGTGATATCAAACCGACTTTAACCTCCTGACACCTGGCGTCCTTTACAAAGTGCTAAATAGACCATACCATAAAGGCCGGATACTTTTACAGCTCGTATGTAGAAAACGGCCGGGCGACCTTTACGTAGCATCAATTCCCGAGTGTTCATATTTTCGCGCTAAAACAGCACTAGGCACGTGATTCCTTGAAACCAATAAAAATTAAGCAATGGCAATAGTTTGTCCTTGGGATTCGTCACAGATTTTATACCTAGTGGCTGCCATTTTTGCGACGCGTGCTCAAGAGTTCACAACAATGGCGGCACGTGGTCGACGCAGTAAGTAAAACTTAATATTTTATTGTTAAATTCACTTGTTTTGATGTAGTTTTATTATAGGATTACAAATAAAAGTATCTTTTTTCGAATTTATATACTCTTGTCGAGATAAACTGAGTTTTAAAGACATTTAAACTGTCGTAAATATATTAAACCTATAGAAAGGTACTTCGGTCGATATTCATGTTTTTCGTATGTGGGATTAATCTTATATAAATCACTTTCGGCGTTAGTACAAAAAGTAGTGTACATAATTATTATGTTTTTATGCTATGATATGTTTTGTTTTAAGTCTTCCTGCAAACAAATTGTTATAGAATAAATAAATAAATAAAATAATAATTTTAATTTCAGCGTAACGAGACCGGGATATTACGGAATTGTTAAATCAATCCGAATATGAAGACTCAAGTGAGGACGAAGATTTTACTGCGCCTTCAATAAACGGATCCCGATCTTCGGCAGATGAAGAATCGAACGATCTCCTTTAAGTATAGGTAGTTGTTTTGAGTTTTATTAAATTGTTTAAGTTTTGATAAAGTAATATTAAGTTTTGATACTTCTTAATTTCATAAAAATGTTAAAAAATTACATTGTTGATTGCGTAGTTTTGTGACTAACTATGTATAAGTAATTATATGGATAAAAATAAATAAATATGATTTTGTGTCATGACTATTTTGTGGCTTTACAGTCAATTACATGGTAATTTTGAATATTTTGTTTCATTTATATATCACACCAATTTATGCCTTAACGACCTGAAGACCTTCATGTAAGACAAAAAATATCTAAACAGAAATATGCTTAATTGATAGATAGATAGATAGATAGATAACTTATTTATTTGGCACTTTGCAACAAAATAAAAAACAAAAAAAATACAGAAAACAAAAGAAACACAGAAAAATAACGATAAAAGAACATGTAAAACAATTGTGGTATGGAGAAAGAATTATAAATTAAGGCTAAGACATACTTGTGCGTTGCAATAATGCCAAAAAGGTACTGGCTCAGTTTTGCTTTGCTCGTGTGAGCAAGCACTGATATTCTGCCAGTACCTCGGATCACGATGCAGGTGAAATATTTGAAGAAAAATAATAATAAATAAATAAAGCTTGCAAATAATATCAAATAAATAAAATAGATCTGTGTGATAGGTGAGTAATAAAAATGACAAAATATAAAGTGTAACTATGTGTCGACATGGAGTGTATATATGAAGAAAAAAAAAAAGTGGTGAGATGTGTGATGTCCCTTAGAAGCACGCCTATGTGACAAAATCTGCAACCAAATAGCCATGAGGAATTCCTGCCACTTGCTTGGCAGGAATTCCTCATGGCTATTTGGTTGCAGATTTTGCAATTGCTTCGTCAAATAGAGATAAAAAACATTTGTTTTAGTGAAAACGCATGAAACTTTTAGTTTATATTTTATTTAACTTACAAGGGCTCGGTCTTTGCAACAAAAACTGTTTAGGGCTTTGTAAAGTACATTCGGTCGTAGTGACAAATGATCTTATAAAATGCTTAGGTGTCAGGAGGTTATATGAAAACATAAAGGCCCCCTGGCGCGCCTGGAAGTCTGCCTTCCGCCAACTAACGATTGACAATGTACATAGATCTCTCTAGGTGTGTAAGGAACGTCAATTGCCATGCAGCATCAGTATGAGTGGGCCCGCCTGGCGCGCCTTGAAGTCACCTTCGGCCGACTCTCGGGGGCCAGAGCGCGCTTAGTGCGCCATTAACGTTAATAATATTGGCCCGCATGGCACGAGAGACTATAGAGTGACGACAGACGTTGATCTCTCTAGGTGTATGGGTGCGTGAAGCGCGCCATGAATGTCAATTTCCAACATGCACAATTCAAGTTTATGACTTCACTGGATTTGACTTCAAGATGGCGGCTAGTTTTCTGAATTATTGGAAAATCTACACTAGATTTCTTAAATTATTTTGGATTCCAAGATAACGTACCTGCTTTGGTTCTGGCGCATATTTTGTCGCTCGTAAAGTAACTGCGAAAGTCGTAAGGCAGGTCAGCCATACACTGTTTCACGTCTACATAAGACAGCTCCGTGACCCTCAGGATCGGGGACGCGTTGCCGTCCTGTGACGTCAGGCCCCATCCCGCCACCTGCAATTGAATCATAACCTTCACAGAAGCGCCTGCACTCCAGGGAAATTTGTTCCTATCTGAGTAACGTGTGTCTAGAGCCACATCAGCAGTATAACAAAAATGTCTCACATCTGAATCTTACATACATACATACATATGGAGCATACAAAACTGCCCTACTTTCAAAAAGCATATTTGGAATGGCGCCTAGAATTTTTAACAAATTGCCAACAGCCATCTTGAAACTCCATGACCCTCATTTATTTAAAAAAAACATTGTTTAAATTTCTAGCTGCCAAAGCATACTATTCCACACAAGAATATTTAAATGACCCTAACATAACATAAGCGAATAATAGCATACTTAACGATTTTATATTTAGTGTTTAAGAAGTTATGCATGCTGCATGCTATTTTGTGGCTATTTGTATGCCTTGACAGGCAAGACATAGTGATACAATCCATAAACTGAACCACCGATGTACAATACCTATGTTTTACAAATAAGATATTTTGTATTTGTATTTTGTCGGTACGACCACAGAATAAGTAATAGTACAAGTACAGAAATTGCACTTCCTATCAAAAACGACATTTGGGCTTAAGAAACGTGCCTACTCTGTGCATCTCTGTCTATCGTATACCTAACTTGTATTCATGCACATACGGCTCGTGTAGCGCTAGGGCTGTTACGCCAAGAATACATCAATGAAGGCAAAAAATGTTCTAGCTCACCAGATGTTGCTTGAGTTAAGTGAACCGATATTAATTTAGCACATACATACTACTTCACATACAATGTATGTCAGTGTTGTTATGAATATCTCTATTCTCTATTGACTAAATCAATTTAACTTTTGACGTTTTAATTCGTAAGTTAATTCACAAGTAAGTTCAAAAACCATAGGTACGGTTTTATGAAGATACTCTGTTTAGGGTCCGTAGGAACCTACTTTTACAATTTTCACAATTTGCGGGCAGTTTAAAAAATATAAAACAACGTTCTTTTGGTTACTTAAACAACCATAAACCGAGCAGCTGTGGCGGTATGTTTTTTTCATCATGTTTAAAAAAAAACGTATAAAATAAGACGTAATTAGATTAGGTGCGCGCGGTTCGTCGCGTTCAAGTCGGCGGCTGCGGCAGGTCACAACACGACGCACGTGTGTTCGCTCGCGTGGTGCCGGCCCTCGACTGACGGACTGACTGGTCTGACCTGGGGGACATCTTTTAAGTAGGTAGTTTTAGTACAGAATAGTACTGAATAAGGCGATTTAAGTAAAGTTTGTGTCAAAAACAAAAATTTTGTGTTGCCAGCGATGACATATGGCACTGAAACGTGGTCGTTTACTACGGGAAAATAAAAAGGCTGCAAATAAGAGAGTCTGGGTGAAAATAAGAAGGCTCATAGTCACCCAGAGGGGAATGGAGAGGCCTATGTTGGGAGTTTCTCTGCGTGATCGCTTCAGAAAAGAGGCTATCCGCAGCGGCACTAAGGTAACCGAATCGCAAAATTTAAGTGGCAGTGGGCGGGCACATTGCACGTAGAACGGTGGCCGTTAGGGTTGCGACGGTCCAACCTCGCAACACGGGCCGCAGCGCGCGTCGCATGACACGCGCCAGCCACAAGTCACCGTCCGGCTACAACGCCGCCGCCGCGGCGGCGCCAGCGAAATCCAAGTCAGAGGTCCGGCTACCACGCGCTACACGAACACATGGAGCCGGCCGCATCGCGTCACACGCACACACCGGCGCCGGTCGACCGTATAAAAGGGAGCGCGCGCAGCGACGCGGCCAGTCCACACACTCACGGACCCGGACGACGAAATCACAGCGTCCATCGAAAGATGGAACGCTGCGCTTTCGGCGTCCAACACATCGCGTACACTTCAGCGTTCCCGGTACCGCCGCATACCGGGTAGAGTCAGTCCGACGCAAGTCGGGCCTAGCTGAGTTTCTTGCTGGACTCTTCTCAGCTAGGCTAGGTTTTAGCGAACCAGCGATAAAACTCCCAGTAGTTCGATACCACTCACACCCCAGATTCGGTTGATACCGTTCAACCAATCTCACTGGAGCGCAAACTCTTAGAGTATTCCAGTGTACAAACTTCCCCGCGTGGTCGTGCCGGAGGCTTCCCCTGGATTTTCCCCAGGCCACCCTCCAACCACGCAGTTCGACCGCTATATTGGGTCCGTCCTATTATAGCAACAGTCAGGGTCAAAAAAAAAAAAAAAAAAAAAAAAAAAAAAAAAAAAAAAAAAAAAAAAAAAAAAAAAAAAGACGCGGCCAGTCGGTCTTTGCCGCTGTCCCGAGACGGTCGCAGGGGTCGACTGCACCTAGAGCGCGGCCTGGGTTTACCGAGTGCGTGCCTAGGTATTTAGGTAGGGAGTTCTCAGCAGGCGCGGCCTGGGCTTACCGAGTGCGTGCGGCTGAGACTCGACCGTAGGGCTCCTGACGGGCGCGGCCTGGGCTTACCGAGTGCGTGCCTGCCAGGACTTAGAATAGGGAGCTCAGCAAGCACGGCCTGGGCATACCGAGTGCGTGCTGTTGAGACTCCACCGGGGAATCCCTGAAGGGCGCGGCCTAGGGTACCTAGAGCGTACCCATCAGAGGATCAGATTAGGGAGCTTAGCAGGCGCGGCCTGGGCATACCGAGTGCGTGCGGCTAAGTCTCCACCGTAGCATCCTTACCGAGCAATCCGCGACCGCGTTCCCGAAACGTCCTACGGGACCCGTATCTTGCTGGTGCATGAGGCACCTGTCTAGCCATTACTTAAGATAAGTGTTTATTTCAATAAAGGGCATAAAAGACCCATATTTGTTACCGATTCAATCAGTGTTTTCTATTTACCCTAGTGGACATCCCTTCTACCCCTGAGTTAGCCTGGAAACCTTCACTACGCCCTTCGGGCGGAAGGATATGTGTGGCTCGCCCTAAGCGACAACCATCACATTTGGCGCCCAACTTAAAAACTCACGTTTTGCTAGCTCACAAGGGGTCCACTAGCTAGAAACAAGTAAAGTAGAAACTTTCGCAGTTTGCACCACATTAGCCCATCCGGCGCGTAGGAATAACTAACAATTTAATCCCGCCTAGCCCGCCGTTCACCCGCCCACCAACACCGACCCGATCACCGAAGACAAGCCTGCCCCGTCCGGCCCGCACCGACACCGACCCGATCACCGAAGACAGCGCGGCAACATCCCGCCTGCCGACACCGACCTCGCCACCGACGACAGGTTTGCACGGTCTCCTGACCACTACCGCCGAACAGGAGCAACAGTGAGTACGTTAGAAACTATAATATCTGTCACATTTGGCGGAGGTATCACATTTGGCCCAACCACTTCCGACACCCCGAGGGCGAACGTATTGCCCACACCGTAACGAGCGCCGCCCGACTCGCCAATGCCGACAGCTTGGATATATCGCCTGAAGAAACCGGAACTGACGATAGAGGCCGAGAAGAGAGGTTTGTCTGTAGAAGGTCTGACTGTAGAAGAGATCAGGAAGCTCCTCGTAGAATCCCTGATAGCCGAGGAGGAAGTCAAAGACACCAGATTTAAGTCCCCTCTGGAAGAACCGGCTCGAGAGATGGAGAGCGACGAAGACAGACACAGGGCGAGAAACCTGGGTAAACTCATAAAGGAATGGAATTTGTCATTCAGGACAGTAGACAACGCAGTCGAGTTTATAGAGAGGCTCGAAGAACTGCTGTCAGCAAGCGCCATCGAGAAGGATGACGTACTACCGGCCCTACCCCGAATCCTACAAGGTAAAGCACTACTATGGTACCGGAACAACGCCAAGTCATGGCAGACTTGGGACGAATTTCTCGAATTATTTAAGCTATACTACTTCCCGAGCAATCACGAAGAGGATCTGATCGAAAGGATCGTAGCGAGGAAGCAAAGGTACGGAGAAACCTTTACAAATTACCTGACCGACCTGCAAACGTTAATGCGCAGATATAACAGACTCACAGAGAGTGAACAGATATACCGGATCCATGAGAATATGTTACGACAGTATAAGTTATACATCAAGAGACAGGACTATGATAGTCTTTCCGGACTCCTCAGACTCGCCACAGAATACGAACGCATATCCACGACGCCAGAAAGAAATCGCTACGTAAGCAACAGAGACGCAGGTACAGACGTGGCGAGGACAAGCCAGAAAGAGCAATGGGTTCAGCACCAGGCACCAGCATACCCAGGACCGAGCAGAGACAGGTACCAGACTCAGGAGAAAACCCCACACAGCACCAGACCAGAGAAGGGAGCACACACGAAGGTACATCCCAACTACGACACGAAAACCTGCTGCTGGTCGTGCGGAAAGCCTGGTCATAATACAAGGGACTGCCGCTCACGACGACAGATGTTCTGTAGCGGATGTGGAACGATGGGTGTCCTAAGCACGAGCTGCTGCAGGCGAAACCGGCGAGAAAGAGATTCTGTGGGAGCAGCCAACGACCAGAACAGACAGGATAACAGGTTATATGTTGATGTACGCATAATGGGCCATAAACACCGATGTTTGGTAGATACCGGCGCGACAAACACGTACATAAACCAGGAAACATACGAAGACTGCATATCTCAAGGCGCGTTAGTAAAGGACACAACAAGAGAAGTGATCCTGGCAGACGGAAGAACCACACAAGTGGGAAATAGCATCCTGGTAGACCTGGAAGTAAAACACGCTAATATAAAACATTGGGTAAGAGTACTACCATCAGCATCATGCACGATCATAGGCATGGATGTGCTGAGGCGAGTAGGAATGAAAATCACCTGGGCAGGAGATGAAATAGAACCGGCAGAACATAACGAGCAACAACAAGCACAACCAGAACCGAGTACAAGTCCTGAAACACAGGCCGAGGCACCCGTCGCAACCGAGACCAACGGGGAGGACACGACACCCGAGGTCAGCAATGATAACCAGAAAACACACACGCAACCGGCCGAACCAGCGCACCTAGACGAAGACCTCGACGCAATGCTTAAGTACCAGTTTGAACTATGCGAAAAGAGCCCCATGGGTAACACCTGGGTGGAGAACAAGATAAAACTAAAACATAACGAACCGGTAAAACAAAAATATTACCCCAGTAATCCGAAACAGCAACAAATAATGGATGAATTGTCACGGAACCCTATTTGTACGGCCGAGGAACGGAAATGGATCGAAGAACGTCGTAAGCAAATACAAGAGTCCGAAGACCGATCACAAGAATACGGCACGAGAGAGGGAAAACTATATAAAAAGAGGAAAAAACCGCGCATACCACGACCTGACAGACCCAGCGTCAGAGTGCACAGTATGTGTGCCAAAAGAGGACAGAGAACTAAGGAACCCACAGGACGGAAATACTTTTCCAACTCCCCAGCTACAGGAGAAAGGAAAACTGCAGCAGATATACTCGTTAGTCCACGCTCACCAGAGAAAGGCGTCAGAAATCCAGAAACGAAATTACGACAAACAAAGGCAGCGGTGGGAACCGGAAGTCGGAGACCTAGTACTAAAAAAAAAAAAAAAAACTAGTTTTATCAAACGCGAGCAAAAACTTTTGCGCAAAATTAGCACCAATGTATGTAGAACCGTACAACATAATTGGGAAAAAGTCACCGGTTGTATATGTACTCCGAGATAAAAACGGGAACCGGCGAACAATAACAACACACATAAAAGATTTAAAAGCATATTCGCGATAATAAAAATAAAACGGAACTGTGGGCAGAAGAGGAGGCTAGTGCGCCTTCCACCAACAAAACAGTGTCCACCGGCCTAACCCGGACCATGTCACATAGTTTAGTTGTTATTGTTTTTATTTATTTAGTTATTTCAAGGTAAAACAAGTTATAGTGTTCATCACTAAGGTTGTCAGACATTTTTTTTTAGTTATCGTTAACGGCAGGGCGCGAACGAACCGTTGTTATAGTTATATAGTTAGGTACATAGTTATTTCGAACGTTGGTGGAAACGTTATGTTAAGTTTACTCGTTAATACGTGATTAAGGAAAACAGTGGCCCATCGCGGCGTAGTTATCGTTTGTTTGTTTTCTTTAACATGCCTGTAGTAATAACAAGAAAAGTACATAGGTACTTGTGAGCGACGTCCGCTCTCGGCGGCGTCGGCCGGGCGAGCATAGAGTATAATGAATAACCTGTAATAGAGTAGTCAGTCAAGGTTTAGCAACTGCAGCGCGCCTAGCGACTTCGCCCTTAACTAAAAAATTCCATAACATATCTATACGTCGAGCACAGTAGGTACATATAGACGCACGGGTTCTGTTCTCACTTGTATTTTTTTTTTTTTTTTTTTGCATTCTGAATGAAAACAAACACAATGAAAGAAAGAAACACTTTTATTAAAGTAACAAAACAGAGCAACACAAAATATACAACTAATATTGGAACTGCAATGGCACTTAACCTTTTGCTTGCCATAATTATGATATTTTGACACAAAGTGGTTATGGCACACTAAGCTTTTTTTAAATATCTCTTCATTTTTTTGTGCCAAAATGTCACCACCAATCGCATAAATCCATGTAGGAAATCTTTCAATTTCCTTAACTGGGTAAGGAAACAAATGTAGAATTATGTTGTCAGAATCTGTAAAAATAAAATTAAACTGATTTAAAATTCTAAAAAACAGCCATACAAGATCATAGTGGCCCTAGAAAGTTGATGAAATAAAATCAACATGTTTATTTTACCCATTCCAAACCAAAGTCACAGTAGGTATGTCAGTGGCAAGCTCACAAATATCAAACCTTTTAATATACTTCATCTAGTGAATTGCGTGAGAAATAAGAAATACCCAGACAGAATAAGATGTAGTAAGATTGATAAAGTAATGTTATTGTTAACAATAATCAGGGTTTGGATAGAATGGCCATGATCATGCAATGGAGAAAGTGGGATCTAATGGCGCTGAGCACTCTTTTTTATTTGAGCAGATGATAAAATAAATAAGTACTTACGCGTTTTACCGCAATTTGGTACGCAACACTTTCTTTTAACCATTGTCGTCGGTATCCGTCGTATATCGTAATGAAGATCAAGTCCACTGGGCTATAGCAACAGTCACTCAAAAAGGGCAGGGAAATCGGAGTCCAAGGATAGCAAAGTCGTCGTGTAAAATGTGAGAATATCAGAGTCCAAGAGTAGCGAAGCCGTAACCAATAATCAAAACAGCAAAAGACAGAAAAGAGAAAAACACCTTCACGTTCTTCAGTACAGACAGCCATTGACAGTTAAAAAAAACAGTATTACGTTCCGTTTTACAAAATTTGCAGGAATAGTGTGTTTTGAAAAGACCTTAAATATTTATTTTCATAAAACAGGACTATTCTCATGTTATTGTATTTTATTTGTACTACTTTGAATATGATATTTTCTACATACGCGCATAAAGTTTTGTATATTGGCAATAAAGTTTATGCATAGAATGAAATGTAAATGTCAGTGATGCCAGCTAGCAACATCAATGAATAATACTAGCGGAAAAAATAAATACAGTAAAGCGGGCTCTGCACTTTCCATTCGATAGAATCGGAAGGTGTGGAACCCACTTAAATTACTGAATTAGCGCCATCTAGCGTTAACGTCTCTAAGTACTATTTTCTTCATACAATCGGTCTTTCGTACGTAGTGAAAACACTCTGCGGGCGAGTGAGCGCGCGCGCTACCGGCCGCGGCAATGCTCGCCCCTCACAGTCACCTAAGAATGACCTAGTGCCGAGACACAAGTCGGCGACGGACGAGCTCCGCCCCTATGTGCTCGGACAGTGCGTCGACCACGCTCCGTGACACAAGTCGGCGACGGACGAGCTCCGCCCCTATGTGTACGGACAGCGCGTACTACCACTCGGCGCCCGAATGGTGTGTTTGGGCTTCGCCCGTGTCCTCAGACACTTTGGGTAAACGATGTTACCAAAATAAAAGAAGGAATAACGATAGAAGAACGAAGAAATAGACTTTTTATTTACTTTTCCCTAACTGCCCTATCACTGCCCTAAGTGACTTGATTACAAGTCCCTAATTTCCTATTACTTTGTAGTTTTCTTCTTCTTCTTGTTGTGACTTCCAGGAGGCTCCGATTGACACACACTGATTTGCTCCGGGCCGTACCTGCTATTTATACCTGCTAGTGGGCGAGCAAGACGTGCTGAGTGAGACAATAAAAGTTACGCCCACTTTGACTTGACTAATTTACATTGCAAGATGTTATTGGGATGTTATACATATTAATGGGCGGAAGTCTAAGCTGATTTACAAAGTTCTAATATGGCTTGAGATCTTATAAGTACAGTAGGGTTCGTAAATATTTTCTTATTTGAATAATCGTACATGGAAATCGGGCAAACCGTAATTCGGTCCCTTTCGTAACACTTATTTATCATTTGCGCTGAACCTACTGAGTTTACTTATTTGTAAGTTTAAACATTTAATAGAACTTTTAATTAGCTTTCTAACAATATATAAACCATTCTGATACGATGAGCCGTTGTAAAGGTATAAACGTAAACATATTAATTGCAAAGTGAAAATGCGCCGTACTAAATTCTAATTCAGGCTCGGTGGCCGCGGCTCTCGTTACGGTCATGTTGGCGCGATACACCCCTCCCCTCCATGGCGGCCAGTCTGCGCTGCGCTCGCGCATAGGCAACATCTCCTCTCTCTTTCTAATACAATTTGTACTGGGATTTTACTTTAATGTTTACAATATCAAATGAATGCTATGAGAGGGTGTTTTATGTAAATAATTACTATGGGGATTCTAACTACGGGTTCTTTATTACTTTAAACAATCTAAGTCTTTATAAATAATCACATATTTCTCTTACGTATAATCTCCGTATGACGCGATGCGTAGCTCTGCCGTCGCGTGTTGATGTTGTCGTCCATAGTACTTATCCGGTGTACATGTAAGTCCTAGACAGCGAAAACATAATCCATAACCAGGTTACAGAGCTCCAGAATCAGGTCCAGGTCCAGAAAAAAACAAAACTATCCCGATCGTTAGTTAATTACCCTACATCAGTCGGCAAGAACGGAGTAGGTACAATAACAAGTCACAGTTTACGCTGGCTTAGGAATGCACGCTGTTGTAATGGACAAATAGGTAGGTTGCATTCAATAACGTTTATCAACAACAAAAGGGAAGGCTCACTAGATATTAACCGAAAACTAACACTACGTATACTTGTAGTTATGAGTTTAATTATTTTTTTTGTTTCTTTAAGTTTCTCAATATGTAGGTAAATACCGGGGTAATGGGAAGCACGAGCCGAAGCCAAGTGCATCTCATATATTATTCGTTTGTTATCGTACTTCTCACTTTAACGAGAGGGAAACAATAAGTATACGGGAGGTAAATCACATAAAGATAGAATAGCGGGTTGCCGGAATTAACATTTCCTTGCAATAAGAGTGATGTCAAGAGAAAGGCATTCACATTTAACTGGCAAAGTAAAACATTTGATACATTAGCGCAAAAACGCGTCACGCCGCCACCAAGGAATCCTGTAATTTCTTTTATTTCGGCGATTTTTCCCCATAGGTAAAAATCTCCTGGACGGGGAAGGCAATGCGACGGTCCAACCTCGCAACACGGGCCGCAGCGCGCGTCGCATGACACGCGCCAGCCACAAGTCACCGTCCGGCTACAACGCCGCCGCCGCGGCGGCGCCAGCGAAATCCAAGTCGGAGGTCCGGCTACCACGCGCTACACGAACACATGGAGCCGGCCGCATCGCGTCACACGCACACACCGGCGCCGGTCGACCGTATAAAAGGGAGCGCGCGCAGCGACGCGGCCAGTCTGCAGCGGGCCGCACACGGCCAACGACACCCAGTGCCCTGTCTTCCGCAAGGAGGCCAGGAACAGGAAGGCAGGGACAGCGGCCCACACAGTCCCCCAGCGACACGTGCCTGAGACGAGGGCGTCGGTACGAGAGCCCTCGGTGGACGAGTCGGCGCCGGCGTCACTTATGGCGCCGGCCAACGCCCCCACACAAAGGGGCGCGGCGACCGCACCGAAACCCTCGTCCAAAAAGAAGAAAAACAAGAAGAAGAGGACGCCACAAGAGGCCCCTCCTCCCGCAGCACCCGCAGCCGGAGGGAGCAAAGCCCAGGACGGCAACCCTGACCTAGCGTCAATGATTGCCGCCCTACTCACTGCAGCAGCACACCAGGGCCCACAGGCGGTCCAGGAGGCCTTACGGAGAACATCATGTCCACCAGCTCAAATTTAAGAAGCCAAGAAGGCAAGATAACCGGCCCATTGTTATGGGTTGCGAACAAAACGCAGACTAAAAGTGAAGAAAAGACACTGAAAAGTACTCGCGCGCAGGAGAGTGTGAGAAGAGCACGCGCGCGACGCGGCCAGTCGGTCTTTGCCGCTGTCCCGAGACGGTCGCAGGGGTCGACTGCACCTAGAGCGCGGCCTGGGCTTACCGAGTGCGTGCCTAGGTATTTAGGTAGGGAGTTCTCAGCAGGCGCGGCCTGGGCTTACCGAGTGCGTGCGGCTGAGACTCGACCGTAGGGCTCCTGACGGGCGCGGCCTGGGCTTACCGAGTGCGTGCCTGCCAGGACTTAGAATAGGGAGCTCAGCAAGCGCGGCCTGGGCATACCGAGTGCGTGCTGTTGAGACTCCACCGGGGAATCCCTGAAGGGCGCGGCCTAGGGTACCTAGAGCGTACCCATCAGAGGATCAGATTAGGGAGCTTAGCAGGCGCGGCCTGGGCATACCGAGTGCGTGCGGCTAAGTCTCCACCGTAGCATCCTTACCGAGCAATCCGCGACCGCGTTCCCGAAACGTCCTACGGGACCCTTATCTTGCTGGTGCATGAGGCACCTGTCTAGCCATTACCTAAGATAAGTGTTTATTTCAATAAAGGGCATAAAAGACCCATATTTGTTACCGAGTCAATCAGTGTTTTCTATTTACCCTAGTGGACATCCCTTCTACCCCTGAGTTAGCCTGGAAACCTTCACTACGCCCTTCGGGCGGAAGGATATGTGTGGCTCGCCCTAAGCGACAACCATCACAGGGTGGAATGGTTCTCCAGTGGCGACTACGTGCCGGAAAGCGAAGTGTGGGTAGACCCCCTACAATGTGGGTGGCGCAGGACCGCTCTTTGTAGCACTCTTTGGGGAAGGCCTATGTCTAGCAGTGGACGTCTTACGGCTGATATGATGATGTCTTCATCGTCGTGGTGATACTCTGTCCAAAAGTAGAGTAACTTCTGTCAGGCGCTGGACACTCCGCGATTTACGTTCATCGCTACAAGTACACGCCGGTGCCCCAACGTTGGGGAACCGGCATGTACTTGTAGCGATGAACGTCGACCTCGTCGTCGACGACATCAGAGGGCCATAAATCTTATGTTTTGGCTGAGAAAAAAGCGCCTTTTGTAAAGATCAAAGGAGTGTCCCTTCTGTACTTGTACTATTACATATCTAATCTGTGCTTCTGTTTAACACCGTGCACGTCCGCCGTTCAAAATCGTGTCTGAACCCTAACTGATCTTAATGAAAATGATATATAACTTACTCGCTTTCGACGCGGTCGGCTTCCGTTGAGCTCAGTGATACTGCAGCATAATAAAATAATAAACATCGTGTTTACGTACAGGCGTAATGTCGCGCAACATTACTCTTGTAGGTACCTACGTGTCCTCCACCCGCGAATTACAAAGAACGCGGGATAAAATATAGCACATAATGTCCATCTAAATAGTTAGGGTTCCGTAGGTATGAAAAAGGTACGAAACCCTTAATACCTATTTCTCACATAAAAACCAATATTTACAGTTTACAATTTTAGCATAGGTAAGTAGATTCATTAATCTTAATTGCACCATAGATAAACTAGTTTTTTTGTGGGTATTTGTTATTTGATGATCCAGCACAACTAATCAGAAACATTAACAGAAATATTGCACACACAAGGCAATCGTTGTTCCAAATAAATAAGATAGTGAAGATGTCAATAACTCACCGAAAAACGCCAAAACAATATAACGGAACATATTTAACTAACAATGAACCTTATAAGTCATAAAAACATATAATATGATTGTGTAACGTCATACGCTCAGAAACCCATCTCTGAGGGAAGTCCGGCGCTAACTGATGTACACCAGTTTCTTAAGTCGTTTTCCTGTTAGGTGGACACTGGACAGGTTTCATTATAGCAAAACAACTGGTAAATTGGAAGTCACCGCTTGCGTATTTCAAGTAGTCTTTTTTTGAATATGTTATTTTGAAGAAACAATTCATATTGAAATTAATACGATCACGCGCAATGCGCGTGCCGGGCCACGCGCAGTGTAGGGTTCCGTAGTTGCCTGTCTGTCTGTAAAATGGTTTGAGGAAACCCATAATACTTGAAACGAGCTATCTAACGATATTCATCACACACCATGGGCTTAACGAGAAAAAAAATTACATTTCCTCTTTAGGTGTAGGGGAGGTAATACAAAAAAAAAAATTCAATACATTATTGTACTGTGTTGACGGCGTGATTGATATTTACTCAAGCCGAATCACATTTTTATAGTAGTAATGGTTACTGAGCTAAGCCGAGGACGGACGGACAGACGGACATAGCAAAACTATAAGGGTTCCTTGTTGACTACGCAACCCGAAAAAGAGGTAGACATGTTGTCTATACGAAATACCGTCTTTAAAAACGGCCAGGCTTACGCCCACATGAAAGAACTGCGAATATTGCAATTACTCACAAATAATAAAGAATAGGGTTTATTGTTAAAACACATAAAAATGTATAAAATAGGTACATAAGGTATGTTAAAACTAGATTAAAAACTTAAACTACCAACTCAAAAATAACCTACCAATACTAACAAATAATTTCTAAATTTGGACCCTTTGGCAGGGTACCCATTGAAAAATGAAAAAGTTTATTGTATAAGGCAACATTACAATATAAATCACGACCCTGTGTCCTGAGCTAGGAAACCCTGTGTTATAGGACCCTGTACGCTTACCATGAGTTTGACAATGACGGCTTACGCTAATGAGTATCGAGTTTTCTATCTGCGCATCCCGCTCGTACTGTCAAAGTGCAATAGAGATGCACAGATAGATAACTCGATACTCGTTAGCGTAAGCCGTCATTGTCAAACTCATGGTAAGCGTACAGTTTCGTCGTTTAAAATACCTACTACGTATCTATACAAGAGTACAAAGAAAGCAAAATACAACTTAAAACTAAATTATTAAATAAAATAAATTGATATTAAAAATAAAAATAATTATTTGATATTTTAATATAATCTAAGAGAGTATAAAATAAATCATTCCTAGTCATTATTTTACGACTATTTCACGACCATGAGGAGTTCGGTCTCATGATAATCCAGTTACATAAGCCACTCGGCCAACAACCCAGGCAGGCAGCATTCCCGCGTTGAATAGCGATTGCAAGTGTTTGCGCGAGAAAGCTGCTCGCGCGAGGGTCGCCTGTTGCCTCCTTCAGGCGTTTGCTGAGCGCCCCGTGAGACCCACGCGCGCCCTTCCTTACCCCACGAACCAAGGGTCTCGACACCAAAAGGAACGAACTCGTACTGATTTCACATCACCGCCTTTGCTCGTTCCCGCGCGTCTGCCGCCGCGCCAGCACGTCTGCTAGTCGAAGGAAGGTAGGACGCAGCCAAGGTTTGTAATAAAACTATTGCAATAAATATACCTGGTTTTATTAAATAAACGCTGTAACCAGTTATTTTATATTAGGAAGATCTCTTAAAGGCTATTACACACCGTGCAATGGGGTTGGCGACTGTCAAATGTTTGACTAGATGGCGCCATCATAGGTTTTACCTAATCACTAGCCTTTTTCTATGGGATTTGGCTTAAAAAACGGCTTGATTCTAAACAAGGAAATTCCAAAAAAAAACAAGAATTTGACAGTTTTGGTAGGACTGACGGTGAAACCTATGCTGGCGCCATCTGCAAATACCTTCGCCCGGCCAACCCCATTAGTCATAAACACATTACCCTCCTTTGCGTCGCGCAGTCGGGTAAAAACAACTGACAGACGCGGCTATATTTGGAATTCAGTACCTACAAGTTGCATTGCGACAAACTTTAAAGTGTATAATGGTCTTTATTTTAATAATTATGACTAAGACAAATGGTTCAAATAACTATTGTTACCGCTACTGATGTGCCGAATAGTTGCCAATATGCATATTCCCGGGAATACGTCGCTGTTGCCGGTACAACATTTACCACATAAGTATCTATAAAAATGTTTGCGAGGGAGCGATGTCAATTACTTACTTTACTTAGCATTAATATTTACTTTGAGAGTTTAGGTAGGTACCTACCTACGAAATAAAGCCTGGCACTACCTATAGGAGTGGCAGGCGTTGTTTCGTGCGCTGTCGGCGTCGGCCGACGCGTGAGTCGGCACGTGTGGATACGTGTCAAGGTCACTTCGTACTAGATTTTCAGTGACCTTGCTTGGCCGTCCGCCGATAACGGCCCGTGTAGCGTCTCCTTATGGTCCCGAACTGAGCTGACTAAAGGTGTCAATATAATGTGACCTTTGGTCGTTCTTGGCTTGAAGTTTTTATGATATTGAAATAAACTACCTAAAACCTTTCATAATGAATAATTATTGTGCATACAATGTCTCTATGTTGCAGAGATCAATATTTATTTCATTAAATCTAACTTAAACATCATTAAATTACACAAATATTGATAAGTAATTAATTTAGTCATGGAGACGTCAATGATTGTATTAATGTATTTTTTGTGACACATAGAAAACATCCAGTTTTTTGCCCATACATTAGTAATCCTGAATACACTTCAGCATTCACTTGTAATGAGCACTCTTGTTGTTACATTACAGGTTAAAGCTCACAAAATAAACATGAACTTTAGTTAGTTTTAGTGAGCGTCCTAGCGAGCTTTCTAGCAAAATCACAGTTTGCTTCGAGTCTTTAGCCGAGCCTAGTCGTAACTCTCCGCCCACACCTCCCCCACAGCATATGCAAGTGTTCGCTTGAATAACCCTGAAACAGTTCGTAGCGATGTTATCTCTGGCCCATTCAGTGCCAATGACGACACATTATGCGTCAGACCGCCGTAGTCGCTTTCCACTACGAGGAAAACCACGGGATCGGCTACGAGCGTAGCGCGTAGCGATTCTTGGCCCTGAATGGGCTAGGCTTGGCAGATTGCTCGATGTTCCGATACATGTGAATGCTCAAGTCATCACCGTACCCATGGTCCCTGGCCTGCTCAAGCCTTAGGCCTTATTACGTTGTCACCAGCATTAAGAGGGAAGAATGGCTTTGCGGCAGCTAGCAGCCCGCGACTGACAATAGGTATTTTATTGATGGAATTTCCCTTTCGGGAGAAAACGGTTTCCACTAACTTCTTAACAAATCACTTTGGTTTTGATGTTGATCGCTTCAGCATAATATATTGTAGGTTTACATACAGGTTACGATTTAAAAAAAATTGAGGGGCCTATAACTTTGCTATGGTGCTAACACTTTTTTATAGGGTCCCCTACACCTAAAGTGGGGATGTATTTTTTTTTTTCTAGTTAAACCCACGGTGTGGAGGTTATGGGTGTTTCGAAACTATTTTTCAATACAGTGATTCGTTTACGAGATATTGAAAGCCCTAATTATTTTTTTCGAGTAATGGACGAGTACGTATAGTACCTATTCCAAAGGTATTCTTCCCTCTTCATATCTGCCATAACAAAAAGGGCAAAAATATAAGCCACGGCCCGAGAAATAAAGTCGCAGCGGATAATTACAGACGCTTTGTTGTCGCAGATGATGTTGGTCACTCTACAGGCGACTAGTTGCGCGACACTTTAGACAACTATGGAATGGAAGGGGTCCAGTTACTGTACGGACCAATAACCCGCGTCCACTTGTCTTTCTCTCTATTAATCAATGAGTAAAAAAACAGGGATATACTTAGTGGACGCGGATTATCCGGACACGAACATAATTACATAAAGTTTCACCAATCTTGTCGCCTTAAGAGTCCGCAGTAAGCTCGGCCGAATTTCACCTTCCCAAATAAACGGAGTTTTGTTCTGATTTTATAACTACGTGTTGGATGGTGAAGACACTTTTCGTATACAAAACCATGAAGTATCTGTCTGTCATTAAGTTTATATGGTTCCAGTTTCTAAAACAAACAACAAGTTATGTATGAAAAAAATAAATTCCCTGGATTTGTTTTACTATGGTATCTGAAACTCCATAAGCTAATTACAGACCTGACCCCGTATCATGGTCGGCCTTATCACACGATAAGTGACAAAATAGGGCGTCTGTCACTGGCTGACACCGTTCGATAGAACGAGACGACGCTCTTATCTTGTCACTTATCGCGTGATAAGGCCGACCATGATACGCGGCCTGAATATACCTCATGTCATTGTACATGCAAAGTTTCGCTACAATCCAACACGTAGTTTTAAAATGAGAGCGTAATTACGTTCGTATGGAGAATCGAGCTTACTGCGGACTCTTGAGGCCTGAATATATTCTTAACATGGTATTGTCTGGCAGAAAAGACTGAATCATTTGTTGTTGAGATGCTTCCTCACGAAGTTGTCGTGCTTGAGTAGCTGCGTGAAGCTCGTGTAGGAGTTCGCGTTGCACTTGTGACCGTTGCTCGGTGCCGTGGAGACCAGCCCGCGGAGGTACCAGCGCTGGACGTCCCGTTCGACTTCTGGGAAGACCAGGCCGCCGCCGCTGTCGCCTTTGCATAGCGCCGATCCTGGGAAACAATAGGGCAGTTGACTGGTTAAACCTCGTGGGAAGGCAGGGCAGCTGGTCTAATTTGAAATTCAGATGTCTGCGAGTGATGATTCCAAGAAGAATACACTCAAGGCATTTAATTTATAGTCAAATCATCAACTTATTATGAAACTTCAAAATAGTTTATTGGCAATCTTCATTATTATTAAGCTAAGGATGAGAGATGTATGAGCATGCGCAGTGCGCTATCTACGTCGGCCTTGTATTCTGGAAGCGCGAGCGTCCATACTAAGCCACAGTGTTGGTGTTGGTGGCTTACCATCAGGCCGTATGATTACCCACCTGCCGCTTTGTAGTATTTAAAAAAAAAGTACCTACCCGTCTTACTCCCGGCGCATATCTTGTCGCTCGTAATGTAGCTGCGGAAGTCGAAAGGCAGGTCGGCTATGCACTGCTCCACATCCACGTAAGGTAGCTCCGTGACCTTCAGGACCTGAGAAGCGTTGCCATCCTCTGACGTCAAGCCCCAACCTGCCACCTGCAATTCAATGATAAACGGCTCAGATATGAAGATGCAAACACCATGGGAGCTATGCATCTATGATAGACAAGTAAGTGTTTCTGTATACTAAAAGCGCTCTTCACTGGACGTGACTATGATCATACAAGGTGCTCGGTTGCTAAGAGACCTGGCAAAATCCAGGAGCCAAAAAAGGCTTTGCAGAATCTAGTTTTCTAGAACTTATCTTGCCGAAGTTCCCAGGCTACAGCTGTCTCTGATCAAACAGCAAGTTCAAGCCTATACAGACGGGCTTTACATAGTTGGCCAGGACTATGGGAGTCACCAGTATCAGCACACTGACCGCATTTAGTCAAGAAAGACGACTACCTATTTAATCCCGTGTCATTCTTCACTATGCTCCTTGGCAATTCGGTTTTTCAGGTGGTTCTGAAGGAATTTCTCTATGGAAATGTATAACCAACAACCACAATGTTAGGGCTGATGTAGAGATTCATCTCTGGAGCCACAGCAGCCACACCAGTAGCATAACATATATGTCTTAAATCTCAACCGTATCGGCTGAAAATGCTTGTTGAACAGGCAAAGGATTTCAAAGTGTGTTGGGATTTTATATGTAGAACCTACCTTGCCAACGTTCCCATTCCTCAGCTGTCTCTCATCAAATAGCACGTTAAAGTCGATGCAGACGGGCCTCACATAGGTAGCCAGGACTATCGGAGTCACCAGGATCACAATGGCAATGTCGTCTTGGAAGTTGTTTCCGGCGCCGAGGAAGCGCGGCGGCACTTTTAGGTCGCTGACCTACAAGCAAAGTTATCATTATAGTACTTTGCAGAGCAGTAGCTTAGTTGGTGGCCCTGCCTACGACACTGCCGGTCTTGGGTAAAAATTCTGGTAAGGGCATTTCAAAATGTGTGGACGAATAACGCCTTATGAGGTCATTAAAAATCAAGTCAACCCCTTAACGAAAATCCTCTTTCTGATAGGAGTTTTAATGAGGCTTTAGTTTTTATTGGAAGTCATAAGCTTTTGTGCAATCGGCTCCTACCAGGTCATAGTTTTGGATGGTAGTTAGCTCACATTGGACTTTTGTCCTCCCTCCTCGATATTAAAAGGGCATCAAAGCTTCCCGACCACCCACGGTGAAGTATTTGGGAACACGCCTTTCAGAAACATTGGATTGCTGTTCACGACACGGAGGGTAGATATTCGTAGTCGGAAACATCTCCCTCCTCAATGTTTCACGGACGGTAGAACTTCCCGACTCCCACAGTGAAGAACTTGTCTGGCAGTACGCATTCCACGTCGTTCCAGAAACGATGGATGGCTATTCACAACGTGGAGGGTAGTTAAGGCAACTCACATCAGACTTCTGTCCTCCCTCCTCAATATTCCACGGACGGTAAATCTTCCCGACTCCCACGGCAAAGTACTTTGCTGGCAGTACACGTTCCACGTCGTTCCAGAAGCAATGGGCGGCTGTGAGCAACATAGAATTAATTTTAATTGCAAGCAAATTCCTTGAGGTGAGTTAGACAGAGTCGGTAGCATAGCCACGCGTTTGAACAATTCAAAATAACATATACACGACTTTATTATAGCGGAATAAGAGCTTGTTTCCTCATTTAGCCCATAGCTACTTTTGCTGCAGACTGTACGTCCTAAAATGAACGACTTTTTGTGGCTCGGCAGGACGTACACCGAGGCAAAAAGTAAAGTCACTCTATTTTCGGTACTTGACTTGAAGACGCTACGGCCTACTTTATAGCATTAAAATATATCCACATATGCATAGCTCTCGGCCTAGTTTGCGTTCTACTTACTCCAGTAAAATAGGATGAGAAGGTTTCAATCGAATCTAAGGATGCTTCGAGAATATAAATAAGGATAGATAGATACTAGCGAGCCCCCGCAGATCTGCATGAAGGGCGTGTATCGTTTGTCGTAGATGCCGGCGTGCCACGGCAGCTCGCCACGCTTCGACCTGGCGAGGGCAGTGTCGTGCTAGCCCTCGGCATGCCTGGTAGGGTCTGAGAGACCCGGGCTGTGAAATATTCATCGTAATTTTTTTCGATTTTAAATTTACCGCGTCGCGGCTCTGAGTAGCTTTGCCTTATTAACTACCCGACATTTTGACGCTGCTCCCGCAGTCGGTCACGAGCACCCCCTCGATTTGGACGTGCGCAAAGTGCGCGCGGGCCTGAGAAACCCGACCAGGCATACGGCGTAACATTTTATAGCCAAGTACATTTACACTATTATCCGTATACATTTTATATGCATATATATTTTATAGATAGTATGTGATACAAGGATATATCGGTGCCTTAAATAAACCTAAAATTGAAGTTGATCTTGGGTATACGTTTAATTTTTATGCTTTTAGACATGAGAGTTTATTTTTGTTGATGGAAATATGAAATATTTTTATGTATGTAATAAATTCTTAAGGAGTTTCTGGAATTAAGACTTAGATTTATTTCTAGTAAAAATAATGTACAAAATAACCAAAAACACACAAATTAACGCATTAAAAAAATGATTCATTTGTAAATTATATTTTTACATTTACGGGTTTGTCAGACCCACCAGGCATACAATGTGACTTTCGTTCACCAGGCATGCCAAGGGCTAGATACTCACCCGATATGACGACGGCGGTGGACACAAGCGAGCCCCCGCAGATCTGCATGAAGGGCGTGTATCGTTTGTCGTAGATGCCGGCGTGCCACGGCAGCTCGCCACGCTTCGACCAGGTGAGGGCAGTGTCGTGCTAGATACTCACCCGATATGACGACGGTGGACACGAGCGCTGCCGTGCTTACGATAACAGCAACAACTCCATTCGAAATGTAATTCAAATATACACTTTATTTTATTTGAACAACGCACTGATTTGAATTATATTTTTAATGGAGTTATTGCTGTTATCGTAAGCACGGCAGAGCGAGCCCCCGCAGATCTGCATGAAGGGCGTGTATCGTTTGTCGTAGATGCCGGCGTGCCACGGCAGCTCGCCACGCTTCGACCAGGTGAGGGCAGTGTCGTGCTAGATACTCACCCGATATGACGACGGTGGTGGACACGAGCGCTGCCGTGCTTACGATAACAGCAACAACTCCATTCGAAATGTAATTCAAATATACACTTTATTTTATTTGAACAACGCACTGATTTGAATTATATTTTTAATGGAGTTATTGCTGTTATCGTAAGCACGGCAGAGCGAGCCCCCGCAGATCTGCATGAAGGGCGTGTATCGTTTGTCGTAGATGCCGGCGTGCCACGGCAGCTCGCCACGCTTCGACTTGGCGAGGGCAGTGTCGTGCTAGATACTCACCCGATATGACGACGGTGGTGGACACGAGCGAACCCCCGCAGATCTGCATGAAGGGCGTGTATCGTTTGTCGTAGATGCCGGCGTGCCACGGCAGCTCGCCACGCTTCGCGCTCACGCCGAAGATCACGAGCGGCTCTCCGTTGGGCGTTAGTGTGCCGCATTCTGTATTTAGGAACAAGGTAATCCTACCATAATTTTCATTGTTATTAATTAACCGGAAGGCGCGTGGGTAGACAACGTGGACTGATGTCTTGGTAAAGGTTGAGGGAATCCGCTGGATGCGATAGCGCAGGATCGATCATTGTGGCACTCTTTGGGGAGGCTTCCGTCCAGCAATCCTTCGGCTAATATGATGATGATGATGATTGTAAATGTAATTTAGATGACTACCATGCAAAAAAGGTGAATGTATTTAGATGAAATTTGAGGCATGAAATTAAAGAAGTTAAGAATATGTTATCTAAGGACGACAGGTTACGAGCTCTTTGAGAGTTCTCCTTTGGCCCCGTACACTAACTAAAGTAAAGTAAAGTAAAAAAATATTTCAGAGTAGATACATTCACATATTATGCCCATACAGAAAGCAGTGGCTCACACTAGGCTAAGCCTGTCCTGTGACACCACATTATTAAATCACGAAAGTGCATCTTTATTATTATTATTAAGTACAACTAAAGATAATTTAACATTAGCATTAACACAGTTATTTACATATCCGATAACACATCATTGCATTTGTTTAGGTATTACATTCTCATGTAAGAGGTAATGCATTAAATAGTATCCCATCAAAAACATAAATGTGAAAGGCTGCCAAGTTCGATACTATGGGAATGCTTCGCCTATAAAAGAAGTGAGATCTGAATAAGTACCAAGTTCCATAAAAATACCTCAAATCATAAATAGTTATAGGAATGCACACTTGACAGTACTTTTTAATGATGTTACTCATTATCTCAGCCTTGTTTAAATCCAGTTCGCAAATATCATTCAAATAAATTAGGAATAGCGTAGGTCCGAGGATGCTACCTTGAGGTACGCCAAAAGGCACCGATTTTGTAGTACTGACACATTCTTCTACTTTTACTACTTGCGTTCTCTCTTGTAAGTAGCTGCGGAACCAGTCCAGTGCTAAGCCCCTGAAACCAACGTTCTCCATTTTCTGTAGAAGGATGGAATGAGAGACGGTGTCAAAGGCTTTTGCCAAATCCAAGAAAACCCCGACGCAGGCTTGCCCTATGTCGAGAGAAGAACTGAATTAGAAACATGTCGCCCATAATGATATCTAATATATAGGGCTAACCTTATTATCCATACTAATATTATGAATGCGAAAGTCTGTCTGCCTGTCTGTTGACGTGTCTGTATGTCTGTCTGTCTGCTTGTTACCCCTTCACGATTAAACCACCTAACCGATTTATATGAAATTTGGCATAGAGATAGTTAAAGTCCCGAGGAAGGACATAGGATAGTTTTTCTCTAAATGGGTGAAATGGGGGATGAAAGTTTGTATGGAGCTTCGATGTAATCGCCGAGTTCCACGCGGTCGGAGTCGCGGGCAGAAATCTAAAGAAAAGTATAATTTCAAACATCGCATGACTGACGGAAGCTTGAATGATTGAGTTTAATTCATTAGTTTTAGGTATATTTTCTTCCGACGGTTAAATATTAGCAACTACCTATCCTATTTTCAATCTATCTTAGTTTCACCATAGCATACTGATGACAGAAAAGCTGTCTATCGGCCATTTTGGCGACTCAATAAAGGAATTGATAATACTCACATTAATTACTTTTGTATCAGTAACGCTGGTAAAGAAATTTCTTAACGCCTCCCTAAGGCGTTGTAAGAAGTAACCGATTTAAAGATTTAGTGGCCGAGACAGATTATCCCGATAGCTCAGTTGGTTAGTAGCTACGGGCCAAGTATGCCGGTGGTCGCTGGTTCGAATCCGGCTTGGAGCAATAATTTCAAAAAATCCTTTAATTTCAAATTTTAAACCACACTTTACCTCACTGCTTCGTGCTCCACAGAGGAGTAACTAACGCTTTGCCGACCTTCAGTTATCGCTAGCTTTCGCACTACCAGATATTATGGAGGTCATTCGTTCGTTACTCGATTATTGAAGAAATACTTATAATTCATTATTTTTTTTAATGGTTACTTGGTTCATTTCAGTACTTTGGGAGTTTCTTGAAGTATACAACAACATTTTAAGTGCTGATTATTGTGTAATTTCAAAGAAGAGTGTGATAATATCTTCGAGAAGTATTTGTTTAAGTACATGATAAGACACGTAAAGGTGAATAGAATTTATGCCAAATCTTGGCATTGGGTGTTAAAGCGGACCCCAGGGTCCTTTGAGGCACAACCGGCAATAATGCTAGGAGGAAGATAATGACTCTGGCTAGTAAAAGATGAGCCAGGAAAAACAAGCATATTTAAAAAAACAGCGTGTTGCAATGCAATACCGTGTGAAACGCGATAGGATAATAATATCATATCGCGCTATATTTAACGTTGTAAGCGTTTTAAACCCAAATTTTGATATTGGGCCCAAACAAGTATCTAAAGTGCCTTTTCAACTTTTAACCTGTACGATTAGAACATACTTAATAATATTGATGTGAACCTAGACGTCCTACACTGTTTTTTATATTATGTATTGAAAAGATGCTTGTTAATGTTCCTGCATTTGACCCAATGACTGTTCATAGAAATCATGAATTATGTAGATACGAAAATGAGGATGTTAAAAGGATGGATCAGGGTAAATTAAAAAAACATAATTTCGCATGAAATATTTATTAGAAAGTACAAAAATCCATCCTGTTAACAAAATACAGTACATAAAATACACATCATTATAAACTTGGTACACAAAATATAGTTTGACAGTCCTTAAAATGGATATATGGTAAACTTATGCATAATAATCTAACAATAGCATTGAGTATAAAACATTGACTTGGATGGATACATCGCCATGTTCCAAGATAAGACACTAACATATTCACACTTATTTGACATAACGTTATGAATTACAAGGAACTCGCAAGGTTATGGAAAAGATAAGCATTGTAACCTTTGTTTACGCTGCAGTTCTTAGCTTCCTCGAGTAAAACGCTAAGTTAATATGTAAAAGCAATCTTTGGTTCCTGATCACTGAAAGAATGGGTAAGGTTTTATATCTACTCTGTTGGTGTTGCTAAATATAATAGTATGTATTTGCTTATCAAGTTACATAACAGATTTATTTTTTGAAATATCCGCCGGAATAATATGCGTCTTTATCTTTAAAAACTTCCCACGGACCCCGATTAAGCCTACTTACTAATTATCTCTAATTATTGACACTGTAATAAGATATAAGATTACTGATTCGCGACTTTTGTAATATGGTTATCATTGTTGTAACTGTCTTTTATTGCGGCAAATCTCTCAAACAAGGTGTCGTTACTGATGCTATTATCATCCGCGTTCCTCCACAAATCTTCATCTATATCATACTCATCGTCACTTTTAGGTGTAGTCGATCTCACAGGTCTAGGCACTGATATCTTACTCTCATTCGGTACAGCTACTGCTACTACAGTGTTAGTTGAATTGAGAACTGATACGGTGTATTGAGTGCCTGTGACATGGACGACCAAGTTGCCGTTAACATAAACAGAAACATTGGTGTTCGCCAGGCTGATGTTTGGTTTGTTTACTGTGCCGGCAACATTCGAAGTACCTGGTTCGCAAGTCGCCACGTTGTCCCACGAGCCGTCGATACAGTACATGTAGCTGAGGACTCCGTTGTGGTAGTAGTTGTCGTTGCAACGGGGATGGACCTCGGTGCCGCTTGGTTCGAAGTCGTTGCACTTTCTGTCGCCGCTGATGATGTTGGGGTCGGTTGGCTTGCAGGAATAGGTGACGCTGGGATGAGGGGTTAGTTTGCAGAAGCCTGGAATAAAAAAGGGAGAAGTCAAATGGTTTATCAAAGTTAGGCTGGTGGCTACTGACCTAATATTTATTTTGCGTGAGTGTAGACCTCTCACAAGGTTGTAAAGGACCGGTTTTTGTACCACTCCTTTGGGGGAGGCCTATCTCTAGTGGACGTTTTTCGGCTGATATGATGATGACCATGATTTTTTAGTTTTTTTTATCATAAAGCTGCTGCTTGAACTTGGCGAACATATTCGAGGGCTAACTCTTTTACATAAGTGTTGGTTATATTTGTACTCATCACGCCAAGGGTTCGAACCACGGCTTCGTAGCCAGTCACAATATCACTTACGTTTGCACTGGGGCACAGGCGTGTACCACTGCCCGTTGTAGCAGTGCACCTCTGCGGGGCCGTCGGGGCGGTACGGGGGGTCACAGGTGACCGTCAGCGAGGCGGCGTCGAGCGTCAGCCCCGGCCGGGCGCCCGCGCGGCCCACGAGGGAGTACGACCCGTGCTCGGGGTACGGGGGAAGCACGCATTTCGTCGACCTGGAAATAAGATTTCGTCAATCATCAGTTCCTACGTCGGTACGAACGTAGACGACCCAAGAAAAAATTGTGAAATCGTTCAAGGCCGTTGGATTTGCTTAGGAGTTGCTTGGAATTGCTTAAGAGTCCCCGGGTTTTGTGCCACGGCAACGGAATGTTTACCGTTAGCGTTTCGGTGAAAGCAAACATCGTGAGGAAGCCGGTCTAATACCAAAAAGTCTAATTAATAATTACCCTCTCAGTTGGAAGGTCAAATGGCAGTAGCTTTCGTAAAACTAGTTCCTTTGCCAAATCTTGGGATTAGTTGTCAAAGCGGACCTCAGGCTCCTTGAGGGCACAACCGGTCATAACGCTAGGAACTAACGCAAAGATAGAAATGAAGTTGAGAGAAAATAAGTTTACTATAAAAAAACTTCTCCTAGAATTCTTCTAATAGAGACTATTGATACCATTGTGTATAAAAATTTTAATGTACCTAATTCCTGTATTTCTATTTCAAATGAGAACCACTTACGTGTTTATGGACAGTCGAGCGTCTTGGGGACTCGTATGTAAGCTGCTTTCCGTCGGAAATAGCAGTTCTCCCATACTTGTGTTAGGTACGATATACTCATCCCTAGAAGATCACGGTACCTTGCGGCCTTACGACATACAAATAAAAGGAGGTACTAACGAGACGATGGGTGTCGTCGACGATCGGTTACAGAGCTCCTCCGACTCGTCCGACCCGTCCGCACAGTGCTGGGTCCCGTCCTGCCAAGCAAAGAACAATATAGTTATTATGAAAACAATCAGGTATTGTTGGAGACCACCGGGTAGACGTTCAAACATAATATAGATGAGGTGAGACTGGACTATTACGGAAGAGTGAACTTTACATGATAGTTTTTTTTTATTGAGCCTGATGGAGTTTATGTTTTGGCAGAAATCATCTCTCTCGTCTCATGGTGACCCAAAAAATCGGTCGTATTTTTTAACCGACTTCAAAAAAAAGTAGGAGGTTCTCAATTCGGATTTTTATTCGGTCATTTTTGTTTTCAATGTTTGTTACCTCAGAACTCCGTCATTGATGAGCCGATTCGTTGTTTTTTGTTTGTATGTATATGCTTCCAGGTGGGTCCCATTTTTTTCAAAATTCAGTTAGATGATGGGATCCATGAGGACTTGAGTGAACTCCTCAATTTTATTAAGCACGCTTGTAGTAATTATAACTCGTGTATTTACATCCGGAAATCATAAATTTGGTGGCGAGTAATTGATGATGAAGACCACAGATGACTTATCAAATTCCTCAATTATGTACTTAAAGTGGCAAAGTACGTCACAGGTTCTGATAAGATTCCGTTGAAATTGGAACTAATGAAGTGCCATTGGTGACGATCTAGAGGAATCGACGGAAGTCCTCAAATATTATCAGCCCACATACAGCGATTCGGTTTTTTTCTATAGTAATCAACGCATTTGCCCTCGGAAACCAGTTCACGTGGTAAATTGTTTTTCCTTCCACACCTCTCTATCGCCCGTCAACTCATCACACACATCTTTCCTGGGGGCCTAGACAAAGTGACATTCGCTTGCGCTTGGCCATAGAATCGCTTTGTGTCTCTCTATCACTCTTCCATATTAGTGTTACAGTGACAGTTGCGTTTCGTTCGCTACGAAGCGTTAGCGATTGTAACCTTGTCTCTTCTCTAACATCCCTCCACATTCATATGGAGTACTAAATTTGAGTCGGTTATAACTTTGTTTTTAAAGTAAATTATTTATTGATTAATAAATTAACTGCGCTGTTAATTAAACATAAATAAATTTGATTTCACTATCACAGATTGGACTAAGACCATCCTTTAGAGGCATAAGAACATGATTGCGGCTTCAGGTGTCGATAGTCTGCTTTTAATTATTTAAGTATCAATGCCTGGGCATGCAATGCCAACCCGGTGAAAATATCCGAATACAGGAAGCAATATCGTTCAGAGTGGTCTTTCGGTAAAGGTCGTTAGAGTCCTTTGAATTTGGATGGGTCCGGACCAGTCATTGTGACACCCTTTGGGGGAGACTTAATATGTTCAGCAGTGGTGCTTTCTCGGCGGATGTGATAATGATGGTCTTCCGGGCACTTCTTGAGCGGCTGAAACGTTCCAGGGTCTCAAAATCCTATTGCTCAGGGAAATAAAGACTTACTTCGTTGCACTCGGCGTCAGCGTCGACGCACGCGCCGTATGCGCACTGGAACAGGTATGGCGCGCAGCGACGGCCCGCGCACGCCTCCAGTGTCTCGTCCGAGCCGTCTGCGCAGTTCTTTACGCCGTCGCACAGGTCCGTCGAGGATATTTTGTCGCCATTCTTGCACAGGAATTTACCTCTGTAAAATTATAAAAAAATATTGAACACCATTAAAATAATTCACGGTTCACCTGACATGAACCCCCATAAATAATCATATAGAATTATTCCTTTAAGCGTCTACAGTCCATCGACGTGGGTTTTTGACTGTTCAAAACTTGACTGTTAGCTCTATCAATACCTCCTCATGATACGAGGAGGCTCTTTATGAGGGTTGGCTTCTCACTCATGCTTTATTAGACCACCTAAATGTATGTCGCTCGCGTATCGGCTTGTATAGCCTTGTTTCAGACTGAAAGGCCTCTGATGAAGAATATTTGCCTCGTTCCTGCATTGCCGATATACTCACTTAACTACAGTTGACTCGTTTCCTAATTCCAGATATGTACTCACTTGAGTATAGTCGTCTCGTTCCTGCACCGCGGCAGCAGCTCGTCGGAGCCGTCCGCGCACTCCTGGGTACCGCTGCACGGCGCAGTTCCGTCCACGCAAGCGCCGTACGAACAGCGGAACAGGTTGGATTGACAACTGAAACCAATTATACTTAACATTAATAATGGGAACTAATCATCACTTTGATCATCAGTCCAATAAACATGACCATACCAACTTCAATCGTCCTCACAATATTTAACACCGCGCTACTGACGTTGTCACTGTTGGAGTCACACGAAACGCGACAATATTAACTGGACGAAAGAGCACGTGCTATGCGTTCGAGCGGGATGGCATGATTTGAGTGTTCTAGGTATCAGACGACAGGTTTGTTAAATACAGGACCTTGTGTCCGAATTACCTACACAACCGAGAATTTACTTACTTACTTACTATACGTTGGCTCAGCGACCCAAAATGAATCTTGGATTCCGCACGAGGGTGCGCCATTTTTCTCGTCAATTGCAGATTTGGAGCTCACGCAAATCCGCCTGGACCATGTCGCTTCCGTATCTTGGACGTCCGACAGGGCGTCGACTATTATTGATTCTGTGGTTCTGTTGTGATTCTTACCGCATATGCCTGCAGAGGGCGTGCGTCTCATCGCTCCCGTCCGGACAGTCGACCACGCCGTCGCATTTCCCGTCGAACGGGATGCATGAACCGTCACGACAGCGCCACTGGTTCTTACTGCAACAGACATGGATAAATATTAGTTTTTTTATGTGATAGGAGGCAAACGAGCAGACGGACCACCTGATGGTAAGCGATTACCGCCGCCCATGGACACCTGCAACACCAGAGGTGTTGTGAGTGCGTTGCCGGCCTTTAAGATGGGAGTACGCTCTTTTCTTGAAGGTTTGAAGGTCGTATCGGTCCGGAAATACCGCAGGCGACAATCCATTCCACAGATTAGCTATGCGAGGCAGGAAGTTTCTGGAGAAGCGCACAGTTGAGGACTGCCAACCATCTAAGTGGCCTATATCCTACACTAATCGAACTAGACCCATATTAAGCTCTACGAGGCTTGTGTGAAGAGTACTAGACGACGATATATTTTAGATTATATATTAAGCAGGGCAGGGGGGAGGCCATTTATGGAACAGAATAGCTACGTGTCTCTTGGACTGGGATAAATAAACAAATAATAAATATGAGAGGACAATCTTACACAAATCGACCTAGTCCCATAGTAAGCTCAGTAAGGCTTCTGTTATGGGTACTAGACGACGATATATATAAGATATAAAGACTTAAATACATAGAAAACATCCATGACTCAGAAACAAATATTCATGCGCATTACACAAATATTTGCCCTTACCGGGACTCGAACCCAGGACCTTCAGCCTCGTAGGCGGCGGCACTACCCAACCGCTAATCGGTCGTCAAATATGAAAACCAAGACTCCATCAAAAACATTCTGTAAAAAAACTAGCCAAGTCTCGATGGAGCTGCTTGTTTATATCTAAAAAGAAAAAGTAATGAAATCTAGACAAAGTCGTGCCAAGTCTAAGGTTTCTTACTGTGATTTCTTTATTATTTATAGTTAATTTTGTGCGACTTGGCCGTTGACTTGTAACCACTAACGTATAAAGAATGTTCAAATTATATTCTCAACGAACATTCATACTACGTAATCCTTGGTGTACAGCAAATAAAGAATAATAAGAATGCCTGAGACTTTGGTACTACAAAATATCTCACAAATATAAAGGTAAATGTGTTCAACACATTTGTACACAGAGGCTACTGCTGCTAGCTTACTGGATGACGAAAATTTCAGCGTGTTTGCTTCGCGCTCGACTTGGCAGGGGCACTACCGTGCCCCCAGATTATGTGCCAAAGCGGACCCCGGGCCCCTTCGGGGTACAACCGGGAAACAGAGGATGATGAGAAGGGTCTTTATTTTGAAGATATACTCACCGACACCCTGACTGCCGCCTCTGTCGATGCAGCACTAAATCCTGGAGGTCCAATTGATTTCTGTAACAAAACAACAGTACTTAAAATTTGCTCTTTCAGTATCTTTTGCACGGTTTGCCCAATCCTGTTCAAGCCACTCCAGGATATGTCAAATGTTTAACTTCCTCACCCCTCGTCCAGGCTGATAACTTCGTTCCTCCCAATTCCTTCTATCTGTGCTTTCTCGCCAAATATGTTTTCTCACTGCCTACTATGTTGAAGCTATTCATCTCTGGAATGACTCAGACGATAAGACAAGCCCCAAGTAACTTTACATGATTCAACCCAGCAGTTGCTAGAAAAATCCTAGCGGAAAAGAAACGTTCCTATACTTGAAAGGTTTGTGTAGGTAATTGGGCATTTTCAATCATTTGTTAGCGTGAGTTCTTAAATAATAATGAACTCAGGGTCAGTTTTGTAACGACAATTAAGTATTGAAAATCAATAAAAATTAACTTTTTCTTTTCAAATTTGAAATGATATGCGTATTATTTAAATGTGAAATAAGTTCATGATCAAATATTTTGTATCCATAATAATAGAAAGAGTCCTTCTATTAAATTCTCTAGGTTCACTAATGTTTTGCCAACGAAAAATATTAAAAAAAAAAATAACTCCCAAAGTATTTATCCCATTTTTTTTTTTGGGCGAAGTTTTATTTCCCAACTCAACGTTCGTTAGGGGGTCGAGGTTGCACCACGTCCGTAGGAATTACCCATCGCTACCCTACACACGTGACCCCTGGGTGGTGCCAAAAGTGCAACAACCTGGCAACCGTACTGACTTTCCCAAGATCTCACGGTTCTAAATACTGATTTGCCATACGATAAATAAATAAAACGTTGCGCACTGATATCGTTACCCAACAAATGATTTGTTAAATTATTGATAAGCATAAACCTAGGTTTTTTAAAGAGTCCATTATGTATTCGTCAAATGTACCTATTGATTGCGTTCTGCGGAAAGTTGATTGCCTAGTGATTGCCATGTTGGTACTCACGAGCTGCTCCCACAAGTGCTCTCGTCGCTGCCGTCTGCGCAGTCGCGGGCGCCGTCGCAGCGCCGGTCCAGGCTGACGCATGCGCCGTCCGAGCACGAGAACTCATTCTTACTGGAACGGAACACGTTGTCAAATAAGATAGATAGATAGATAATAAGAACTTTATTAGCGTATATGCCATGACAAAAGTTAAGTATAAAGTGATTTAGAACAGAGATAAAAACTATACCTACCAATAAACAACTATTTAAATTTACTGTCACGAGATAGCGCCAACGTTTGTACAACCGACATTAAACCTTTACTTACAAATATTAGGTATAATTTTTAATTTACAATAGTGCAAGAGAAAAATATCAAATAGAAATACTTAAACTAAAAACAAAACATAAAACACAATAGGTACATTCATTCTAGGCCTTATTAGGTACTGAGGGTCGGTTGTTTCATGTTGTAATCGTAAGGCCGGAACACTGACACTGACGCGGTATGCGGTGGCGGTCAGCAGTAACTTTGTCATCATCATCATCATCATATCAGCCGAAAGACGTCCACTGCTGGACATAGGCCTCCCCCAAAGAGTGCCAAAGTGACCGGTCCTGCACCACCCGCATCCAGTGGACTCCCGCAACCTTTACCAGGTCATCAGTCCACCTTGCGGGCCTACCTACGCCGCGCCTTCCGGTACGCGGTCGCCACTCGAGAACCTTTCCGCCCCAACGGCCATCGGTCAAAGTCACCCAAGGGGCAATGGAGAGGGCCATGTTGGGAGTTTCTCTACGTGATCGCATCAGAAATGAGGCTATCCGGAGCAGAACCAAGGTAACCGATATAGCCCTCTGAATCGCTAAACTTAAGTGGCAGTGGGCAGGGCACATAGCACGTAGAACTTTGTCAGCTATTGACAAATTTACTAAAGACCGCCACCTCAGGCGGCGCCAGTCTGTGAGAGGCTTAAGGCCTGAATGACACTGACGCGGTCTGCGGTGAAGGTCAGTAGTAAATGTGTCAGCAATGTACTTACCTGCAAAAGATGAGTCGGTCAGGGTACACGGCTGTCAACACCGGCGAAGAGGCTGTAACGAAAGGTTCAAATTAAGGAATTGCCTAGTCCATGTTAAATAATTAATACCTACTGGTGTGCGGTTGCCAATATTGCCACCGGCAATATTACCGGGACCATGTGAACGTTCACTGTACGTCAAAAGTAATTGATCAAAATCAATATTTCAAAACATGTTCTAGCATGACGCCGCCTATCTGCATAACCTCCGCATAGATTTTATTTGAAGTAACAATTGAGCTTTGCTAATCGTGTGTGTGAAACATAAGTACAAAGCCATTTTTTTCTCAAATTAAAGAATCAGAATCAGAATCAGAATCAGAAATTTTTATTTGTCAGAATAAAGTTATAAAAGGTTTTACAGTATAAAATGTCCTTGTATTCAACATGCAAACATGTATACAAATACTTGATAAATTACGCTAGAATACAATATTGATAGATGTCACTGAATTAAAAATAATGATAATAATAAGATAATCAGTCAGTAAGATGTCAGTGGATTTTTATAATTTAAATATTCCCTTACACTGTAAAAACATTTATCCATCAACCATTTCGTCAGTTTATGTCGAAATATATTCCCCGATAATGCTTTTAAATCATTTGGTAAATTATTAAAAATAGTTATAGTCGTATCGTATTAAAAATTTTGTATATGTCCTTGTGACTGGGAGGTTTGTACAGTAGGGACATAAGATGTGGTCTTGTTAAAGATGACGTATCGGGGTAACATTATCTTGTCTGCCGCATTAGGCGAGAGGTGATAGGTGAGGTGAGAGGTGGGGTGACCTGTGAGGTGATGTGTTGGAACTAGGGATGTTACGAATATTCGCATTCGCATTCGCATATGCGAATGATTCGCATCATTTTAAATATTCGCATCAACATTCGCATTCGCATCAAACGATGCGAATGTTTTGCGAATGCGAATATGTGCAAGTCGTGGCGTGTTTCGCCCGCGCCGGCCGCTTCACGCCGAGACGCCGACTCGCGCATGCGCAAAGCGCGCCAATTTTGACCAATAGAAAGGACTTTTACTTGGGTAGCGACTTGTGATTGCTTTTTATGCTTGTGATTGTTAAATAAAATGGTTAAAAAGTGATTACGTACGTTGAGTTTTTAGTGGAATTCCTTAATATTCGCATTCGCATTCGCATTCGCACATTCGCATCCTAAATATTCGCAATTATGTATTAGAACTGACATTCGTGACATCCCTAGTTGGAACGCCGTCGCGAAGTATATCATTATTTTAGCGAATAACAGCCATAGAAAGAAACCAGTTGTCGTCGCTGTGACACGTCACCCACAGCTGTCTGCAGGTGGACGAACACAAAAATTTTAACGTTCGTAATAAACGTGTTTGTTTTTGATTCATGGTCTAATTAATCTCGAATTATAGCTAGCCTTCGGCATCAACGCCAGAGCTCGGTATTGCGTGCGGGCAGCCATTGTTCCGAAGAAAGTACGCCCTTTACCTTGCGGTACGGGGCAAGGATTATTCCAATTGTTCATTGTACTAAGAAAACGCTCTAGGACACGGTTTGGCAATTAAATCATAATTTTTGCACTCGCATATTTGCAGAATGGGACGAATACTTTATGTCCGACATAAAACTTAGTGTGCTAGGGGGTCTGGTAGGTACAAAAGAAAGTTAAATAGATAATTAGTGTGCTTAAATAGTGTTAAAACACATATTCATATTTGACAGCATATAAATAGTTTATGCTGCAGTACGTACCTATGTCAATAAGTACTTCAGTACGAGGAATTTCCAAGCTATCTACAGCTTGTGTGCTAACGGTACTTTCGAAGTGTTTTCTAATCGCGGTTTGATAATAAAATAATATATGTCTTTGACGACCGGTTACCCTAACTATGTAGTGTGTAACGCTCCCTACGAAGCTGGAGTTCCACCCCTTATCATGGTCGGCCTTATCACGCGATAAGTGACATGATAGGAGCGTCGTCTCGTTCTATCGAACGGTGTTAGCCAGTGACGGACGTTCTATCCTGTCACTTGTCGTGTGATAAGGCCGACTATGATACGGGGTCTGCGTGCGAGTCCCGATAAGGGAATAGTACATTTGGATGCTAGTGCGGAAAGTATGTCATTACGTGACGAGTACCGAGTGAAGAATGACATTTCGGCACGTGTATCGAACTACGTTTTTTAATACAGTTGAGAAAAAATAAGAAAAACAACAAGTAAGGAATTCGAAACTTTTATATTATTAATTCTGTAACATCATTGTAATACATTTGAAAAATAGCGAAGTTGTTAATTTTTTTTTGTAATACAGTTCTATTATATTTATATTTTATTGACATAATAATTAATGGTACAATTTTTACAATTATTGAGTGGGAAAAGTGAAAAGCACTAGTTCGCGAAAACTTATTTTACGCACGCTAAACAGCTACGAAAGCAACACTTTTTGAGCAACTGTATAAAAAAATATTTCGGTGATTAGTTATTCATGCTCATCACACATATATTTTTGGTTCTGTGTCTTGGATGTTCTAGGTTCTAGTGGTTCAGAGGGCCTACCGCGAAACGAAATCCCATCTCCATCTTTGTCGCACTTGCTAGTTTGAGCGACAAGGAGGGAGATACTTGAACGAAGTTCGTTTTCACTTCGCGGTAGCCCCTCAAGGCATGCGGATGTCTAATGACTTTTTCGGAACTTATCTAACGAATATTTAGCGTTAGCATTAAATGTTTATGAAACAGAAACGTCCGCCAACGAAATTCCAAATTGGAAGAGCGATGGACGGATTCCAGAGGTTGTGGGTCCAAATCCCGCTCGTGGCGAATAATTTTTCAATTTTCCACTACGATCGAAATTTAGCGTTAGGTTAGGCGAAAGAAAACATCTGAGGAAACCGTTCTGAACCAAGTAAGGTCTAGTTTTCCCTCTGGGATCGATGGCAGTCGCTTTCGTAAAACTATAGCCTCTGTCTAATCTTAGGATTTGATTTCAAAGCGGACCCCGGGCTTCTTTACGAGACAATCGGGAATAACGCCCTGCTTAGGGCGCACAATAAAAAGTTGTGTTTAGGTGCATTCGTTGATTAATATTTAAGTAGGCCGTGTTTTTGCACATGCGGGGCGTATGGAATCGCTCGTGCCTTTCATAAATACTCACTTATAAGGTCACTGGCTGACACCGTTGGATAGAACGAGACGACGCTCCTATCTTGTCAGTTATCGCGTGATAAGGCCGACCATGATACGGGGTCTGGGTAGGTACCGACTTGAGATTATTTAAGCTGGCCGAATGGTTGCAAAGTAGTCCATTAAAAAAGCAACTCTACAGTCCTAGGTAGAAGATTCCAATTCCAATTTTATAAATAGTTGGCCACATTGTATATCTCAACCATGACTGTGTTCTTTCTATGAACTGCTGGCCCAAGATTGCTATTTCAAGACATCCGTCACTCTCGCACTCGCGCAATTGTCAGAATGTGACGGAGATAGAAGTCTTAACCACGAGATGTGTTTCGACCCCTCCTTGCCCGTGGTCCACCTAATCTGTTCACCTGGGTGGACCACGGGAAGTTTTTTCTACCCGTGGTCCACCTGACCAGACCACGGGTAGAAAAAACTTCCCGTGGTCCACCCAGGTGAACAGATTGGGTGGACCACGGGCAAGGAGCTGTTTCGACACAGGACCCGCATTAGGACGACAACACATGTTTTTCTATTAGATTATGAGAGAGAGAGATAATTATGGATTCGTCCCTTACACGAGCTACGCACTTTTCAAGTTTAAATTATACCTGCGCAATGCTTCCAGAATAGTTTACGACTATATTTTTATTTCTTTATACCTCGAGGGACGGAAAGAGAAAGAGATTATTTATTGTTTTTTTTTAAATATAAAACGACGGTGGCAAACAAGCGTACGACCCGCGTGGTGGTAAGCGGACACTGCAGATTATAGACGCATGCAACTCCAAAGGAATAACATGGGCGTTGCCGACCATTGATATGTTTGAGGATTCACCGTGCCGACAGCTGAAGGAAGGGCATTTGGCCCTCGCTCGGGCTCTCAACACAACGCATGCTCGGGAGCTCTGGCGACCTTGCTCACCTCCAGGAACACAACACTACTACAGAGCAAGTAGTGTTTACCACAACTACGTCTTAATAATAAGTATGTGAGTAACAACGCCAACTCGCGTATTTCAAAGAACGCAGGCAAAACGCAGGGATACCGCGGGACAAAACTACTTATCCATCCAGATGGTCCATTCTATTAGAGATCTAGATTACCCCTACATACAAACTTACAAAGCCACAGCTACAGTTTACAATTTTAGCATAAGTAGATTTATTAATCTTTTTTGCACCATAGAAAAACTAGTTATAGATAGGTACAAAAGGCGGATTTTTTGTGGGTATTTGTTATTTGATGATCCTGCACAACTTATCAGAAACATTAACAGACATGACGCACGTATGTTTTGTTTTTTTAATCACCTAACACAATTAAGAACCGATAAAATGTCAATCAAGATTCACAAGGTTCACGGCAATCGTTGTTCCATATAAATAAGGTAGTGAACATGTCAATAACTCACCGAAAAACGCCAAGACAATAAAACGGAACATATTTAACTATCACTGTCACGTATCACATTTCGCCACGAAACGTTTTAAACAATTGGACCTTATAAGTCATAAAAGTTACATATAATATGATTGTGTACGTCATACGCTCAGAAACCCATCTCCGCGGGAAGTCCGGCGCGAACTGAGCTACACAAGTTTCTTAAGTCGTTTTCCTGTTAGGTGGACCGGTTTGATTTTTAAGCAAACCAAGTGATAATCAGATGTCATCGCTCGCGTATTTCAAATTGTCTTTTTTTAATGTGTTATTTTTGAAGAAACAATTCAAATCACTGCAATAGTATTAAAACAAAGTCGCTTCCCGCTGTCTGTCCCTAAATATGTATGCTTAGATCTTCAAAACTACGCAACAAATTTTGATGCGTTTTTTTGTAATAGATAGAGGAATTCAAGAGGAAGGTTTATATGTATAATGTTAAAAATCGCATGTGTGTACACCCCACATTGGAAATCCATTCATTCAACTCTATGTCAGTGACGTAAGAACCGCTCCGGTCACTTGTTCAACTTCATTCTTTCGTCGCTGCATCTAAAAAAATATGGCTCTCAAAAGTTGTGTTCGATAATGTTAATCCAAGTGCATCCTATGTAGATTTTTAAACAAATATTTGACAATACATGATGGCAATTTATTTCTAAGTAAATAAAACATCATGGGCTGATTTTCACATTTTATTTTTCACACCACGTAAGTAACCTAGCAGTTGATCTTTGGTGACGCACTGCCAATGCGCTGTTCTCCGCTATATATATATTCAACATATAATATAGTATCCGTGCGAAGCCGGGGCGTGTCGCTAGTCGAAAAGAATACGATCACGGGCGTCTTCGAAATTGCAAGATATGACCCATACACCCATGAAATATCCTCATATATAGGTATCGTTATGTGTACTACAGGGGGTGAGCTACAGATGGTAAGAACTTATTTGTAAAATGATCTTTTATTTATTGGATAAACTGCTAGGTGAAAGCCTCGGGGGCCAATACTTGACATCTTCGGTTCCTCTTCTATTTATAGACCTCCAGACAGCTTAATTTGAACTCCGAACCTCTGCGCAGTGCTGTCCGGCTGGACAGCTGGCCGGGTGATGTAGAGGTTGAGACGTAACCTCTACAGTGCTAGCCAGCACTGTACATAACCTCTACATCACCCGCCGCTCCGGCACGCTCCGGTGAGATAAGGACGACCACATTTTACAACACTTTGCAAATAATAATATTCAATTACCTGCCTATATAAATTAAAGAAACTGCCTGCGGAGGAAACGAATTAAAAACAATGAAGAAAGGCCAAGCCTCTTACTGAAGAGATAGCAAACTTCGGGCAAGTAGCTGTAGGTGTCAACCAAACAAAGTAAATTAAAGCCACTTATCAGAAGATTGCTTAAATTAGGAAAAACCCCAGAAAAAACCTAATCACTTGCCAACACGCCTACCTAACCCTAAATCCCTACTGAATCAAGAAGCAAATGCCAAAATAGAGCAGGAAATCAGCACGGACTGAAAGCTGTGCCACCAAGCAGTTTGTTCGAAATAAAGTAATCCCAACATTTAATATCAAATTATACATCAAGTAAATTCTGATAACTCGCGCGCCTATCCGAAAAACGCAACGCAGGGTGGCGCAGAGGCCCATGAAGATCTCCTCATCCCTAAGACCAATAAAATACCAATAAATAGGTTTAATTTGATTCCAAAATTATGTAAGAAATACCAAACAGAAAATTTTATCAGGCCAGATTGTAATTTAATTAACCTTGGCCCCGCTTGGGATCGGCTTGGACTAAAATAAACACGGCATAAATTTAAAAACGATAACTCGATAAGACCGCATGGATTCATTCAAATCTCCAACCCTCGATGTTGTTATTTTGCTTTAGCTTATTTTTTACCTGGGACTACCTTTTCTCGGTTTTAATAGTACAATACAATAAATCGATTTCAATACAATATGAAACATAACACCAATTATTACCAAAAAAAATACAAAATAAACTGATAAAAAGAAATAAAAAAATCTTGTCATCGCTGGGGTTCGAACTCGCAGCTATCAACAAAGAAGATCAACCATTAGTCTATACCAGCTAGCTTTTTGCGAGAAAATACGGAGAAAACTAATTTTCTCGAGACAAAGACCTAGCTAGATCGATTTCTCGGCTAGGGTTTTACGACCCTATACTGCAAATTTAATCAGAACATAATTACAAGTATAGGTAAGTATATTATAAATATACAAATATTGCTCGTTCAAGATAAGACCGGTAACTCTCATCTAGTGTGGAGTTCTACACTCTGAATTTGTAGATACAAACTTTCAAGCAATTTGTTGAATTTGGTGATGAATTTTCAAAAAACGCTGTAATTACTTTTCTTTTGTTTAAGAAATATGGAACCATTTTACGAAATTTCAAGTCACTAGATTGAAGTCTCCATACCAACTTGCAACCCATTTTCGAACTTTCATATGATGTATTTGGTAAGAATTTTCGAAAACACTGAAGCTGCTTTTCTTTTATTTTACTAATACTTTTTGTTATAAAACCTTTTTACGAAGTTCCTAGTATCTATCTTAAAAAAACTTACACACATTTTCAACCCTTATATCAACAACCCTCTGAAGAAATTATATATTAAAAAAACCGGCCAAGAGCGTGTCGGGCAACGCTCAGTGTAGGGTTCCGTAGTTTTCCGTCCGTCACAGTAAGTGTCCCCGGTGTCCCCATTTAAGCGTTAAAAAATGGGCTATTTGTTTTTGTTACATTAAGTTGACATATTAAGTACAGAACCCTAACCCTACAAGCAATACTTAGCGGACGATTTTATTATTAGACAACGAACGACCAATAGATTTTGTAGAAATTACAGGTACAATAAACACCTGCTTATACGGTTAAATTACAAACTTAGTTCAGAAATTATTTTGTATTTTTTTCATAAACTATTCAACCTGTCAAGTTCAAAATAATTTTCCTTGAAAGTTTTTATAAAGTTCTACTTATGAGATTTTTTTCATATTTTTAAAACTTATGGTTCAAAAGTTAGAGGGGGGGACACATTTTTTTTTACTTCTGTAGTGATTATCTCCGAAAATATTAGCATTATCAAAAAATGATTTTAGCAAACCCCTATTCATTTCTAAATACCTATCCAACAATATATCACACGTTAGGATTGAAATGAAAAACAAAATCACCCCCCACGTTACGTATACCAGGTACCCTAATAAAAAAAAAACACGTTTTATTTTACTACTTTGTCGGCGTGATTGATATACATATTAGTACCAAATTTCAGCTTTCTAGTGCTAACGGTTACTGAGATTATCCGCGGACGGACGGACAGACAAAGCGAAACTATAAGGGTTCCTAGTCGACTACGGAACTCTAAAAAAGGCCGGGTTGCACTCCGGGAGTGCCGGCAGAAGTGAAAACTTGAATATTAACGTTGTGCATTTTTGATATTTTGGAATGGTTAGGGAATAATTTTGCACGAATTGCTTTTATTAGCAGTATTTAAGATTCTTATCTTATAGGGTTAATCGCCAATAAGTGGCCCCCTCATACTAAAAAAATACTCTTTACCCCTACACTTTTTTAAAATAGCAAGGGCGGTAAAACGTATAGCTTAAGAAAGCTCAATACGTTTTACCGCCCTTGTGAAAATATCGTAAATGTGTTAATGAAATGTTTACCTAGATGTGCACAAATAACTATTTGAATAAATACCTATCACAATATCTATATATGCACTTGCCACCTGATAGAGGAGTCGCCGGGCATATAACCCTATTCCGATAAGAATGGATTCTTTTATAAATGTTATATATACATATGAAACATAAATGGGTAAAAACACTTAAAAGTAAAAAGCTCTTGTATGTAGTGCCAAAGTAGTAACGTATTAGAATAGACAATACGTACCTGCCATAGTCACGGAAAACGAAGACACAGAGGCCGCACCATCCTTTTCTCGAACCAATACAGGCCATTTTCAATTCAACATCGAGTACTCGTGATTTGGTACTGGCTAAAGCTAGAACCCTGAAGTTTCAGTAACATATCGGGCATAACAGCAGCTTAGATATATTCTGAATAACATTAAGTTTGAACTTGTAGGTTAAGAACTATTGACCGTCAAAGTTCCTTAGTTTTGTCACTGACGCACTCACTGACTGGCTGATCAACCTAATTCTAAGGTACTATAGCAGACTCACAAGCTCCACATTTGGAAAGTTATTAGTTTTTAGATTATCAATGCATAAAAAAATCTAAAAATACTACAAATTCAGTCGCGTTTCAGAGATATACAAACTGCATTAGTAATCATATATACAAATACTTGCGATTACAAAGTGTTCCCGATAATAATAATAACTAGGTAAAATTCAAATATTTATTCTGCAAGTACACATGAGAGCTTACAAATTAAATTAATCAATTAACAATAAATGACAGGAATACTTAAAAGCGATGAAAATCTAGACATTTGCAGAGAGATTTTGCATTTTTGCTTTTACACCTCATTTCTGTTTTAATAGGGCGAACAATCTTCTGTTTTTAACCGACTTCAGCTGTTTTTTTTCAATGTTTGTTACCTCAGAACTCCGTCATTGATGAGCCGATTCGAGATTTTTTTTTTGTTCTTCCAGGTGGCTCCCATTTTTTTCAAAATTCATTTAGATGATGGGATCCATGAGGAATTGAGGGGACTCCTCAATTTTATTAGGCACGCGTGTAGTGATTTTGGTATTTTCTGTTATAACTCTTGTATCTACATCCGGAATCATAAATTTGGTGGCGAGGAATTGATGATGAAGACCACAGATGACATATCGAATTCCTCAATTATGTACTTAAAGGTGCAATAGTACGTCACAGGTTCTTGATTCTGCCATTGGTGATGATCTTGGGGAATCGATGGAAGAGTCCTCAAATATTATCGGACCACATACGGCGATTCGGTTTTTTCTATAGTAATTAACGCCATACGATAAATAAATAACGCATTTGCTATCGGAAATCAGTTCATGTGGTAAATTGTAAAAAAAAATAGGAAATATTCTCGTGGCTTGGCGGAGTACTAAATTGAAGTCGGTTATAAACTTTGGTTTTAAAGTAAATTATTAAGTAGGAGTTGCTGTGGCCACATAAAGTCATATGTATAAAAACCGCAAACCCGGTACCTATAAAATTTGTCAACATATTTATCACCTTTTTCCATGTTTCGTAATTGGAGAGCGATAACACTAGAAAATATTTTTATTCAGCTAATGACTAATGGGTAGGTATTAGCAATTAATTAATGAGTTCATTATGTTATGTATGAGTTGATTATGTTATACCTACAGGATGGGAAGAAGTTCAACATTGCCCTTTTACGGGGTATACAGATTATGTGATTTTACCCCAATTTGTCATTACAACATGTCGAAGTCATATTTGGGTGTAGTGTACAGATGTACCAATCCAACCACATGTGCTTGCAATTTCTCAGTACAACTCGTTTGACAGTTGGATCAGCAGCACAACATGCCTCCAGACGATAGCAATTAGTCAGCTTCTGATAAATTGGGGTGACAAATCATGACATGTATGCACCCCATCATTGTGTTTCTTCTGGAATTTCAGACACCGTAGTGTGCGCCTACCATCAGGCGGGGCGTGCGCCGTTTGCCACTAACGAGGAATTAAAAAAAAAACACTTTATAGGAGCTCACGGAGTCGGTGTTTCCCATTTGCCCAGCAGCGAGACACTCGCCAGACAAAAAAGTGTGTCGACTCGAATCAACGCATCCCCTTAACGGGAGGGCAGGGGAGGGGCTTAGAGGGGAGAGGGAGTCCACCACGCCCCCTTGACAGAGACACGACGCTTATGAATGAATGAAAACATTTATTTCAGAACAAGTTCCATATCGGTTAGTAACATTTTAACTTAACCTATTGTTAAAGTACTTTTTTTGGGAATGGCGTTTTTGGACAAATTTCGATAAATATCTAAGTTTTATTTCAATTTCATTAAGTGAGATTTTAGATGAGATAAAATACTAAAGTAACATGATTCTGTCATAAAATAATGTATTGTTTGAGGCTAGGTAAAAATAAGGTAAATAAAGACTCAACTTTCCAGTTTTTTTCTATAGAGGAAATTTTAGGCAATCATGTATCGATTAAATCAGATAAACAACCATATATAGTCAAGAATCATATATCTGAAAATCAGATTATATATCTAGGCATAACGGCGTTTCAAAGCTCGCGATAATTTCCAATTCACCCCCTTAATGCCCATAAAAATCCACCCTGTAGCACCAAACGGCAAAAAACGCACAAATCAAATTAATGAATCCGTATTATAATATCGGTCAGATCAGATAAGGCGCAGGGACCGCAGAGTTCTGCGCCGTTTTTAAACGTTTTTCAATAATTGAGTAATGATTGATTGGAATCATGTTTTGTTTTTCAAGAAAAAAGACGTTCAATGTATCTAAGGCTGAACTGGGTAAGTTCGAACTTATGTTACGTAGGATTCATTTAGTTAATATCAGCGAGATACATGCATTTCTGGACATAAGCCTCCCCTAAGAGCGCCAATGTGACCGGTGCTGCGCTTTTTTGTACCTTCCGTGGGGGTTTTATACGCCATAATGGTTGTCTATTATTAGCCCGACATTCATATACTATAATAATCATTTGCCTGAACTTCGCTTGCTCGAATTTCATTTGCCCGAATGTTTCGTTTACCATAATAGTTAATTGACATACTCTTGTTTACCCGAATATTGGATGTCATAATGATAATGATACGAATGCCATACGTATTGTATTCCAGATTATTGTTTGCAATAATATTATTTAATAGAATATTTAAACGCCATACTAAACATGCTTTCGGATTCATCTTTGTTAATTTGCTGGTTTTTCCGCTCTTTTATAAAAAAAATAACCTCGCAGACGAAAGCGGGAGCAAAGCTCCCGCTTCCGGCTTCTAAGCTATCCGCGATCCGAGTCGGTTTTGCCACTAAGCCCCTGTTCCCTACTGCCTACGATACAACACTATCTTGGCATTAGGTAATCTCAGAGAAAAGTTCATTTTTACTTAATGGCGACTTGGATCGCGGATAGGTTCGAGGTATTTTTTTTTTATATTAGACACTGCAATACGTACCCACTTTATCACATAAGAATATAATGGATGTTGAGATGGATGGCAAATGATATTATGGCATGTGATAGTTATGGATTACAATGATTATGGAAAATGAGATTATTGATATTGATATTATGGAAAACAAAGATTCTGGCATATAGTTATTATGGTAAACAATAAGTATGGCATACAAAATTATAGAAAACAACATTATGGCAGTTGTATATTATGGCAGATAAAATTCGGGCAAATGAAATTCTGGCAAGCAAGAGTATACCCGCCATAATCGCCACGGTTGGCGTGCGGGTTGGCGATCGCAGTTATTACTACAGGGATGCTGCTGCCCATCACCCGATGGTCTTGGTCGTAAATTTAGGACGTACCCGGGTCCTTTAGGACATGGTAAACTCTCTTAGTCTTCATAGAGTCACAACAGTTTTTAATTAAATCTTACAAAACACACAAAAGATTATAACGAAATTAAAATCTGTAAAAAGTAATTTTATCCCTTACAGGGTCACATTTCATTATACAGGGTGTCTGGTGGCAGATTTATGTTTCTAAACCCTAATATTTCAAAAAGTAATAAACGGTGTAGGGGGGAGTGGCGTCATTCGAACCACTAATCGTGCGGATTTGTTCACAATGCCGCAGTGGTCGAGAGATTCCGTGCAACTGCTTCCGCTATGAACAGTCCACACTCGGGGCCTAGCCGGACTTCAAGAACCATTGAACTTGTTGAAAAAAGTTTATGTGAAAATCCCCGACTTCCGGTACGGAAAAGAGCAGCCTAATTGGAATTGCTAGGGCAGCTGTCCATGAAATTTTGAAATAAGACTTGAAGTTCCACTCATTTAAAATCCAAATCGTCCAAGAATTGAAAGAGAATGACCTTGTGTTACGCGAACGCTTACTTAAACAATGTTGGAGAGGTTTCGCACTGTCTTTTCGAGTGACTTTCGTCAATCTTTTGGAGTGACGAGGCTCATTTTCACTTAAACGGCCATGTTAATAAACAAAACTGTCGTTACTGATCGCCGCGAAACCGTAATCCACGAATCAAACATCAGAAAGCGCTGCATTGCCCCCGTGTAACCGTTTGGTGTGCTTTGTCCACAAATCACACAAATGTGATAATCGGACCTTTTTTCTTTGAAAATTCCCGGGAACAAGCGATTAATGTCAACAGTGAAAATTACGGAAGAATGATTACGGATTTCTTCTTGCCGAATCTGCGAGCTCATCCATCGTTCTCATCGCACATATGGTTTCAACAGGATGGGGTGTCCTCACATACGGCGAGAACATCAATGAGTTTGCCGCGAGAAGTTTTCCCTCAAAAACTTATTAGTCGTTTTGGGGACATCCCATGGCCACCGAAGTCGCTTGATTTGACCCCAATGGATTTTTTCTTATGGGGCTATCTCAAAGAGAGAGTTTATAATAACAATTCGCGTACTGTCGTGGCCATAAAAGAAATGATTCGTCGGGAAATCTGCAACATTCAACCAAGCTTGCTGCAGTGTGGCACGAAACACGAGGCTTCCTATTGAAATATGTGTGCAACTCCATCGAAGACATCAGGATGACATAATAATCAAAAAATGAAATCCGCATCATTGCTTTAACTGTGAATATAATTAATAAAAACATACACGCAATATTATTTTTTTTATTGAATTTTGAAATCATAAATCTGCCACCAGACACCCTGTATGTATACTTTCCAAAAATTGTAATTATTTATTTTTTCTCACATCTTGTCTCAAGTGTGACAATTTGCCGCCCCATGGTTACATTATGGGATTTTTGTTGAGAATTGTTTCGAAACGAACAGAATACAATGATTCCATGCTGTAAATAATATTGTAGGTACAGTAATGTAAAGTCGTATTTTGAATTCGAATACAGACGTTTTTCCCCCTACTAGAAGTATACTTCATATATTTTCTAAAAATCTAAATGCCATTCTGGTACAAATTGGTAAAAAACAAAATGCTCCTTGGCGCTTGGCGGTATGGCGGCCATTTGGAACCGTCGAAAAAGTATGGCATGGTGATTTTCCTAAATGGCTACTCGACGATGATTAGCTGTGCAAAACTTAGCTACAAGCCTGGTACAAATTAATGAGATGTTTTTTTTTTTAATTAATGTGTTCTCGTCGGTATGGCGGGCTATAAGTCATACCTACTTTTAGGTAGGTACTTCTTTTTTCATCGACTATCGGAAAATACAAGAATTATTTGTAACAAATCGTTCGACTTTCGTAATTTATCCGACACGTTCGCCGGTACCAGAGGGGCTACCGCGAAGTGAAAACGAACTCCTTTCGCATATCTCCGACTCTGTCGGTCGAACTAGCAAGTGCAACAGAGAGGGATATATTCGAACGAAGTTCGTTTTCACTTCACGATAGCCCCTCAGCGCTATGACAATCTTTTTCCTTTTCGTCACAGCGTAATTAGACCCCTGAACGGTCGCCATACTTGGTACAAATGACCGGAAAAATTGTGTCACTATCTCCCCGTCTATAACGAAATATTACTAATAAAAATGTTTTTTTTAAACAATTTTGATCCATAAGTTGTTAGAGAACCTTAGGTATGTCCCCAAAACAGATGTGGAGCGCATGCTGCGTGAAAAGGACGACAGTGTGACAGGGATAGCGCTACAGCCGCTGCACTCTGCGCGTGAGTCGCTGTGAGTCTCAAATTAATATCCTACTAACCTACTAATAGCAGGGGGCTTGCAGTGGGTGGGGCGCGGCGCGTTAATAACCTAGCGGTCGCGGAACCTCAGGTTCCAAGTCAGAAGTCAGTCGAGGGCCGGCACCGCTCGAGCGAGCACACGGCTCGGTGCGTGTTGAGACTTGCCGCCGCCGCCGACTTGAACGCGACGAACGAACATAACAACGTGTTATTTTATAATTATAAGTAACATAATTTTTTAAAACATGTAAAAATCAACAAACCGCGACAGCTGCTAAGTTTATGGCTGTTTAACACATTGGACACCGCGTACCCGACTCTCGGGCACTCGTAAACTTTACTCAGATGCCGGCATACCCGAGAGTCGAGCACGAGCTATAAACCCGCGACGCCAATTCTGTCGGTTTCTGGGGTATTGTTCGGAATTTTGCCTGGTTGCGAAAGTGTTAAAAAATGCCCAAAAAGACGTTGGATTATCTTTTTAAAACCTCCCCGGAAATTGTGAACGATAAGTTTATTTTTTTATTAGGTACCGGTCTACTTTAGGGTACCTACTTTACATTATGAAGATGTAAAGTACAGTACAATGTACAAAAACAATACAAATGCATGTTATATACCTATACCTATACTTTTAACGGGATACCTACTGCAATTTACTTCAAAATGAAAGACTGGTTTGAATATATATTTTATTACAATGCACTTGCTCTGAAAGTGCGCCTTTTCATGGGTCAACATGAACACAGAAAGCCCTCCATGCTGTCCTTAAAACTTCAAAAGTTAAATTGAATTAGTTAATAGAGAATAGAGAAGTGGCAGATCAATTTTATTTATGTGTGGTGTTATTCATAATGACGCTGACATACATTGTATGTGAAGTGAAGTAAGCATGTACTAAATTAATATCGGTTCACTTTACTCAAGCGACATCTGGTGAGCATTTTTTGCCTTCATTGATGTATTCTTGGCGTGACAGCCCTAGCGCTACACGTGCTATGTGTGAATGAATACAAGTTATACGATAGACAGAGATGCACAGAGTAGGCACGTTTCTTATGCCTAAACGTCGTTTTTGCTAGGAAGTGCAATTTCTGTACTTGTACTATTACTTATTCTGTGCTAATAGCATAAATACGAAAGTTTAGATGTTTGGATGTTTGCACGATGTTTGTCACTCAATCACGCTTAAACGGCTCAATCAATTTGGACAAAACTTTGCATAAGTAAAATTTGTTTATAGCCTGGATTAAAATATAGGATAGTTTTTATCCCGGGTCCAAGCAGACGAAGTCGCGGGCGGAAGCTAGTTAATTAATATATAAAATGACGTTTCTAGGCATAGTCTCGACAAGAATCACCTCACTCAAATTTGGAGCAGCCTAACTGGGGATAATTCACCTCGGAGAAGACTATTTGCTCTGTATGTATGTCGTGCTGTGTTGTTGGTGGTAAGGGTACCGAAGGCGGCCAGAGGTCAGTAAGCAGTGTTGAAGGTAGCTATAGATTACCCACAGGCCTTAAATTAACTATCGAACTCCCATCGGAGCGTATAATCTAATCACCATAAGACATGTTTAGAAATGTTGCTCGTTTACTGGTAGATTTAAAGTAACGTTGGTCTGTTTCCTACAGAAGCCCGAAGATAAGAGAAGCCATTGAACTGAGGGACTTGCCAGCTGTGGTCGAGCTACTGGCTGCGAGCGACTTGCTGGCGAGTGACTGGGATGAAACTCCGCTGCACATGTGCATATTCTACTATTGTGAGATGACCGAAGCCGTAAGTACATACATACATATAATCACGCCTTTATCCCTAAAAGGGTTAGGCAGAGCACATGAAACTTTTGTTCCAGTGCCACTTTTAGCATAAATATGGGTATAAAAGATCGACAAAATGTGACATTGCAGTGACAGGTTGCTAGCCCATCGCCCACAACACACTTCAACCCTGTTCCCTTAGTCGACTCTTACGACACCCACAGGAGGAAAGGGGGTGGTACTATTCTAACCCGACACCACACGGGATGCCGTAAGTAGCTGAATGATTATCGTATACAGTACAAAAGATATCAATTTCGAATGAAATCGGACTACAAAAAAGTCCAAAATGGCGGCCACTATTCGAACTCATCTAAGACCCTTCTATATGTATATACGAGGGCTGTTTGATATGTAGCCGTTTTCTAAATGTACTAATATCACTGGCCGAAAATGTATACCACCTTTTTAAGCCATTCTTCAGAGGCGGGAAAATTAAAAAAAAACCCGCAGTCTTTTTAGGGTTCCGTAGCCAAATGGCAAAAATCGGAACCCTTATAGATTCGTCATGTCTGTCTGTCTGTCTGTCTGTCTGTCCGTCAGTATGTCACAGGCATTTTACTCGAAAACCATAAGGTGTATTTGAATAAAAAATTGAGGATAGGGTGTATTACCATTGGTTAATTTGTTAACCGCTACATAGTTTTGCAATGAAATTACTAAAAAAGATTTTTTTTAGGGGTGCGCACTCCATACATAAAACCGAAAGTCAAAAATTATTTTTTCATTGCAAGCCCACGTGTGGTACATCAATCGACAGGCCTTTCAAAATTTTTTGGATTAAGTGAATAGAGTCGGAGATAATCGCCCCGAAAGTCGCTAAAATTGTGTCCCCCCCCCTCTAATTTTTGAACCGTGTACTTTAAAATTATGAAAAAAATCATGCTAATAGGGCTTATAAAATTCTTTCAGCGATATTTGTTTTGAACAAGATCGGTTCAAAGGTTTTCGAGATATTTTTAAAAAACTGCCTTACTTAAAGAAAAAGACGTAAGTGCCATAAGTTTTCAGTAACGATATGACCTTTTTCATGTCAGACCCACCATACCCCTAGCAATACCTCTGGGGGTAGGGTGGGACTGAACCATACCACCGTAGTGCTGTGCACTATATTATGCTTTATAATATTTATCCCAAATGTCCTGTTACCGTTATCAGTATACGCAGTGTAGTTGAAAAAGTTAGACTACCGTTATCTGTAGTAACCATTGATTTAGTATATAGAACTAGATGCACAATGTCAAGCAAATATGCCAAGAAATGTGCCCCAGAGCCCCAGAATGACAGCTCTAGTACATTTCAGTAGTTGCTAATAGCGTTAATTTATAACCTGCATCAAGGTATTTCATAAAAAAAGAACTTAGTGTTTTAGACCTTCAGCACCATATTAGCAAACCAACATCAAAAGATTAAATACTTTTTAGTTTACTGAGACATACAATGTGAATTGACTGCTCACGTCAATACTTTAGTTAGCGTTTAGCGAATGAATGGAGTCGCGTTATAAATTTTATTTATTTCAACAGAAAGCACAAATAAATCTGGTTTCTTTATTTTGCAAGTGGGGAATAAACAGTTTCAAATATTTGTACAAATATTATATACAAAACAATTGATGAGATTTCCGTAAGTACATATAGTACAGCTGACAGAGTCCATAAAAAGAAGTCATTTTAGTTTCCTTGAAATAGATTCAGTTTGTTAAATAATTGTATTTTCGACCTGCCTTTACTTTTAATACTTTCTTTTTTGCGATGTAATGTAAGCGTACAGTCAAGTAGAGATCAGCTGTCGATTTTATTAAAACGATCCTATGGGTTTTGAACGTCACTCTCATGATCATCCGACATCTATAAAACGAGTATTACGAGATATAAGGTCAAAAATGAATGATGATGAAAATTGGCAACAATTTGCGCTTTTCCAAATGATGTATTATAGAATTTTATTATAGTTAATGCTATTAATTACCTTTTGCCAGAAGGCAGAAGATAAAGCTAAGTATATTGGAAGTAATTGAAATTAAAATATGTAATGGAAAGAAATGGGCTTAGGTACGTTCATGAGAGGTGTGGCAGTTTTAGTAAACCTGTTCTTCCATTTTTTGTCGTATAACCTATAATATATCCGAATCATTAAAATGAGTCGAACAAACGACACGCGAGTCGTTTGGTTTAAAAAAAACACCTCGGCTGTCGCGTGCTATGACTGCAGCCCATTTTGCACGTCGCTGAGGATTTTTTGGAAATCTTAAAATGAAAACCATAATTATGTAGGTAACGACATCATAAAAAAAGTATCTAAGTATACCGACTCCTTAGATTTATGTTCCGCGACTTTGTCATTTGAACTAACAAAAATAATTATTTAAAACATGTTCAAAACTATTAAATTACATTGAGTTTACACAAATTTCGTTATGTAATGAAAATAAATTATTTAAAGAAATAAATCCCATCTTTTTTCAAGTTTTTTTGTTGGTATTTACGCAGTTATTGACTGAACATTTCGACATAACTGACAACCAACAAGTCTCACGGTTGAAACCAGACTAAACCACAAAATAGATAATAGTCCATGTACAGAAAGGACACTCCTTTGATCTTTACGAAAGGCGCTTTTTTCTCAGCCAAAATATTAAGATTTATGGCTCTCTGACGTCCCCAACGTTGGGGCACCGGCATGTACTTGTAGCGATGAACGTAAATCGCGGAGTGTCCCGCGCCTGACTAAACGCAAAAGAACCGGCCGATGCGATTGGCGGGTGTTAGGTGTACTACGACCCTACAGCGCGCGAGCCGAGCGAGCGAAGCGAGCGTGCCGCGGCAGCGGCCGGCGAAGCGCCAGAACCGACTACGGATATTTTTTTCGAATAAAGTTAGGTCTGGAGCTTCGCCGGCCGCAGCCGCGGCACGCTCGATTCGCTCGCTCGGCTCGCGCGCTGTAGGGTCGCAGAGTCGCAGTACACCTAACACTCCTCCTCGCTTCACTCGTCGTCGTATCTACACCGGCCTGCCTTATACTATAAGTTGGTTATGAACGTGGACGTATGGCAGTTACGATACAGGTATGAAGATAAGATAATACCCCGCGTGCCAAGGGAAAACTACTAAGGCCAGTGTAGTGTCACATGAAAATGACCAGAACGGCTTTCGTTTTTTTCAGTTTAATGAAATTAAAAATTTTGTACCTATTTCTTTTTCTATTTTTCCATCAAATCCCAGCACTACTAACGGTGGTATGGTTCAGTCCACCCTACCCCCAGGGGTATGGCTAGGGGGTATGGTGGATCTGACATGACCTTTTTAATAGGGACGGAACCCTGGTTGTGCGTTGTCCGACACGCACTTGGCCGCTTTTTTTTTTCTCATTTGAGAGCGATTCAGTGGAAGCGTGAATGTAAAATTGTTAAAATGGAGAAAGAACAGTATCGGTCTGTAATTAGGTTTTTGTTTTTGGAAGGGAAAACATGTGATGAGATAAAAGTAAGAATGCAGGCGGTTTACCATGAATATGCTCCTTCTATGACAACCGTTAGATACTAGTACAACGAGTTTAAGCGAGGGAGAACAACCGTCTTTGACGAGGATCGCCCAGGCCGCCCAATTGAGGTGACTACAGACGATATGGTTAAAAAAATTGAAAATATCGTTCTAGCCAACCGCTGAATTAAATTTCGAGAAATCGTTGATGCTGTAAACGTTTCACTTGAGCGAGTACAAAACATATTAGAAGAAAAATTGGGTCACCCCCACTTAAACTAATATCGTTAGTGCTAATTTCATTACACCTAACAACGTTCGATATAATTTTCATTAACCCTAATATTCGGATAACTAATTTTATATGGCACAATTATTTGCTGCGCCTAATTTCAAACCTCCTAATCATTCCTAATACTAAACATCAAGTGTGCTAATATATTGGAAACTAATAATCATTTTTCCTAATGACTACTAAGCCTAATGATTAATGTGCCTAATGATCACTAAGTTTAATGTTCACTACACCTAATTTCGTCACACCTAACTATCACTTGACCTATTAACTTTTGCACTAATGTTTGACTAGTAGGTACTAATTAATGCATCCCTGATGAACAGGCTACTTTTTACCGCTGAGTATGTCGCCAAAATGGGAGCCAATAATGCACGGCCAAATAATGTACGGCCCGATAATCATTGTGTGCATTATCAGGGCGAACGAAAATGGCATGTCATAAGCGAACTCTATCTTAGGTCGGTTAGGTTAGGGTTCACTTGTGTCCCTCAGACCAGAAATAGACACCCCGCGCAGCGGGGTGGCGTCGACTTGCTGTACGGCTATCACAAGACGGCGCACGAGCTCTCTCATTTTTTCTCGCATGATACTTCTCTGTCTAATAAGAGTGAGCTAGATAGACATCGGATTACCCACCTATTCTACCCTAAGGCAGGTCAGTGTAGGTACGACGACGAGCGAGTAACTACAGCGAGCGAGCGAAGCGAGCGTGCCGCGGCAGCGGCCAGCGAAGCGCCAGAACCGACATTATAAGAAAAAAAAAACAGTGAAATAAAATTAGTACTACTGACAATTCGGGATAATGACATTAGGGCTAAAATACTTAGGCAAAATGAAGATTCGGGTTAGTGATTTTAGAGACATTGATAATAAGGTGTAGTCATTATTAGGCATTGCAATATTAGGCCTAGGAAGAAATCGGTCAAATAAAATTAGTCTTAGTGAGAATTCGGTCATGAGAAATTAGGAACAATGAAAATTCGGGTTTGTGATTTTAGGGTTAATGAAATTAGGGCTAGTAAAATTAGGTATGAAATTATTAGGGCTAACGGAGGGGAACCGAAAAATTGGGTATGAAGAAAGTATCGGCGAGGTGGGTGCCGCGTTTACTCACGGAGGAGCAAAAACGGAACCGACTGACTACTTAGGAGCAGTGTTGAGCAGTGTTCAAACGTAACCCGAAGGAGATTCTGCGTCGTTTTGTGACCGTAGACGAAACGTGGGTTCACCACTATACCCCGGAAATGAAAGAGCAGTTAAAGCAGTGGATTTTACCGGGTGAACCTGCTCCAAAGAAAGCAAAAACCGTCCCATCGGCTGGAAAGGTCATGGCCACCGTTTTCTGGGATTCGCAGGGTATTATACATATTGACTACTTAGAAAAGGGAAGAACGATAACAGGGCAGTACTATGCCAATTTATTGGATGAATTTGAAGCTGTGTTGAAGGAAAAACGACCCCATTTAAAGAAGAAAAAAGTACTGTTTCATAACGCCCCAGCTCATTCGTCCAGAGTCGTGATGGCCAAAATTAAACAATTCGATACGAACTATTGCCTCACCCCCCGTATTCTCCAGATTTGGCCCCATGCGATTTCTTTTTGTTTCCCAACCTGAAAAAATGGCTCGGTGGTAAGCGATTTAGATCAAATGACGAAGTCATTGCCGCCACAGAGGCCTATTTTGATGACTTTCCAAAATCAAACTTTTTAGATGGTTTATTGAAGCTTGAGTATAGATGGAATAAATGTAAAGAGTTAAAAGGAGACTACGTAGAAAAATAAATGCATATTTACAAAACCGATTGTTTTTTTCATAAACGGGTAGTTATCAAACAACCCTCGTAGAGTGATCTTGTAGGGATTATACAACGTACTCAGGAGACTTGGTTTTAGCAATCACTGTTAATTTTCATCCTGCATGACTATGTTATGCGGGATGAAAATCAAAGCCTAACTATTCATAACATATCTGTTTACACCGTTACTATGATACAACTCAATATGACACTTACTTAGTTACCAATCAATTTACACGACAAGACGGCTCTGTCCTAAGTAATTTGAATCGAACAACCGTTACCTAGTTTCTACTAGTGACAGCGCCACCTAGCGGTCCCCATAATATTATTATTAATAAAAAAGATCTTATACCTCTGAATATCAATAGGATAATTTTACCAATAATTTTAACGTATTATTTCAGGAAACAATAACAGCAATAGAAAAGGATATCATTAACGCCATATTAGATTGGCATCCGGGTTTATTGGACCATGTTGACCGTTCCGGCTCAACCGCCCTCCATCGCGCTATTCAAAGTGGGCATTTAGAAGTGGTTCGGGCACTTTTAGATTCAGGGGCCACTTCACATATTGGCGAGATCACAGCTCTACACGTGGCGGTGAAACACCCTCACATTCTGAAGTTCTTCCTCGACAAAAATTATGTTGAAAATACCCCAAACGAATCCGGCCGAGCTCCAATACAAAACGCTGCAGTTTACGATCAAGTGGAATCCGTACAACTACTTGTAGAGAAGTTTGGAAAAGAGCAACTATCGTGGGAATACAACAGCGCAACGCTTTTGCATGTAGCGGCGCAAAACGGCTCCGTCGCGGTAGCAAAGTACCTGCTTTCTTCACCTGAATACAACCATCACTCTAATATACGCCTGAAAGACAGTAACGGTAAAACTCCATTGTATCTAGCAGCTGAACAGGGACACGAAGGAATGACAGCGTTCCTGCTCAAAAACGGCGCCGTTCTGTCTGAAAAGAGAAAAAAAGAGGGCAAAAGAAAGGCGAAAACGGTCATGGAACAAATAGTAAGAAAGTTTTCTGACCCTTTCAAGTTTTTAAAAGGCGTATTTGATGAGTGTATGTACGAAAAGATCGATTGTAGAGGACAGGTGAAGCTATGTGTCGATTATAGTGTTTTAACAGGGAATGACGGCAAAGGTACAGGTCAGATTAAAGTTTTACAAGACCTGGTGAATAATAACCTAAGGAAGCTACTTCTACATCCTGTGGCACGGAGCTTGTTGTGTTTAAAGATGAAACTATTACTGCCAGTATTCTATATTACATTAGCAGTATACGCGATCTTTTTACTGGCATTCAATATATACATTTTCAAGTTGTATAAAAGGGGCCCAAACAGTGCCATGTGTAGTAGTATAAGTTATGAGTACACGATTGTTATGGGCGTTATTTGTTGTACGACGTGCCTACTGTTAATGCAGGTAAGCATAGATTTAATCAGGATGCGATGTAAGGACTGAAACACACTGGCGCGGCCTGCGGTGGCGGTCAATAGAAAATTTGACAGATCGTGACAAGTTTACTATTGACCGCCGTGGCCAGGCCGCGCCAGCGACTTAAATGATGTAATAGGAGAATAGGCGTGTTGCCAGTTTAGACGTAAAATTGTAACTTGATGTTTCTTAAAACGGCCGGGCCATGCCACCAAATACAACCATAGACTACGGACGGGCGGACGGCCAGACGGACATGGCGAAACTATAAGGATTCCTTGTTGACAACGGAACCCTAAAAAAAGAGTCTGTCTACAGGTAGACCCAAATTAGACGTCTATTAGCTTTAAAGGCTTCAAAGTTAGAATAGAGCAAGGCAGGGCAATTACTGCCCCCCTAGCACGGTAGGTTTTATGTCCTTCTTGCACTCGCATATTTGCCAGAATGGGACGAATGCTTTATGTCCGACATAAAACTTAGCGTACTAGCCCCCCTGGACGTAAATTGGATTGCAAAGGAAGTGATCGGGGTCGTGTTCGTAATCATTACCCAGTAAAATTTCAAGTGCCAATTCATTTCAGGACGGTATCATCATTCGCGCGCAAGGCTGGCGTTATTTTACAAGTTTTGAATACTACGTGCCTCTCTTCGGGTACTGGACATTACTTCTTGTGTTGACTACAGAGATGACTTCATCAAGCTGCGAAAGGCGTTTTTTTTTTGATCATAACATGGCCTTCTTAGCTTTTACGTTCGCATGGCTGCGGGCATGGATGCTGTTGGCCCGAATACCCTACTGTGGAACGAGTATGTTCATGATGGTGAAACTTTTTATCATCACTTTCAAGGTGAGTAGCTGTTGCCGTCGTTACCATCGTTTTCATTGTCAACTTCATTATCATAATTACGATCAACAACATCATAGAACATCACATCACAAGGTCCTCTCAGCACCCAGCTATCCTGAGCAGGGCGCGTATGATGATTGTCATTTGTTACCTACCTACACCCACAGTGATAAAATGGCAAACAGCGTAGGTATTTGTGCAGATCGTAAGTATACATACTCGTATATGTTCCAGTAAGTAGCCGTACTGCCTCGACAGCTGTCGGTTGTCGGTTCTCATATGCCTACTAGTGCGTAAAGACATATCGAATGATATAAAATGTATGACGTTTATATGGATAATTTTGGCAACGCTCATTTGACATTTCATATCACGCTGTCTGCATACAAAGTTCCAATCCCCCCCCTCCCCCTCGTCCCAAAAAGGGATGCAATTTGTCATAAATTATGGCCTATGTCCTATTCTGATATATAAGGTACAGTCACGTCTATAAACATGTACACGTTTAGGGACGTATGTCAATGGAATAACGTTGAAAATCGTATACATGTTTATAGACGTGACTGTACATAACCGAAAAGTTTCAAAAATATCATCCAGTAGTTTTTGAGATTAATTGGAACGTACATACATACATCCATCCATCCATACATCCAAACTTTCGCATTTATAATATTACATAGTAGGATAGGATTGAGTAAAAATACAACAATTTACTAAACCAACTGCTTATTTGGCGTAAACTAGATACGATGTGGGATATGGCAGGTTCAGCCACCCACACTTCAATCTTGAATCTTCCTAAAAACGTTTCTCTTGGCATGTATGACTACAGATGCTTTATTTTCTTTCAGTTCTTGGCGACAGCCGGCTACTTGGTTTTCGGATTAAGCTTCGTCATCACATTTGCCAACCACGATCATAAAAACAACGATATGACCATGACCCATGACCCTCTAACTGACATACTTGGAGACTTCCCTGCCATGATCGTGGATATTAAAAACTCCATAGGCTTGACTAGTGACACAGGGCACAAGGAGTCAGATCTCGAAAATATAGAAGCACTCATTAGCCTAGTGATAATTACATTGGTAATTTTCATGGCAATGTTGTGGATTAATTTCACTGTACATAACGATGTACTTAATGCAGATTGTGGTCTAGATGCTGGAGTAGTTGGGAGTCTCGAGCACCAACTAGTTTTATTGTGCACCCTCGATATCCTCGTCCGATCAGCGTTTGGAAAAATTTTCAAGAGGGTACTTAAGACGCGACGACATCACTGTAAAATTGAAAATTTTGCACATTTGGATAAAACATGGACGGTGTCGTTTCACATTAATGATCATTCGGCTACACCTTATTTATATCGTGAGACATTTAACATGGGTCGTCTTAGAGAAGTTATACGACAAGTAAGGAAAAATGAAGTAGAAAATGAAAAAAAATATGCAAAAGATGAGAAAAGAGATAAGATTAATGCGTTGCACGATGTTGTTGTAGGTTGTCAATCGGAACGCCGCTTGGGTACGAATAATATTTATGAACAAATTGAACCTGCTGTAACAATACGAGAGAAAATGAATATCTTCGAAATAGAAATGAAAGGGATGAAAGAGACATTAAGGTCTATAGATGACATTAAGGCGTGTGTAAAGACGTTACTAAAGGCAATCGAAAAGATTCCTCCAAGCTTTGAAAGACCACTCCAGCAGCAACAAGTTGTTCTATAAAATTACACACTAACCACTAACTAACACTGCCAATGGCCGGTCAGTGATTTCATTTCATTTTTTTTTCATTTTATTAATTAAGTTTTGGTATATTCAAACAGCTTACTAAACAATTTGTACAAATTGGAGCATCGTCTGCCAACAAACCACTATGTGGTTTGGCAGAAGTATTGGATATAAGAAACACTGTAAGCTCTTAACTGAATAAACATTAAAAAAAAAATAAAAAAAAAAAAAAAAAAAAAAAAAATATCAAACTAACATTGAATTATATCATATATATTTGTAATCAATTAAAATACTTACATGTTCACTAGTTGAAAAAAAGAAAAAAAAATCGTTTTCGTTTCGCGGTCGCCCCTCAGCCTTAAATCGAAAGCTGAGAGTGTGCAAAATTGTGCTCAATACGAGTATGTGCGCATTTCGTTGAAGAATTCCAAAAGAGCGGCATTTAGTGGCAGTGGCCAAAGTAGAAGTTTTGTTATTTATGTCGGATGTGCCAGTCGACATTTATAAACGTTGGTCCAAAAATGTGGTAACTTTCAGAACCAATATTGTTTAATACAGAAAAAAATATTTATTCGTATTTTATCCTTATAAGTCATTCTGAATATTAATATTTCGTATGTACCTACTTAATTAAGAGAGAATAAGTATTATTAATTTTATTTTATAAAAATAATAACAATTTAGTATTGGCATAACACCATCAGTTTCTGAACGCACCTCTCATTCTGTATAGAAAAAAGTTGGGTCTCGCGATCGACCGTCACGTTCCAAATTCAAAAACTCTTTCCACGCTAGCGGATAAAATGGACTTTTGGGCGCAGATTTCGAGCGATAAAGCAAGCCTTTTCGAGCCGGTGAGGTGAAAATAACTATTTCACCTCAGCAGCTCGAACAAGCATATTTTGCTGCGTGAAAACAGTGTGCAAAATGCGATTTTGCTCACTCCGTGAGACAAAGTAGCTTTTTAATTTTGGTGCGGAGCACTGACATTTCGTCGTATGGGGTCTATTACAAGTTCAGAATATTTGAACTTTATTAGCACTGTCCCTTTCATTCCAATACGAAAAAAGAAAATGGCAGACATAGGTTGATTCATAGTTCGACCATCGAATTTCAAAGTAGACCCCCCAAAAAGCGGATAACACACGTTCGAAAACTATCAAATTAAAAAGTTTAAATTTCCAAAATAATTATAGGTACAAAGGAATTTTAAATTGAAGAATATTTAAATAAAAAATCTCAGAATAAACTCCGTTTTTCATAACAAATAGGTAAACATGAATTTTATTATGCTAGCTAATTAATAATTCTAGTTTAAACAATCTTAAACTCTATGAACGTATACTACAGATGCAATTTCCGAACGCAAGCGCGGGGCCCCGCCCCTTTTAAAAAGTTGCGCGCTGTTAATTTGTTTGAGATTTTATTATGTATATTCTTCGTCATTCTTGCGTTATTGATATTCAAATATAAAAACAACTGGGATAATTCAATTCTCTATCTAACTAGGAAATATAGTGAAGTCAGTGACGGGACGAAGGCAGTATTTTAACATTTTTACCAACAGTATACTACGGCTAGTTTTTGATGTGCACGCGAGATACACGTAATATGCTAATGTGTGCCCTTGTGATAATGATAAATATTTCCTAAATATCTCGAAGATATGAGTCGAATCTGTGAATTTTAATAATAACACGGTTAGTTTTTAGTGATGTGTTAGTGTCACGCGACACTTGTATACTTAGATAGTGAAATATCCTTTGGTTTCTCGCGCCTTGTCTCGCCTTTCTAGTATTGAATAACGGCGCGACCGCCGCTCAGGAGCTTATTTTACAAGCAGTAACTAACGCCTAATTAAGTTTTCTTCCTTAATAATCTTGAGACGAATAGGTACGTGATACTATGATATATTCTTGATGTGAATATGTTCTCACTGCTGAGGTGAAAAGTTGTATGTGTTACTCGACAGCAAAGTATTTGCATCTCGTGCTTTTGAGTCCTTCGCTGCGCTCAAGATTCAAACTTTGAATCTTTCGCTTCCTCAAGACTCAAAATTAGCACTCGCAGCAAAAACAAACTTTGCTCTCTTGTTGCACAAATAACTATTAACACATGTACCTAACAGGTTCTAAATGACATAAAATAAAGCTAAAAAGCTATATTTTTCCGTGTTATATAGGTAGTAGGATGTGGCATATCCGACACATTACACTCACTATGTGTCCCTTAAGTTAAAGATGTCGGTACTGTCACAAACGACGTTTTTACACGTCATTGTACTGAAACGTGACGTAAAACATCACGATAAAAGTATCGTGCTAGCTGGGAGCTGTTCTAAGATCCAACATTTTTATTTTGGTTTTTACGAAAAGTAATGAAAAAACACCTAATGCGGTTAAAATTTAGGGTTTTTTATACCGTTGACCTCTCCTGGGTTGACCGTTGAAAATCAAAAATCAGACTTTTGCAGATCTGACTTTTAATTGGGACCTTTCACCTCATCTGTTACATCATAAATGTTAGATAATCTGTGTACAGGACGTACACCTATGGCTGGTTGGTAGGTGGGAAGGATGCAGTGAAAACTCAGCTTTTCTTCAGGAATTCTTGAGGCTTGGCAGGGCTGGAGCTGTGGTCGGTTCGAGTCATCGGCGTAGAATGAATGTATGGCGGCCCGGCCGCCATTTTATACTGTTGGGCTCGAACCCCCCACCCCTCCAACCCTACCTCACCCCGCTATGATTTATTTGGCAATAAATCTTAATCTAATTACATAGTCGGCTTAATTTATTTATACACTTACTTATCCTTATTATACATACTAAATTCAAGCTCCCGCTCGCCCGCCGTTCTCGCCGTTACTGCGCGCGATCCCGATGGTAATCTCACGCGCCCTGCTGGGGGCACGGAGAAGCCGGACGCAGCTGACGCTGCTTTTGGCGGGGTCGGGCGCCGTCCGCTACTACGGACGGGGAGCTGGGGGGGGCGTAACGCGTGTTGCGGGATCATCTGTTTCGTCCGTCGGCGCGATCGAGCCCTGCCGGGTGGGACTCCATTAGGAGAGGCCCGGCGAGCGATCTGCGAGCCGACGGCGCTGCAGGAACGTCCGCGGTCCGGTCCGGTGGGTCTCAGGGGGGGCTAGCCATACAGGTCAGCCAGTCCCCTGAGGATGATGGAGGTGGGGTTCGCTCCCTCTTGCAGGGCGCCGAGGCAGCTCTGCAAGATTTGCGCGCACTGCTCTATCTCTCTCTCCCTAGTGCCATCTTGGCTTGCCGGTAGGGGGAGGGGAGCAGTGTCGTGCGGTGGTCCGGGTAGTGCTGCTTCCACGGGCGCAAGTGCGGCGTTGGTGCAGGCGGCGGCGGTCTGGGTGGCGGCGGTGGAGGTCTGGTGTTCGACGTTGATGGGTTCAGTGGGGGCGGCGGGTTGCCCTTTGCCTCGTCGGCCCCTCCCTCGGCGGCGGCGGCGCGATGGCGCCGCGTCGTTCGCCCTCGCCATGAGGGAGTTGGGGGCGTTCTCGGCGGCTCGCACGGTTTCTTGCTGGGGCACGATTTGTCCTCGGCGGTTTGTGTGGGGCGCTGTGCCGGTTTTCTTGGCGCGTGCCTCCCGCTGGAAGGCTGGGCACGCTAGGCTGTTGGCTGGGTGGGGGCCGCCGCAGTTTGCGCAGGTCCCCTCGTGGTCGCGTGGCCGCTCGCACTGGCCCGCAAAGTGTGGCCCCGCGCAGCGGACACACCTTATCGGGCGGCGGCAGCCGTGCGAGGAGTGACGAAAGGCCTGGCAGCGGTGGCACTGCGCCGGCCCCTTCCTGCCGCGCCATGCTTCCACCGCCACTCCCGTCATCCCCAGTAGTTCCCGGACGCCGTAGATCGCCGGGATGAGGTCGCTGGTCTTGTTGAGCTGCGTATAAAATACGCAGCCGGGTCGTCCTGCACGCGCGTCCACGTGGCGCGTGTAGATTGGGGCGAAACCTTTCGCCACCAGGTCCTCCGTGATGTGCTGTGGGTTGGTGTTGGCGGGGAGCCCCCTGATGCACACCTTCAGGGGGATTTCCTCTCTCGGCTGCAGTGCCGACCAGGAAACGGAGTCCCCGAGGGCCTCGAGGTCGGCCTGCACCACCCTGTACTCCTCGTGGTCGTCGGGGCGGAAGCGGACTCCGTTTCCGTACGGTCTGGCGTTTGGGTAGCGTCCCAGTCGCTCCCGAATGCGCTTGAAGTGCGCGGGCCAATCCGGGAAGCTGTCAACCGTGATTGGCCGCGGCTTCTTCTGGGGCGGCTGGGTCGTGGTCGGCGTTGCTGCGGGTAACGCTGGTGGCGTGGGGTTCGTGGACGGTGCGGTGGCGGCCTCGTCCCGGCGGTCGTCGTCGTCACTGTGGGAGGTTCAGTGGCGAGAGGGGCGCGGCTGTCGCAGGTGGTGCCTGCGCTGGCGTTTGCACCAGCGGGGGCGAGATAGTGGCTGGCGTCTGGTGCACAGTGAGGCCTCCGTGGGGCGGCGTTCTGTGCAGCGGGGAGGTCTGCTGCTGCTGTATCGGCGCAGATGTTCCGCCGCGGTTCGCCTGGCCCGCTCCGAGGGCGGGCGGCGTACGCGACACGGGCGCTGCGCGGAGCGCTGGGCTCGCCTTGCCCGCTCCGAGGGCGGGTGGCGGACGCGACACGGGCTTAGGGGGCGCGGTCTGGCGTTGTGGTACGGGCGCGGCCTTTTTGTTGGCCGACGCGGTGGTAGCGGCCGCGTACGTGGGCGTCGCGGGGGCGGTGGTGCGGGGGACTGCGGCCTGCGCGGGCGGCGCGGCGGCGGTCGGCTTTTTGGCGGCCAAAAGGGGGCCGCCTCGGGTGAGCGGGGCGAGCTGGCCGACGATCTCCCGGACGAAGTCTTTCGGCCGGGGGAACGGGGCCTCTCCAGCGCCCTCGCTGGTGGGCGTTCCTGGGCTGCTGGGGGTCGACGCGGCCTTGTAGGCCGCCGCGGACGCTATCAGGGCGCTCCTGAAGGCCTGCTGGATGCGTGGGTCGCGGGCGGCTCTGGACGCGTCGGCTAGGCCGCGGGTGCGGCGGAAGATCCGGGGGCGCGTAGGTATGCGCTGGGGTGCGGCTCCCGAGGGGAGCGGGGGCGGCGGGGGCATCTCGAAGTTTCGTGTGGGTAGTTAGCCCACACGATTTTGCTCTCTACCCTCACCAGGTGAGGGGTAGAGGGCGGTTGGGGGGGCCCTGTCTAGGGCTCCCTAGGGCGCTAGGCGCGCGATCGCGGCAGCGCGGCTGCCCTTACCCGCCTCATTCGCGGCCAGACCCCGGTGAGACCCGCTTGTGGGAGGCCGGGGCTGGTCGGAACTTGACGAGCGGTACAGCGGCGCGGGCAGTGTATTGACGTCGGGTGCGATCCGGGCGCGGGGGAGGGTGTTGCTCCGGCGAAGCGCAGCCAATCCACTGCGCGCGGGCCCGGGAACGCTCTGTATTTACGTCCCTCGTCCCCCTCAGACCGTTCCCCCGCGGTCGCCCTCAGTGTGGCTTGAGACGGCAGGCGAGTAGGATCTAATGAGTTTCTTGTTTATTTACATTCTTATAAGTGGAAACCTAATGTTTAACCACTTGGAAACTCATTCGAACCGTTTTATTGGTTTTCTAAGTCCCTATTTGGGTGTAAAGGAAAGACGAGATCAATAATGTTTATTTAGGTTTCTAACTAGACTCTGACAAAAGGGCGGGTAACATCTATTATAATTATATCTATCTTTAGGTAATCTAGGTACATATGTAGTTAACAATTTATTTGTTATGTCCGTCCTGCACATCTCTCCCGCCGTCCATCGCTCGGGTGAGCGTTGGAGTATCTCTCGCGTGCAGGTCGTCGGGCTCCGTCGGCAGGATCACCAGCTTTTTGGTCGGCCGCCTGAAGACTCCGCCCTTCGTTGCCACGTCGACCGCGCGTGTCACGCCGTCTGGTCCCGGGTATACGGCCGTCACCCGGCCTCGCGGCCATGTGTTGCGAGGCAGGGTCCCGTCGACTACGAGCACGATGTCTCCGACGTTGATAGGCCGCCCTCGGCCATGGGGCTCCCGCCGGTACTGGAGGGAGGGTAGGTACTCCCTCAGCCAGCGGGCCCAGAAGTGTTCGGCCAGGCGTTGGCTCGTCCTCCAGGTCGCGCGGCCGACGAGTGTGGAGTCATCAAAGGTCCCGGGGTTGGGGGCCCGAGCGGACCCGCCCAGGAGGAAGTGGTTCGGCGTGATGGCCTCTGGTTTGTCGGGTTCGACGGCCACGTGCGTGAGGGGGCGGCTGTTCACCGTGTATTCGGCCTCGGCGAGCAGAGTAGTTAGGACTTCTTCGCTGGGGCGGCGTTCGTCCAGCACGGCGTGCAGGGCCCTCTTCACCGCTCAGACCATCCTCTCCCAGGCTCCGCCCATGAACGGAGCTCCCGCCGGTATGAATTTCCAGTTGATGGCACGCTGGGCGGCGCCGGCTTCGAGGGCGCTGCCGTAGGCCTCGCGGAGCTCCTTGTCGGCTGAATGGAAGTTGGTCCCGTTGTCCGACCAAATCTCTGTCGGACAGCCGCGGCGCGCGATCATGCGCCGGAGGGCCATGACCGCGGAGTCCCCTGTCAAGCTGGGTATCACCTCCAGGTGAACGGCGCGCGTTGTTAGGCACGTGAATAGTGCCACGTACCTCTTCTGAGTCCCTCTGCCGATGGTCACTGTTAAGGGGCCGAATACTTCGGGTCTAGCCCCGTGTATGAGAAGGGTCGCTGGTGATGGGCTAGGCGACACCGCGGGTGATCACCGGTTGGCGGGGTTGACGGCAGCGTTTTCTTGATCCGGCAAGGCAGACATCGATGCACTATCATTTTCGTGACGGGCCGTAGACGCAGGATACTGTAGTGTTGTTTACACTCGTTTACGGTATCTTCGACGCCATTGTGTTGCATTTGTCGGTGCACATAATCTATGTATAGCTTCACCGCCGAGTGATCGCCGTCAAGGACCGGCGGTCGTCGTTGTAGCTCGGTGATATCAATCGCGGCGTTAATCCGCGTCTTGATAACTATGACGTCATTCACTAACTCGACTGCCATATGACGTAAGCGACTGTGGGCGCTCGGCGGTCTGTTATTTCTCAGGTCACTGACGTCATCACTGAAGGCTTCCAGTTGACTGGCGCGTACCACAAGGCGCTCCGCTTCGTGTAGGTAAGACGCATCTAATATTTTGTATTTCCTTTGTTGTAGCTTCTTAGGCGGCGGCGGCGGCGGCGGCGGCGCAGACTTGCGTTGCTTGTTCCAGTCGGGATCGGCTTGTTTATTCCGCGTAGTGCGCTTATAGTGCGCGCGCACATGGCGGGGTCGGCAGAGGTCAATAAATTGTAACACTCTGCCTATAGTTCGCAGTAGTCGCTCCCACCTCGAGAATCGTGTGGGATCTGGCAGCCAGGCGAGTGGGCCCGATTTTTTGGTTTCGACTCGCGTTGCGTGTACTCTTTCCTCATTTGTCTGACACTCGTGCGGCTGAGACGGCACGGTGGGCCACGTCGCAGGGTCGTCGCGCAGGAAGTCTGGCCCTCTGGAACCAGGGGTTCCCAAAGTGGTCCAGGTGGACCCCCAGGGGTCCACGAACGATGTGACAGGGGTCTACGCTGGAGTGGCAAAAAAATAGGGGTTCACAGTTTGTACGTGGCGGTCCACGAAAATTTATCTGGTTTCGATGGTAAATAACGAAACAGATAATGATTTTTGTATTATTTTTATAGCCAGGACGACTGATAAATATATAATAAAAATATTGCGTTCCTCCGCGATAAATATTTCGGTGAATCAAACTACCTATACTATAATACTATATTATTAAAATTACAACTTTCGGCTCCAAAACTTGTCGACTGCAAGTCTGCAACATATCGCGAACGAGCTGTTGGACAAACGAACAAGTCTAGGCTTGCGAAGCACCGTCGCGTCGCTATCGCCGGCGCCGACCAAAACGCTTGTTCGGACGTGCAAAGGGACGAAATACCTATGACTTACGGTAATGTGCTGTGCTTGTATGCACTTGTTTGATTTTTCACCAATAAATACGAATGCTAAGAACAAACGTTACTCATTTGTTTCCGGATTTCGACTACAAAAGTAAAGTGAATTGCTGTTCCTGGTTGCCAGAATCGTGTCGGAAAAGTAAGTACATTATTTGTTTATTTGCTATACAACTTATAGGTATCTCTTTTTGTAGTTAATATATTTGTCTTCTTTGTGTATGATAGACATGTATGAAATATGAAATAATGAACATTACGATTATTACCTACCTACTTCCATAAAACAACAGACAGCCGAAAAAAGTTTATTAGTATTCTTTTTTTGATTCATAGCGAAAAATTATAAATTCTGTTCTATAAAATAGCCATATCCTGTTAAGTAAGACTAAGAAGAAGTTAAGTAAGAATGTTAAGATCACAAAAACTTTTTTATACTTACAGGTAGCTAATTTGAAACATGGCGGAGCCAAAGAAGAAAATTAAGTGTCGACAGTACAGTGTGGAATATTTAAAATTTGGCTTTCTTCCATCAAACGCGGACAAGCGATTGCCCATGTGCCTTTTATGCAATAAAGTTTTGAGCAATGACTCTATGAAACCATCGAAGCTCGAAGATCATCTAAAAAGGTGCCACCCTGATAAAACAGGTAAAGATTTGAAATATTTTCAATCATAGAAAGAAAAATATGAAAAGAGACCCACCCTGCAAGGTATGTTCGCTTCAACATCTGAAAGTAACGATGATGGCTTGCGGGCATCTTACAACATCTCATTACTCATAGCGAAATCTGGAAAACCCCACACCATTGGTGAACAGTTAATTTTACCCGCTGTTGAAGACGTTTTAAAAACTGTTCTGCACAAACCTCCATTTGACATACTCAAAAAAATTCCTTTGAGTAACAACACTGTACAAAGACGTATTGACGAAATGAGCTCTGATATTGAAAGTTTCTTGTGTAATTATCTGCAAACAACTCATTTTTCTATTCAACTGGACGAGTCAACTTTACCTGATAATGAGGCATTATTATTAGCATTTGTGCGATTTGTTATGGACGAAGAAATTCATTAAGAGCTATTATTCGCCAAAACTTTGAAGACTGACACTAAAGGTGAATCGATATTTAACATCCTGAGCGATTTTTTAAAAGAAAAATCAATTCCGTTCACAAACGTTACATCGGCGGCAACAGATGGAGCTCCTGCAATGGTCGGGAAATATCGTGGGTTCATAAGCCATCTAAAAAAAATGATACCAGATTTAACTGCAATTCACTGTGTCATCCACCGACAACACTTAGTAGCAAAAAATTTGAGTGCTAGACTGCACCAATCGCTCCAATTTGTGATTAACGCGGTTAATAAAATAAAAAGCAATGCTTTGAATACGCGTTTATTTGCCCAATTGTGCGATGAAAATGATGAAGACTTCCGACGATTGCTCTTACACACTGAAGTACGCTGGTTGTCGAAAGGTGCATGTTTAACAAGATTTTACTCACTTTTTGAGTCTGTCTTGGAGTTTCTGGATAGTAAAGCTCCAGATTTAAAAGAAAACCTGATCAAGTTCAAAGCAGATATCGCGTATTTGACAGATTTGTTCAAAAAGTTTAATGATATTAACTTACAACTGCAAGGGGACAACCTCAATTTAATTAAAACAAAGAGTGTGATTTCCGCTTTTCTTGGAAAATTGAAGTTAATGAAGCAAAACATTAGTCGACGCGAATTTTCCCAATTCTCAAGCTTGTCACAGGTAGAATGCGAGGATGATGATATTCAGACATATGTTCAACATTTGATTGCCCTGCATGATGATTTCAAAACCAGATTTGAAGACATTCTCACGATGGAAATACCACCATGGATTATAAATCCATTTGATGAAATGGAAGTGGAGAACGTGATATTGCAAGAGGAGCTACTTGAGCTTAGCACTAATGAGGAGCTGAAGGTGAAATATAAAAAAGGGTATCAAACTTTTTGGCTGCAAGCAGAAATACCCGAAAAATATCCTGGACTGTGGAAAATTGCGAGAAAGCTTTTGATATCATTTCCCTCGTCATATCTTGTGGAAAAAAGTTTCAGCACCGTTACAAACCTTTTAACGAAAAATAGGAACAGACTGAATATCACAGAACGAGGAGATTTGCGATAATTCCTGACAAAACTGAACCCAAATATTGACAATTTGTTGTCAATTCATCAAGCTCATCCCTCCCATTAATTTTGAGTGTCATTGTACTTAGAAGTTACGTAACAATGTTTAATTTTAATTATTTTACGACTGTTATTATCATCATAAATATTATAAAGTACTCGAATAAACACAACACAAGCAAAATATACTATATTTAATTTTATTTCACCACTCCGAGATTTAGATTTGATTGATTTTATTTTATTTGATGCTGGAATAGATAGGTTGTGAGTAGATGTCAAAAAAGTAAAGTATTTATTATTGACAGCATATTAACCAATCATTTTTCACTTTTTTTTCTAAACCTGTAAAGAACATTTATGTCACACCTGGCTAAAAGTGGATTTTTTTGCCCGATACATGTGCGGAAATAGCCGCTTTTTCGCCAAATGTTGACATAAAATGATGTATACAACACGGGAGATAATAAAGAAAGCCTTGATCGCACATTTGCGTCCTTCGCTTGCAGCTCGGGCCGTAAATATCTGCGATCTCGGCCTTTCTTTATATTATCTCCCTAGGTGTACATATAATATACTATACTATTTCATAGTTATATCGTCACCAGAGTTAGGTAATAGTCACATTTTTGTAATTTTTTGGGAATATGGTGTAGGCTGTAGAGTAGGGGGTCCACCAGAACCAGCAAATTTTTTAAAGTGGTCTATGAGAAAAAAAAGTTTGGGAACCCCTGCTCTAAACCATCTGTGTTCACTGTCGAACTCGGGCGGCACTTCGCGCGTGGCTTCGTCGGCGACGTTGAGTTTCGTAGGTACCCAGCGCCACTCGTTCACTCTGGTGTTTTCTTCAATGGCGGCGATGCGGTGCGCGACGAATGGTTTGTAGGTGCGCGCGCCGGCCCTCAGCCACGCGAGCACTGTGCGGCTGTCGGTCCAAAAGGTCTTCGTGTCTGGCTTGAGATCGTGTTCTTCTATTACGGCGGCCGCCATTCGGCTCCCCATGGCCGCAGCTTGAATCTCGAGGCGCGGTATGGACATCACTTTCAGCGGGGCCACCTTTGCTTTTGCTGCTATTAAGGACACGTGCACTCGCCCGTCGGTCGTTGTTGTACGCCAGTATAGCGCGCTCGTGTAGGCCGATTCACTCGCGTCGACGAAAACGTGTATCTCGCGCCTGAAGGAGTCGCCGTAGTGGGGATAGGCGCGCGGTATCGCCAGGTCCCGCAGTGCTTGTAGATGCCGTGTCCACTCCGCCCACCGTTGCGCTAGGTCCTGGTCCAATTTCTCGTCCCAGCCCGTGCCGCGGCGCCACACCTCTTGTAGTAACTTCTTTGCTATGATTGTCACCGGTGTTGCCAGGCCGAGTGGGTCAAAGATCGACATAGTTTGTAGGTTCGGCGTCGTCCAGAGCTCCCGGCGGCAGGCGGGTGAGGTCCAAGTTGAAGGCGAGTTCGTCGCTCGCCGGCTTCCATATTTGTCCCAATACTCGTTCGTTTTGCATCTCGCTCTTATTGAGATCGACGTGTGTAGAGGCGAGGTCCTCCGAAGTGAGGGCTCGGAGGACCTTTGCAGAGTTGGAGGTCCACTGACGTAGCTCGTAGTGTGCTTCTTTGTGTATGTCGCGTACAGTACTGGATACACTAATCGCCTCCTCCTCTGTCTTGAAACTGTGTAGATAGTCATCGACATAGTGGTGTCGGACTATCGCCTTGACGGCCTCGGGATGTGTGCCTTCGTGCTTCTGGGCGTTGATATTCTTGACGTATATCGCTATCGACGGTGAGCACGTTGCGCCGAATATGAGTGACGTCATGCGATATTCTCGTGGAGGGGCGTCGCCTCGTTGATCCCCCCGCCACAGGTAGCGTAGGGCGTCTCTGTCTTCAGGCTTCACTTTCACTTGCATAAACATTTCTTTGATGTCAGCTCCCACGGCGATAGGGTGTTGGCGAAAGCGCATCAGGACGCCCGGCAGTGACTGCAGCAGGTCGGGCCCGGTAAGGAGGCGGTCGTTAAGGGAGACCCCCCTCGTAGCGGCAGCAGCGTCATGGACGATTCTCATTTTCCCGGGCTTGCATGGGTTTAGTACCGGGAAATGAGGGAGGTACTATACCCTCTCTGACTTGGAGGGCGGAGCGGGCTCGGCGTACCCCTTGACTATGAGGGCGTCCATCTGTTCGTTGTACTTTTTCTTGAGTTCTTCATTTTTATCGAGCTTCTTTTCTATGTTGTGGAGTCAGGCAAGCGGGCGTCGGGCTGTTTCCACAGTAGCGGGGCTTCATAATGACCGTCGGCGGTAGTCTTCATTGACTGGGTTAAAATGATGCGCGCACGCTCTTCCGGGCTTGATTGGGGCAATTTCGGCTCGATTAGTAGGGATTCGAGCGCGAAATATTTGCTGAGTTGCGAGTTCAAATCTTCACTTTTCTCATTTTCACAGATATTCACATGATGTATTGCGTGCACTCGCTTACCGGTGATACGTGTGTGCGCCCCATGTAGCACCCAGCCCAGCGGCGTGAGAGATGCCACTGGCTGATGCTGCTGGCCGCGATGTGTCTCGTTGCTGACGAGTAAGTGCCAATTGTCTTGTCCAATTAGCACTTTCGGCTTGGCGTTCTCGTACCTCAGTTGACTTTCTATGTCGCTCAGGTGTGCGCAGTCACGGAGGTCCTCTTGTTTGATGGACTGTGGCGATAGGCGGAGATCCTCTATGGTGTGGGCGCCGACCCTGTGGTGATGGTCGGCGCCGCGGATGCTGAGTGTGACCCGGCGTGATTTCGATGCGTCGATTTTCTCTTCGGTGATTGCTTCTATTTGTAGCGGTATTGTCGGCCCGTCCAGGCCCAAGTCCCTCGCGATGTCCTCTTGCACGAGAGTGATGGTGGAGCCGTCGTCCAATAGGGCGTAGGTTTCGACGGCTCCCGCCGGTCCCGAGATAGTGACCGGTATGATTTTCAGGTAGGCTCGCGCTTCTCTGGAGGCCCGCGTAGAGGTGACGGCTTCATTTCTTTGTTCAATTTTCTTGTAGTGCAACAGGTTGTGATGAAAATACTCGCAGCCGTCTCGCTCGCACTTGACGCGTTTGCAGGCGTGCATCCTTGTCCGATGACGCAGGCACCGAAAACACAGCCGCTGGTCTTTGGCTATCTTCCAGCGATCTTCTAATGTTTTCTCGACGAATTTGCTGCACTTTTCTATTTGATGACCGACGTTGTTGCAGCAGGCGCACTTGGGTGTCGGCTTGTCTGTCGTCACGAGAGCTCTGTGTGTCCTCTTCGTGAAGTGTTGATTCGGGCCGTCGATATTCTCGGGCTGCGCGTAGAGCGCGCAGTAGTCCGCTTCGCGTTGCAGGAAGGCAGATATTTTCAGTAACTCGGGCTCGTCGGTTTTCTGTGTAGTCGCGTAGTCGAACCATCGGTAGCGCAGGGCCGGCGTAAACTTCTCCATCATTGCCCTTGTTGTCTCGGGGCTGTGTAGGTAGTGAGCACGGTCAAGCGCTTTGAGCGTCGCTATGACGTTAGCGACGCGGCTGGCGAAAACACATATGTCGAGCGGGCCGTCGTTGAGGCGCGGCAGCGCGCGTAGTCGTTCGAGCTCGGCGAGGGCGATGGCGTCGGGACGGCCGAAACGGGCTTCGAGACTTCTCATAACTTCATCGGCACGGGCGTTGTAGATTAGAAGGTTGTCGACTGCTTCTTTTGCTCTTCCTTTGAGACATCTTCTTAATCTTGCTATGTTCTCCACCTCGTTGTAGTTTGAGGCGGTTTCGTTGTAAGCGGCTCTGAATGATAGCCACTCTTGATGCGATCCGCCGAAAGGCGGCAACTCGGCGTGATATCTCGGCGCTTCTCTATGACCGGCGCGGGCGGCGACGGCGATGGCTGACGCGAGTTCACTCAGGTTGATATTCTGTGGGTTCTGCGTGGCTATGACATCATTTCTTCGCATATCCGCTTGTGGATATGCCGGCGGCGGCTGAGCGTACGCGTGCGGCGGCGCGGGTACGGTCGGTTGGGCGTGGTTTCCCCCGGCGGGGGGAGGGGCAGGAACCGTGTGGCGCGCGGCGGCGGCGCCGGGTCCCGGATCACTGGATTGGCTACGCTTCGCGGACGAACACCTCCCCCCCGCGCCCGGATCGCCCCGGCGTCAACCGCCACTACCCGCGCCGCTGTACCGCCCGTCTAGTTCCAGCCAGCCCCGGCCTCCCACCAGCGGGTCTCACCGGGGTCTGGTGGTGAATGAAGCGGGTAAGGGCAGCCGCGCCGCAGCGATCGCGCTCGAAGCGCCCTCAGGTGCCCTAGACAGGGCCCCCCACCGCTCTCCGCCCCTCACCTTTGTCCAGCAAAGGTGAGGGTAGAGCGATAAATCGTGTGGGCTAACTACCCACACGAAAAAACCAGATGCCTCCGCCGACTCCGCTCCCCTCGGGAGCCTCCAAGGAGCAGCTCAGACGCCCACGGACGGGCCACCGCACCCGCGCCACCTATGATGTGGCCTCACTCGCCCGCGACCCGCGCATCCAGCGGGCGTTTAAAACCGCCCTGCTAGCGTCCGCGGCGGCCCGCCAGGCCTCAACCCCCAGCACCCCCAGAACGCCCACCAACGACGGCACGCAAGAGCCCTCGTTCCCCGCGCCGCCCATCACCATGAGGGAGATCGCGGACCAGCTGGCCCCCCTCGTCAAGGGAAAAATGCCGCTGTCCGCTAGGAAACCGACCGCCGCCGCGCCACTCGCGCAGGCCACAACCCACCGTGCCGTCGCCTCCACGAGCAGAGCGACACCCACCTACGCAGCCGCCACCACCGCGTCTGCCAATAAACAGGCCCCCGCGCTCGTGCCCCGGCCACAGCATGCGCTTGCAGCGCAACGCCAGGCCGCGCCCCCGAAACCCGCGCCGCGATCGCCGCCCGCCCTCGAAGCGGGCAAGGCGAGCCTCGCGCCCCGCACAGCGCCCGCGTCGCGACCGCCGCCCGCCCTCGGAGCGGGCCAGGCGAAGAACGCCGCGCCCCGCGCGGCGCGGCAGATCCCGACGCCGACCCCAGCTCCAACCACGCAGCAGCCGACCCTTCCGGCACTGAAAACGCCGCCGCACGGTGGACTCGCAGTCCGCCGAACGTCCGCCACCATCTCGCCGCCGCTGGTGCAAACGCCGGTGCAGGCGCCACTCGCGACGCCACGAAGCCTCCCCCGCCTGGACACGTCCCCGATGGACGTCCAGGACGAGAGCGCAGAGGACAGTGGCGACGACGAGCGTCGGGAAGAGGCCGCAACCGCGCCGGCCACTAACCAGACGCCCCATACTACACCAAGAGCAGCCACGACCCAGCCGCCTTTGAAGAAGCCGCGCCCAATCACGGTCGACAACCTCCCGGATTGGAGCGCGCACTTCAAGCGGATACGGAAGCAACTGGGCCGTTTCCCCGATGCCCGCCCCTACGGAAATGGAGTCCGCTTCCGCCCCGACGACCACGAAGAATACAGGGTGGTGCAGGCCTACCTCGAGGCCCTCGGGGACTCCATTTCCTGGTCGGCGCTACAACCCAAGACCGAGATCCCCCTGAAGGTGTGTATCAGGGGGCTCCCCGCGAACACGGACCCAGCACACATCACTGCAGACCTGGCGGCGAAGGGATTCGCCCCACTATACACGCGCCACGTGGACGCGCGTGCAGGGAGACCCGGCTGCATATTTTATATGCAGCTCGAAAGAACCGACGGCCTAATCCCGGCCATATATGATGTCCGAGAGGTGCTCGGGATGACGGGAGTAGCAGTGGAAGCATGGCGCGGCAAGAAGGGGCCGGCGCAATGTCACCGCTGCCAGGCCTTCCGTCACTCCTCGCACGGCTGCCGCCGCCCAATAAAGTGTGTCCGCTGCGCGGGGCCACACTTTGCGGGCCAGTGCGAGCGGCCGCGCGACCAGGAGGGGACCTGCGCAAATTGCGGCGGCCCCCACACAGCAAACAGCCCTACGTGCCCCACCTACCAGCGGGAAGCACGCACGAAGAGGACCGGCACAGCACCCCTCACTAGCCGCCGCGGGATCATCGTGCCCCAGCCGCGCCCGGTGGAGGACGCCGAAAACGCCCCCAACACCCTCATGGCGAAGGCGAACGACGCGGTACCTCCGCGCCGCCGCCGCCGAGGGAGGGGCGGACGCGGCAAAAGGCAGCCCGCCGCTACCACTACTGACCCCGTCACCCAGACAGCCGCCGCCGCCGCCCAGCCCGCCTCCGCCAGCTCCAGCTCCGCCCAAGCGCTCGCTCCTCCTGCAGCAGCGCCGCCCGGATTACCCCACGTCACTGCCTCCCCCTCCCTGCCAGCAAGCCAAGATGGCGCCAGGGTGATAAAGCAGTGCGTGGAAATACTGCAGACCGTGCTCGGCGCTCTGCGGACAGGCGAAAACCCTGCCCCTATCATCCTCAGGGGACTGGCCGCCCTGTACCAGGATGGCTAGCCCCCCGAAGACCCACCGGACCTGACCGCGGACGTTCCTGTAGCGCCGTCGGCCCGCAGGTCGCTCGCCGGGCCTCTCCCAAGGGAGTCCCACCCGGCAGGGCTTGACCGCGCCGACGGACGAACCAGATGATCCCGCAACACCATCGGACCTGACGGGCGTTACGCCCCCCCCAGCTCCCCGTCCGTAGTAGCGGACGGCGCCCGATCCCGCCAAAAGCAGCGCCAGCTGCGTCCGGCTTCTCCGTGCCTCCAGGGCGCGTGAGACAACCATCAAGGCCGGGTCCCGTGCCCTCGGCGTAGTTTCGTCGAGCCTGTGACGGGTACTGTGGGTGTGCAGGCTCGGGCTCTTCGAAGTGGGCTGTATTGGCGATGGCGAGGACGTGTCCGCGGCTGGACTCGAGCCACTCGTCGATGCGGTGTCCTGGCTGGACGGTAGATGCTATGGTGTGGCCGTCCTCTTCGTCACTGCCTTCGGCTTCTATGGCGGCTAATCGCGCGTGCGCGAGCTCTAGTTTTATTTTAAGAGCTTCTTCCCGCGCTTGTGCGAGGCGGCGAGCACGTTGACTGGTCGGGGACCTGACGGACCTCGACGGCGGCGATGCGACAGGATTATGGGTTGTCTGTGGGGTTTCCTGTCGCAGCGTGGCCGCAGGTGGGTCTGACTGTGGGTTTTCCTGCGGCCGCTGTTCTGTGGGCTGGATTCTTGACTGTAGGGCTTCTGACGGCAACTGTTCTATGGGCTGTCTTGACTGCTGGGGTTCGTGAGGCGACGGCGCCGCAGGATGTTGGCGTAACTGTGGGGTTTCCTGCGACGGCCCCGAACTGTCTTGACTGGTAGTTGCCGTTCTCGACGTGGAGGTGCCCGTTTCGTCCGACGTTGACGGCTCCATATTTTTCATGATGGGTTGCGCTAGCGTAAGTTTTCCGGTCTGCGATCTCGTTGTTGGCCTTTTCTTCATTATCCGGTTCGCGATGGACCAGCATGTACAGGACGTACACCTATGGCTGGTTGGTAGGTGGGAAGGATGCAGTGAAAACTCAGCTTTTCTTCAGGAATTCTTGAGGCTTGGCAGGGCTGGAGCTGTGGTCGGTTCGAGTCGTCGGCGTAGAATGAATGTATGGCGGCCCGGCCGCCATTTTATACTGTTGGGCTCGAACCCCCCACCCCACCCCGCTATGATTTAAATCCTAATCTGATTACATAGTCGGCTTAATTTATTTATACACTTACTTATCCTTATTATACATACTAAATTCAAGCTCCCGCTCGCCCGCCGTTCTCGCCGTTACTGCGCGCGAGCCCGGGAACGCTCTGTATTTACGTCCCTCGTCCCCCTCAGACCGTTCCCCCGCGCTCGCCCTCAGTGTGGCTTGAGACGGCAGGCGAGTAGGATCTAATGAGTTTCTTGTTTATTTACATTCTTATAAGTAGAAACCTAATGTTTAACCACTTGGAAACTCATTCGAACCGTTTTATTGGTTTTCTAAGTCCCTATTTGGGTGTAAAGGAAAGACGAGATCAATAATGTTTATTTAGGTTTCTAACTAGACTCTGACAAAAGGGCGGGTAACATCTATTATAATTATATCTATCTTTAGGTAATCTAGGTACATATGTAGTTAACAATTTATTTGTTATGTCCGTCCTGCACAATCTGTTTTAGTGCGTAAGTCTTGTAATAATTTGATAGAATTTGTATTTAATGTTTTGGTATATATTATGTGTGTTATGTGTGTATCAGATTATAAGGGATTGATAAAACAAAACTATAAATAAAAGGATGGCATTTCAATTACATACTATTATAACTTAAAACACATTCTTCGATTCTTTCACCGACCATCATAATTCATAACGCTGTTCGAAGCGAGGCGTCAAGGAAGGTGTCGGCGGATGATATTCATAACCGACCCTGCTGAGTCCGCAGTAAGCTCGATTCTCCATACAAACGTAGGTAGTTACGCTCTCATTTTAAAACTACGATTGGATTGTAACGAAACTTTGCATGTACAATGACATGAAGTATATCTATGTCCACCGTAGTAAAAAAATATAGCGGATATACATTTTTCATATAAAACTTGTTTTTGCTGTAAATCATTTGTTTTATAAACTGGAACCATATAAACTAATTAGAAACCATATAAACCAAATAGGAATGTACCACAGTATTTGTAATAATAATTTAAGTAAAACTGATGTCCCTTATTACTCTTATTAGTTAAGCAATTGTTGTGACAAAGAATGTAACTGTAGTGATCATTTCCTGTATAATGGGATAATTAATATTCTTTCAAATGCGTCGGTCACGACCCACGAAGGTAAAAGCGTCGGAAAGGCGGATATGTTCCTGGTTGGAACAAATATGTGGCTGAGGCGTACAAGGAGTCCAGGCTTCACTTCCAACTATGGCTAACTATGGGAAAACCGGAGTGTGGTAGATGGTATAATTTGATGAATGATAGTAGAAAGGTGTTTAAATCAAAATTATATTGGTGCCAGGGTAGGGTAGGGAGGAACAATTTAAAATGGACAAGCTTGCTTTGGTTCATAAAGATGGCAATTTCAAACAGTTTTGGAAAGGGACTAGGAAACTTGCTTGGCCTTCCTGTGAGCGTAGAAGATGCATGTGACCCGCGTGCATGTGAACGGTAACTTTCGAGGTGCATGGACCACTGGGGTGACTTCATTATTCAACTGTATTTTATATTCACCTGGTAAGCAACCCATGCCAGTAAAAATATCTGGAAATTCGTCTAATATTTTTTCACTTGAAGAATGGGTGTGAACAGACATAATTCTTTTAATTAGGTTTAATTCTTCGCATGAATCTCTGCCTAGTACTGGTGGCGAATTAACATCGGCGATTACAAAATTCAAGAAATGTATGTTTTCCTTAAATAACATTTACTTTTAAATAACATTTTCCTACTACGTTAATGTCACCCCCAGAATATCCTTTTAACCTCATTGACGTCTTAGTAAGATTATCCATACTCAACTCAATTTTATTTAGAAATCGTTTGGGCAAAACATTTACATCCGACCCCGTGTCCAACTTGAAACGAACGCACTCTTTGTTTATCTGTAATTCTACTGACCAGTCACTGTTTGAGTTATTAACTTGAGCGATTACCTGATCGGTGGAGTCCTCCTGTATCTCGTACACCCGGCGCGATGATCTACACATCCTCGCATAGTGATTCATCCGATTACAATTATTACACCGTATTCCGAACGCGGGGCAGTCCATTCTCCTGTGCGCGCGGCCGCAATTGCCACAACCCGATGTGAACATTCGCCGAGGTTCATTCAACATTGCTTGCGATGGTGTATGACGATTGAATAACGCGTTCCTGCTCGTTGCCCTTAGTGCTGAAGATGACACTCTTGTATTACGGTATTCCTGAAATTCTTTAGCTCCCTTGAATGCATTATTAGATCGTGTCGGTGTGACAGGCGGCTGGCGCGGGCAGCTGAGTGCGGCTGGCGCGGGTCGTCTGTTTATGTGATGCACGTCGCAGGTTGCAGTCCCGGCGTTTTCATTATTTTTCAACACAATTGCTCGTAACGTACCTCTTATTGTGTCGCTTTTAGGCTCATAATCCTGGATATTAAAAACGCGTGTTTTATAACATTACAACACTTGTGTGTTATGGTTTTATCCCGATTAAGTCACGTTGGCACCTTGCAGCAAGATATATGCATGAAGACGGTGCATTCTTTAATTAACTGGGTTGTACAGAATGTACAGCTATTTTTTTAATTTTCGGCAAATGGATTCTTACTCGACTAAACAAATTAAATCCTTTTTGTTAATTAATTGACTTTTTCCTTTTTTATATGATATGGAAACGTTTAATTTAGTAAAACTATTCACTTTTCATAACATTTTACATGAATTAAATACAGATAACATTTTAAAACGAAAATATAATTTTATTTTGTATTGGCTGTTTAGAGATTTCTGTGCCCACACTGCGCAAACTTCACGAAAAAAAAAACTGTTGGGCGCCCTTATAGGTTATTTATTTCAGAAATATTTGTAAAATTTGTTTGTGTTTGGTTATTATCAAAAATGTTGACTCGTGGTGACTAGAAAAGTGATAAATAGAATGGACGCCACTGGAAATTCTTGGCGATGTGCAATTGTGAGTAAAAACCTGTTGTCATCTTAATGATTTGCTTAATGTAAAGTAAATAATTTGGCAGGCCTATAACATTTTCATCTTATGAAAATGATTTTTTCCTCGCAAAATGTGTTGAAAAACGTCGTATGATACGCGTGAGCTTTGATAATTACATCCTCGGCTTCCTTATCACGCTCACCTGCGGTTCGCGTGAACAATTTCGCCTCTGATGTAATTATCAACCTACCTCACTTGTATCACAATGTACTATTGTGAAATTTCATATACGTGGTGGTCGACGGTATTTGTTTTTATATTTTGTGCGTGCATTCTTGACATCTCCGCTAATTTACATATGTCAATTGCCTTTTTTAATGTTATGTCTGGTTCCCTCAGCATTCGTTCCGAAAGACCAACGTCCCTCACGCCGCATATAAACCTGCTGCACACTAAACCCTCACTCAGCTCTTCAAACTCACACCTGGAAGCTATTTTATTCAATTCAAAAATATATTGTTCAGTGGACTCCAACTCGTTCTGATCTCTTTTGAAAAATGTATGCCTTTCGACTGCCAAATTCTTTACAGGTACAAAAAACTCATCGAATTTTTGTAATAATCTTTCCACCGTTTCAATATTCTCGGCAAATTGCTCGTACACTTCCCGACATTTGTTTCCGATAGGTAATATGTAGTACTTAGTATATTTATTTGTACTTTTTTCGTCTTTTTCGATAGCTCACACGCTTCATAGTAGATTTTGAAAGACTTTTTCCAATTTTCCCACTCTGCACTTAAATTTCCGGACGTCACATTAGAGCAGGGGTTCCCAAACTTTATTTTCTCATAGACCACTTTCAAAAGTTAACTGGTTTTGGTAGACCCCCTACACCACATTTCTACCATATTCCCAAAACTCGGCAAAAAATGCGAAGATTACCTTAGTCTGGAGACGCTCGCGATCTGTTGCAGACTTGCAGTCGACAAGTTTTAGAGGCGAATGGTGTAATAAGCCAGATACATTTTCGTGGACCCCCACTTACGAATTGTGCACCCCCATTTTTTTGTCACGCCAACGTGAACCCCCGTCGAGTCTCCTGTGGACCCCTGGGGGTCCACCTGGACCACTTTGGGAACCCCTGCATTAGAGAGATGGTTCTCGAATAAGAATGGCGGTGGTGGTTGTAAAATCGACTCCATGGTCGCAAATCTTTCGACGATTTCCTCGTTTGAGTCTTCAAATTGATCACTTTCACTGTCTGTCATTTATTCCCGACACTAAAGATACAGAACATTGTTTTTACACGAATAATTAGGTACCGGCTGCGCCATGTCAAGGTGCGTGAACGGGGAGTCGACAATCAAACACGGGCTTTGGGCTGAGACTAATTTATTATCTTTAATATCATGCTACCCACATTTATCACATGTAAATAAGAACACCTACAACCCCCACTTAACCTAATATCGTTAGTACTAATTTCATTACACTTACCAACGTTCGGTATAATTTTCATTAGCTCTAATATTCGGATAACTAATCTTATATGGCATAATTATTTGCTGGGCCTAATTTCATACCTCCTAATCTTTCCTAATACTAAACATCAACTGTGCTAATATATTTGAAACTAATAATGATTTTTCCTAATGACTACTAAGCCTAATGATTAATGTGCCTAATGATTACTATGTTTAATGTTCACTACACCTAATTTCGTCACACCTATTTATCACTTAACCTATTAACTTTTGCTCTAATGTTTCACAAGACCTAATTAACCACTTGAGTGCTCGCGATTCCAAAAAAGGTGCTGTAAAGTGCTTAAATTTACCGCGCGCCAGCGGCGCCGTGTCGTGTTTTGTTAATAAATCAATTACTTGGCATTCACTGAATTTTTTGATCTGATTCTTTTTACGTTGCAAAGCTAAAGAAACGGGCAATTTTTTCACATACATAAGTAAACAGGTCATTATAATAAAATTTATCAGTAACAAAAAATAGCCCTACGTACCTACCGGAACGAATGCCGTTTTTGACGTCCGATTACCGACAATTCCCACCACTTCAAACCACAAATACACTTTAACACAAATACACTCACATATCACACTTCACAACTAAATACATATCAGGCCGATTACCACTTCAATATTTACTCTTTTGTTTTCATTCCAAATGTAAACAAACCCACGTGCAGGTCTTCACGAGTCATACTAAACGTTACCGGTCAACAACTTTATTAATTTCGTGAAATTGTTCCATAGACTGCGGTTTTGTTTTTTTTTATGTTGCCACATTCAACCTCTACCAAATTAAGTCAACAGAAAAGGGCTCTTCGCACGTTCCAACATAGATATGATTTAAAAACCATTTGAACTCCACCCCGCAACTGGCGTTGCGAGAGCACTTTGCGATTTGACAAGTCGCAACCGTAGTTGCGCCGAGCACTTGAGTGGTTAATGCATATTTCTTCGAAACAGTGAACCTTTTCGGGTTTTCTTTGAATATCATCACAACTAATCTCGTCAAAATGGGAGCCAATAACGTACGGCCCGATATTCCGTGTCCAGTTTTTGTGGACGCGGATTATTGGGTCGGGCATTATCAGGGCAGACAAAAATGGCTTGTCATAAGCGAACTCTGCCTTATGTCGGTTAGGTTAGGGTTCACTTGTGTCCCTCAGACAAGAAATAGACACCCCGCCCGCTGCGGGGTGGCGTCGACTTGCTGTAGGGCTCTCTCAATTTTTCTCGCACTATACTTCTCTTTCTAAGCTTTCTAAGAGAGAGACGGATAGACATCGGATTACCTATCTATTCTACTATAAGGCAGGTCAGTGTAGGTGTAGGTACGACGACGAGCGACGCGAGGAGTGTTAGGTAGAACTGCGACCCTACAGCGCGCGAGCCGAGCGAGCGAAGCGAGTGTGCCGCGGTAGCGGTCGGCAAAGCGCCAGAACCGGCATAAAACGAAAAAAGAAAAAAATCAGTGTAATAAAATTAGTACTACTGACAATTCGGGATAATGACATTAGGGCTAAAATACTTAGGCAAAATGAACATTCGGGTTAGTGATTTTAGAGTCATTGATAATAAGGTGTATTAGGCATTGCAATATTAGGCCTAGGAAAAAATCGTTTAAATATAATTAGTCTTAGTGAGAATTCGGTCATGACAAATTAGACATTATGAAAATTCGGGATACTGACATTAGGGCTAATGAATAATTAGGAACAATGAAAATTCGGGTTATAGTAATATTAGGGTTAATGAAATTAGGGCTAGTGAAATTAGGTATGAAATTATTAGGGCTAACGGAGGGAAACCATGTGACCCTACTGAAATTGCCGAGTTGTTTCGTGGCCATTTTATGGTCAAGTCTTTGTTGGGCAATCGCACGGATGCAGATGTAGGGTTTGAAAGGGGGGCCGCGGGGGTCGGGACTTTCTTCTCAGCTAAAGCAGTGGCTAAAGTTGTAAGTTGTATGCAATATGCAGAGAGGAAAGTCGCCGGGCCACGACGGCCTCAGTATAGAGCACTTCAAGTATGCCGGTGTGCATTTGCCCCGTGTGCTCGCAATGTTTTTAAGTTTATGCTTGAGCCACTCTTACTTGTCCAAGGCTTTTATGAAGACTAGATGGGCACTTAAAGATTCATGATGCTCAGTTCGGTTTTCGAACTGGGCTGTCCACTGAAAGTGCCATTTTAAGTCTAAAACATACTGTCGGGTACTATACGCGAAGGAAAACACCTGACTATGCTTGTTTTCTCGACTTGTCGAAAGCCTTTGACAGAGTAGACTACGGCAACTTATGGCGAAAGTTAGAGAAAACAAGCATACCGAAAGAGTTGGTGCACATCCTGAAATATTGGTATAGTAGCCAGTTAAATCAGGTGCGATGGGCCGACAGTCTGTCCTCCGAGTACAAACTCGAGTGTGGGGTACGACAGGGTGGGCTTACGTCGCCCAGGCTGTTTAATTTTTATGTAAATGAGTTGTTAGCTGGACTCAGCAGCATGCTTGTGGGGTGATACATTGATGGTTATTGTATGAATAACATCAGCTACGAGTACACCGATGACATGGTGCTGCTTAGTCCATCTAACAGTGCACTTAGAAAACAGGTGACAGCATGTGAGGGCTTTGCTGTGGCGCACGGACTGCAGTACAACCCGAAGAAAAGTGTTGTCATGATTTTCAAGGCGGAGAAAGTGAAGCAGCCTACTTTTGTGGCTCCTGTTGTACTGCATGGGACCACCCTGTCGATGGTAAATTTAAATATCTGGGGCATATTATAATACCTGATTTGACTGATGACCTTGATATAGAACGAGAGCGCAGGGCGTTGGCTGTCAAGGCTAATATGATTGCCCGCAGGTTTGCTCGATGTTCCACTGATGTCAAAATCACACTATTTAAGGCCTTCTACCAATCTTTTTACTCGAGCAGCCTGTGGGTAAGGTACACTAAAAAAGCCTATAACGCCCTGCGCGTATAGTAGGTACAATAATGCGTTCAGGATGCTGTTGGGACTGCCAAGGTGGTGTAGTGCCTCGCTCATGTTTGCGGAGGCCCGCAGGGACAGTTTTCAGGCAATTATGCGAAAGAAGATCGCCTCGCTGCTGAACAGGCTCAGAGGAAGATCTAACGGCATCCTGGGTGTCATTGCTGACAAGTACGACTGCCCTATTTTACTATACTGCTACTAAAAGCGGTTGCTCAATTTAGAGTTAAGTAGATATAATATAAGTACGTGTCTATAATTGTTTCTATAACTAATAAATTGCACTGTTTATTGAACACGTTTATTTCAGGTTCTTACATATTAATATAATTAGGAGCTTTTTATAAAAGTAATCTGCTACGCGTCCAAGCTAGCGACATAAGCCACAGAGTATATCCTATTTTTGTATACGTCAATGCTACGTTCGGAAACATCTCTTTCTTTTTTTTAAGATAAAGTGTCAATGATTGAAGAAACACAAAGCACATAATCTTCTAGTCGCCTTGGTGGCACCCTCACACGCTGGCTTCTACGGGGAGACTCTGTCATGGGGCGAACCGGTGATGGTAGCCTTGCCGGCTCCGGAGGGACAGGGCAGTTAGATACGATCTCAAACCCTGGAGCTGAAAAACCTGAAAAGGAAGACTCAAGTTGTGGTTGATCTGGCACCACTCTTCTGTCCTGTCTATTAATCAAGGGGTTAATCTCACCCGCGAACGGCTTAATATGAACTCTGTTGCGCCTATAAAGATTACCATTGACATTAACTATGTAGGAGCGGTCATTATAAACTTTCGTCACCTTCCCAAAACTCCATTTCTTATTCGCCTCTGGCCATAATTGGACTGCTACTTTATCTCCTACTATTAGCTTAGGCAATTCTTTACTCCTTTTATCATAATTATCTTTGGTCTTTTCTTTCCTTTTCTTAACTAAATATGGAACATTATGGACCACTCTTGGTTTTAGATGCTGTAATAAACAAGGCAACCCGGTTCTAGTTCTCCTAGAATACAACTTTTGCACTGGACTGGCTTTATCTGATTCTATTGGTACATTCCTATGATGTAATAAACCATACCAGAGATCTTGTTTGGTTTCTATGCTATCAGAAATAACCAGTCTTTGGGCTATCTTAACCGCTGATTCTGCTTTTCCGTTGGCGCTTGGAAAATGCGGAGAGGATGTTACATGCTCAATATTCCATTCTTCCGCAAATCTTTTAAAATGTTCATTAGTAATGAAATTGGTAGCATTATCCGTACACACTCTTTGTGGTGCCCCATGTCTAGCGAAGTTTCTTTTGCATATATCTACAACTTCAGCAGCAGTCAACATGGATAACTGATCTAACTCGAAAAAATCTGAATAATGATCCACGGTAACTAGAAACTTCAAGTTTCTCACAGAAAATACATCCATGGACACATATTGAAATGGATATCTGGCTACCTCATGGCATTTCAAACTCTGTCTTTCCTGAGATGCTGCAAATGTTGCGCAAAATCTGCATTTTCCTATATATTCTTTAATATCCAGAGCCATGCCTGGCCAAAAAATATTCTCTCTTGCCAAACGCAATGTAGACGAGACACCATTGTGACTGATGTGGACCTTTTCTGTGAGTAGTTTTCTTAAGGACACTGGGATAAACAGCTGGTCTCTTCTAAAAACTAGGCCATCTTCTGTAGACAGCTCATGTCTGAATTTATACAAATTTCTTAACGCTATAGGCCAGTCTGTAATGTACCCTGGAAATCCATTTTCTATGTAGCTTATGAGAGTCTGCAGAGTATTATCCATGTCAGTTTCATTTTAAATATTCATAATAAGCTTGTCTGATATTTTTAGATATGAGATCAAAGAAATGTCACTGAACAATCCGAATATTTGTTTACGTTTAATTTTATTTTCCAGGTCATAAATAGTGTCAGCACTTTCTTCTATAGGTGCTCTAGATAATGTGTCTGCAACTTGATTTTCACTGCCTTGAATAAACTGTAGGTCAACATTATACTTCTGGAGAGTGAGCAACATCATCTGCAGCCGCTTGGGAGCTTCAACCAATGGTTTTTTCATAATGTTAATGAGGGGTTTGTGATCTGTTCGAACCATTACATTACTATTTCCTGCGATATATTGGTTGAATTTCTTGCACGCAAACACTATGGCCAGCATCTCTTTCTCAATTTGTGCGTACTTTTTTTCAGTAGGCGTCAGGGAACGGGAAGCAAAACAAATCACCTGATCGTTTTGATAAAGTGCAGCCCCCAAACCAAATTCACTCGCATCACATTCGATGGTGACATTCTCGTTTACATTAAAGTATTTTAATATCGGTAGCGCTGATATATTTTTCTTTATATTTTGAAATTCTATTTCTTCCAAGTCTGTCCAGCAAAACTCAGTATCTTTCCTAGTCAATCTTCTTAAATTAGTTTCTTGACAGCTAAGGTTCTTGATAAACTTGCCCAAATAGCCAACCATTCCTAAAAATCTTAAAACATCCTTAGCCGATTTTGGTCTAGGCATATTTTGAATAGCAAGCACCTTGGACTCGTCAACTTTGACCCCATCGCTAGTGAGAACATGTCCATAGAATTTTACCGATGATTGCAAAAGGTGTACTTTATCTTTATTTAACTTACAGTTAATCTCACGCAGCCTCTGAAATAATTTCTCCAATTTGACATTATGGTCAACTATAGCCTCTTCAACAGACTCTCCCACTCCATATATCAGGATGTCATCTGCTATTATCTCCACTCCATTCAGTCCTTTAAGCAAACTGGATAGCTTCTGCTGAAATATCTCTGGCGAAGAACTCAGTCCAAAAGGGAGACGCAGCCACCTGAAACGGCCAAAAGGGGTCCAGAATGTAGTTAATTTGCTGCTTTCCTCTGATAATCCCAGCTGCCAAAAGCCTTTTTTAGTGTCTACTGTGGTGAAAACTTTTGCACGACTGAGTTCTGGCAACATCTCATCCAGCGTTGTAAACTGGTAATTAGGTCTTTTAAGCGCTTTGTTTAGAGGAATTGGATCAAGACATATGCGAAATTTAGATTCTTTATTGACTATTAAAATATTATTTACCCATTCCGTATGTTTAGTTTCTTGGACTATGATCCCATCCTGTTCCAGTTTTTCTAATTCCAGTTTAAGTTTCTCTCTTACAGCCATAGGGACTCGCCTAGCAGGTTGAATACTCGCAGGAACAGATTTATCAATTTCAAGTGACACTTCACCTGGTAACTGCCCATATCCATCAAAAATGTCTTTATATTCTTCAAAAAGACTGACAGCTTTGGCTCTATCCTTGATGTCTCCAGTGATGGAATTACAATATTTTATGAGGCCTAACGTCAGGCATGCTCTCTCTGACAGTAAAGGTTCATGATTTGCTTCCACAATATGAAATTGAATTTTATAGGTTTTATTATTGCGTATACAATCAAACTCTGCCATTCCATACTCCACAAGCTTTGACCCATTATAACACTTTAGCCGGTGTGAAGCAGGCATTAATCCTGATAAATCTTCCGAGCCGATAAGATTTTTGTAGTGCTTGACACTCATGACACATACCTGAGCCCCAGTATCTAAGGTACAGAACAAAGGAATCCAATTGCCTTTTATGTTAAAAAGTATTTGAGCTTCAGTATGGCCTGACCTCTTATTTGACCGGATTTCTTTAATTACGGAGTAATCTTCTTCTTCAGAACTTAAATCTTCCCTCACTTCTCTAATGGATTTTTCTCCCTGCTCCCTCTTGCAAACCTTCCTGAAATGGTTTCGGCCTTTACAGAATTCGCAGCGCTTCCCATATGCAGGACACATGTCTCGACCAAATATGTGTTTACTACCACAGAATTTACACAAAGCAGGTTCTCTTTTCTTTTGAAAATGGGCCGGCTGCTTGGCAATTTTATTTACTTCAACTTCTGTTGTCCCCTGTAGTGTAGTCAACTGTTCTGCAGCAGTTTCCGCTGATCTACAGATGTTTATAGTCATATCTAAGTTTAAATTGACTGCGCGGAGAAGCTCTTTCTTTACCTCTGTGTCCCTAATACCGACAACTATCCGGTCTCTCAAAATATCGTCTTCCATGCTGCCGTAGTTGCAGGTTTTTATAAGTTTACGCAATGCCAAGAGGTAATCAGTGAAGGTTTCATTCAGTAGCTGACTCCGTGCGTTAAAAACATATCTTGCATATGTAATATTGGTTTTAGAGTATATTACACCCTCCATCTTCTCAAGGATGGTTTCTTCCGAACGCTTTTCTATTTCTGTTAGACCAAAATCCATATATTTTTTTATTGCCTCATTACCTATAGCGCTTATTAATAATCCAGCTTTGCGCGCCTTCTGGTCCTCGCCCCATTTGTCCATACCAGTAGCCAAACAATAATTAGTCCAGCCATTTTTAAAAATTCGGAGGCTTTCGGCGGGTTCTGCTGAACTAATATCTAATGGTTGGGGCCATGGGACATTTACACGACTTTTGACTTCCGCGTCATTTATATTTGTCTTTTGAAATTGCTCTTGTAGCATTTGCATTTGTTGCTGCATAGTATCTATAATCTTTGATTGCTGTTTTAACAATTCTTTCAATTCTTGATCGCCCATTTTGTGTTATGAATCCGACGCCGACGCCGACGCCGCGCTTGCTTTTACTCTTAATAACACCAAATTTCTTCAGACACCATGTTTCTATAACTAATAAATTGCACTGTTTATTGAACACGTTTATTTCAGGTTCTTACATATTAATATAATTAGGAGCTTTTTATAAAAGTAATCTACTACGCGTCCAAGCTAGCGACATAAGCCACAGAGTATATCCTATTTTTGTATACGTCAATTCAATGCTACGTTCGGAAACAATAATCACGTACTAACCAACTTAGATTAAGACTTACTAACATTATATGGATATCGAAAAATCTGAACTAAAAATTTATTAATTTTATTTTAATTTTTAATTATAGACATAATATATACCTCATGTCATTGTATATACAAAGTTTCGTCACAACCCAACAGGTAGTTTCAAAATGAGAGCGTCACTGCGTTTATATGGGAAGGTAAAATTCGGCCGAGCTTACTGCGGACTTAACTAGTTGACTACGGAACCCTAAAAAAGAATGAACATGTTGAACATTGCGTGCGACGTTTACCTTACTTCTCCATTTAAATCTAGTCAAGTTACTGGAAGTCTACTTTTTTTACAATTAAAGCCGGTTTAATCGCACACGTAGATTATAATAGGGCCTACAAGTCGGCAGTGCATTGCGCGATCCGATCGAGAACGCACGAATATTTTATAATTGTATACAAACGCATTTTGTGTCCGGTGGATAAGGAAAATGCTGCCAAAACTGATCTTATTTGCGTTAGCAGGTTAGTAATAATAATTAGCAGGTTAGTAATCTCTCACTTATAATAAATCTCTAAATTAAAAAAAGAATCAGCCAGTATCAAACTAACCATTTTTGTGTCCCCGATGATTTCAAATTCCCATGAACGGAAAAATATGTAACTTTTTTCATAAGCACATTATTACTCTAGCTTCCGTTTAGGATAGTTTTTATGCGACTGCGACGATTAATTAATTTTCGGAAACATTTGACCTCATTAAATTATTAATTTAAATGTGATAGTGCAATCTGAAACATTGCAATATGAAAAAAATAAACATATTGCTTTAACATTTTTAATAATTTCCTTTATTAGAAAGGGACTTGGACTCGCGTTATATAGTTGTAGAACTTACCTAGTGGTTAGCTATAGTTTGGATAATATAAATTGGCCGTCTGTTGTCAAATTAAACAGAGATCTTTTGTTCCACGTAAACACTTACCGGTCAATGGGTACTCGAAAGGATTATCTACCTATTATTAATTCCTAAACACATCTTTACCTGAGAGTCGGAGTGACTCAAGAACTCAAGATCATTTCAGTTATCCATCACGTTTTTATAATATAACATAACACAGTGTTAAAATATGTAGAAAAGAAGATCAATAAACATTTAATACTGCAGCGTGTGTCCTACCTGTTAGATCTATTGCCACAGACATCTACTAAACTTTTACCCCATTATTCATAAAACTTAAAATACCTCTGATTAATGGGTGAATTGCAAAAAAATTGTACGTAACACAATGGAATATTCACAAAAATGTTACACAAAAACCAAGAAAGTTACACAAAGGAATTTATAAAGCCGCTTTCATATTAGAAGAAAAAAGTCCTTATTTCAAGAAATAATAAATGAATACCTACCACAGTTTTGAAATCAAAGGTTCGCTTCGCTTTCATATTTTTAGGGTTCCGTACCAAAAATGGTAACAAAGGAACCCTTATGGTGCGACTCCGTCCGTCTGTCTGTCTGTCACAAAGTGAAATATCTCACGAACTACTCAAGCTATCAACTTGAAACTTGTAATGGTTATAAATGAGAGTTATCCGCGTGCATGGAAAATGAAAAATTTAAATATACATTTACTTTTTCTATAAAAACTTACGAATATGAGGGGGCAAAAAAAAAAATTCAACAATAGGTTCAAGTGGGGTATCATTCGAAAGGGCTTGAGTTTCACTTTTTGAAGCAGTTTTTTTTTCTACACTCGGAAAATTTTGATCTATGAAGGTAAATGTTAAAAAAACCCCGCCCCCCCCCCCCCTTATCTCCGAAGTTATTCGAGCGAAAAATTTGAAATAATTACTTGCGATTAAGATAAACATATATATTACGGGAAAAGTTTTTTTTCTTCTGTATCTAGCATATTTTTTGTTTTATTTTCAAAAATCATTTCCTAGTTATTTTGCAATTTAATCAACTTTATAAGTTTTTTTTGTTTTGAAATTCCTATAAAACTATAAATAGAAGTACTCTCTATCAAATAAAACAATAATAATCGAGATCAGTTCACATGATAAACAATAATCGCTAAAAGACCAACAAACATACTAAGCCGATTGCCCTTGCACGTTAGTACCAAATAGGGCCGATAGATGGCGCTGAATCCACTCGCGCTGTTAAGATTTTTCTAGAATTAATGGGGTTGGGATTGGGACGCGTATATTTATTTTCAATAGCAGGTCAAAAAAAGATCGCGATTCAATTGTCTTGCTGTAAAAGTTACTCGTTGTTTGAAATTGAATTCTATTGTGTTGGGTTAAAATAAGTAATTTAACAAATATATTGGGACTTTTACTTTACCTTGAGTTAATTGTTAGTTTGCACGGAACCCTCGGTGCGCGAGTCAGACTCGCACTTGACCGGTTTTTTTTATTCATTTCAAGAAATTATCATATATAGTATCCCACGTAAAAAAGAGGCCATGTCTCGAAACTCTTTCGTCGTAAAAGGTTGTGAGATATTTCGTGGTACCAAGTCTCAGGCATTCTTATTAACCTTTGTTTGCTGGCTTACTGCAACTTGACAATCACACAAGTTTACTGCATTTATGTTTTTTTTGCATACCTAAAACTACACGTAGCATTGTGTGATTGCGAAATCACAAAATTTTGTTTAGTTAGCAGGTAAGGATGAGTAAGAATGGGGAGGGGAGGCCTATTGATGAGGTACGACATTTACAGCCGACGTCAAAGATATGTATAGCAAAATATTTCGCCTTATCACGAAGCAATAAGTGTAAAAATATGTCTATCTTTTTTTTTACGCTAAATTGCTACATTTGTATTGTGCAAATCATTGTCTGTATTTCGCGCCATGAACACTCGCTGCACGAGTCGCCCGTCATTATCGTGCGCGGCCGTAAATTGAAACATAATCTACACTGCTGTGCGTATTCCGCTACCGACAAACATTCAAAAATATTTATAATTTAGTTATTACAGAAAACAAAACACTATTCTGAGTTAGATACTAAAGTTGGGACGATTGGGTTTCTTTTGTGTGGCTTAGACAGTACTTTATTATATAATACTATGATAAATTAATTCAAAAAAAAGGTTAATTTTAATGTTTTCAAATTATAAAATATTGTACTAATCTACCAAGATGAACGAACCCTAATGTTGGTTTTTGTGTGAAACGTTACACAATGTTACACAAACGAAGCCAAAATCAATGCCGTACACTGTTCTAACACGTGTAGAAGAAATAATTAATGGAATTCAAGTACTCCCAAATGCTTAACTGTTTACCCACTATTTTCGTCATTCAACTAAGTAAACATTTAAGTAGAAGACAATTAAATTACCTGTTTTAAGCATAACACAATATATCTTGAAATTTGCGAAAAAATCCTCCGAAGCACTGTTTAGTGTCACTGCACAAAAACTAATATGGCTACCGGCGCGTGCGATTCCTTTGGCAGTTCGCTTTGAGTTGCCAGTCTTAAAAACGTTGCGGATGCGTTCATTGCTACGTCAAAATGCGAAATATCGCGTTACACAGCTGACGTCACACAAAAGAACGAAATCCTTCCCCGAACTTTGATTTAAGATATTGATATAAAATATTTGTTCTAGAGACCTGAAAAACAACTCGCTTGATGTTTTACGTGGTATTAAACAGACCACAAGCAAATTTCTTGGCCAGAGCTGTTTAAAGCAAAGTTATGATTTTTTGTTTACTGTGTGTTACACAAAAGACAGGTATATTTTGTATGGGAGCAGAAATCATTTTTTTTCTCTTAATGCATTTAAAAATATTTTTATCATAGTTATAATATAAAACTGTGCAAATCATATTAAACTATGAACAAGACCACGTGAAATCATATGTGGAATACATGTTACTTGAATACTTATTTTTTTATAGAATTTTGAAGTATGAGGACATTTTCCAATTTTGGAATGTACAATTTTTTTGCAATTCACCCAAATAACACGTGTTTTGTCCCTATCTTAATAATTTAAATATCAGAGTGACAGGTTTTAACGTCGTTTTAACTAAAATATATAGGTTTATTGAAAGTTTTACATGATAGGTTAAAATTAGAACTGCATGTGCCTTATTTCCAAGAGAAGAAATGCGTTAACTCCTACATTAACATGCAAACGAAGTCGCAGGTACAGCTAGTAATAATAATAAGTTGATGAAGGCTTGTGCTTTGCGCATGTAGTTTTACAGCGATTCCATTTCTCTTCATTGACTGGAGATATCGCTATAAGTAATTTCATGTCTAGTGTCTACGTCATTGAATTGATGAAGTGAAGTGATGGGGATCACATGCCAGTGACATCACAATTAGTCATCTTCTCTGTTAACTCTTCAGTGGAGTAGACTCCAGTTCTTCATTAGCCGACATTGTACTCCTTTGTTTTGGAGATTTCGGGGGCTGGATATGGAAATTTGAGGGGTTGGGTCGTGGGTCTGGTTGTGAGTAAGTTCACTAAAGTTTCCGACAATGCGCTGTGTTGAGAGCGAGGGACTTGGGTCCAGCTGGCAACACAACGAATTCTGAAATCAATCGGCCCGATAAGGAACCTGCAGAGTTTACATAGCTTTAGAATTGAACTCAAAAAACATATTTTTGAACACCGGCTCAGTGAAGAAAATTATATGGACACTATCTGCATATATAGTTATAGTTATTGGCCTGCTTAGTTTTATAAGCCTGCTTATAAGCCTTACCGTATATCTATCTCTTTTTTCTGTTGTCTTTGATATGATTGTTTCATTGTCTTATTGTTGTTATTATTATCTCTTAATATTCATATTTCCTCTTAAGTTAGGTTTGTACAATAATTATATAAAAAATGTAATATAAATCCATAAAATAAGTACAAAACATAAAATCATTATAAAAACCTAACCTAGTAGGCTGCAGCCGGCAGCGAGGCGGGGTAGGCCCCCGGCAACTCACTCGTAACTACCGGCGGTCAGGGCGACAGAGACAGGAACCTCCGGACTATCCGCGCAGTATCCAGGAGTACCGCCTTCTGCATCTGATCCTTGATCCTGCCATCTAGCGAGAGTCTCTTGAGGTGATGGTCGAGACTCTTCGCTATTAAACCGTTCGCAGAAACGACTATCGGGACGATGATCGTCGAATCAACATCCCAGATGGCGGTTACCTCGTGAGCCAGGTCTTGTCCTTCTCGGCCTTCAAGAGGTTGTCGTCATGGGGGATGGTGATGTCCACGAGCACTGCCTGGCGTTTCGACCGATCTGTCAGCACGATATCAGGCCTATTGGCAAGAGTAGTCCTGTACGGCACGACCATTTTCGAGAACTGGCGCAAGTGTGTAGGTACTTATAGTAAGGCACTTCGGACCGTAAGACCGTATAGCAGAGCAAGTTGCTAGTGAATAATTCTAGCTACAAGGTTATGTCTGTGCAAGCCGTTAGCAAGATGACCACAACCGGAGACAATAATGCCTGAGTGACTCCACGGGACGGCGACATGCCCGACATATGTCGACCGTACTGTAATAGAGTGGGCATGCTCGCTGGCGGATTTCTGTGTGTATTTTTTATACAAAGAGAGAGAGAGAGAACGACATACTTTTATTTCATACCCAAAGTTAGAAAATTGATTAGATAAATGAAGGGGAGAAGGAAGACAATAAAGTTAACATGCAATCGTATAAACAGTCTGTAACGGTGACTTATTTCATCTACAGATATTGTATGAATCATTTCATATATCGATACCTAAATAAAATTCCTGCTTTTGCAATCCGGCATGGCTGGAAGCGTAGGGTGACATACGAATGTCAACCTTAATAACTAGTACCTTAGAAACTAAATGAAAAGAAACAATACGACCTTTCGTCATCAGGCAATGCGTTAGCGCTTTAATACTACAATCAAATTTAAACCTTATTGCTAAAGAGTTAAGGTTGCTAATGGGTAGAAGTGATTGATGATACCACCAACGTCTAGCCTCGTAACCCTGCTGACCCCATGTCCCCAGGTCATGTCACTCGTGTCGCCCGTGTCCCCAGGTCATGTCACCCGTGTCCGCACGTCATGTCACTCGTGTCGCCCGTGTCCCCAAGTCGTGTCACTCGTGTCGCCCGTGTCCCCAAGTCATGTCACTCGTGTCGCCCGTGTCCCTATCTCATGTCGCTCGTGTCACCCGTGTCCCCAGGTCATGTCCCTTGTGTCGCCCGTGTCCCTATGTCATGTCGCTCATGTCGCCCGTGTCCCCACGTTATGTCACTCGTGTCGCCCGTATCCCCAAATCATGTCACTCGTGTCGCCCGTGTCCCCAGGTCATGTCACTCATGTCACCCGTGTCCCCAGGTCATGTCCCTCGTGTCGCCCGTGTCCCCAGGTCATGTCACCCGTGTCCCCAGGTCATGTCGCTCGTGTCGCTCGTGTCGCCCGTGTCCCCAAGTCATGTCACTCGTGTCGCCCGTGTCCCCAGGTCATGTCACCCGTGTCCCCAGGTCATGTCGCTCGTGTCGCTCGTGTCGCCCGTGCCCCCAAGTCATGTCACTCGTGTCGCCCGTGTCCCCAGGTCATGTCACCCGTGTCCCCAGGTCATGTCACTCGTGTCGCCCGTGTCCCTATGTCATGTCGCTCATGTCGCCCGTGTCCCCACGTCATGTCACTCATGTCGCCCGTGTCCCCATGTAATGTCACTCGTGTCCCCCATGTCCCCAGGTCATGTCACTCGTGTCGCCCGTGTCCCCAGGTCATGTCACCCGTGTCCCCAGGTCATGTCACTCGTGTCGCTCATGTCATGTCACTCATATCGCCCGTATCCCCTAGCACCATGTCGCTCGTATCCCTCGCGTCCCTAGCACCATGTCGCTCGCGTCCCTCGCGTCCATTTTAGCGTCATGTCACTCGCGTCCCTCGCGTCCCTAGCACCGTGTCACTCGCGTCCGTCGTATCCCCCAGCACCATGTCGCTCGCGTCCCTAAAACCATGTCGCTCGTGTCCCCGCGTCTGTTAGGTTCATGTCACTCGCGTCCCTCGTATCCCCTCGCACCATGTCGCTCGTATCCCTCGCGTCCCTAGCACCATGTCGCTCGCGTCCTTCGCGTTCCTTAGCTTCATGTCACTCGTGTCCCTCGTATCCCTCGCGTCCATTTCAGCGTCATGTCACTCGCGTCCCTCGCGTCCCTAGCACCGTGTCGCTCGCGTCTCTCGTGTCCCTTAGCTTCATGTCACTCGCGTCCCTCGTATCCCCCAGCACCATGTCGCTCGTATCCCCGTATCCTCTAGCATCATGTCGCTCGTGTCCCCGCGTCAGTTAGGTTCATGTCACTCGCGTCCCTCGTATCCCCTAGCACCATGTCGCTCGTATCCCTCGCGTCCCTAGCACCATGTCGCTCGCGTCCTTCGCGTTCCTTAGCTTCATGTCACTCGTGTCCCTCGTATCCCTCGCGTCCATTTTAGCGTCATGTCACTCGCGTCCCTCGCGTTCCTTAGCTTCATGTCACTCGCGTCCCTCGCGTCCCTAGCACCGTGTCGCTCGCGTCTCTCGTGTCCCTTAGCTTCATGTCACTCGCGTCCCTCGTATCCCCCAGCACCATGTCGCTCGTATCCCCGTATCCTCTAGCATCATGTCGCTCGTGTCCCCGCGTCAGTTAGGTTCATGTCACTCGCGTCCCTCGTATCCCCTAGCACCATGTCGCTCGTATCCCTCGCGTCCCTAGCACCATGTCGCTCGCGTCGTTCGCGTTCCTTAGCTTCATGTCACTCGTGCCCCTCGTATCCCTCGCGTCCATTTTAGCGTCATGTCACTCGCGTCCCTCGCGTTCCTTAGCTTCATGTCACTCGCGTCCCTCGTATCCCTCGCGTCCATTTTAGCGTCATGTCACTCGCGTCCCTAGCACCGTGTCGCTCGCGTCTCTCGTGTCCCTTAGCTTCATGTCACTCGCGTCCCTCGTATCCCCCAGCACCATGTCGCTCGTATCCCTCGTATCCCCTAGCATCATGTCACTCGCGTCCCTGGCGTCCATTTTAGCTTCATGTCACTCGCGTCCCTCGTATCCCCCAGCACCATGTTGCTCGTATCCCCGTATCCTCTAACATCATGTCGCTCGTGTCCCCGCGTCTGTTAGGTTCATGTCACTCGCGTCCCTCGTATCCCCTAGCACCATGTCGCTCGTATACCTCGCGTCCCTAGCACCATGTCGCTCGCGTCCTTCGCGTTCCTTAGCTTCATGTCACTCGTGTCCCTCGTATCCCTCGCGTCCATTTTAGCACCGTGTCGCTCGCGTCTCTCGTGTCCCTTAGCTTCATGTCACTCGCGTCCCTCGTATCCCCCAGCACCATGTCGCTCGTATCCCTCGTATCCCCTAGCATCATGTCACTCGCGTCCCTGGCGTCCATTTTAGCTTTATGTCACTCGCGTCCCTCGCGTCCCTAGCACCATGTCGCTCGTATCCCTCGCGTTCATTTTAGCGTCATGTCACTCGCGTCCCTCGTATCCCCCAGCACCATGTCACTCGCGTCCCTCGCGTCCCTAGCACCGTGTCGCTCGCGTCCCTCGTGTCTCTTAGCTTCATGTCGCTCGTATCCCTCACGTCCCTAGCACCGTGTCACTCGCGTCCCTCGTGTCCCCTAGCACCATGTCGCTCGTATCCCTCGCGTCCCTAGCACCATGTCGCTCGCGTCCCTCGCGTTCCTTAGCTTCATGTCACTCGCGTCCCTCGTATCTCTCGCGTCCATTTTAGCGTCATGTCACTCGCGTCCCTAGCACCGTGTCGCTCGCGTCCCTCGTGTCCCTTAGCTTCATGTCACTCGCGTCCCTCGTATCCCCTAGCACTATGTCACTCGTATCCCTCGCGTCCCTAGCACCATGTCGCTCGCGTCCCTAGCACCATGTCGCTCGCATCCCTTGCGTCGCTTAGCTTCATGTAACTCGTGTCCCTTGCGTCCCTCGCGTCCCTCGCGTCCCTCGTGTCGCTCGCGACGCTATCACTCGTGTCGCCGGCCAAGGGTATAAAAGGGAATGCCGGAGTAGTTTGGGGGATTATTCATTTCTCATCGTTCGGACTGGCAGTGTCTCTGGTTGTGGGCTGTGAAATTATTGGTGTGTGTTTCCTCTATTGTGTTTTGGTGAATGGCTTGTTATTGTGAGGAATCTCTCTTCATAATTATGAGTCTTTTACTTTCTTAACTTTACAAGTTAATTGTATATTTAAAGGGGTATTAGGGCCTAAGCTATATTTACTTTATCGGAGGTACTCCGGGAGGTTTATATGGTTAAATCAAATATGTTTAATTTGCTAGCGGCCACTCCCTAGAATTAGACATGTTTGACAAGTGTTTTCGGAACTCAGTCAAAGCTGTATTTACCGTAACGGAGTTGGTCCGGAGGTTTATATAGTTAATCAAATATATTTAATTATGCCAGGGTACTCCCTGGGATTGAAAATGTTTGACGATTGCTTTCGAAATTTAGTTGGGGTTAATTCTTACTGTCCAATCAGCCGGAACACCGTCAAGAATCAGTTATCTGCGGAGTCAGCCCCACCTAACGGTGCCAACGGGGGTGAATCCGTGTCCGCGTAGTTACCAGACTTGAGGTGTGGTCTGGCGTCTACCTCTTTACCAACATAGGAGACGAAACCTCTTAACCGGGGCCCTCACGTCTCTCAAAACAACTGACGGTGGAAACGTGGCTTGAGCATTTATGTGACGAAAAGCATAGGAGGATATCTCCGCTCGTGGAAACCGATCGGTTGCTTGAGGGGTCGTTCAGTGTTAAATATACTTATATATCAACATACCGTATGTCCAGTTAGTGCATCTTACTCGCTGTTTTCCCTTTAGCCTTCGGGCACAGCGGGGGGAGATGAATTACACAGGCTGTTAGAGGGTTGTCATCTCAGTTTCGCCGACTGAACTAATTACAGCTTCAATAGGGATACATTCTTGCTTCTGAACTAAGGTATGGTTCCAGGAGTAAGCAGAATAGGGCCTGTGGGGTAGGCTTAGGAGTAAATTCACGCGTTATGGGGTATTAGGGCTTGAAACTATATCTACTGTAACTAAAGATATTACATGTGTTTGGTAGGATTAATAAAATTGAAGTTATTATTCTTATAAAATCTAATGACGACTAAAATTATTAATATGAGTAATCGGTGTGAAGTTTGGTGAAATATTACATGAGACAATTGTTAAATATCATTAAAGAGGTCACAGTATTATTCATGAAATTGTGATATCAGGATTGTTTCAGAAACTTCAGAAAGATGAAATAATTCTGGGTTTGATGACAGGCTGAGCAGTTCATCAAATCCATTTAAAATATCTTATTTTCATGAGAGAGAACTCTCCATTTAAAGTATCTTGTTTTCGTGCGTGGATATTCTTCATTTAAGGCATGGTTTGGGTAGAATGTTTCACGTGTAATGAACGGTTTACCTCGGCATTACTCATTACGGTCGTCGGTATAAAATGGTCCAGGCCATCTTAGTTATACATATAAACGATGAATAATACTAAAAGATGTCAGTCGAGTTTGTCTCGGTGTATCTTCTCGTAACTGACCGCTAGGTTTGAGACACTGGTAGATTCATTCTCTGAGTCCTAAACTCGTAGGATAGCTAGGTAAGTAACTTGAATAGGATGTCCAGACTCCATTCCAACAAGAGAGTAGCCAGTGCGAGCAAAAGATTGCCACACGACCCGTCGATAGAACTTTGTTCCAAAATACAAGTATTTAGGGCAGTCTTCTAGATAATAATAGGTTTAAATAAATAATCTTGATTTTATGAAGGCTACTCCTTGTTCAACCGGACATGTAATAGGGGATAGGTGACTTTCTACCAAAAACAAATTTTAATTATAATCTTAAGGTAACTTACAGTGCAATTATAATCATAAAGTGATTTATAATTAATTTATTATTTCTACAAGATTTAGGACTTTGTTATGCTCATAAATCGGAAAATAGCAGTTAAAAGTAGCATTTAAGTAGGTTAATTTATGTATTGATAAGCTAGCTTTAATTTTATTATGAATGGAGAGTCCAAAAACCTGTCAAGCTTTCATAAAAGGTTCTAGGGTTATTACGGTACACAACACTTCGGGGTTCAACCACTAGCGATCACATTTTGGCCAAATCGTCAGGTATTCTTAAATAAAAGCACGCAACAAAAGTAGGTTTAATAAGTAGGTAAATAGAGAGTAAGCTCCAGTAGTCTAGGACGAAGGAATAGGGTTTTACATTAAGTTAGAATTCATTGCAAAATATTTAGCGTTCTCGAGCTTCAGCGGGGAGTTTCTTCGTTAGCAAGAGGTCTTCGTCAGCGTCTTCTAACGGGGGGGAGTAAACTGTTACAGTACCGTGCTTCAGGATATACTTCCGGTAATTGTTCGTCATGATAACTTCGTCCGCAATTGCATAGACAAAACCTTCGGCTTCCACGAAGAGATCCCCAAAACGTAGCCAGTTCACCGACGCCGGCAGATCTACATCGGGCCTGTGAGGGCCTTGTAGAACCGCCCATGTAGCTCCTTGCTCCTCCATACCGCCCTGCGGTCCTCGGCGCTCATTACTTTATGTCTGCGCCAGTTCACGTTTGCCAAGGAGAGCGGGGTGAAGTTTCCGTCTACTGCTATTATTATTTTTATCGTCACGTTTGCGCCCGCCGCGGTTTAGCCAATGGTTCCCACGGAAGACCAGCGCTGCTTATCACCAGCACTCACCAGCTCCATGCTGAATTGGGACCATTTTGTCGTTTTGTGTGTGTCACGAATATTTTTTTCTATTTCTATTTCAAGTATATTGAAGTGTATTTAACCCAACCGCTTTACCTCAGGAACACTTGCTCATGGCGCTGACGTCATCAAAGCGTATAGCGACATCGACTACCAAGCTAGCGGCGCGCAATATCTGCGCTGGAGTGTGGAGGTGTACCGGTACACTGACGGGTTGCCCGCGCACACGTGCGGCGGGTCGCTGGTGACGTCGACCGTCGTTATATCAGGTGCACACCACTAGGCCCCCTATTCTGTAACTTGTTTTAAGCTCACCTCAACGCTCACCCACTAATTTATCTTGACACCGCGATGCGTAGTATCTAAACGTAGGTAGAGGTCTAGTTTCGTGACGGGTGACTGGCGGAGTGAGCCGCATTAGAACATAGCGTTGGTGAGTAAGCGTGATCACTAAAACTTATATATAATGTCTCTCATCTCAGTTTGCCTCTTGGCAAAGGCCTCCGCCAACTCTCTCGAAGCCCTGTCCATAGTGGCTCCTCTTCAAAAAGGTCTCGCGGTTATTTTTATTTCGTCTTCCCATTTACAAAACTGTCTACCTCTGGACATAGGCCTCCCCCAAAGAGTGCCAATGTGACCGGTGCTGCGCCACTCGCATCCAGCGCGTATGCTATTGTTTCTTGCTAATCGATGCTAATGTTTCTGAAAATAACTGTACAGTGACAAGCAAGAACTATAGGGCAGGTGCGTCGGTCTAAACCAAATGTAAAATACAAAATATATTTAATATCATAAAATATATATGCATTTTTTTATTTTCCAGTAAATTTAAAGCTACTGATAGAATCCTTAGGCTTCTATAGAAATAAATTAGTATAACTGGTGACCTAAACACAGTACCTATTTCGCGACCGAAACAGCAATTTACTTGATTTTCCATACAACGATTAGTACCTAATACAACTTGCAAGGTCTGATCTGACGTAGGTATACTCATACGTTTGCGTCAATTAGTATGAAGCAGCCGAAAACTGCCGCCAGCGAGATCCGTCAATTTTTTTGGGTATTTATGTACGTTAATGTAGTTGCTCCCATACAAACATTTGTGCCTCTTTAAAAACTTACACTTACTTTGTTTTACTCCTTAGATAGCATATGAAGTATCATGATTAGGACAATAAATAATACTTATATCAAGACGTTTGACACATTTGATATCATGTTGCTTTTTTTACAAATCATAGGCTCATCTCTCATTACTCTCATTAGCCACACGACACAGATATGATGTAGGCTGAGTACCTATCTGTGTCTGATCGGATTGAATACCGGGTACCTAAGTATTTGATATTTATCTGGGTACTAGTCGTAATGTCAAATATACATTTTTTTCTTACAGTACGGGTGTGTTATTTTAGTTTGTAGGTTTATAAGGATGTAACTGGAAGTAGTTATAACATAACTTTTAGATTTATATAAAACATCCCGTTGGCGTTGTGTAAGTAAAAACATGAATATTTAATATTACAACTAGTACCAGTAGTATAATGTACCTAATATCATGCTGGCTTGTATTTCAATAGTAACAGAGGAGTCTTTACCTATGGTGCAGGGTGAGCGTTGCACACGGGCGCAGCGGTCCTAGGGGGCGCCGAGCGCCGCCCGCTACCATTCCATTTTGACCGAGCGCTTACTAGGGGTAGGGGGCGCTAGAGTAATGTTTGCACACGGGCGCTACATGGGCTAGGGACGCCTCTGATTAGTCAGAGTTCATGGTATTAATGCAGATATGTTATACTTCTAGCTGCTCGCTGTTTCTGGGGCAAAGGGGAACAGCAGCCGGCGTCGCGGTTCGTTGTGGCGCGGACCTTCGGGGGGCTGGACTCGAAAACTCCATGGCATACAGTGCAGAAGTCCGAAGTAAGCTATAAGACTTCTTGACTGGTGTACCTACACATCATCATCATCATCATCAGAATATACAACGTGTTTTTAACCGTGTTTTTAATCATTCTAGAATAAAAGGTTAGTGAAGTTTTTAGTAATAAAAGATAATTATGTTTGAAAATACCTGTATGGCGCGCGGTGCGAAGTTCTTTCACCCGGTTAGAGTTCGTACCAATCTACATAAGATTGCGGCTAGCGGTCACTGCGGTCTCTCGGCTGGATGCTTAAAATTAATATTAGTACAAAAAAAAAATATTACACGTAATATATTTAAGATAATTTACTTTAAAAACAAAGTTTTAACCGACTTCAATTTAGTACTCCGCCAAGCCACGAGCACTGCATTTCCTATTTTTTACAATTTACCACATGAACTGATTTCCGATAGCAAATGCGTTGATTACTATAGAAAAAAACCGAATCGCTGTATGTGGGCCGATAATATTTGAGGACTTCCATCGATTCCCCAAGATCATCACCAATGGCACTTCATTAGTTCCTATTTCAACGGAATCTTATCAGAACCTGTGACGTACTTTTGCACTTTTAAGTACATAATTGAGGAATTCGATAAGTCATCTGTGGTCTTCATCATCAATTCCTCGCCACCAAATTTATGATTCCGGATGTAAATACACGAGTTATAACAGAAAATACCAAAATCACTACACGCGTGCCTTATAAAATTGAGGAGTCCCCTCAATTCCTCATGGATCCCATCATCTAACTGAATTTTGAAAAAAATGGGACCCACCTGGAAGTATATACATACGAACAAAAACAAAATTTTCCGAATCGGTTCATCAATGACGGAGTTCTGAGGTAACAAACATTGAAAAAAAAAAAAAAAAAAAAATACAACCGAATTGAGAACCTCCTCCTTTTTTTTGAAGTCGGTTAAAAACAAAAAAAAACCTTTTTTTAAAATCTTTGCAATGTATACATTAACTGGGCTTCGGCTCTAAGATGGTTAAAAAAACACCCTGTTTACGTCCCACTGCTGAGCACATGCAAGCCTCATGGGTGAAAGGGAATGTGCAGTGGTCCCCACGCTGGCCCAGTGCGGGTTGGGGTACAAGGACATGATAGTTTTCGTGCTCCTACAAGAATAAAGGGTCGCAGTGCCGTCTCTAGCCCATGTAGTAATGCACACCCTGCACCATAGATAAAGACTCCTTTGAAGGGTCGGCACAAGCAAAAAGAGCTCTGGCCGTCATATACATTTAATATGGCGCGCAAGAGCTCGTTTTACGTTCGACCTGTATCCCAGCACAGGATACGGTGGAAGGAAGTAATGGATATGACGATAATGAAACCTTTTCCCCAGGTCCGGACAATCCACCTCCCGCCATCGTTCCGCGATCGCGCGGGGCTGTACGCGGACGACATAGCCGTGTTGACGCTAGCCACGCCGTTCCAGGCCGCCGGCGTGACGCCTATATGCATCAGTTTCGACGAGGAGCAGGACAGACAGCAGCTGGCTGAAGGGAACTTTGGACGAGTGAGAATTGCCTTAGCCGGATGTCACACTGCGCCGCCTCTCTGGACGGAGGTGTGGAGCTCGTTGTATGCAACCTCAGTTTGTATATGAATTCCGTGTGGTACGACACACTGCACGTCCGTCCGGCGATATTTGTATGCAGCAACGCACCTCCGTCCGGAGATGCGGTGCAGAGTGACATCCGCCTTATACATTCAGTTTTGTAAGATGTATCTTGACAATTAAAACACCATAGGGCCATAGTAACTATATAATATAACAAACGATTGGATACACAGAGAGGCGTCTTTACCTTTGGTGCAGGGTGTGAGTTGCACACGGGCGCAGCGGTCCGAGGGGGCGATGAGCGCCGCCCGCTACCATTCCATTTTAAACCGCGCGCTTAGTAGGGGGCGCTAGAGTAATGTTTGCACACGGGCTCTACCTGGGCTAGAGACGCCTCTGGATACACAAAATACAATACATAGTTTATTGAAGGTGTCAGGTGTTTACCATGTTGGGCGTTGCTCCCCGGCCGAATTCCGCTGGGCTGATTCCGACCGCAGCCACTTCATACAAAATCTATGGCCTGACCACAGACAGTTGGACGAATTTCGCGGCGGAATATATCCGCTAGTCTAAGTCTAGCCACTTTTGTAGTCTAATCTAAAACTCTGCCTAAGAAATGTTGGCGTGCTAGATTGGGGGAGGGGGGGGGGGGGCAAGTGTGTCCTAACATGAAAGAGGTCTAACTTCAGCAGGGGACATTTTCCTTTATTGTTTACAGAACATGGGCACACTTCAAAACGCGGGCTCCGGGCTTCCCTCGCCGCTGTTCACGGGTCTGGAAGTCCCCTACGTGCCCAGGGAGCGCTGTGCGAACGAATCGGAGCCGTACTATCGAGAGCAGCTCACGCCAGACAAAATATGCGCCGGTTTCAAGCCAGGTAAGCCCACGGTGTCGGAGGCGGCCAGTTCAGAGGCGTCTTTACCTATGGTACAGGGGCACGTGCCCCCCACGACGGTTGTGGAGTTTCCATCACACTACAAGTTTATTTTTAACAGTTGATAATTATTTCTGCCCGCCTGCCACTTGTGCCCCCCAGAAAAATCTGCCGGCATGCCCCTTGTGCCCCCCCCCCCCCTCCCCCAAATCCTGGATCCGCCTTGGGGCGCAAAGTTTGCACACGGGCGCTACATGGGCTAGAGACGCCTGTGGGTAATACCTCTAAGTAATAGGGGGCTACGGCTGTCTTCGGATTGGCAGGCACGGACTCAGAATGCCAGGGTTAGGCACTTGGCATTTGGGACCCCGTCAGTGAGCTTGTCTCGTCAATACACGTTTTTTCGCAGGCTCCGTCGGCAAACCCGAGTCCCTGATCTGCCGCGGCGACCATGGCAGCGGGCTTGCGTTCTACAGCGGGTCCTCGCTCGCCGCCATCCCGTATCTGCGCGGTGTTGCTTCCACGCCCTTCCCTGACCCCTCAGAACCCTACGGGACCTTCAGTAGCTGCTCCACGTTTCGGTAAGACGTATAATGTAATACTAATCCGGTTAATCCAAACGACTATCAAGAAAAGCTTTCGGGCTACTGTATTTGATAAACAAATCGAAGAGAAATTGATTGAAAGATTTGGTGGCCGAACCGGATTGTTCCGATAGCTACGTTGTTGGTTAGTAGCGACAGGCCATGAATGCGGGTTACCTTTGTTTTACCAAAAAAAAATTGACAAATTATCACTTCCCAAAACATTTTCCGTAGAATTTCATTTGCCAAATAATCGTTTGCCAAATTAACACTCGACAAATATTTCTTGCGCAAACCTTATGTTTGGCATATTCATGTTTAGGCAATATCTCGTTTACCAACTGGTACTTTGACCAAATTTCATTCAGTCAAATATGTTAGTTGGCATAATATGTTGTAACCAAAACAAAATAAGGCAAATGATTTGTATCGTCAATATTTAATTGACCATTTCTATACGTCGTTTAATCAGCAGCAGAGGAACTCTTCGATGACAAATCATTTGCATCTTTATTTCAATAGTGTATAAGATACACAATAAAATAACAACTTTTTTTGTTATGTGGGTAGGGAAAATTAATTTGTGTAGAGGTCGCAATTCTAACCTAACCGCCAGCGTGTCGACGTCACCCCGCTTCGCGGGGTGCCTATTTCCGCTCTAAGGGGACAAGCTAACCCTAACCTAACCTACCAAATACTACAATAATTAAGATTGTTTGTTTTTTTACTGCTAGGAGCCTTTTACCCCCGAGCCCCCCTTTTTTGGCTGCCCTAACCTAATTCAATGCCTTTGGCTACCGACCTACTTAACCGAGCATTATTTTATTTAAGGGACCGTGCCGTTTTTTTAATAGTATTTTGGTAAAATGTCATGACGTAAACAATTATGATTTTTGTCTATTTATAGTTTGCCATAACATTAACTTGACGAAATGTTTATTGTCTAATGTTTTTTTGCCTAACTAAAGCTAAAAGACCACATGCCATAATGTAATTTTTCGTAATAATATTTTGCTGAATAAAAATTTGACGTAATGAAAATATTCGTATTAAAATTGTGCCAAAGTTTGCATTGGCAAACAATATAGTTGCTAAAATTTGTTTGGGAAATGAAATTTGACCAAAATAAGTTTGGTAAAACAACAGGATCCCCATGAATGCCTGTGGTGGCCGGTTCCAATCCGGCTGGGAGCATTCAATTTAATTAAATAAATACTAGGTGACAATCTTACACAAATCAACCTAGTCCCAAACTAAGCAAAGCTTGTACTATAGGTACCAGACGACGATAATCATACTTTTATAGATAAATAAATACTTAAATACATAGAAAACATCCATGACTCAAGAACAAACATTCGTGCTCATCACACAAATAAATGCCCTTACCGGGATTCGAACCCAGGACCTCTTGCTTCGTAGGCAGGGTCACTACCACCTAGGCTAAAGCGGTCGTCAAATGGGGTTGGCAACTGTCAAATGTTTGACTAGATGGCGCCATCATAGGTTTCCCCCAATCACTAGCCTTTTCCTATGGGATTTGGCTTAAACGGCTTGATTCTAAACAAGGAAATTCAGAAAAAAATATCAGTTATTTGACAGTTTTGGTAAGACTGACAGGTACAACCTATGCTGGCGCCATCTGCAAATACTACCTTCGCCCGGCCAACCCCATTGACGCTGCGCTGCTTTGTTCCCCTCCGTCTGCGCCGGAGCGGTTGCGCATCGGCCATAAACACGACCCGAGTAGACCCGAACCTGTTCAATAGTTTTTAAGCCATGATTTCCGGTTTCTTAAAAACTTTATTTCTAACAGATACGCTGCGTTTACGCACATCGCGTCGCAGCGCGCGTTCCTCGAGCGACTCTTACCGGACGTAGAAGCGGCGTGCAGCCAGCACTACAGGACTGCCGATGTCAGCGGCAACTTTGAAAGCAACTGTCTTTGTAACAATAAAACAGTAACTTAAGGCACTCCTGCATTTCCAAAGACATTTACTCGTGACTAGGGATGCAATATCGAGCCAAGATAGGTTATTCGAGATCTTGCATTAATCTCGATGACATACACATGATAGGTATGATCGAAATTGCTAAAATGCGACTAAAACAATACCTACTAATGGTATCGCTGTTATACATATTTTGAGCATAAAACACATCTATAGAATACTGAACAAACATTTCTCGTTGACAAAAACGATTGAGTACTTACTTTGTGAGAGGTACAACACAAACGCAAAAAATGTACAAAGACGCACAAATATTGAAAAAATACCGGCCAAGTGCGTGTCGGACCGGACCACGCACAATGAAGGGTTCCATAACCTTCTACCTACAAGCTTATTAAGGCCTCCACACATCGAACGCGGATGGCGCCCGGTCCGATACGAATTATTGACATGCTTTGCGTACTGCAATCTCGTTCGAGATTGTTCTATTGAGATCTCGACCGAGATTTTAACACACGAGATTTCCTGCCGCCGAGGAAGGAGAAAATTGGCTCTAGGTCTCGTGTTGGGGAAATTTCCTCAGTGTTGTTTCAATTTTATTTAAACTCGCGCGGCTCCACGCTCGAACCGCGTTCGATGTGCAACAGTCAGCTGCAGAGAAACATGCCCCCCCTGCATACCCAATTTCTATGCAGGGGGGGGGGGGGGCATGTGTCTGCAGCTGACTATATGTGAAGTGTAGTTGTAAATGCCTGTTTGTTTAGTTTAGGGGTAAGTGGGTGTAAAATCTTGGGTGCCTTTAAATAAACCACGGACGGCGATTAAAGAAACTTTTATTTGGAAAATAACTGAAAATACATTCTATACTAATCTATAAAACACGATGATTGATAAAAAACTTATATCACATAATTTCAACAGCCCTATTTGTACTGCGTCGAAAGGCGTCGAATGGCCGGCAAACAAAATCTACTAAAATGGTAGTTTTAGTCGAGGATTATATTTAGACTTAAACCAATGGTGTGTCAATGTTGTATCACACCAAATAATTTAGATTACTACCATAAAAATATACACGCTTGTCAGCATTTTCTACTAAAATGGTATCATTTATTATTTCAATAATTGGAGGTCTTAATTTTAAATTAAAATTCAAACCAACGGCGTTTAGTGATGTTATATCACACCAAATGGTTAGTTTGCTACCATGAAACATTGGCGGTTGCCAACGTAAGAGTTGTTCTACTAAAATGGTAGCTTTAATTATTTGCGATGTTAAATATCTTAGTACCATAAAAACGGTTCCCAGCGGAACCGTGTTTTTACTAAAATGGTAATTTGATGATTTAGACGGTCTTCTGGAGGTATTCGTCGAAGAGATAGAGGGAGATGGAGAGATCTTGTCCATCGTTCTGCGAGATAAACTTCTTGATATCCGAGGTGTGTCCCGCCAAGTTACGCACGGTCTTGGCGTGGTCTTCGATAAACTCCTCTTCCATATATTGGGCAATCTGGAAAAAAAAGAAAATATATATATTTAAATTTCATCACATCAGCCGAAGCGTCTGTAGCCAAACGGTAAGTCGCGCGAGTTTCGATCTAGAGGGCGTAGGTTTGAACCCCGGCCTTTACCACTGGGTTTTTCTATTCTTCTGGGTATATAATAGAAAGACTGCAGAAAAAGTTTATTACGTCACTTGAATTTCGAGTAGGTGGAATATGCTTCCTCAGCTGAAAGGCACAATTTCCAGGGTCTTTTGAGGGCAATTCTATTCTATTTCTAAGTGTTCTTGGTTAAGGTGTCCAGGGTTAGAAGAAGACCATCACGCGACTAGGCAGAGACTGCTAAAGGTGTCTGCAATCACCTCAGGGTCATGAAGGTGCTGGCTGTTCCTGGTGGCCTCCCCGTGCATGTGGAACGCGCACTCGGCGATCTCCTGCGTGTTCAACACCTTGGCGAGGGCTTCCAGATCGTTCAGCATCAAGGTGTAGTTCTTGGCGGTGTCTAGGGCCAGAAGTCCATAACACCTGGTGACAGGAACTCACCTCAGTGTCATGCAGGTGCTGCCTGTACCTGGTGGCTTCCCGGTCGATACGGAAGCACCAGAAGTTGTTGCTGTAGAGTACTAAGCTTTAAGCAAAATCAGTGAAAGACAGCGATTTCGCAGCGATGTTCCATCCAAGTCCTTGCAAGTACAGGTGGGCTAGGCTGTCTGAATCTCTCGCTCTGTGCAAGTTAAAAGAGGATAGATTTTCCTGTCAGGGCGTCTGTTGTGCCTCACTGAAAACCTGGTAGATCAACAGCAAAGATGTAATTCGTAGAGAGTAGCTCACCTCAGACTCATGCTGCTGGCTTCTTGGTGGAGGTGTCCAGGGTCAGGAGAAGACCATCACGCCACCTTTTTTTATACGACGGTGGCCAACAAGCGTACGGTCCGCCTGATGGTAGCTGGCCTATAGACGCATGCAAGCAAAGGACCGACCCTTGATATGTTTGAGGATTCGCCGTGTTGACATCTGAAGGAACAAGTTCTCTCGCTCTCAACACAACGCATCCTCGGGAGCTCTGGCGACCTTGCTCACCTCCAGGAACACAACGCTACTACAGAGCAAGTAGCAGCGTTATTATGGCTGTGGTCTTCTGCAAGGCGGAGGTACTTCCCCAGTTGGGCTGCTCCAAATTCAGCTGCTAAAGGTCTTTTAACTCACCTCAGGGTCATGCAGGTGCTGAGTGTTCCTGGTGGCCTCCCCGTGGATGTGGAACGCGCGCTCGGCGATCTCCTTCTGCGTGTCGAGGGCCTTAGCGAGGGCTTCCAGCTCGTTCAGCTCCACGGTGTAGTTCTTTATGGTGCCGTCCAGGGTCGAGCGGCGGGAGAAGTCCATAACGCCACCTGGAGGGGTCACGGGACTTGTGATGCAGATGGCAAAGCAACCAGATAAATGTGGGCGAGAAGAATCAGCCCGAGCTTGAGCACGGCTATCACGCGACGGCGCGCAAGCTCTCCCGATTTTTCTCACACTATCCGTCTTCTATCTTATTAGAACACATAGAAAAAGAGGTATAGTGCGAGAAAAATCGAGAGTATGTCGCGGCCGTCCCATGATACACGTGCTGAAGTCTCAAATAAGTCCAATTATGACATATTTTTGACGAGTAATTTATGAGGTTGATGTTAGCAAACATAGACTTCATAAAGGTGCAAAAATATAAAGATATCACTAAGCCAACTGTGTCAGTCTCATTCACTTGACGTGTTAACTTCCATTGGACTCCCGGTAGTTACTTTTCTGCAGTCGTCAACTACTCGTTCAGCGGGTTTTAAAGAACCCAAGCACGACAGGTATATTTTGTGCTGTTTAGTAGTACTAGGTCCACCTCTAGTCTCCATCACCAGATCAGTGCGGTGGTGCCATACTATGGCGTGGTTACACATGATAAATATTGGCTCAATAGGGAGGAGTAAATAAAATAATCAATTATGAAAAAAAACAATAATGACGTTTTTTCTCCAATAACCACAACTTAGAAAAGTTGAAAAACCCCCGACAGACCGACAGACAGACACGTTAAACTTATAACACCCACCCCTCTCTTTGCGTCGGGGGTTAAAAATGAAACTCACCTCGAGTAGTGATATGCTTGATGAGATCGATGGTCTTCTCCCAAGCATCATCAGACAGCTTCCTGAACAACTTGCTGAATCCCTTCCTGTTGGTCTGGTAGTTGTCGAAATAGGACGCCGATAGCAGGTAGTCGTACGAGCGAGCGAGATGCAGGTTCGTGTACGCCTGCATTTCCGACGCGAGGCTGCCGTGGTGGCCGTAACCGCCGTAGATCGCGTTACATTTGGCCAACACTAAAAGCAGATAGGAGATTTCGTTTTATCGTACTGGCAACACAGGATTTGGAAAGCAGACTACAGACGTACAGACCATGAACCTAGAATACTATGGACGGGCTGTACATGTTGCCACAGTGAGGGATGGAAAAGCTCTTATGCAGCTAAATTAAGAATCGGTCCTAAAATGGCGAATGACTTGCCATAAAGAACCTACTAAAGGACGGGTAATGGTTTGTTGGTTCACGAACACTTGGTTGGTAACTTCATACTAAATCAGTTGTGCCCAACAAAAAAAGTGGAACTATGACAAGGACAATGAATGATATTTCTCTTTCTTTCACACTTATCGAGATTTGTATACTACCAGCTCGCTCGCACGTGGTATTATTATTACCATAGCCTGACCAGATTATTCTACGTTCATGCTACAGACGATGCAAGTTGTCACACTAACTTGTTATACAGAATTTAACCCGTCAAGCGCGCTCATTGGTCAACTCGATTTGGTCTATGGCGCGCACTGATTGCCCTTGCGCGCTTGGGGCGACGTGCTAAAAGAAAGACTCACGTTTGACAGGTTAACTAAAATAGGGTGTGAAGCGATTCATAAAAAAAAACAGAGCATCAATTAAAAAAGTTAAACTCATGCATTTTTGGAATCGCAATACGCCACCCTCAATACGCCCTCGTATATTATAGGTAGATAGAATGAAAGACAATTGGAGTCTCATTCTAACTAAATCAAGTTGTTGTGACAAATAGCTAGGTATAAATGAATCACGCCAATACAGTTAACTAACCATCCATGCACTTTATATGCATTGTAATAAAGTTCAATATAAATATAGGATGGTCAGTTAACTGTGTTGGCGTTTGTACGAACCTACACGATGATCGAAATAGGGAATAGAGTGACAGTACAATTTGCCCCAATTTATCAGAAGCTGACTAATTGCTATCGTCTGGAGGCATGTTGCGCTGCTGATCCAACTGGCAAACGAGTTGCACTGAGAAATTGCATGCACATGTGGTCGGATTGTTACATATACGCTACACCCAATTATGACTTCGACATGTTGTACTGACAAATTGGGGTAAATCACCATAATCTGTATACGCCTTAACAGAGAATCTATTCTCTTCCCTACAAAAATGTGAGCAAAGATATGTTGAAGAGTTGAATCGGTGCGCCAAAAGAAATCAGTGAATTTTGATGTAAATAATGGGAATGCAACTGTGGGTGCAGATCTGTAATGTACGAGTATTTTGACAGTCCACTTACTCAGAGCTTAGGGAGCAAGAAGCAAAATAAATAATCAAAGAACAGTGTACAATCGGTACTTGAATATAAAATTTGAGAATTTTTAATTAATTTTGTATTCAACAGTAACGTCTGATACTGTGTCTTCAATTAAAAGAAAAACTTCAAAACTGTTGCTCCGGGCCGAATTCGAACCGGCAACCACAAGCGTACGTATGGCTACTAATCAACTGAGCTATCGGACCAATCCATCTCGGTCACCCAGTCGGTCATAAAAATATCTGTAATCCTCCAGGCGATATTCCCAGTTGTGCACTAAAGGAGCCCGGAGTCCGCTATGACACCTAACCCTTAGATTTGGCATAGGCACTAGTTTTACGAAAGCGCCTGCCATCTGACCTTCCAACCCGGGATCATATTTATTTCCATTTTTCCTTTAATTTGAAAATAATTTTAAATCCCGGGATTTTTTGAATATTAATACCGATATTACTTCAGATAATCCCGGTGTTGGAAGTAGTCTGATCCCCGGTGTAGTGACGTCATTATGTAGAAGCCCTGTTTTCTTTGTCTTCGACCTTTATATCAATAACGCAGAGATTTGTTTTATCAGATAAAGAGTGAAATATTTATCTCACATTTCAATGAAATGTCGAAATCAATGAGATGAAGGTCAGTCATGGTCGACCGTCGCCTCCCTTGATAATGGAACGTACCAGGGGTCTTTTTTAAATGGCTTTGGCGTCACACTATCAGACGTTATAGTAGGTTATATAGCGGCTATACAGAGTAGTTTGTAACAGAGCCAACATTATATTCAGTTGATTTTGTCATCATCATCATATCAGCCGAAAGACGTCCACTGCTGGACATAGGCCTCCCCCAAAGAGTGCCAAAGTGACCGGTCCTGCGCCACCCGCATCCAGCGGATTGGTTGATTTTGTAATAAAATTTAATGATACTCTCCTTTAGTTTGTTGGCTACTACTCTAGGACTTTATTTAATAATTATATTCTGCATTGTGATATTTCATTGAAGTGTGTACATAATAAAGCCTTTTTGTTTTTTTTTAATTGAAATATGTACCTACTGTTCGCTGTTGGAAACAATAGAAGTGTTAAATTTACGTTTTTTATTAGCTCATTTCACGCCGTTTAACGGTTTCTACCATTTCGTTATGATATGTGATGTCCAGAAAAACAACATCTATGAAAAGGCCTTATCATTGGCGCTTATGCCTTTATTAACGACGAACTAATACAAATACGATGATTCACGGCGCGATAATGACATTAGCGCTAACGGCAATAATAACCTTTACATGGCCGTTGGGGCGGAAAGGTTCTCAAGTAGCGACCACGTACCGGAAGGCGCAGCGTGGGTAGACCCCCCACAAAGTGGACCGATGACCTGGTAAAGGTCGCGGGAACCCGCTGGATGCGGGTGGCGCATGACCGGTCATTGTCCCACTCTTTGGGGGAGGTCTATAGCAGTCTTGTCGCCGATATGATTATTATTATTATTCTAGTAGTGGCTTCCGGACTGAGCCCTTATATCACTGCGACCATCGCTGATCGATCGCGATCGCCACTAACTACCATTCTTCGTCAAGTCCTGCGAACTCGAAGAATTCCAGGGTACTGTTGATCTCAAGAAATTTAATCTCCTCCGGGCACATAGTGTGTTTGCCCAGAAAGGAGTTGCGGCTGCGCATAAGGCAGGGACAATCGGTTAGGATGTGTGTAGGCGTCTCCTCCGCTTCAAGGCCTCTGCACTGCCTTGTGTCACATAGTCCTAACCTTTGCATAATGATGATGATATGATGATGATGACTCTCAGTATATTTCCATGTTCATCTAGTTAGAAAATTCCTGCTCATCAGAGCACTTACCCATGGAGTTGGAGGCCTGAGAACAGTCCATGGAGACATCCTGGAAGCAGGCATCAGCCGCCAGGGTCCCGGCCACTGCCAGCAGGCAAGTCAGGGCAACGATGAGGAGCTTCATGGTTCTGCGGCAAATAACATAAGAGTTAATCTAAATGGTACTTAGTTGACACAGTCATATTATACCTAGTACCAAGGGGCGGACACTCCGCGATTTACGTTCATCGCTACAAGTACATGTCGGTGCCCCAACGTTGGGGAACCGGGGAATCTACTTGTAGCCATGCACGTCGCGTCAGCGACGTCAGAGGGCCATAAATCTTAATGTTTGGCTGAAAAAAAAGCGCCTTTTGTAAAGATCAAATGAGTGTCCCTTCTGTACTTGTACTATTATCTATTCTCTGCTAGTACTCAACTGACAAGTCTGTTAATCTTTTTAATTATCTTAACTACCTTACAAAATTTCACGAAAATATTGAGAAATTCGACCTAATTTTGGCACAAGCTGAAGTTGCAGGTTAATAATAATAATATTCTTTATGGCACCAAAATAAAAAAGCGGCCAAGTGCGTGTTGGACCACGCACAACAAGGGTTCCGTGCCATTAAAAAGGTCGTATCGTTACTGAAATTTTAGGGCACTTACGTCCTTTTCCTTAAGGAAGGCAGTTTTTTAGAAATATCCCGAAAACCTGTGAACCAATCTTGTTCAAAAAAATTTTCGCTGTTAGAATTTAATAAGCCCTATGTGCACGATTTTTTCCATATTTTTAAAATACACGGTTCAAAAATTAGAGGGGGGGGGACAACACAATTTAAGTGACTTCCGGGCGATTATCTCCGACTCTATTCACTTAATTCAATTTGCTGAGAAACTTTATATTTATTTTGAAAGGTCTATCGATTGATGTGCCACACGTGGGCTTGCAATGAAAAAAATTTTTTTGACTTTCAGTTTTATGTGTAGAGAGTGCACCCCAACGATTTTTTTTTGTAGCTTAATTATAAAACTGTAGCGGCTAACAAAATACACCTATCCTCAAAATTTTAATCAAATACATATTATGTTCTTCGAGCAAAATGCCTGTGACATACGGACGGACAGACGGACAGACAGACAGACATGAAGAATCTATAAGGGTTCCATTTTTTGCCATTTGGATATGGAATGATTACAAAACAATAGCAATATTCATGTGGGCCAAAGTAACCCTCTGTTGGGTCAAAGTAACCTGAGTTTATACTTCAAAGGAAAAAAAACCAAAATTTATGTATAATTGACAACCTCTGTAGTTGGTGACCCTGCAAAGCTCGACTACCCCAGTTTGAATCCCGTTAAAGGTATTTGTGTTATGAGCATGAATATTTGTTCCTGAGTTAAGGATGTTTTCTAGATAATTAATTATGTATTCTTTTATCCATATTGTGGTCTAGGCCATAGTACAAGCTTTGCTTAGATTAAAATTAGGTCAATTTGTGTAAGATTGTCCCCAAATGTTTAAATATCCATTTTATTTATTTAATGATTAATGACACATTTTCATTGTCATGGGCTGTATTTGTTTCTGAGTCTTGAATATATCTAAGTATGTTGATTATCACTGACCTAGATGTACTAAACAAAGTTTGTAACCATAGTGTAAGATTCAATTTGTGTTAGATTGTCTCAAATATTGTAATTATTGAGAAAAATCAATATCGCGTACACAATCATAAGAAATTTCCTCTACATACATAGCTATTAGAAAACTAGATAACAAAATGAATACCTACTTGATACTTTGTATTTAAAACTGATAAGTATATTGTCAATCATTATTTTAAAGATAATAAACATTTCTCATAAAACCTCATTAAGGATCTTTGATACCCTAAGTATCTACCAGACTCACAACTCTATTGTATGAAACACTGCCCGCGCCCACGTATGGCATATATCGCGGGCAAACCTATATAGCCTATGTCTGTCCATGAAATATTTTTTACGTCACACCTGGCCATTATGCGAGTTTTACTGCATGCTGCGCGTACGAGAAAACTCGCATTGTCGCCAGGTGAAGACGTAAAATTTTGTACTCAACACGGGCGGTAATTCGTAAAGCCCCAGAGCGCATATTTATGGCCCTCACCTTCAGTTCAGGCCACAAACACCTTTGATCTGGGGCATTGACGAATTCACCGCCCTAGATACGTAATGTACTATTAAATAGAAAATGTGGTCCGGACAGATGTAGACTTCGAGAATATCAAGTAACTTAAGTACCTACATAAAAAAAACATGCCTAATTCAACTGTAAGCATAATATGCAATAGCTGTCACTTCATTCAATTTCAGTACTTTTTACTAAATAAAATATTGTAATAATATTGATTCAATGTCAACCAAAATTCGGGAGGGTTTAAAAGAAAAAGAAAGCAGTTCTTTTTGGGTGCAAAATGTAATGTAGTTAGGTACATAAGCCGCAAAATACATTCTAATAGATATTTAAATTTAACACCACAAAACAAAAAACAATCAACGTAAGTAATAATAAATTTACGAACAAACAAGAGCACGAGGAAAACAAAGATAATGCCAAGCCAATGTCATTGTAAATCTAAATAATTAAATTCACTCACCAAATAAGAGTGTCGCGATTTAGACGAGCGAGCAAAACAGATCCGTTGAAAGTGCAGCCTTTACACACACTGGCGCAGAAGGCGACTTCCAACAACAATGGGGTATGGAAACTGATAAATGTCCGCAAATGGGACAAAAATATAACGAGATATCAGCGCAGTAAACAGCAGTCGATGAGTCGATGGAACTTCTGACACAACTATTTCATGAAGTTAGTGCGTAGGTCCACGTGTGGCTAGGGTATAGAAACACAATCTCCCCAGCACTATTAAAAAGTTTGAAATTGGAGGTTTCTGAAAAATTACTACACCACATCTTAATAGTAAACTTAAATAGCTCTCTGATGTGAAGCTTGAAGATTCTTTTGAGCAATATTTCGGTAATTTATAGATTATTTAGTGTACCTGTGCTGCGGGTAAGTTTTTAGAGCTAGTATCATTATTACCCCGCCTCCCGCTTCATGCTTTCCGCACATCTGACGTATCAGCTGTCAGCACACTTGAAACTTGAGGTTTTGTGTTTCGAGGTTTTTCCTCATATTACATCATTTCTTCCTATTTTCATGAAATATACACTAATTAGAGCCTAAAAATCATAGCTTAGCATGTTTTAGGCTCATCTGATAGCATTCATAGCATATTTAGTAGCTATATCGTCGGTTTTAAGCTTATAAACAATTCAACTAAGCCACTTGGAACACAAAACCTCGCGTGGTTTTGTGTTCCAAGTCCGACTCACATCCTTTGTCTCTGTCGCGCACACCGCACAGTCATTCAGTGGAAACCTCCTGTCAAGGGAGATGGTTTTGTTATCGCTGCGCACTTCATTATTTTTGTATAATCACAGCCATTGAAGCGAATTCTTGTCTTTTCCATTCGGTGTCGTTTTGATAAGTCGCCTTCTGCGCCAGTGAGTGTAAAGGCTAGACTATCGAGAGGACCACGCCACTACGCTCTTGATTAATTTCAATAATTTCGTCAAAGTATCTGTGATTTATAGTAGAATAAACATGAAGGCTGTATTCCTTGCCGTCGTTTCGTTCCTGGCTGTTTTCGCCCCAGCGTTGGCCACCCAATGTGAGTACATTACTTATGGTTTTATTTTTAATTTCTTTGTTTTTTATTTGTGTCATCGGGTAGACAGATCATTCGCAAAATGAAGGTGCGTCTTTGTGTTTTTGTTTTATCTTGACATTGAACACTAATTGCATTGCACTGGGCCAGCGTGGGGACTACTGCCCATTCCCTCTCATACATGGGACGTATATAGGCTGATGATGTGTGTGATGTGTGAACACTAATTCATTAAAACATCAAGTTCCGTCTCAGTTAGTATCCATATAGCCGAAATACTTGTTATTTTTACCATATTTTAATACCTATTTCGAACTGCAGATTTCCATTAATCTTTTGCATAGAATCTGTGTTGGCCTGTTGGGTCAAATCTGATTTAATGATGTTTTAAAGTTCATAATACTGTTTCCATTACAAATGGATAAGAGAATGCTTGAGATTTGTTTTCAAATGTTGATCAATTGCTAACAATGCAACCTTTGGACCTAAGATCAGGATCACCATTTTAAAGCAGTAAAGTGCTTAATGTCTTTATTTAAGTTAAAATGGTGACTAATTTATCTTATCTGTCACTTTGTTAGTGTCTGTATGAAGGAGACAAACTGTATAAACATGCTCTATGATTAAGAAGGTAAACCCAGCTAAAAATCTTTATAATTGAGGTGTAGATCGATTTGATTTAGTCTCCTGGTGAGATTGTCGCAACATCATAAAAAAAATTTTTTATTGGTCTAACTTCTTTCAACTCTTTCTTGTTAGACAACCAGTTAGCCTAGTGGGTAGTGACACCCTAGGCAGTGGCCTAGGGTTCGAATCCTGGCTAGGGCAAATATTTGTGTGATGGGGCAAATATTTGTGTGATGAGCATGCATATTGGTTTGAATCTTGGGTGTTCTATATCTATTAAATATATTGTTGTGTAGTCTAGTACCCATAACACAAGCCTTGTTGAACATACTATGGGACTAGGTTGATTTGTCTAAGATTGTCCCCTAATATTTACCTATTTAATTACTAGCTTCCTTCGCGACTGTCTGCATAAAAACATCCAAACTTTCACATTTATAATATTAGTGGGTTTTTTCTAAGCTGTTTTAAAAGGATTACATGATAGTAGTTTGTAATCGTGTAAATAAAGATTATTATCTTGTACAAGTAAATCACAATTAGGCAATTACCTAAATAAGATTAGGTGGAGGGTAAACATACTGATATGTAGGTAATCATTATTGCTTGGTACTCTGTATTGGTCAATTTAGCTGCATAAAAGGAGCCTTTCCTCCCCTTATTACGTTTAACACGTATAACTTGTCCATGTCCAGAGTATTATAGCTCCATGTCCAGGACCGGAAGCATTGGAAGCAGGGCCACTTTTTTTAAATTTAATCATATGGCATTCATTATCAACAGGGATAGGGGGAACAGTTGTCCCCCCGTTTGTCAAGTGAGTGGGCAACTCGACTGTTAGGAGTTCTTAAGCCGCCTACTGTCATAGACAGCAGCCGGGATCAACTGCTTAGTGTGCCTTCCAAAGCACGGAAGCGCTCATTTATATTCTCTCAAACATCAGGCGGTCACCCATCCAAAGACTGACCGCTGCCATCTTTGGTTAACCTGCGTCATCGCTTCCGACTCGCAGGCGCCGCTAGGCTATGAGCGTCGGAACACTAGTCAGTACCCACTAGGCCAACCCGTTGTCAGCAATGTCAATCAACAGTTGTTTGACAGGCATTAGTTGAAGCAATGACGCGTAGTTTCAGTGTCGGAGAGGCAACCGGATGGCACGCGGTATTTGAGCTCCCGAAGCGTTGTGGAACCGCCCTGTGCAACTAGAACTGAGCAATTTGGACTGGGGCGGAAGTAGGAGGAGGGGTGAAAAATAAAACTTCTACTACCGACATCAAGACTAAAAATGCACTCGAATAGCACCTATGTTGTGGCCGTAAAAATATACAATAATCTACCAAATTCAATAAAAAACGAAGAATCTGACAAATCTTTTTATGTATCGACAAAGCGTCTATTAGTCACAAAAAGCTATTATAAAATAGACGAATATCTAAATGACAAATTAGAGTAAAATTTCTAGCCCGACTAAACAATTATATTACATACCTGCCTAAATTTTATAATGATGGTAATACTTCATACATACCTACTCAATTAAAGAAAAAGATTTTCATGTATAATTTAACCTTACTCCATGTTTCTCTAACCATTGTTTGTCTCATTTGTTTTAATTAGTGTATAAGATTAGTTGTGATGCCCTTACAGGGCCCATGTTTGAGACCTCTACTCTAAAATGTAATATCTATGTACAACATGAATGCAATAAACTTACTGATTACTGATAAAATTTCTGCATACTTACTAAGTTTCAATCACCAGACTCGTTATATAAAAAAAATGTTTTCTATTTCCGCTCCAGGCCAAGTTGGCTCAGTTCGGGTTGCACAGGGCGGTTCCACAACACTTCGGGAGCTCAAATACCGCGAGCCATCCGGTTGCCTGTCGGACATTCAAACTACCTTCACTGCTTTAACTAGAATACGGTTGAGAGTGGCCCAAATCTTACTGTGCTTTTAGCCCAATAATCAATAGTTGTTGACAAGCACCTACAATGCAAACTTACATTTAGCATATTAGTTATCACAATTATGTATTGTTCTACACAGTACACAAGTGGGACCTATTTTTGGTTCTGATAAGGCAGTTAGCCGTCAATTCCACATGAGTACTCGACATGTGATACACAATCACACAAATGTTATTGATGAGCCCGGCCAAGTGTGGAAGTGACGAAGTTGGCAGATATAACATCTGGTTTGTGCATGTGCGGTTGTGTTTTTCCCCGCGACTTCGGCGGTATTGTCACAAAAGAGAGATATCTACCTCCTTCTTCTCAAATTACGGTTTCCCGGCAGCACATGAAATGTAATTTTCAGTGCTGCAGGGCTACAGGCCGAAACGCACTGACAGCGGAGGCGGAGCGGCGCGGCGCGGCGCGGAGGCAGTACCGGTTGTAATGTTCGAGCTAATATGAAACGATCCGCACAGAGCGGCGCGGCGCGGCGCGGTTTTCTGTGCGGATCCTTCACCCTTCCGTATTAGCTCGAGCCTCCGCACCGCGCCGCGCCGCCCCGCCACCGCTCTCTGTGCGTTTGCAGCTTTCCTGCAATTCTGCGTTTATATTCCTAGCTCGTCCACATTCCAAGTTCGTCCGCCTTCGACTACCAATTCACCCTCTACCTATCTCGGTTGCATTTCCAATTCGTCAACATTCAGTGTAAATGCAGTACACACTTGCGTCCAATCGTCCCTTAGAAATAAGAATAGTGATAGTTGTAAACGCTGACGATATGGGACTGCGGACGAGATGGGACTGCGGACGAGTTGTGGGAATGCTGACCAATTGGGAATGTTTACGAAATAGGACACTGGACGGAGACTAAAGGCCCTCTACGAAACCCACGGGAAATAAGGGATGGTGATAGTCTAACCCGGCACCAGGTATTTCCCGATAGTTTAAAACAAAGTAGCGAAAAAACTATATAGAAATTGACTTGACGACACTCCAAGTAGCGTCACCCATTTTCTCATTAGCGGAACAATGCATAATCAAAACCTTTACTTACAAAGAAGCATATTATTGACAGGTTCACTTACATCGATCTTGACGATTCTGAGAACTGTTTTGTTTGACTGATAAGTACCTACTTATAGGTATCTTTTCTACCTCTGCATATCCATACTAATATTATAAACTAGCTTCTGCCCGGGACTCCGTCCGCGTGGAACTCGTTTATACCGTAACTCAACTTTCACCCCCCATTTCACCTCCTTAACGGATGATTTCCGGGATAAAAACAATCCTATGTCCTTCCCCGGGATTCAAACTATCTTCATACCATGTTTCAGCTCAATCGGTTCAGCGGTTTAGGCGTGCAAAGGTAACAAACAGACATACTTACTTTTTACATTAGTATGGAAATGGAACACGTCGTCGCCCCAGTCGGCCAACGCCCCATACAAATGAAAAATAAATTCTCTTAGTTTTTTCTTATCAGAACACCTTGTATTAGGTACATACATACACACATGCATACATTCACGCCTTTATTCCCAAAAGGGGTAGGCAGAGCACATGAAACGTATGTTCCAGCGCCACTTTTAGCATAAATGTGGGTATAAACGATCGACTAAATGTGATATTGCAGTGATAGGTTGCTAGCCCATCGCCTTTTACGACACCCACGGGAAGAAAGGGGGTGGTGAAATTCTAACCCGACACCACACGGGTAAGGTAGATGCTTGTACATATACCTATTTTCTCTCCTAATCGGTAAATACCTATTGTTTTCCTATATGGAAATGTATCTTCAATAACACTGCAGATTGCAACATGACAGGCTAGTAGTACTAAGCGCTAGACACCTGTAAGGATTATCAATATTATCATTGTCTCAAGAGTAATCTTGACTGGAGTGATGTATTGATATTGACCGCACGTACAGATATCGAATACGTGAGTTGTTGAGAATAAATCAAGTTTAGATACAGGTTTATCGACCTATCCACGTGTTTAACTACCATGCTTCAGGTAAATTACAGGTGGTTGCTTAAATCCCAATTTAACCACGAAGAAAAAAGTTTATAAGCTACGGTAGCCTAGTGGTTCAGACATGCGGCTGTCAAGCTCGTACCAATGAGTTTTTCGGAACTTATGTACGGAATATTTACCGTTAGCTTTTCGGTGAAGGAAAACATCGTGAGGAAACCGGTCTAATCCCAATAAGGTCTAGTTTTCCCTCTGGGTTGGAAGGTCAGATGGTAGTCGCTTTCGTAAAAGTGGTGCCTATGCCAAATCTTGGGATTAGGTGTCAAAGGGGACCCCGGGCTCCTTTAGGGGCACTACCGGGAATAACGCTAGGAATCATCCTAGACGAGTGTAGTGCTTAAATTGGGATAGTCATCAGACTATCCCAATTTAAGCACTACACACAGTGCAAGTTGCCACACCTACTTGCCATGTTAGAATAGTATGTATTGCCGTCTCATTCCAACTTATATCCTTTTAACTTTGCAAGCTACTGACCATGTAATTAAAACTTCTTGCTTGGGTTTTTGGTGTTGTGTCCCTGGTGAGTTCGCCAGAGCTCCAATTGTTTTGTGGGTTTACGGGACCTGATTTTTCTGTCAACAAAGAACTGTCAAATCAGCAGTGCGCTTGTGATTCTTTTGGTGTAGCACGTCCATAGGCACGGTATCTGCTTAAGGGGGTGCATTGGAAATTATCGCGTGCTTTGAAACGCCGTTCTGACTAGATTAAGAAACAATAAGGTCTGATTTTCAGATATATGATTGTTTATCTGATTTATTCGATACATGATTGCCTAAAGTTTTCTCGATAGAAAAAAAAAACCAAAGTTGGGTCTTTATTTTCCTTGTTTCAATCAGCCTACTCAAACAATATATTATTCAAGACACAATTAAGTTAATACTAGCATGAATAAAACTTCACTAAGTTAGGTATTTATAGAATTTTTTCCAAAAAGCCATTCCCGTCCCGAAGAGTGTTGCATCACTTTTTCTCGTGCGCGGAAGGCATAAGCGCGTTTCTGTCAAGGGGGTGTGGTCGACTCGAATCCAGGCATCCCCTTAACACCTGGCAAGCTGTGTGGCTGTACATAGAATAATGCTCCAAAGTTCTTCGTTTCTCCGAAGAGTTCCTTTGTTTCCATTCCGCAGGACAAAGTTCTGGCTACGCCCTATTTGTTATCGTTCACGCCCTCTACCGTCATGGCAACATGTCCACAATGTTGTCTAGTTGACACATCTGACTTATCTCGCGTATCTGTAAGTGCGTCTGTCTGTACGTGATCAGATGACAGTCGCAAGATAAGGGTTAACCTTAAGTGGCGGAAGGGTTATCCGCTACAATGTAAAGTCAGCAACCATGTCTAATAGGGGTGTACCTAGATGTGTTTATGTACAGACGGCGACCGGCGGCAAGTCCATTCAAATATGAAATGTAACGTCTGTATTAAAGCATCAAATTCCTTTGGCAACCTGTGAAATGCGCTCAGGTGCGCTCCGGCCCGGCCCGTTCTGTGAGAATCATTCATTACTTACTCGCTTGAGAGCACGCATCGACGCCGTCGAACGCTTCGCATGTTCAATACATACTATTATAATATAAATGCGAAAGTGTTTGCCTGTCTGTTACCCCTTCACGATTAAACCGCTGAACAGATTTAGATGAAATTTGAATTTGATATAAAGATAGTTTGAGTCCCGGGGACAAAGGATAGTTTTTATCCCCGAAATAATCCCCTAAAGCAGTGAAATGAGGGAAGAAAGTTTGTATGGAGCTGCGGTATAAACAAGTTTCACGCGGACGGAGTCGCGGGCAGAAGCTTGTTTATAATATTTGTATGGAGATGTGCGCTGATGGGATGTGCGGGAGTGAAATAGGGGATGACAGTTTCTATGGAGCTACGATATAAACGAGTATATACCACGCGGACGGAGTCGCGGGCAGGAGCTAATATTACATAATCCTTGTCTCTTCCCATTTTTACGACTAGTTAGGCTCCCGTTATGAATAGGTAATTAGCGCAGATATTATGGTAGCCGTGCATCATGCATTAAATATCTTATTGAGGAAAACCAAGAGCTTGTGGACTTTACCTCGTAGTTGTGCAATAATTAATAGTAGATTATACACCAAGGGGATAAAGCACTGTTTTATGTCACGGGAGCGAATTGAATCCCGAACGTAACGAAGGACTCATAATTTAACTCCTGAGCGTAGCGAGGGAGTTATAAGTTAATTCCTGAGCGAAGCGAGGGAATTAAGACTGAGTCCTGAGTGCAGTGAAAAACAAAACTAAAACTAAAACAGTCTTATCCCCGAGGTGTATACTCTACTTTTCACACCTTATGCGAGACAAAAAAACAGGCTCAGTAGATAAATAATGTTTATTTAGCAAATTAAAAGTACATAGTAACATTAGACACGTTAGTCCAATTATGGAAAGATAAGGTAATGTTTTTATTTGGTACGTTTATTGAGGTTGAGTTGTCTAATTTGATAAACTCAGGAGTCAAAACACTTTCATCACTCGACATTTTCAATATTATTTTTGAAATTAAATCTTCTATAGGCACCTACAAGAACTCGATTTGTTCGTCACGCGTGAACAAATGAAGGCGCGCGACGTTCTAAATTCGAAAGCACAAGCCGTGGTCCTAGATTCGAAATTCGAATTTCGAACACCGCGCTCCTCCGCGGACCGGGGTTCACACGGAGGCAAACTTCATTTATTTTGTCAAATCAAGTAGGCCATGGCCTAGGACAAATTGTGTAACTTAGCAAAATTAAACTTTATGCATATAGTAATAAGAATTATGAAAAGTGAAATCATATTATTAACCAGCGGGTTATAATGAAATTCAGTACAACATTATAACCCGGCTAATACCAAGGGATTTAATGTCTTGCTTTCGGTAGGGTTTACATGACCTATAATTCGGCATTGTCGAGCATGTGGTGTGAAAACATTATTATATGCAATGACGTTATATTAAAAAGAGGTAGACAGGTTAAAAACGCTCCAACAATGGCATACAACAGGGCATATTCATTATTTTATGGCCCTTAACCCTTTGAACGCCGAGAGCCACTAAAGTGGTCGAGTGCCGTCGTGCCCACCACGCCAACAACCTTTAAAGTGGTTATGGCGGACACTGTCAAACAATTTTCTTACTGTCAGATAACATTCTGACACGAAAGTAAAAGCGGGCAAAGGGTTAAACGGATCGTTACGTATAGTAACAAAACCGATAGTCAATGTCCATTGCATACATTTAGTAAAAAAATCGACAGGTTAGATGTGACTTAAACATACTAATCCGCCGGTGTCTTGCCACCATCAATGTGCCTGCTCTTCTTGAGCCGCCTGGCATTGTCAGAGATGATGGCAAAAGACCTGATGGAGTGTCTCTGGTTCCGTGGAGTTTGGGACGGATGCTTGTGTGGGACGCTACCTGTGTAGACACACTGGCACTAGGGATTGCAATCCGGTCCGGCGGATCCGGTAATCCGGCCGGATCCGGTACTTTTTGGCGGCCACCGGATCCGGTAAAATTTTACCGGATCCGGACCAAATCCGGTGGACCCGAAAAAAAATTAATATACGATACTGCAGACGAACATACGCAGAGAAAAATAAACATTCATTCGGATATTTGTACACATTTTTTTTTTTATTAAACATAACATTGTACAATGATAAATAAAACTCGCGTATTGCTTTTGCGAGCGTTCAGCTTCCAGCCTTCCACTTAAGTTTGCCCATTGGTGCCGTTGGCATATAAATATTTAATAGTTAATAAGTAATCCTAATTAACCTTTGTTTTGATTAATGATCTCAGAAATTTATTCTTTGAAAAAATCTTTCTTTTAAAACGTTTAATAATATTGTTTTTGATTAACGTTTTTATAACGTATACTAAAGTGCAATTAATGTGATATTATGATATGATTGATGTGTGTTTGTTGTTTATTATTAATGTTCTTCATTCGGGTTGTATTTTACGGGTTTATTTTTATTATTGTTGATTTTGTCTCTTAGTTTTAATAAAGTTGATTGCATATTAAATATTGTATAGTACAGAAGACGAAGTGATCTCAAAGTTCCAAGCACGATAATGATCTCCAATTACCAAATTACTTATACTTAATACTTTGATTTAGCATTTAAGACGATTAAAAGTTCCTTGTTCCTTTCCATTAAAACATTTTACTTATTTTTTTCAAAAAAAAAAGTCATTTTTTTTATCATAACATAAGACAGAGTTACCCTATGTTCAAATTGTTCATGCGTAACTATAAATAGGTTAAGGCTGAATGTTATTGAAGCAGATGCTCAATTTGACTTATTACTGTGAGTAGTGACTGTAGTGAGACTGATGTTGCCTTAATAAAGTAAGATTTTTAGCACTAAAACATTGTTTTATTACATTATTTGCGATAGTTTGTCTACTCTTAAACCAGTAAACAAGACAAAACGTATAATATTGCACAAACACGATGAAAAACTCCAATCCGGCCGGATCCGGCCGGATTGAGAATCGGACCGGATTGCAATCCCTAACTGGCACCGTCCCACCTCCAACGAACTATTACTAAAACGGGTGCAGCGGCAGAAAATGCCGAAAATCTGAAACGCATTAAATATAGAGGCCTCGGCAGAGAGTACAACTTTGTACCTTTTGGCGTCGAGACCCTCGGTCCATGGGGTCCCAGTGCGCAAAAGCTATTTGCGGAAATCGCGAAACGTCTGGTTGACGAAACTGGTGACCGAAGAGCTGGCGGCTTTCTCGCGCGACGCATCAGCCAGCATTGCAATTCAGCGAGGAAATGCCGCCAGCATCCTCGGTACGATGCCTCGAGGGCCTTTTTTAGATTTAACTTAGCTTTAATTTAATTTAGTTAATGTTATAGTTATTATCTTGTATACCTACTTTAGAAAATAAGATAATATCTGTTCGAATTATACACAATAACATAACTTTAGTCAACCTTAATCTGCCATTACCTTTTAAACTCCCCAAAAATGAGTTATTTGCACTATCTTGCCTCAGTGTCGCGTCGTCAATGGAAACGTATGTCAGCTGTCAGATTTGGTGGCCAAGTTTAAAAACGAAATTTCGTATAAACAACGTATCTACTTCTTTTTTAGGGTTCCGTACCCAAAGGGTAAAATGGGACCCTATTACTAAGACTCCGCTGTCCGTCCGTCTGTTTGTCTGTCCGCCTGTCACCAGGCTGTATCTCATGATCCGTGATAGTTAGACAGTTGAAATTTTCACATCAGATGTATTTCTGTTGCCGCTATAACAACAAATACTAAAAAAACAGAATAAAATAAATATTTAAGGAGGCTCCCATACAACAAACGTGTTTTTTTTGCCGTTTGTATAGACAGTGGTAAGGAACCCTTCGATTGTGAACTGAATACCTTGTTACTTTGTATACGAGGCTAGGCTTGACATTACGGGGAAAAACATGGTTTTTCGAATGCTGCAAACTTGGATATACGGTACTGCGGCGCTACCACAAAAAATTAAACTCGAAATTCGTATACATGTATCATGCATCCCTGTCACTCAAATAATGCAAGTGGAGATACCCAAACTTCGATTTTCGAAATTAGTAGTTATAGCTCAGGTAGGTAAAAAGGGCTACAGTAGCCTAGTGGTTCAGGCAATGCGGCTGTCAAGCGGCGGTCGTGGGTTCGAATCCCGGCTCGTACCAATGAGTTTTTCGGAACTTATGTACGGAATATTTACCGTTAGCTTTTCGGTGAAGGAAAACATCGTGAGGAAACCGGTCTAATCCCAATAAGGTCTAGTTTTCCCTCTGGGTTGGAAGGTCAGATGGCAGTCGTTTTCGTAAAACTAGTGCCTATGCCAAATCTTGGGATTAGGTGTCAAAGCGGACCCCGGGCTCCTTTCGGGGCATTTCCGGGAATAGCGCTAGGAGGATGATGAGCTCAGGTAGGTAAATAAAATACAGTGTTTAAAATAAAGCGAAATTCGTCTCTCCTGGGGTCATTAGTTATTCAAAATATTCGTATATAAATAATTGTTTATTGCAACCATGGTACAGCAGGTATAGATGTCACATATAATATACCCACAATGTCTCACATGGAGCATGTCTATAGCTAACTTAGAACATATTGTTAACATATTTGTCAAGTTTTATATTTTATGAAGTTAAGAGCTTACGTGCGTTTAACTAAGTTAATGTAAATTATGGACTTGCACATACAGTATAGCTAATTAAGGATATATTAGTACTTACAAAAGAAGTATAGATACGTAATAGCACAGTAGGTAACACAACATTGTAACGTCCTCGTGTTTCGAATTATCTCCGAAAAGAAAGCCCCGATCAATAGATATAAATGTCTCTAGTAATATAACATTGTATATTGTTTTAGCACAATACAACATTTGTTTTGATTCAAGTCATCCGTCGTAGTTGTTGACGTACTTACCTACTTTGTACAACATGTGCTGTGCCACATATGTGCCTACAGTGTGAAATATCAAAATCGTTAATTCATTGACTCATCGCTTTTCGTATCCGAGCCAATGTCATCACCGTGAGAGAAATGGACCGGACACGATTTTACAATTGTGTGAGCAAATTTCGCAGTGTTTTAGCATTTTACAAAAGTTACGAATATATAGACCTGTTATGTTCTCGTTCTGTTCAGGACTTCGTAACATCTAATATTTGTCCCAAGCAGAAAAGGTTGACGACGACTGCTTCTTTGTTTACCGTATTTCGAATCGTAAAAAAACGCACTATAGATAGGTGGGTATTCGTCTAGATTTGAGAAGTTCCTGAATCCAGAAGTACTCGCTACGATACCTCCACGCGTTCCCGTGATTAAGGGTCTTGACAGAACGACATACAGACGGACAATAAAGTGGTCCTATAAGGGTTCCCTTTTTTTTTCCTTTTGAGGTACGGAACCCTAACTGAAAAGGAACAGAAACCATTAAAAAACAGGCTAACTTACGCCATCTTTGGAAGTTGATTGATTAATAAGTACTTACTAGGATTCCCATTGCGATGCAACTTTCAGATCTTTACGAATCGAAACTCATAGATGAAGCCACGTAACCTCAGATCTGCTTGGAATAGACAATAATAATATCCGCCTTTTGCCAATCGAGCGCGTCGTCGGCCATCTTTGATTGAATACATTGACCTCTCGCCTTTTTGCCTTGTGTATAAGAACACTGGAGCTACGTAGTTTCAGACAAAACAATGAAGATAATATCATTAATAAGAATAACTAAAAATAATAAGATTCCTATATTTGGAGTTCCGGGTTGCCAGGACGCACGACTCTAATGAAAAGTACTTATTTTGGTTCTCATTTTAAAACAGCATCCTGAAACATCATAGAACTTTTTATACACAACGGGATCTGCCATATCTAAGTCGCAAACTAGTTTCTATTGTTGGAAGAAATGAGCGAGTAGAAAGGTTTTTCATACATAGTCTCTAATTTATTTAAAAAAATATTATTTGTTTTTGCTGCGTCGAATTGTAAGTAGGCGGTGTTTAGAGGTCACCGTGTATACTTCCTTTTAGCTTCGATAGGAAGTTCGTTTATTGCAAAAACTTAAGTCTCTAAATGTCTTCCTTGACTTTCATAAGGCCTGCCACACACTGGCGCGGCCTGGCTGCGGCGGACTATAGTTATTTGTCATTAGCAGTCAAAAGTGTGTTCCAGGCCTTATTCTCAAATTAAACCATTTTTTATTCGCTTGGCTTAATTACGGCCAGCAACGTGCTTAAGTGTCATTGTGCTGCCCACATCTAATGTTTCTCTTTATCATCATCATATCAGCCGAAAGACGTCCATAGTCCTTACTGGATATTCGCCTCCCCCAAAGAGCGCCAAAGTAATCGGTGCAAGGTTTTTCTTAGCTTGTGGAAATAAATATTTTTAAAGTATGTCTGTATGTTGAAATGTAGCCAGACTATGTGCACCCTTTCCTAGGGCAGCGATCTTGGAGACGGTAGGTATATATTAGTCAAGAAGTTATAGTATGTAGTTTTTTTTAATATTTATTTTTTAGACCATATTTTGCTGAGATCTTAGCTTAGGCGGATTATTGTTTTCCTGTTTTTTTTTATATTTTTCCAGTTAAAACACTGAACCGATTTTAATAAAATTGGGCTTGTGGATAGTTCAAATCGAATCTAGCAGGTCATAGCATAATTTTAGTCCCAAAAATCATCCTCAGCTAAGTGTAAAATGTACTATTAGAATGACAATTACTCATACACATACTCTGTAAACAAAACAATGAAAACAGTCTACCGTCGTGTAGGTATTGAACTATTGATGTACATTACAGCAAAATTGTACTCAAAATAATTTTCTTTTATGGCAGTACTCCAAAGTTCCAAACAATTTCGTGCGTCATCCCGTTGTACCGTGCGCAGTAGGGTGTCTAGCGGATAATCAATTAAACACGAGAGGTTTGGTTCACGTACGTTTAATGACTGTCTGGTACTGTACCGCAAGAGTGGTCGCTTCACTATATCTTATAATACTTATCTATACTTAACTAGTCACATACTACACCTCGGGGGTGCAAAGAAAAAAAAAGAAAAAAAATCATATTTTTTTTTTTTGTTTTTTTTATCCTTTTTTTTTGTTTTTTTTTTCTCTTAACAATTTAAGTTCCTTATCTATTTAATAAAGTGTAGTCATTCAATAAATGGCTTCACTCTGTTTTTATGTACTAATTCCACTTTATTGTCCTTTAATATTTTTATGTTAGGTCCACAATCTTCCACAACATAAAAAGGTCCGTGAAACACTTTGTCCATTTTTGTACCTGTCTCACTTTTTAACAACACTAAACTGTCTTTTTCATACACAATTGATTTTGCGTTTCGATCATACGATAACTTACGTTTATGTTTATCTAAAATTAATTTTTCGCGCGCATCCTTATTGGCTAGTTGTATCCTATATCTTAACTCTATAACATAATTATCAATATTGTAAACCGGTTCAACAATATTATTATTTAACCTACTAGGTAATACACATTGTTTTCCATACACAAGTTCAAAAGGTGCATACGATGTTGACGTATGGACAGTGTTATTATAAGCAAAACACCAAAACGGTAGCCATTGTCCCCAAGTGTCGATGTTTTCCTCGCATTGTATGCGTAAAAAGTTACGTAAGGTTTTGTGCGAATTTTCAAGTGCACCTAAAGATTGATGGTGGTATGCTGTAGAATATTGCTTATCAATATGTAATAATTTACATACCTCTAGCATGATCAAAGACATGAATTCAGTTCCTCGGTCGGTTGATATCGCCTTTGGGATACCGTACCTTAGTATAAAATTATTTACGAACGCTTTTGCGACGGTCACTGTGTCTTTTGAAGGTATTGCATATGCCTCGACGTACTTACTCAGCTCACATTGCAGTGTTAAAATATATACATTACCATCAATGTCCTTGTCCAAAGGGCCAACTATGTCTAAATATATCTTATCCAACGCTGATTCAGCTGTTGTTGTTATAACCATTGGTTGTTTTATAGCTGGTGAGTGTTTCATTATTTGACATTTGGAACATTTTCTTACAAAATTTCTTACATCATCTTCTAACCTAGGCCAGAAATATTTCCTTTTTATATTATTTACCATTCTTCTAACACCCGCGTGGCCGCTTGTAGGTAGCAAATGGTAGTCTTGTAATATAAATGTTTTCTCATCGCTGTCGATAATTTTTCTAACTCCTTCTAAAATTAATAGCTGAGGACCGGTCCATTCTTTTCTAGAATATATTTCAGTCGATACATCTTTTATAAACGACGCGTTATTCGTATTTTTCACTATGCATAGTTTCTTTATATTATTTTTTTCACAAAAATCTTTCAATTCGTTCACAAATACGTCTCGCGTAAAATGTGACTGGAATTTCAGATTAACATATAGCTGTTGCTCGTTAGGTACGAACACAAAACATTTTTCCCCGCGCGTTATTTTATTTCGTTTCACTATCGTGTATATATCTTTATCACATATAAACGTCAAATCTGTCAGATCGCTCGGTTTCCGTAATATTTCTACAACTCGAGGTTGATCAGTCCTCTTGTCCGTAGATATATTAGGGTTACCTTGAGTGTCCTTTCCTAAACCTTTCAATTTTCTTGTCTGTGCTCTAGTCATTACTGTCATAACATTTTTATTTATATTTTTCAAATCATCGGAAGTTATAATTATCCTAGACAAAGCATCTGCTATAACGTTATCCTTTCCTCTTATGTAAACTATCTTGAAATCAAATTCTTCTAGTGTTAACCGAAATTTTAATAACCTACTAGAGGGGTCCTTCATACCAAAAAGATACAATAATGGCTTATGGTCAGTCATTATTGTAAATGTTCTGCCATAAAGGTATGGTCGGAAGTATTTTACACTCCATACAATAGCTAAAAGCTCTTTTTGTATGGTTGGGTAATTTAATTCAGCTTTGTTAAGTGGTCTGCTCGTGTACGCTACTGGTCTCATATCTGAATTACATAATACTGATGCTATTGCTATTCCAGATGCATCTGTTTGTAAAATAAATTCATTGTTGTTGCTGAAATCTGGATATTGTAAAATTGGTGGTGTAATTAATGCGGTTTTAAGATGAGCAAACGCTTGTTCACATTCGTTGGACCATACAAATGGTACATGTTTACGACATAACTTGTTTAAGGGTAATGTTATCTCTGCAAAATTGGTTATGAATTTACGGTAGTAATTACAAAAAGCAACAAATCTTCGTACTTCATCGGCATTTTTGGGAACTGGATAATTTTCTAAGGTTTTTGTTTTTTGGGGGTCTGGTAAAATTCCTTCGGAAGAAACGACGTGTCCTAGGTATAAAATATTTTTCTTTAAGAAATCACATTTCAATGGATTGAGTTTTAAGTTTACTTCTCTAAATCGTTCGAATACTTTAATTAAATTTTTATTATGTGTATCCAAATTTCTGCCAAAAATAATGACGTCGTCGCAGTATACGAAACATTTTTCGTATGTTAGTCCCGAAAGTGCGACTGACATAACTCTCGAAAACGCACTTGGTGATATCTTCAGCCCCATCGGTAAACGTTTCATATGATATTGACCTGTGCTAGTAGTAAACGCTGTTATCTTTCTACTTTCTGGTTCCAAACTGACCTGGTAAAAACCCTGATTTAAATCTAAATGACTAAAATATATACTGCCTGACAATGCGTCGAGAATCTCCGTTATATTAGGCAATGGGAATTTGTCGTCTTGTATGACGTCATTAATTTTCCTAAAATCGACTACTAGCCTCCATTTTTTGTTTCCCTTATCATCCTCCTTTTTGGGAACTAATAATATCGGGCTTGACCATTCACTGTTCGTTTCCTCTATAATATCTTCCCTTAACATTTTTTTTATTTGCTTATCTATTTCCGGTTTTAATGCTTGTGGAAGCCTGTATGGTTTGGTGTATATTGGTTTTATATCAGGTTTCAAAGCTATAGATTGACTCATTATATTTGTCGTTGTCAATGTATCCCCTTCTAAGTAAAATATATCTGAGAATTTTGCACATATTATTTCTATCGATTTCCGTTCTTCTAAATTTAAATGATTTAAATTCAACTGTGGCAAAAGTTGTTTCACTCTATTGACATTTGTTTGAGTTTTATTTAGTGTACATAATTCAAAATCATCTAAAGAATCCGTTTCTATATCGAATATTGGTAATCGAATGTCTTGGTCACTTGAGTTCAAAATTTGCACAGGAATTTTCCCATTATTTGGTCTGACTATACCTCCTGCTAAAAATATGTTTTCTGAGAGTTGTTTATGTCTAATGACCCGATCGTATTGATTCTCTGTAGTACATGGTAAAAAATGAATTGACTCGCTACGTGCCGGAATTGTCAAATAATAACCATACTCGCTATTCCTATGAATTTGTACCACACATACATTGCCATTAGTAAACATTGTCAACTTGTTATTCGATAAGTCGATGTTCGCCGAGTTGGTTCTCAAGAAATCCAATCCTATAATACCATCGGTCTGACATGGCAAATTATCTAGTAAATAAAACCTATGGTTGAACATGGCATGGTTCTCAAGCGTTATCTGTATGTCAGCATAGCAATTCGCGGTAACTCGTCCGCCTATACCGTTAACAACAATATTGTCCCTGTTTATAAAAGCGTTCTCGGGTATCACGTTTCTTCGTAAGACAGATAAAGTCGATCCCGTGTCTATTAACAAAGTTCTTATGCTGTTGTTAATAAAGACTTTAATAAAATCGGTACCGGGATTGTATGAAAATATTTTATGCTCGAAAAAACTGAATGCCGTTTAAAGTCTCATTTTCTGGGGGTGTATTTATCTCACTTGAGTGGGTGTTATTTGACCCTCCAGACGTGGTCGATTATATTTGGTGATGATTACCTCTTCCGCCTCGATATGCCCTGTTGCTGCCAAACCTACCTCGGGGGTTGCGATAAGGGGCTAGGGGTGGGCGATAATGGTGAGGTTGGCGCATGTACCTGTTTGAATAATATTGGTAACCTCGTTGACCAAATGTACCACGGCCTACTGATGTTCCGCGGTGACTATAATATCCTCGGTGACCCCTGTTCACATAACCTTGATAGTTGGGTCCGGGCCTGTAATTGGACTTACCTCTATTTACATAGTTAAAGAGTATGCTCTGCGATGGCCGCTGCGCCGATTCTTCGTCTTCTGCCGCCCTTATTGCGTCCTTCAGGTTTCCGTAGTCACGCGCCGATATAACCGTTCCTAGCCTCCTATTTCGTAGTCCGTCTGCAAATCTCTTAACTGCCATGCTTTCATTCAAAGGCCTCAAGATTTCGTACGCGTTTTCATTGTTATTGGCCTGCGAAATCGTGAGGTTGACGAACATGTCCTCAATTGCGTCCCCAAATTCCTTAACCGACATATCCCGCTGAGTAATATTACTGAGCTGGCTTAAAAGAGAACTTGCTGATTTCTTAGTTAACAAGTATGTTTTCATGTCTAAAATTAATTCTGTAATTGAGTCATACTTCTGTTTTAACTTAAGTTTTGCCGACTTGTTGACACGTGTTTTTAATATGAAAGAAATCAACATTTTCTTACAGTTATCGCTCTCCAAGCATGTTTCATACATTTCTATTCCGTCTATAATCCTTTCCGTAACTTCCTGCGTACCGTCCATAATGGGGAAGAGAGTGGCTGCCGTTTTGATATCGAACTTATCCATTGTTGGTGTTTTAGTGTCAATTTTTTGTGTCTCAAAACATAATATTTTCTTATATACTATATCTGTCTGTTCTACAACTAAATCAAAAATATAAGCACTTTCCTGTAGTACTGTTATATCTAAAGTACTAATTATATTTTCATATTCTATATATAGCGATTTCGCCTTATCTATTTTTTGTTGTACATAACTTTTTCGCTCTAATCTCTTTTCTATCCCTAATTTTCTTAGACTTACTTGAATGTTTTTTAACTCACTTAAAATGTCCTGCAATCGTTGCTCCATTTACTAACCAAGGTCACCTCCACTTTTCTTTACTGTCCCTGTTCTTCATTCGGTGAATCTACCCTTCGCTTCCAAGATAATCTTCTTTGGAGTCCTTCCAAAACCTCCGCTTTAACCTGCTGCCGAATCCATTTCTTATGCTGTTCTCTGTATCTCTTGAGAAGATAGATTATGACGGCTATTCCCATAGCAGCGATAATTACGCCTAGGAGCCAGTTATTTATGCGCATATGGTCTGTCTGGTCTGTCTGGTCTGCTTTCGCCGCATTACTTCGAGCTGCGTCTTGCGTGATAATGACCTCCTTCTCCTCTTGTTTTGTATTCGACGAACCCATTTTTCAAACCGTTTTCTATTTGTTGCATTTAAACACGCACCACAACAGTATTATAATGTAAAGTACGCAAAGCACAAAAAGTTTGAGTCCGACATCCTCAAATAAATCTTGAATTTGTTGCAGTCTCACATTGTCTTTAATTTCACACATTGTCCTTGCGATACACGACGCGCACCCGCGCGCTACTGGTCAAGGTCGCCATGTACCGTGCGCAGTAGGGTGTCTAGCGGATAATCAATTAAACACGAGAGGTTTGGTTCACGTACGTTTAATGACTGTCTGTACTGTACCGCAAGAGTGGTCGCTTCACTATATCTTATAATACTTATCTATACTTAACTAGTCACATACTACACCGTGATTTAGAATATATTACAGTGTTATTCTCAACTGCGATTATTAACAACCGAACAACAACAACTTTAATCGAAACGTGTTGGTTTATACTACTGCACGCCTAGCGGGCTGAGCCGGCATATGAGCAAACATTACGAGTGCCTACCAGGCGGGTTCTTGGTTGCCAACGTGTTATAATGGCATTTAGCTAAAATAAGTTTGGGGCTCGGTTTAATTCGGGCCAGTGTTCTGCAATATGTACAATGACCCATTATTGGCCTCTTCATTCAATAACAATCGAGGAATTATTGAAAATAAGTTGATGTACATTTTCTGACGTTTACTTTAATGGAATGGCAAAGACGTTCTTAAAGGACTATTTTAAGCTGGATTGTTGTCCCTCAGGCTCCGTGGCTCCAGTGAACGTGCCCAAGGACTGGGTCACCATCCACGGGACATGCCGGTCGGCCATGCGCCGTCAGATCCAAATGGAGGTGCGCGCCTCGCTACAATACCTGGCCATGGGCGCCCACTTCTCTAGAGATGGGGTAAGAACTAACTCAACCTAACCTTAAAATTCTCTCTAGGTTTACGCGACTTACTCTCACTATAGTTATCGTTTGGGCCCCCACATTTTAATGTACGATTCTCACCGAACGGGCCGGGCCGGAGCGCATTCTATTACATGCATAGGAATTTGAACCGTCTGTACATCAGATGCAATTCATATTTGATTACAATCCGCACCGACCGCGTCGGTAGCTGCCGCTTCGCAGTGGATGCACGATGCATTCAAATATGAAATGTAATTACTGTTTATACGGTTCGAATTCCTTTTCATGTAATAGAATGCGCTCCGGCCCGGCCCGTTCGGTGAGAATCGTACAAGGCTTTATCTTACCGAATGTTTGAGCCACCCAATAAGTACTAAAAGTAGACCAGATAATTTTCTATATCAAAGCTTTGACTTGTTTGTCATAATGCCACCGTAAGGTCGCCAGAGCTCCTGAATATGCGCTTTGTTGGGCGTGGGACCTGCACGATTTTCAAACTGTAAATACAAGAAATCCTCCAATCAATAAAGAGTCGACAGCGCGTCTAATTCTTCTGGGGTGGCAAGCGTCCTAAGGCGATGTTGTCTGCTTACCACTGCCAAAATTAAAGTATTAAATTGTATTTGTGTTGGCATCCATGCCATTCACGTAACTAGTGTTGTAATCTAGAAACTCTTACCGTTTGATATAATATAGTCTGTGGCTCTCTCTGCCAATAGCCGCCCTAGATGACGGGCGTACAATGTGATCTCCAATTGTATTGTGTATTCCATTGTAAGACTCAGTGCATCTACGAAGGCCAACATTATTATTTGATAGAAATACAGTCCGCTACAGATAACAACACGGGCAGTCCGTACCCTGGTTTTCCATTGTCGTAGTATAGAAAACTTTAGGACTTCAAGCTGAACAATGTACTTTCTCCACAGATTAACCGACCAGGCTTCGCCAAGCTGTTTTTCGATGCTGCCTCGGAGGAGCGCGAGCATGCTCTCAAGCTGATCGACTACCTGCTCATGCGTGGAGAGCTCACCGTTGACGTCAGCTCGCTTATCAAGATCAGGGTAAGTTTCCTGACAGGATTGGTACCTATCATACCTAAAACAGACTAAAACTGTGTTCTATTCAGAATTAGCCGAGGGTAAGCGGAAGCATGGCGGTCAGTATCACTATAGGGTTGTCTATTGTTTGCCCGACATTCACATACTATAATAATCATTTGCCCGAACTTCGCTTGCCCGAATTTCATTTGCCCGAATGTTTCGTTTACCATAATAGTTAATTGACATACTCTTGTTTACCCGAATATTGGATGTCATAATGATACGAATGCCATACGTATTTTTTTCCAGATTATTGTTTGCAATAATATTGTTTGATAGAATATTTAAACGCCATACTAAACATGCATTCGGATTCATCTTTGTTAATTTGTTCGTTTTACCGCTATTTTATAAAAAAAATAACCTCGAAGACGAAAGCGGGAGCAAAGCTCCCGCTTCCATCTTCTAACCTATCCGCGATCCGAGTCGGTTTTGCCAATAAGCCCCTGTTCCCTACTGCCTATGATACACCACTATCTTGGCATTGGGTAATCTCAGAGAAAAGTTTATTTTTACTTAGTGGCAAAACCGACCCGGATCGCAGATAGGTTCGAGGTTTTTTTTTTTCATTTTAGACACTGCAATACGTACCCACATTATTACATGTGAATATTATGGATGTTGAGATGGATGGCAAATGGCATTATGGCATGTGATAGTTATGGATTACAATGATTATGGAAAATGGGACTATTGATATTGATATTATGGAAAACAAAGATTCTGGCATATAATTAATATGGTAAACAATGAGTATGGCATACAAGAATATAGAAAACAACTTTATGGCAGTTGAATATTATGGCAGATAAAATTCGGGCAAATGAAATTCTGGCAAGCAAGAGTATACCGTATCGTAGAGTGTCGGTCAGCGATCGGGCCGGACTCTGCAAGAAGTACTGTGAGTCATCATTTATAAGAAGTGTAGTTTTAAATGGTTGTCTATTGTTTGCCCGACATTCATATACTATAATAATCATTTGCCCGAACTTCGCTTGCTCGAATTTCATTTGCCCGAATGTTTCGTTTACCATAATAGTTAATTGACATACTCTTGTTTACCCGAATATTGGATGTCATAATGATACGAATGCCATACGTATTGTATTCCAGATTATTGTTTGCAATAATATTATTTAATAGAATATTTAAACGCCATACTAAACATGCATTCGGATTCATCTTTGTTAATTTGCTGGTTTTTCCGCTCTTTTATAAAAAAAATAACCTCGAAGACGAAAGCGGGAGCAAAGCTCCCGCTTCCGTCTTCTAACCTATCCGCGATCCGAGTCGGTTTTGCCACTAAGCCCCTGTTCCCTACTGCCTACGATACAACACTATCTTGGCATTAGGTAAACTCAGAGAAAAGTTCATTTTTACTTAGTGGCAAAACAGACTTGGATCGCGGATAGGTTCGAGATATATATATTTTATATTAGACACTGCAATACGTACCCACTTTATCACATAAAAATATTATGGATGTTGAGATGGATGGCAAATGATATTATGGCATGTGATAGTTATGGATTACAATGATTATGGAAAATGAGATTATTGATATTGATATTATGGAAAACAAAGATTCTGGCATATAATTATTATGGTAAACAATGAGTATGGCATATAAAATTATAGAAAACAACATTATGGCAGTTGTATATTATGGCAGATAAAATTCGGGCAAATGAAATTCTGGCAAGCAAGAGTATACCGTTTTAAATACTCATTACAAATGTAGGTACCTACTTTATTTTATGCACTGGTCTTGAGAAGTGCAGTATAGGGTGATTTGAGAGTGAAGTGCACTGGTCTTGAGAAGTGCAGTATAGGGTGATTTGAGAGCGAGGTGCACTGGTCTTGAGAAGTGCAGTATAGGGTGATTTGAGAGCGAGGTACACTGGTCTTGAGAAGTGCAGTATATTGTGATTTGAGAGTGAGGTGCACTGGTCTTGAGAAGTGCAGTATAGTGATTTGAGAGCGAGGTGCACTGGTCTTGAGAAGTGCAGTATAGGCTGACTTGAGAGTGAGATGCACAGGGACAGCACATCGAATTCTTCATGTTTTTCCGTGGCTTCTTGTATTTATAGAAACTGATGTTTTTTGTCCTCAGCCCCCGGAAAGCAAGACCTGGGAGGCTGGTGTGAACGCGCTGGAAGACGCGCTGAAGATGGAGAACGAGGTCACCAAGAGCATCCGCACCGTCATCTCCGCCTGCGAAGACGACGCCGAGTTCAACGACTACCACGTGAGTTCTTTTTTTTATGTTATAGGAGGCAAACGAGCAGACGGATCACTTGATGGTAAGCGATTACCGCCGCCCATGTACACCTGCAACACCAAAGGTGTTGTGAGTGCGTTGCCGGCCTTTAAGATGGGAGTACGCTCTTTTCTTGAAGGTTTGAAGGTCGTATCGGTCCGGAAATACCGCAGGCGACAGTCCATACAGATTAGCTGTGCGAGGCAGGAAGTTTCTGGAGGAGCGCACAGTTGAGGACTGCCAACCATCCAAGTGGTGAGGATGGTAATGTTGTCGCGTTGGACGATGGCGAAAAGAAGCGGTACGGATTAATCCGAACAATTCCTCGGAGCACTCCCCGTTATACATGCTATAGAAACTGTAGAGCGAGGCCACATCTCTACGCAGCGCCAAGGAGTCAAGGCGATCCGAAATATGCTGGCAGTCGACAATTCGAGTTGCTCGTCGTTGGATGCGATCCAGAGGGAGAAGCTGGTATTGAGGTCCCCCTGCCCATAAATGAGAACAGTATTCCATGTGTAGGCGTTCCTAGTTCCTAGCTTTTTCCCTCTTTTCTGAGTTTTCGCAGTTTTTAAGTTGCCATCGCCGTCCCCAGCGCCAGTGTGACGGCCCGCAGCCTGTCCTGTCATCGCCGTGATTGTCATTGCTCCAGGAGCGCCCTGCGCAGAAGGATAATTCACCCCTCATATTCCCATTTCACTCATATTTCCATTTTCCATTCATACCCTCCCGGGTGCAGTAAAGAAACAACAACTTTTTTAAAAGCACAATTTACAAGAGTTGCTTTGGACACCCGGTTGGCTTGCAGTTTCTTACCTATCTTAGAGCAGTAGCAGATCTAGGGTTTTGGTTTAGAGGGCCAGGGACTTGTCAGGACTCGTGTAGCACCACTGCTGCTGGGGTCGTGGCTACATCAGAAAATATTGACTGTAGGTTGTTACTTGCCAAGCGCGTAAAGGACACGCGAGCCGAGCCGCAGTCTTGTGGAGACTTGACCCCGTATCATGGTCGGCCTTATCACGCGATAAGTGACAAGACAGGAGCGTTGTCTCGTTCTATCGAACGGTGTCAGCCAGTGACGGACGCTCTATCCTGTCACGTGTGATAACGATAAGGCCAACCATGATACGGGGTCTGGAATTTGTAAAGGTTTGCCGAAAACCGTATATCTAGATGGAAACAGCAGAAAACCAAAATCTGTACGGCTGTAGGCTTATTTCATTTGTTTCCTTAAAGCTCGCTTCAGCGTGGAATTAACATTGCACCGTAAGACTGCGTTCACACGGCGCAATTTTTCTCGCATACCGTATACGAGATTAGGTCGAATATCGTAGTGACAACAAAATTTAAATGGCAACTTTGAAAATCTTTCACACGGCGTCTATGCGGAAATATCTCGTATTCGAGACATATTTTTCCAAGCTTTTATTTACTTTCACCTGTCCCGTTGTCTCTGTCCATGTCTGTCTGTAATCAAATCTTGCAAGTTAAATATTCTTCCCGGTGACCGATTGAGCTGAAATTTTGTGTACAAGTATAGTTTGGATGACAATTCAAAATTATGATACCATCGAGCTGATCTGATGATGGAGACAGAAGGTGGCCATGGGAATTCAGTACTTAACCGACGTAACCCCGTTGAGTTTGGGCTCGTTAGAATCGTCTAAATGAGTAGTTGATGATGGTATACAGAAAAGTACAGTCGGCAGTAAAAGCTTGTACCAAAAATGATTTTTTTGTCAGAACCTTGTTTACCGTATGCCGTGGGGTCTTGCTATTGGGGATGCGAGATTCTCGCAACGATTTTATCGAATGCAATGCCCAGTTGTGTACTGTGTACCCGTTGTTTCGAACACTTTTGTATTTATTGTTTATTTTTCTCCAGCTCGTGGACTACCTGACCGGCGAATTCCTGGAAGAGCAATACAAGGGCCAGCGTGACCTTGCCGGCAAAGCCACTACCCTCAAGAAGATGATGGACCGACACTCCGCCCTGGGAGAGTTCCTGTTTGACAAGAAACTGATGGGCATGGACATCTAAAGCCTCTTCTAACTATTGTAGACTTTAGACATAGATTCAGTACAACTCCTTTTCTATTTTTAAGCTCGTGCAGACGGTTTTGTATGGCAGTTCGCCTCTTGGGACCGTCTGCATAAGGCCTGCAACACACTGGCGTAGCCTGCGGTGGCGGAAAATAGTAAATTTGACAGCTAATGACAAGTTTACTATTGTCCGGCGGCCAGGCCGCGCCAGTGTGATGTGGGCTTAAAGCTAATAACCTTTCCGCATATTCTAACTTTATAGTAATTTTAGATTCAGCATTAATGTCATTCGGACATTTTACATTTTTTTTCTAATTGGTTCTAGAAAATTAGAAGGCATAAACATCTAAATGCTTTTAATGTTTTATAGTAGGAATCATAGATTCAGTACAAATTTCCCGCGTTCCGACAGTCGGCCATCTTTACTTTTCTTACTCATAACCATCTCATAACCAACTTAAGAACTATAGACGCGCGCTGATTGGCATTCTGCCATATTTTTACATTTCTTTGTTTATTTAAAACCATTGTACAAATATTGTAGTTTTAAGATAATACTCCACTATTGTAATATCAAGTCAATTTTATTGTAAAATAGAGATCATGTAGCTGTCAGAAATTGGCGCCAACCGCCATCATTGAAGTATTTGTTTTTAGATTAGACGTCTAAAACACAGTGCTCAAGGTATTTGTGTTAGGCTGTTTACTTTGTTTAATTTGGTATAATAAAGTTTTGTCATTCATTCATTTGTTTTTTATTTCAATACACCTCCCCATCCATCCTAGACTAAGATACATGTGGACCTGAATGTTGCTACTATGAAAATCGTTCGTATATCTCTATGGCTCGAGTAGGATAAATGCGATAGAGACGGAGATATTCGATGATCGTGGTTGAAGCTCTGCAGCCTAGTGGAGTTTTTATTGTCGATAAAGGGGTACCTTTTGGTTGAAAACGGTAGGGTAACTTGTCCATTAATGAAACACCAAAATTTCAAAGCATCCTATCTCCGACGTGTCTGATTTTTTTTTAAAGATGGATAATTTAATTAGTTATCACGTCGTATTAATAAAATATACTTTACTTTTACAGTTACTGACCGAGTTTTAGAGAAAAATAAGCTTAGTTTCAGTGAGTCCATACACATGTATTCAATGAAGCACCTGAATTTAAACATTGAAACAGGAGTAATCTACACTGAAAAAGTGTTATCAGTATTGAAGTTTGTTTGCATTTAATAGAGTTCAGTTATTATTAACGGTTCATTTCATATCATTTCATTCAATTGTTTTACATCGCTGTGTCATTGGTGCACATGCACCGTTTCATTATATGCTGTGTTATTGTCAACAAACTACATTCATTTTTTAAAATGAAAAATGGCCCAAAAAGTGTAGGACTTCTGTTAGCATACAACTCCATATACGCTTTGGGATGTGCACTATGAGATATTCTCCATTCAATTATACTAATAAGAAATAAAATTTTATTCGTCAAAAAATCACCAAATATTGTTGTTTTTTTATGTGTAAAATTAAGACAATTGTTTGTTGTGATACCTTCCACATTTGTGGTGTCCACAAACAGAGCGTATACAAGAGGTTTCGTCAGGTCGTCCCTATGTGCCTTTCGTATGCCTATCTCCGGATCTGTCTAATTATATAATCTGTGCCAGAACGGTTGGAACTTACAACGTAAAGTTCAAGGTCATGATTTGATTGAATTTATTTGATATCGGCATACAAGATAATACAGGTATATCTAGCAAATTCGGGTTGTGGAAATATTGAGGTGTTACACTGTGCACCAAAACCAAAGTTTCTATGTTGGACAGGTGACCACACACATTTAATTAATATCGCGAAACACTGATTCAACCCATATTTTATGGGAGAATTAACTCCAGTGCAGAGTAAGACGCGACGTAAAGCACCACATTAGTTTGACAAAAACTATGACATCTATATATAGATCATCGTTTTTAACACGTTCCTGGACTGCTGGCGACATCGACAGCCAAACCGGAGGCCTCATACAAAAATAAAGATAATCTAATTTGAACCAAGCTGTTCATATGAAAAATTCGAATTTTCATTTGTTCTTAAATCGAACGAGACAAAATAAAGGAACGTAGGCCTTTTATTAATATTTGATTTTAATTCGTTTGAACCAATTTGTTCGTTCTATAGGAACCTGGAACTCGGAACAGGAGGTTAAGACGTTCAAAATATTAGAAATCGCCTATATTAGGCTTACACAAACATCCAATCTCGATCTTGCGGGTAGAATAAAATTACAGCATTAAAATAATAATGTATAATAACTATGAATACTTTACATATCTTAATAAATAAACTTCTATTCAAACAAAGGCAACATTTATTTACCGTATAAAGATTTACGTCAACTCTGTAAGGCCCAAAAGCCTAGTTATAGTACAAATGGCAATAGGCCTAAAACTAGCCTTATTCGGTACGTAACTTCGTATTTACTTCTGAATTCGTTGATTCTCATTTTCGAAATAATGATCGGGAGAATATATATAGACTCAGAAATATAGGAAGGTGTAGAAATAAGAGACTTCACATATTGAAATCAATTTAAAAATAAAAAAACAACAGACACGTAAATTATTGAGTTAAAAGGGGCATACAATTTAGAGATTGAGTACTTGGTCCTTTTTTTAGTTCATTGGGTCTTAAGCTCAACCGATTTAAAAATTGGTTTGGCCTAATGATTTTTTTTACACTTGTTTAAACATTTATCATGTCAACTTGAAAGAGCCTTGAATCCATTCCAATAGCAGCTCTACTGCCCGAGATAGAAGGATCAGGTTGTAAAAACAGTTTTTAAATTTTGACAATTCAAATAGCTTCAACAATTCTAACTTTTCGTATTGCAAATGCCATGTCTATATACCACAGACCAAGAGTTATGAATGTTAATGTCAAAGAAAAAATCATGTAAAAATAAGTAGTGATACTTATTTTCACGACTTTTTACTATGAAGACGCTGAGATAATATTTTTTGCACCCGATTCCGTCTGTTTATCTAAGGGATAAAAAGCATCCCGTGTTCTTTTACGAGATGCAAAAATATCCACATCCCAATTTCATTAATTTTACATGAAAAGGTAACACACGGCCACGGTTATTTTCGGACATGGACCTATAATACTTAGGACCAGCTATGGTAACAACAATATCACGTCCGAGCGAGACGGTAGGATACAAATATCAATGAGTGTTACGGAAAAGGAAATATCATTCGTTGTCCTTGTCATACTTCCACAACTGATTTAGTGTGTGGTTGTGGCAAATAAATTATACGCGCCCTAATTTACTAGGTTGTTTAGTTTATGGCAAGTCATCAGCCATTTTAAAACCAGTTCTTAATTTAGCTGCATAGGAGCCTTTCCGTCCCTCGTTGTGGCAACACACATAGCTTGGCCGGAGTATTAGGTCCATGAAAACGGTCAAAAATATAAACATACTGTTATTTAGACACCATTTTTTTTGACACTTACAACTCTACATTCTCTGACATTAACAGTTCTCAATTATCAATAACATAAATGTATTCTACAAACTGTTTTGTAGTTTAAAAAATACTTCTATTCATAATTTTATAAATACAACCCATCTGTTACGACTAATATAAGGTTCTAACCAATTTACTATATACATTAGTTACTTCTTAACTTAAACAATAGCTGTTAAGGTACGTTCCCATGGCGCGTGAGATCACGGCTAATTCCAAAGACATAATATTAATTAAGAACGAGAGACGTGATCATGCGATGTAATCTGGCAGCCGTGGGAAAGCACCTTAACTAGATTGCTTTACTTAAAATTGAAATATCAACACTTCAGTAAGGTCTCAAATCGAATGCAAAGGCTGCACAACCTTATCGTCCAATTCCACCTTCCTCTCATGCACCTTAAGGTGCCCTTTCAGTGTACATTTCTGCGTAAAAGCCCTCCCACACACAGGACAAATAAACCTCTTATCATTCGTGTGTATCCTCATATGCTCCCGAAGCGTCTTCTTCCTTTGATAAGACTTCTGACAAATATGACACACATGGATCCTTTCGCCGTCATGTTTAATCATATGCATTTTCAGAGCGTTCTTCGTATAGAACGCCAGGTCACATTTGTCGCATTTATGGTTACGCTCGTTCAAATGGTCCCTTCTAACATGGCTGGATAGATGGCCAGGGGTTATATAGCTCTGCGGGCACGCTTTGCACTTATATCGCTTCAATTCTTCATTGTGTATTTCAGCTAAATGCTTCTGTCTAGCGTAGAACGATGATAAAGATATATTGCAGCGTTTGCAAGCGTATCTGACCCCAGCCTTATGCTCCTTAGACACATGGTTCTCACGCTTAGTGACTCTGTCGAAAACGGCGTCGCAGTACTTGCAAGAGAACTCTCCGACTTCATGAGTTCTCATGTGACCTCTCAGTCTCGCTTTCGACGCGAAAGCTTTGCCGCAATTCTCGCAAATATAATTCGGATAGTGTATATTCATATGCGTGTTTAAACTGACGAAGTTGAGGAATGTTTTTTTGCAAACCGGACAGTCTAGTTGATCTTTCTCCAGTTTGAAAGGGAGGTTGCTCCATTTGCCGTTTGCGTATTTTAGTCTAGTGCAATTCTCTACGTGGATGTTAAGTTCTTCGAAATTGTTCAGGTCAGTTGTGCAGATTTTGCACCGGAGCTGAGTGGAGCTTTTGTAGAACCGTTGGGAGTTGGAGAACATCATTTTTTTGAAAGCGACGTGGATGTTCTTCTTATTATGTTGTCCGACGTGTTTCCTCATGTCCTCTAAGCTTGTGTAAGTTTCCGGGCATATTGAGCAGGCGAAAGCTCGATTTTTCCGTATTTTGAAGGGGAAAAGCCCCTGGGCCAGCATGGTTTCTGTATCGGTGAAGTCTTTTGGCTTGTTCATTGTGATTGTTATGTATTTTTTTCTAGTTTTCCGCGGCTTGAAAACTTCTGTCGTCGGCTCCTTTTTCACTATGACTGATAATGCTGTGGAAATAGAAATAAAGGAGATTTAATGATAGCTCAGTAAAATAGAAAAATAGTAAAGTATGCTAATGGATTTCTAAATTCAATGTGCAAAACACAATTGGTGTGTATTGGTGACTAGCTGCCCGGCCCAGCTTCGCACGGATTACCCGCGTTTTCCCGTAGGAATGAAGCATTTTCCCGTGGTAAAAAGTAGCCTATGTTCATCAGGAATAATGTCGGCTTCTAATGGTAAAAGAATTTTCCAAATCGGTCCAGTAGTTTCGGAGCCTATTCAATACAAACACACAAACAAACAATGAAATCTTTCCTCTTTATAAAATTAGTGTAGACTAGGAAACAAAATAGGATAATTAAGAGTATGCTTTCATTAATGTCTTAACTTAAGGGCCATCATTGGTCCATAATCAATGCAATGGTATGTCAATGGTTGGTCGCAATGGGGCATTCTTATTTTTGTGCCGACGGTCACAACCTCCAAACATTATTTTTAGTTTTTTTATGGTTATTCGGTTACCAATGTTACCATACTAACTTACCAAAATAATTTGAGAAATTCGTTTGGTTCCCAGCCCAAAACCGTTGAACCTAGAAAGCTGTTTTTTTTCACAATACGTAGTTCATTACATATTTAAACGTAATTATACCCACTAAGAACGGATTTTTGAAAATTCCACCCACAAGGGGGTAAAAAGGGGGTTGAAAGTTGGTATGGGGATGGAGTAAAATTTTAAGTGAGAGACTTGAGACTATATAGAGTCCGTATTAAGGGTTTTGGAAAAACTAACCCCTAAGCGGGTTAAATAGGGGTTTAGAGCTACAAAATTAAAACTTTATGAAAAGATTCCTTATGAAGACGATATAAACGAGTCCCACGCGGACGGAGTCGCGGGCAGAATCTAGTGAGTAATAATCGCTGAAACCGAAAATATACTGTGGTGACAACCAAAACTCACTAATTACATACAATAGGTAAAGGAAAAATCAACCATATTACTGCTGCAACACAGTTGATATTACCTAAATTTTATTTTTGCATGTAAATGAAAATATATTTATTTGGTTACAGGTAAAAATTTGTGGTTGGAATCATGTTGTTTGAAGTAAGTATTTTATATACTTGTGGCTGGAGATGTCGCTTTTCCTTTAAGTTAATTATTGTAGAAACAGTAACCAAACATAATGTATTTGTTAAAATTGGGATGCAACGATACCGATGCCGATAATCGTAAACCGCGGGTTATCGTTATTTTTGACGATCATCGGTATCGTAAAAAGTATTACGATTAATAACGATTCTTAAAACTAGTTAGATTTCAAATTATTGGAGAAAAAATACTGCATTTCCTAACTTGATAAATTGGCCATAAGTATTTGCCCATCAAACTGCTATATACTGTACAAAACATAGAAAACGGAGAACTTATATCAAAGAGGTCACAATACAACCACAATAGCTGTGGAGTACCCCAGGGGAGTATACTGGGGCCTCTATTCTTCCTCATATATATAAACGACTTACCACGACGTATTAAACACAACTGCATAATGTTTGCTGATGACACGACTTTAATAATTAAGTCAGACAATATAAATAATCTTAATCGTGATATACAAGACGCTCTTGCAGATATTATTGACTGGTTAGATAAAAATAATCTGAAAATAAATATACCAAAAACTAACATTATGCAATTTAGGACATCTAAAAATGCTGACATTGACCTTAATGTAAATTATAAAAATAATCAAATAGACGAAGTCGAAACAACTAAATTTCTTGGAATCTATATTGACAAATTATGTAATTGGAAATTTCATGTTGCCTTCGTCTGCGAGAGACTAGATAAATTTGTATTTGCCTTAAGAAGATTAAGCAGATCCTCGTCGAGAGACTTAGCACTAACAGCCTACCACGGCTATGTGTCCTCTATACTCAGCTACGGCTTGATTATCTGGGGTAATTCCGTAGATGGCCAAAATGTATTTCTGGTCCAGAAAAAATGTGTAAGAGCCGTGTGTAATACTCACTACTTAGAACCATGCAGGCCTTTATTTAAAGCGATTAAAGTTTTACCACTTCCATGCTTGTACATTAAGCAAATGTGTATCTTTGTGAGTGAACACCCTGAATATTTTGACAAACAGAGCACCTTTTATCATAGATCGACTAGGTATGGAAGCAAATTGTTCTTGCCGCGCTCTAGAGTCAAGCTTCATAAAAACAATTCATACTGTATGGCTATCCAAATCTATAATAATTTACCCAATTTCATTAAAGAGTGCCCCACAAATAGGTTTAAAGCAGGGGTTCCCAAAGTGGTCCAGGTGGACCCCCAGGGGTCCACGAACGATGTGACAGGGGTCTACGCTGGAGTGGCAAAAAAATAGGGGTTCACAGTTTGTACGTGGGGGTCCACGAAAATTTATCTGGTTTCGATGGTAAATAACGAAACAGATAATGATTTTTGTATTATTTTTATAGCCAGGACGACTGATAAATATATAATAAAAATATTGCGTTCCTCCGCGATAAATATTTCGGTGAATCAAACTACCTATACTATAATACTATATTATTAAAATTACAACTTTCGGCTCCAAAACTTGTCGACTGCAAGTCTGCAACATATCGCGAACGAGCTGTTGGACAAACGAACAAGTCTAGGCTTGCGAAGCACCGTCGCGTCGCTATCGCCGGCGCCGACCAAAACGCTTGTTCGGACGTGCAAAGGGACGAAATACCTATGACTTACGGTAATGTGCTGTGCTTGTATGCACTTGTTTGATTTTTCACCAATAAATACGAATGCTAAGAACAAACGTTACTCATTTGTTTCCGGATTTCGACTACAAAAGTAAAGTGAATTGCTGTTCCTGGTTGCCAGAATCGTGTCGGAAAAGTAAGTACATTATTTGTTTATTTGCTATACAACTTATAGGTATCTCTTTTTGTAGTTAATATATTTGTCTTCTTTGTGTATGATAGACATGTATGAAATATGAAATAATGAACATTACGATTATTACCTACCTACTTCCATAAAACAACAGACAGCCGAAAAAAGTTTATTAGTATTCTTTTTTTGATTCATAGCGAAAAATTATAAATTCTGTTCTATAAAATAGCCATATCCTGTTAAGTAAGACTAAGAAGAAGTTAAGTAAGAATGTTAAGATCACAAAAACTTTTTTATACTTACAGGTAGCTAATTTGAAACATGGCGGAGCCAAAGAAGAAAATTAAGTGTCGACAGTACAGTGTGGAATATTTAAAATTTGGCTTTCTTCCATCAAACGCGGACAAGCGATTGCCCATGTGCCTTTTATGCAATAAAGTTTTGAGCAATGACTCTATGAAACCATCGAAGCTCGAAGATCATCTAAAAAGGTGCCACCCTGATAAAACAGGTAAAGATTTGAAATATTTTCAATCATAGAAAGAAAAATATGAAAAGAGACCCACCCTGCAAGGTATGTTCGCTTCAACATCTGAAAGTAACGATGATGGCTTGCGGGCATCTTACAACATCTCATTACTCATAGCGAAATCTGGAAAACCCCACACCATTGGTGAACAGTTAATTTTACCCGCTGTTGAAGAAGTTTTAAAAACTGTTCTGCACAAACCTCCATTTGACATACTCAAAAAAATTCCTTTGAGTAACAACACTGTACAAAGACGTATTGACGAAATGAGCTCTGATATTGAAAGTTTCTTGTGTAATTATCTGCAAACAACTCATTTTTCTATTCAACTGGACGAGTCAACTTTACCTGATAATGAGGCATTATTATTAGCATTTGTGCGATTTGTTATGGACGAAGAAATTCATTAAGAGCTATTATTCGCCAAAACTTTGAAGACTGACACTAAAGGTGAATCGATATTTAACATCCTGAGCGATTTTTTAAAAGAAAAATCAATTCCGTTCACAAACGTTACATCGGCGGCAACAGATGGAGCTCCTGCAATGGTCGGGAAATATCGTGGGTTCATAAGCCATCTAAAAAAAATGATACCAGATTTAACTGCAATTCACTGTGTCATCCACCGACAACACTTAGTAGCAAAAAATTTGAGTGCTAGACTGCACCAATCGCTCCAATTTGTGATTAACGCGGTTAATAAAATAAAAAGCAATGCTTTGAATACGCGTTTATTTGCCCAATTGTGCGATGAAAATGATGAAGACTTCCGACGATTGCTCTTACACACTGAAGTACGCTGGTTGTCGAAAGGTGCATGTTTAACAAGATTTTACTCACTTTTTGAGTCTGTCTTGGAGTTTCTGGATAGTAAAGCTCCAGATTTAAAAGAAAACCTGATCAAGTTCAAAGCAGATATCGCGTATTTGACAGATTTGTTCAAAAAGTTTAATGATATTAACTTACAACTGCAAGGGGACAACCTCAATTTAATTAAAACAAAGAGTGTGATTTCCGCTTTTCTTGGAAAATTGAAGTTAATGAAGCAAAACATTAGTCGACGCGAATTTTCCCAATTCTCAAGCTTGTCACAGGTAGAATGCGAGGATGATGATATTCAGACATATGTTCAACATTTGATTGCCCTGCATGATGATTTCAAAACCAGATTTGAAGACATTCTCACGATGGAAATACCACCATGGATTATAAATCCATTTGATGAAATGGAAGTGGAGAACGTGATATTGCAAGAGGAGCTACTTGAGCTTAGCACTAATGAGGAGCTGAAGGTGAAATATAAAAAAGGGTATCAAACTTTTTGGCTGCAAGCAGAAATACCCGAAAAATATCCTGGACTGTGGAAAATTGCGAGAAAGCTTTTGATATCATTTCCCTCGTCATATCTTGTGGAAAAAAGTTTCAGCACCGTTACAAACCTTTTAACGAAAAATAGGAACAGACTGAATATCACAGAACGAGGAGATTTGCGATAATTCCTGACAAAACTGAACCCAAATATTGACAATTTGTTGTCAATTCATCAAGCTCATCCCTCCCATTAATTTTGAGTGTCATTGTACTTAGAAGTTACGTAACAATGTTTAATTTTAATTATTTTACGACTGTTATTATCATCATAAATATTATAAAGTACTCGAATAAACACAACACAAGCAAAATATACTATATTTAATTTTATTTCACCACTCCGAGATTTAGATTTGATTGATTTTATTTTATTTGATGCTGGAATAGATAGGTTGTGAGTAGATGTCAAAAAAGTAAAGTATTTATTATTGACAGCATATTAACCAATCATTTTTCACTTTTTTTTCTAAACCTGTAAAGAACATTTATGTCACACCTGGCTAAAAGTGGATTTTTTTGCCCGATACATGTGCGGAAATAGCCGCTTTTTCGCCAAATGTTGACATAAAATGATGTATACAACACGGGAGATAATAAAGAAAGCCTTGATCGCACATTTGCGTCCTTCGCTTGCAGCTCGGGCCGTAAATATCTGCGATCTCGGCCTTTCTTTATATTATCTCCCTAGGTGTACATATAATATACTATACTATTTCATAGTTATATCGTCACCAGAGTTAGGTAATAGTCACATTTTTGTAATTTTTTGGGAATATGGTGTAGGCTGTAGAGTAGGGGGTCCACCAGAACCAGCAAATTTTTTAAAGTGGTCTATGAGAAAAAAAAGTTTGGGAACCCCTGGTTTAAAGGAATGCTTACTGAATGGCTACTAGACAAATGTTTTTATTCTGTCAAAGACTATCTTGCTTATAAGCTAAATATCGAGGACTAATTTATTTTAATATATGTATATTGTATATATATATATATATATTAACTGATCGGTTTGTGTTACCTTTAATTATTCCCATAGTCTTGACATTAAATACGGCCAACGTAATTATAATCATCATGTTACTGAATGCAACTAATTTGTTTTGATATTGATATGACATCCAATAATTATTTTAATAGTCTGACATAAAAAAGGTTTTAACTGATTGAATATTATGAAGTTTTTAATTTTAATTTGTATGCCTTTTCTGGTAGAACATAAGCAACACTGTATTTTATTATGTCATCTTATGTAACTATGTTCTCGCAATAAAAAAAAATGAAAAATGAAAATGAAATGAAAATGTAGATTCAAAAAGATTGTTTTCCACAGCTGGTTTAGTTCATACGGATATATGAAATAGACTAAAACCGGATAATTTAAAATTTTTATGTTTTTCTTAATAAGAATTTGAAAGAAATTGATTTTAATTATGACATTTAGGTGGTAAGCTGCCTAAAATTTAAAGTCATGTTGATTTTACTCAATTGTCTTGTTTTATAAGACGTAAATTAAAAAATCGTAATGCATTCGTTATCGCATTCGTTATCGTTTTCGCTATTACGATGCATTCGTCATTCGTATCGGTATCGTAATAGACATATCGTTGCATACCTAGTTAAAATATTAATGAAGTACTAAACTTAAAATAACTACAACTTAGAAAAGTTGAAAAACCCCGACGTTTTCATTTCAAAGTCTAATACCTCAAAAACGGCTGAACAGATTTAGATGAAACATGGCTAAGAACACTCGGGATAAAATTATCTATAGCACAAAACAACCGCATTTAAATCTGTCCATCCGTTTGGGAGCTACGATACCACAGACAGATACACAAACAGACACGTTAAACTTATAACTCGCCTCTTTTTTCGTCGGGGGTTAACTAATACACATCAAAATCAAGGCAAGTTCAAAGTTATGCGTGCGTGCGTGCGTGCGTGCGTGCGTGCGTGCGTGCGTGTGTGTGTGTGTGTGTGTGTACTAGTGTCAGAGGACCAATTCTAAGATGATCAGATGACCTTAAAAGGAATGGTGGAGGAGTGTGGCTGCGGGACGCGAGGGATCACAAGGTGTGGAAAGCTTTCGAAGAGGCCTTTGTCGGAGGACAAGCTGTGGTTGTCGATGGAAAGAAGTAAAGGAAATGTAGTAAATAATAAGTTATATTTTTCAGTAGTATAACTTTTTGCAAATTGTAAACCTCAGCAATAAAGGCTATTTTATTTTATTTTACTATCGGTTGAAAGCGGAATTAAAGCAACATAGTCACCTTTGTCGTCGTCGTCGATGTCGTCGTCGAAGTCGGCGACGTCGTCGTTGTCGAACGCGTCGTTCCTCTCCTCCTTCTTCACATCTACAAATTACAACACATTTCAAATAACTACAACTTAGAAAAGTTGAACACCCGACATTTTCATTTCAAAGTCTAATATCTCAAAAACGACTGAACAGATTTTCATGAAACACGGCTAAGAACAGCCGCAACATAAAATTATCTTTGACACAAAAAAACCCCATTCAAATCGGTCCATCCGCTTGGGAGCTACGTACGATACCACAGACAGATACACAGATAAACAGTCGCACACTTAGAGCATTAAACCAACCGGAGCGGCCATTGACAGGCGTTCCCCTCTGCCAAAAGTATATGACCAGTGGTCATACACATTGTATGGACTGACGTTTATCTGACGTAGCTATTTTCACGTTACGCATACATTTGACGTTCCCCTCCCCCGCAAAAATCGGCAGACTTTTTATGTATAGAAAATGACTCATGACCACTCCGGTTGGTTTAATGCTCTAAGGTCGCACACGTTAAACTTATAACACCCCTCTCTTTGCGTCTGTTATGCCCTTAATTGGTTCACATCCCATTATTGGTAAACTCTGTATAAGCCAGGAACCGCAACCGGTTTCCCTAATCAGGGTTTTCCATTGGCTTATTTTAGAAGTTGACTTTAATACCTTATTGGTAACCCTATGATAGGGTAACATTATTGATAGGATAACCCTATTGATCGAGTTACCTTGGCTTGCCAATAACCAATTTGAAAACTTTATCAATATGGTAATAACAATAGGTTATTTTACCACTTCTGACATGCTTACCATAACAATAGCGTAACTGTATGATAGGGTAACCATATCATAATGCATAAGGTATCCAAATTGATCATCACATCAGCAGAAAAAACGTCCACTGCTGGACATAGCCCAGACTAACATAACATCGACGCTTACTGTAAATGACGTAAAGAGGGCAGTTAAACAGATCAGACGCGGCAAGTCGCCAGAAAATAAATGAATAATAATAATAATAACTGAAATAAATGAATAATAATAATAATAATAATAGGCTTCCCCCAAAAAGTGCCAAAATGAAAAGTTGGAAACTTGTTATGATCGCAAAACACTAGGTAGGTTAGGTACGTTAGGTAGCTTCAGATGCCCGCAATTCAATGCTGCAAGCAAACAGACCAGAAACAGCGGCCCGTCGAATCTGGCCAAATACGAAAAAATGTCGTAACTGGTTAAACGTAGGAAGAAAAAATACTCTTTGTACGTAAGAAAAAAACATTATGGGAAAAAATATTAGTATTTGTGATCTCTTCAAGAGGCTCCACCGCCAAAACACAGGGCTAGAGAAAACAGCGCGACGCAGTTACTGGCTTAGAGTATAGATTTCAACTGAGCTACACGCGTCGCCACAATAAAGGAAGGAAATGCTCCTATGCAGCCAAATTAAGAACTGGTCTTACAACGGCTTTTGACAGCTTATCATAACTTTGAAAAAAAAAAAATTGACGACCGCTTTAGGCTAGTTGGTAGTGACCCTGCCTACGAAGCAAGAGGTCCTAGGTCCTGGTTCGAATCCTAAGGGCATTTATTTGTGTGATGAGCACGAATATTTGTTCCTGAGTCATGGATGTTTTCTATGTATTTAAGTATTTATCTATTATATATATCGTCGTCTAGTACCCATAACAGAAGCCTTATTGAGCTTACTATGGCACTAGCTCGATTTGTGTAAGATTGTAATATGAATGACTTACTGAACATCTTGGCTGCATCCTGCAGGCTGCGCAGCGAGTGCAGCGCCTGATCTTTGAATGCCATGCTCTGCAGCAGCTGTTCGGCGCATGCATCGCAGAGCAACTGCTTCGTGTCTCCCAGCTCCATCAAGCTTATCTGGAAAATATGTTCAATCATTTAACCCTGAACTTGACAGTGTATCTTTAAAAGCACACATTTTTTCATCACTTTTTTGCATTTTTTTTGGAACGTATTTTCGCTCTCTATACAGTACAACAGTTTTTAATGCGCGTTTTTTTTTATTTTTGCCAAGATTAAATCAAATTGGAGGAAATCTTAACAAAATGCCAGGTCAAAGGTACCCTAAACCGATGAGCATGTATGAGAAATATTATGAAAGTGAGTGAAGCGAAAGTGGTTTGCCAGGATCATAGCAAATGGAGATCCATGATCTCTGCATACCCCTCTGGGAAAGAGGCCTGATTATATGTATTTATGTATGTATCTTTGTATGTATGTTTGCCAAGATTAGGGTCTATTCAAAATCAAAATCAATTTTTTTGTGTCTCTCTATCTCATTAGAGTATAGATTCAATGCTCTAATGAGTCTAATGAGATGTCATAATAAGACAATAGACAGGCTAGTCAGTAGAAAAAAAGAACAACACATTTACATTTATCTGTGGTATGTGGTGCCAGATTTTCTTTCTGGTGACTGTACATTGCCATGAGGGGTTAAACTTTGCTTGTGCTAGCTTTTACAAGTGTTTTGCTATGGCATTTGTGATCACTGCCAAATTAATAACAATATTATCTGTTAATTAGGTTGATAAATAAACATTACAAGTAAAGTGCTTTTTAATTGGACTACATTATGTAGGGAATATGAGATGCAAGCATCATTTACAAGATTAAGAATGACTTTTTAGCAATAGGAATCTAACTAATCGTGGTATAAACACTGCATTATTTTCTTCCATGTTTACTTCCAATCGGACCTAATTGTGTCAATAAAATAAAGACCACGTAAAGATAATGTCATGTAGTTAGTGAATACAATGGTTACTTACATCGATATTGAAGCATTTTAACAATATATTAGCATAAGACGGGAGCTCCTCTGAACTCCCAGTCAGCATACTTTTCACAGCGCCTTCGTTCAAACACAGATTGCACACCCCGAGCATCGGTAGGTTCTCCACTGTGATCTCCATTTTGTTGATCTCCAACCACAATTAATAAATCACACAATACCCCATTCCATTATTGGTAATTGCGACAAACAAGATTCCAATTTGCAATTCAATTCCACTATATTTTTGACAGTAATAAACTGACAGTTGAGATCTTAGACACTTTTTTACGTTTTTTGAGCTTGGGCGTGAGAAATTATTCAGCCTTTTTCTGTTTTCAATTTAAGTCGTATTTTTCTGTTCAACACGTTGGATATTAAACAGTACCAAGATCCGTGTAGCCAGTAGCCCGGTGGGCTAAATCCAGTTAAAACATATTTACTTACCCTTTTTAGGGTATTTAATGGTAAGGTGTGGTGGTGGTGGTGGTGTTATGTTTAGGTGTCGTGTTTCGTCGGTTCCGGGGCAACCTACCAAATCCAACACCCGAGATGTCGACGCAACGGGGCCACGCCGTTTCGCCGTCTAAATAAACATTGTTCGGTTCATGACGCATTGGTGCTTACACTGTAATGTTATGTAACCTGTTTTTTCAATAAATAAATAAATAAATAATAAATAAACTTGAAAACTAAATAAAGCCACGTACACACCGGAACAACATAAACAACAATCACAAAGAAAACCAAAGTCATTGAACAAAAAACAGCAAAAGTCTGGAATCTCGAAGAAAGTTTAGTCAGGAGTGACCTTGGTTTGGACGGAGGCCATACTTCCTCCCTTCTTCGAGCACTTACAGATGCCACACGTACGAAATCGGTGGACAGCCAAGGAAGGTCATAGAAAATCTAGATCTAGTTCGGAGTGACTTGCAGCTAGCACAGTGTGTCAGAGGGGCTACCGCGAAGTGAAAACGAACTTCATACGAGTATCTGCCTCTCTGTCGCTCGAACTAGCAAGTGCAACACATAGGGAGATAAACGAACGAAATTCGTTTTCGTTTCGCGGTAGGGCCTGTGCGCAGTGAATTCCAATTTTTGCTAATGTATAGCGTAGTGGTATTCTCTTTGATGTATAGTACAGTGTGTTTTATGGTTAACTAGCTTCTGCCCGCGACTCGGTCCGCGTGGAACTCGTTTATATCGCAGCGCCATACAATATTTTACCCCCCCATTTCACTCCCTTAGGGGATGATTTCGGGGATAAAAACTATCCTATGTCAATCTCCATCCCTTCAACTATCTCCGCTTAAAAAAAACGTCAATTCGTCGCTCCGTTTTGCCGTGAAATACGGGCTAACAAACAAACAAACACACACACACACTTTCCCATTTATATAAACTTTTTATATTAGTATGGATAATCTAATGGAGTCTATACATGTCATGATTTGTCAGCCACAATTTGCTGACTGAAGAAGCTAAAGCTAACTAATTCCTATTGTCTGGAAGCATGTTGCGCTGCTGAGCTGTAATCACGAACTCCGAAATTCGATGTTCGGGAATACCCTATCGCACTCACAGTCTCACAGTACTCGAAAGTACCCAATTAAGACTTCGACATGTTGTACTGGCAAATTGTGGTAAAATCACGTAATCTGTAGAACCCATAAGATTTAAATTATATGTAACGCTCAAGGCATAGCGGCGCGGGCGACGGTGGTACACCACGGCTATCACGCGACGGCCACGACATACTCTCGATTTTTCTCGCACTATACCTCTTATTCATCACGGATAGTGCGAGAAAAATCGAGAGAGCTCTCGAGCCGTCGCGTGATAGCCGTACAGAGGTTAAGCAGAGCGGTAAGAATGTGTTTTGGAAGCCAAGGTTGTGGTCTTTAAGCTGACTGCTACGTAGTTGTTGATTTTGAGGTTTCAAGCCTCGCGACATTCTTACAACTAATTTACAGCTCGCGGGCCGTCCTGTGACAGCCATGTTGGATGCGCATGGAACATTTCTGTGATCATGGAAATCTACACATTATTATCATACGATCACTTCTTTCCCAAGATTAAAATCTTCTTACCCTAACTGAGCTACCCATAAAAACTGACTGAGTTTGCGTTGTTATATATTAATAAGTATTACAAAGAAGTACAATTTAAAAATACAAGAAAATATAAGAAAATGTTAGAAAAGTTTATTCTACTCTAATCCTACAAAAGGTAAGATTCTTGTTGCGAATTTATAAGTAGGTAGGTATGAAACCGGTATTTCCGGAACTAAGTACTCATCTGTTTTCAGAAATTTGTATATAGTGACCCACTGTTGGGCACAGGATCCTCTAGATTTTCAGCAATAATTTAAAATCGTTACCCCCCATATAGACCGCGATCTAGGAGCTTTTTTTTGTCAGTCACTTACCCCCGGGCGATAACTTGTGTGAAGGTTAAGAATGTTGTATCACGCACGAAGGACGTCAGCTACGGTTCCATTGGTGAGTTCACCAACAGCAGCCACCTAAACACGTAAAAAAGAAACAACCGTTTATATCGGTCATTAATCTGCAAATTTTAAATTATTATTGTGTAAGATTATTATTATTTTATTGTAAGTGTTTTTTAAAATTGTATATTACCGTCTGACATGTAAAACCTTGTGGCCTATTTGCGGAATAAATAATTGATTGATAGACAACATTTTGGCCACTTACCCCGAAACAAAATCGTGCAGACTGTAGAGGTGGCAAACCCGTCATGGTCCCACGAACATGGTAAAATATATTCCTACTATAAACGCGCGGTAAGAGCGACAGCGCGATACTTTGCCATACATTTTATAGCAGGCGTTAATCTGCTTAAAAGTGCATAGCAAAGTATCGCGCCGTCATTTTAACTGCGCGTTTATAGTAGGAATATATTTTAACATTTTCGTGTGAGAAGCTGACGGGTTTTCCACCACTGTACAGTGACAGCCAGCTGACGATTATTTTTATTCATTAAATCGGATTAACTATCATTTGATGATTAAATGAATCCAGGGTAAATGGCAAAAATTTCTTCTTTTTTTTACGTGTTTGAGAGGCTGCTGCTCGTCAACCTACCGACGGAGCCGCAGCTGACTTGCACGGGGCTTCATGATCATGATACAACATTCTGAGCAATCTCACAAGTTATCACACGCGGGTCGATTGGTCATGAAAATCTTTTGCTAGTCGCGGGCCAATATCTGTAAGGGGATGCTTTGATTTGAGTCGATCACGCCCCCTAGACAGAGACACGCTTATGCCTTCCGCGCAAGAGAAAACGAGATGTACTTAACACTCTTCGGGAATGGCTTTACCATTGCAACTACCTACAAAAAATAATTGATTGACCCAAATAAGTGGCAAAAAAAAAGCAATTACCATAAACATGCTACTCATGCTAGGCATAAACATGCATAGAGGAGCCGCCAAACAAGCGAAATTAGCGTACGGCCAAGCAAGGTCACAGAAAACTCTAGTATAGAGTGAACTTGGTTTGCCCGGCCGCAGTGCTTCCGGCACGTATCCACACTGGCAGAAATCACGCGGCGGCCTGCATGCGGTCCTGCCGATATGGGTCCGTGTACCGTCTCCTTTTGCGTCCAGAAGGGCTACCGCGAAGTGAAAACGAACTTCGTTCGAATATCTCCGTCTCTGTCGCTCGTACTAGCAAGTGCGACAGAGACGGAGATACACAAACGAATTTCGTTTTCATTTCCCGGTAGCCCCTCAGACTATAGTCAATTTGGTACGCCTAGATTTTTTTTAATAGCCGATATTTGACAGCCGTCATTCCGATACAATAAACGTCAATGATGTTGATGACATAAATTGTACTCGGATGACAGCTGTCAAATATTTAAGGGTGTTTTCACTTAGTTAGAATGTAAGGTATGCATTGCTGTCTCATTCTCGCATCTCTGTCGGTTGTGACACGGTCTGTATACTTAACGGCTTTTAATAGAGTGATCGCCGTTGCAACCTTTTCGGTGACTTGGGCGTCTTAGTTTTCTTTTTTCCAGCCGGCGGCTGGTCTAGCTTGGGTTTCTTCGGCAACATGTCGTCGGGTGTTGGTCGTTGTCCGTATCTGAAATAATACGTCATGATTCAAAAGATGTTGTGTCGTGGTGGTGAGTAAAGGAGACACTACACACAACTACACGAGCGAAATCGGCAGGACTGCCAAGCAAGGTTACAGAAAATCTAGTATGGAGTGACTTTGATTAGGCTACAAGCAGTGCTTCCGACACGTACCCACACGGACCGAATCTCGCGGCGGCCTTCACGCAGTCCTGCCGATATCGGCCCGTGCAGCGTCTCCTTAAGGTCACCGATGCCCTGTGTTGAGAGTGAGGGACCTGCATATGTCTCTAGCTGTCAAGTGTTAACACAACAAATCCTCAAATCCATAAAGGCTCGTTAACGCGTTTGAGATCCTTCTGGAGTCGCAAGCGTTCGTAGGCAACTGCGTCTGCTTACTATAAGGTTGAAAAAGCACATCACGCGGATCTGCGTGGCAGCCCTGCAAAGGTTTTTATATCACTATCTCTAGGCTGCACAATATTCTCAATATATAAGTAGGGCTAACATGGCCGCCGGACAAGAAAATTAGGTATTTTTCCCTTTAACGCATAGTCGCGTCCTGTCCCTGTATCATCAATCTTCCCACAATACAGGCCCATCGGCCATGATAGCGCATTCATTGTGTAGAGCAGCATTCTCATAGCTTGTCCACCATGTTACGGCGAGGGTCCTCGTCTGTTTTAATATTAGCAGGATTTGCAAAATTTCCAGAGACGCGACTCGCTTGACAGATTGACGTGTGGTTATTCACAGCAAGAAACGGCTCTGATAAGAACAGCTGATTGCTCTGATAAGAGCATTTTTTGCTGTCCCGAAAAGGACAGTTTGTAATTGAGATGACGCGCGCAATGCACCATCCATTCTAATTAGCGCGCCAAAATAATTTATAGGAGAGCGAGCCGCGCGCGTGATGTTCTGCATCGCGCTATTGAAGTCTTTAATTGGACGTAGTTTAAGGAAAAGGATCCAATCCACAAAATTACCAAAACATGAGTTAAGTATACCAGAGAGGTGTTTGAGGCGTATATTTTCATTCAGCAAAAAGACGCCCAGCTTACACAGTGTTTTCATATTTTAATCAACATGGGATACCATCCCACATGTATGACGGGGTAAAATAGATATCCTTTAATAAAAACCCATAACGCTTGGAACCGTATAGTAATATTACATCAGTTACATATTGATTCACATTTATTTTAACAAAAGATATCCAACCTGCCTGGACCATTTTTAAGAAATGCAATTCACACGTTTTCACTTTTAATATTTTCAACGAAATGCATCCAATCCATTTGGATTCTTCCTGAAAAACTAAATTTAGACTCTTTAAAACTTTTAGATATATAACAAAATAGATTCACCTCACTTGGATCAGTTTTGTTGAGTTGCCTGCTTTGGTGTCTTAGTAAACAACAGAAACGCTCCTTTAAAAAAAAAAATTGTAAAGCCGACTTTTCAAATTCTTTTAGCTTTATTTTTTATCATTAAAAGAAATTTCCAATATAAAGCAGTGGCTTGGATCATTACAATATATACGTAAATGTATTATCGAAATATAGGTAAATCAATAAACAATTCAACTTGCTTGAACCTTTTGTTTTATTTGTTTGTCAGTTAAACGTTCATTGAGCAAGAAAAACAAAAACGATCGAACGGGCGTAAATCTTTTTTGATAAATAAGTATGAATTATAGTTTAAACATGGTATTCTTATGTTTCACAACACTACTGACAAAAAAAAGATTTCTTTTCCATAGACTGTGCGTGTAACAGTTCAAGTTGTCTTCGAATCTAAATAAACACCCTCATTAACTTGGTCGTCAATAAATTATATAGATCCCCAAAGTATCCTTTGAGAGAGCGCTCCCTGCGAGCCCCAAGTCCTAAGGCCCTGGGGTGAGCCCCACGGACACTCACTATTCCCAGGTGTCTTGCAAGCGAGACTGAAACCAACCTGAGTGGCGAGGCAATCCTTCAGAGAGTGGTCTCAATGCGAGCCCGAGGGCCTAAGGCCCGAGGCCGAGCCCCCACGGATACTCGTTATCTCCGAGTAACTTGCAAGCGAAACCTTAGGGCCGAAGTCCTGAAGGTAAACGGGGAGGCAAGCGGAGCCGAAGGCTGAGATTTCGTAGGAATGAAAGGCTCTAAGCATGCTTGTAAAGAGTGGTCGCTATGCGAGCTTGGGGGTTGAAGTCCTTACTATCCCCAGGTGTCCTGCAAGCAAAACTGGAGATCAAAGTTCCCAAGGGGAGCAGGCAGTTAAGCGAGGCCGAAGGCCGAGCTTTTCGTAACAATTAAAGGTCCCAATCAAGCCTTAAGAAAGCGTTCCCAATGCGAGCCTGAGGGCCGAAGGCTGGAGCCCAAAGTCCCCAAGGGACTTCCCTTGGGGACTTTGGGCTCCAGCCTTCGGCCCACTTAGGCAGGCAAACGAGGCCGAAGGCCAAGCTTTTCGTAACAATGAAAGGTCCCAATCAAGCTTTAAGAAAACGTTCCCAATGCGAGCCCCAGAACGAGCCCTCACGGACACTTACTACGAGTATACCCGAGGTGGCAGCGAAGCCAAAAGCCGAGTTTTACATTGGAATGAAAGGCCCAAAGCATCCCTTTAGAGAGCGCTCTCAATGCGAGCCCTTACGGACACTCATTATCATCGGGTGTCTTGCAAGCGAAACCTGAGGCCTGAATTCCCGAAGGTAAAAGGGGACGCAAGTGAAGCCATAGGCAGAGCTTTTCTGTAGGAATTCAAGGCTTTAGCATGCTATAAGCGACCGCTCCCTTGGCCAGCTCGAGGGTTTAAGACCCGAAAGCAAGCCCCCGCGGACACTTACAATCCCTAGGTGTCTTGCAAAACGAAACCTGTGGCCAAATTACCCAAGATGAGCTGCAAGGCAAGCGAGCCCTCACGGACACTTACTATCCAGTAGGCGAGCTGAGGTAAGTCCCGTAGGTTAGTGGCAAGGCAAGCGAGGCGAAAGGCCGTGCTTTTCGTTGGAATGACTCGATGCATTCCTTCAGAAAGCGCTCTAAATGCGCCGCCATGGACAGACACTCATTATCTCCAGGTGTCTTGCAAGCGAAATCCCAAGCCAAAGTTCTGAAGGTGAGCGGCGAGACAGGCAAGGCTGAGTCGTTGGAATGAAAGGCCCAAAGCAACCTTTCTGAGAGCGGGCTCAATGTGAGCAATGACCCCCTAAGGATACTCATCATCTTCCGACGTCTTACAAGCGAAACTTAAGGGCTGAAATCCCGAAGATAAACGGGGAGGCAAGCGAAGCAAAGGCTGAGGTTATATGCCGTTTTGTCCAAATTATATACCCGAACCTTTGACGTTGGTGAAATTTTCAAGTCTTAAGCTCATAGATTCAAGGAGTTCCTATACAAAGTTCATCCCCATTTTTTAACCCCTTTGCACCCTAACCTTTATAATGTTGTAGCCCAAAACCTGGCCAGGGATTTTTTGGACAAATGAGTAAAGTTTTCATCAAAATTCATATAAACAGACAAAATTCTACTTTCTTGGAAGGTGTTCTGTTATCGATTCTAAGTATTCCTAGCTTAGTTTTATTCGAATATCTTTCATGTAAAGACTTCCAACCCTCTTCAGTTTTATTATATGTATGTATAGATGGTTTTATATACCATTATTATGCATTATTATGCCATTTTTATGGCAAAATAAATTTTTTTGGTCAAATATCTTGAAAAATGTATAATTTAACTGCATTATGTGTATAAGAATGTATACTACACGACTCAACTCAATTTTCATCCAAACATATATTATTAAAAAAATGTATCAGTTTTGAGGAATCACGGTTGAAACTTTAAATCGCCATAACTTTTTCTGAACTTTCTGTGGATTGGATCCTTTTCCTTAAACTACGTTCAATTTACGTTGTATAAATACAATTTCCTTAAGATTCTCCTTAGTATGCCTCTAAGATATTATATAGAAGCTACGGTAGCACAGTGGTTCAGGCATGCGGCTGTCAAACGGCGGTCGTGGGTTCGAATCCCGGCTCGTACCAATGAGTTTTTCAGAACTTATGTACGGAATATGATTTCATATTTACCGTTAGCTTTTCGGTGAAGGAAAAACATCGTGAGGAAACCTGCATACATCTGCGAAGAAATTCAAAGGTGTATGTGAAGTCCCCAATCCGCACGGGGCCAGCGTGGGGACTATTGTCCGTTCCCTCTCATACATGAGAGGAGGCCTGTGCCCAGCAGTGGGACGTATATAGGCTGATGATGTGTGTGATGTGATGCCTCTCTGACAAGATCAACGAACTTTAACATTAATAATATCAGTGTGATAGTACAAAATGCTTACTCGTCAACCCCGGGGCCGGGTGCGAGCCGCATTCGTGGCGGCGGGTAGTTGGCCTGCGACCGCGACGGGAGGAACTTGGTGCTGCAGTTGTGGAAGTGGTAGTCGCTGGAAACCGAAGATACAGGGTGTCCCAAAATTGACACGTCACAGTGACACCAGAGGTAGGTCAACTAAACATGCTTAATTTGTGCTTAATATTGTGACGTCATTTTGCTTGTTTCGTTTCAAGGATTACTTTTTCATGACAGGTGCCCAAAGTGGAAATTGTTGTTAGTGCTGATAATTTAATTAAAGATTTGCCCAGTATTTTTTGGAAATTGACACTACTTTTTGACAGAAACATACTCATGTCATCTTGAGAAACTATTTAGGACTACATTACAACAACAAAAAATAAGCTTCGAGAGCTTTCTGGCACTGACAATGTTATAAAAGGTGAAAATTCACTAATAAACCTAATTTGGTGATGACTCGAAAACCATGCAACTTTTATTGGGTCATGTTAGGCTGTTTCGGTGTCTCTTTTGTTGACCTACCTCTGGTGTCAGTGTGACGTGACGTGTCACTTTTGGGACACCTTTATAAGTCAGCGCACGCAATAGTGGATCGAGGATTAAGGGTGGTCGACACCATTGGGGCTTGACCCCGATGAGATTAAGATTTTTGGTATGGACTCAAGATCCTTTTAGGGTGGGGCTTGAGTCCCCCTCTGGCTAGGATCCGCAGGGGACGCGCAGAAGGCCCGCTCCATACTCACCCCATACAAGCTGAACTTTTTGCCACAGACTGGTGGTCAAATTCCGCGGCAATGTATCTAAATTTGGCGAACCTGACCCCCCGTTCCCACTATGTCGTCTGTCGGGACGATTTTTTATCGTGTGTCGTCGCCTCATACAATTTGGTGTCCGACAATAGTGAACAGCTTCATATAAAATGTTCTGCCACTACGACACACGATAAAAAAAATCGTCCCGACAGACGACATAGCGGGAACCAGAGGGGCTACCGCGAAACGAAAACGAATTGCAAATGCGAACCCCTGCAATATGCGAAGCTTTTGCAAAAAACTTTTCGTCTGTATATGCTACCGATTGCAATTTGCAATGTAGATCCAACTTTTACCTCCACATACATCGTAGACACCTGCGAAAATGTTAATGCCATTTCATCTCTATCTTTTTCCCGCAACACCATCCAATCATCTCTTAAAAGGCTAGACAAGAACAAAGGTCCAGGACCAGACAAAATACCAGCGGTTTTCATAGCAAATTGTTCCACAGCATTGTCAGTTCCGCTACGTATCATTTATAATTATTCAATTTCAAGAGGTATTTTCCCGTTAATTTGGAAGCAGGCTAACGTAATACCTATACCCAAGGGTGGAGATAAGACGAACGTACTAAACTATCACTAAACTATAGACCAATTTCCCTGCTGTCAATTCATGGCAAAGTTTTCAAGTACTTGGTAAATTCAGCTTTGACCGCACATGTAAAATCTCTCGTAATCCCCGAACAACACGGGTTTCGTAGTAACTAGTCCACCGTATTAAGTTTGGCAGTGCATGTATCTTCTGTGGCAGAAATTCTGGATAAATGTTCTCAGATTGACGCTGTTTACACCGACATAAGCAAAGCTTTCGATCGAGGTAATCACGATTTGCTAATAAACAAACTAAGAAATTTTGGAGTTCATGGTAACTTGCTAAACTGGTTTTCTTCGTATCTTGATACGAGATCGCAAAGAGTCTTGGTTTGCGGATACGAATTGGAAAGTTTTAATGCTACCTCAGGAGTACCGCAAGGATCTCATTTAGGGCCTACGTTGTTTTTAATATTTATAAATGACATGGCCAATGTAATCCACCATTCCAATTTTTCATTATTTGCAGACGACTTAAAAATTACAAAATTAGTTGCCGATCCTTCTGATTCTCAGCAGCTCCAAGATGACTTAACTCGCATATCAAACTGGTCCAAAGAGAATAAACTACCGTTGATTATAGCAAAATGTAAGCACATAAAATTCACTAAATAATTTACTTTAAAAACAAAGTTTTAACCGACTTCAATTTAGTACTCCGCCAAGCCACGAGCACTGCATTTCCTATTTTTTACAATTTACCACATGAACTGATTTCCGATAGCAAATGCGTTGATTACTATAGAAAAAAACCGAATCGCTGTATGTGGGCCGATAATATTTGAGGACTTCCATCGATTCCCCAAGATCATCACCAATGGCACTTCATTAGTTCCTATTTCAACGGAATCTTATCAGAACCTGTGACGTACTTTTGCACTTTTAAGTACATAATTGAGGAATTCGATAAGTCATCTGTGGTCTTCATCATCAATTCCTCGCCACCAAATTTATGATTCCGGATGTAAATACACGAGTTATAACAGAAAATACCAAAATCACTACACGCGTGCCTTATAAAATTGAGGAGTCCCCTCAATTCCTCATGGATCCCATCATCTAACTGAATTTTGAAAAAAATGGGACCCACCTGGAAGTATATACATACGAACAAAAAAAAAATTTCCGAATCGGTTCATCAATGACGGAGTTCTGAGGTAACAAACATTGAAAAAAAAAAAAAAAAAAAAACAACCGAATTGAGAACCTCCTCCTTTTTTTTGAAGTCTGTTAAAAACGATTACCGCTAACTACAACTTATGTACCCCAGTAGGTGATTATTGGGAGTTTTGAATCAAGATTCAAAACAGTTCCAAGAAATCACGGTAATTATAATTTTAAAATCTCAATCGGCTTTTTGATATATCAATTGGGTTTTCTGATTCCAGCGTTGAATCAGGTGTTTTCTTACCTATGGTTATGATTTTAAACGCTCAATTGGGGTCTGAGATATTGATACTCTGCACCGCGTTTTGATTTAATTTTGAAATTGTATTTGTCAGTTATATAGAAGTGTAAAATAATACCATCTTCAGTATGTTGAAAATCTTTGTTTTGCTTACACGTAACTAGTTAAATATGAAGTTTATTAAACAAGCACAATCACTAGATTTAAAAAATATATACACAGATTCTAAAACAATTTATTCTCGACATGGAAAACTTTTACCAAGTACCATCCGATGTCTTATTTGCGGTCCATCTAATAGTGGGAAAACTAATTTAATGATAGGACTTCTTCTGCACAAAAATGGTCTAATATTTGAAAATATTTATGTTTATTCTAAAACTTTATTTCAACCCAAATACATATTTTTAGAAAAAGTGCTTCAACGAGTACCGATGGTATGTTTTTTTAAATACAAAGAAAACGAGCAAGTGTTAAATCCTAACCATGCTAAACCAAATTCTGTGATTATATTTGATGACAATGCATGCGAAAAACAAAATAACGTTCGAGATTACTTTTCTATGGGTCGCCATAGCAAAATAGATTGTTTTTATCTAAACCAAACATATAGTAAAATTCCCAAACAATTAATAAGGGACAATGCCAATCTCATTATACTTTTTAAACAGGATGAACCTAATTTGCGTCACATTTATAACGAACATGTAAGTACTGATATGTCTTGGTTGCAATTTAGAGAAATGTGCGCAAAAATTTGGTGCACACCTTATGATTATTTAGTTATAAATAAAGACTGTGAAAAAAATAATGGATGTTATAGAAAAAACTTTGACACGTTTATAATTTTCGATTAAGGATTGCATAGTATAAAAGTAATAATTTGTTACTAAGTCATCATTTAAAATTACGACGTCTGCAAAGACAGAACAATATTTAAGATGAATATGGAAAAGGTAACTAAACAAGAAATCGTTAAATCAGCCGAAGCAGTTAAACGGAAACTCAAAATGATGCGGGATATGACATGTGAAAATGAACAATTTCTCGAGACAGTACTTAAGCCGCTTACAAATCCCCTTAATCAAATGGCTGGTCAAAGTGGAATAAATGTGAAAATTCAAAATGAGAGTGATATTAGTCCTCAATACCATAGTACACCTAAAAAAAATAAGTTGAGACCAAATTACACTAAACTCACTTCGTCCCACGATGACACGGTTTTAGAATGTAATCGGCTCTATCAAAACGAAGATAAAAAAGAATTAGAAAAAAAAGACGATGAAGAATTAGAAAAAGACGAAGAACACAAATCAGATTTGAGTGTCAAAAATGAAGAAGATATAAATGAATCTTATAGTGACATGTCAGATGATGAAACTTTTAAGAGTGTTTCTAGTTTAGAAAACAATTTTGCTTCTCCGCTTTCATTTTCAGCAAAGGAATTTGAAGATGTGCCTTATGGCGTAAGACAAGAAAGAGGAAAACTAATGTTAGGAAAACATCGAGTTTTTGTAGCAGAAAAAACGATTACTATTAACGCAAGTACTTATGAAAAAACTAAAGGGCTAAAGCAATTGTTATTTGAGAAATTACCAAATATGAATTTAATAACAGAAAAAGATAAAGAGAATTATAAATTAATATTAAATCAAACTAATGCACACCGGAGGGATTTTGACCCCAAAAAGCCCATCAAAAGTAATAGAGGTAGCAAGTATTTACAAATTATAAAACCATTATTTAAACTTGACAGAAACCATGACAGTACAGAAAACCTTGCCGTTGGTAAAGGTTTGAGTTTATTAAAGAAGGTCAAACCTAATATCGATTATGTGTACTGGGATGATCCAAACGAGTTAGTTGATCGGTTGAAATTACTAATCGCTTCACGAGAAGCTGGTAACACTGGTTTAGATAATGAAATTATATCGATAATTGAAGAATTACAAGAAAATGGCATCATCTCTTAAATAAAACCTTCCGTCTCCCTATGTTTAAGTCAGTTTAAATGATGACATAAACAAAAGCGGACGGATAATGAACATTGACAAATTTGGTCACCACGTTCACAAACGTTTTCGTTTTGCTCAAAATTACGACGAAACATTACAAAAATCGGAAAACGGTGATTTCGACTTACGATCGTCAAGACTTAAAGGTTTAAAATTACCACTTTCCAACGATGAGGCTGTTAATAAGGAGTATGTTGATCATATAAATAAAATTACTCAGACTAATTTGGCTAACATTATACTCAGCCTTAAACGCATTAACTCGATCTTAGAAGAAATTGATAAAAAGTTTTGCACCAAAGAGGATGTTATTGGAATTATAAAAGAGGAGTCTAAATGAGTATAATGAGTAAACAAGAAATTGTAAATGAAATCCATAGGAATGCTAGAAAAAATTTCAGACGCTGTCCGGTCATATTAAAGGGAATAAATGATTTGTGGCAAGCTGATTTAATAGATATGCAAAAATTTGGTTCAGTAAATAACGGGTACAAGTATATTTTAGTTGTAATAGATTGTTTTACAAAATATGCCTGGGTGGTATCAGTAAAAACAAAAAAGAAAATGGAAATAATGCAGGCATTTGAAAAAATTATAACGTTTGGTTACATTCCAGTTAATTTGCAGACAGACATGGGAAAAGAGTTTTATAACGATGTATTTCTACAGCTAACGAAAGCAAAACATATAAATCACTACTCAACGTATTCCACGAAAAAAGCTTCAATAGTGGAACGATTAATAAGAACACTAAAAGGAAAATTGTACAAACACTTTAGTTTACTGGGAAACTATAAATGGATTGGGAAACCGCTTAATAACATTGTTAAAACATATAATGAAACTGTTCATCGAACAACTAAATTTAAACCATCCGATATAAATTGCACAAATGAGCATATAGTGAGAGGAAATATATTAAAAATACAAAATAAACCAATTATGAAGAAAATTAAGCTTAAGATAGTAGATTGTGTACGAATCAGTAAGCATAAGTCAGCTTTCAAGAAAGGCTTTACTCCAAATTGGTCTACAGAGTTATTTAATATTGTGAAAGTAAAAAACACCAGTCCCGTGACATATCACATTGAAGATTCTTTTGGAAATATTATACTTGGCTCGTTTTACGAACAAGAACTACAAAAAACGTATCATCCTGACGTATACCTGATTGAAAAGATTATTAGAAGGAAAGGAAATAAATTATTCGTGAAATGGCTGGGACTCAGCGAAACAGAAAATAGTTGGATAAACCAAAATGCCTTAGTTTAACTATAAAATAAAAGTATTACCTAATTTTCATTATTAAATTACTAGTAATGTCAGGAAGCGGACTAGTTAATAATTTAATAAATAACTTACCTTTCGAATTGCATTTGCCTGGATATAATTATTGTGGACCGGGTACAAACTAAAGGAAAGATTGTTAAGAGGTGACCGTGGTATAAATAAATTAGACGAAGCTTGTATGCAACACGATATCGCGTACAGTAAATACTTGGACCTGGCTCAACGTCATAAAGCTGACATAGAGTTAATAAACATGGCAAAACAAAGATTAATGTCTGCAAATGCCAGCAAAGGAGAAAAGTTGGCATCATGGTTAGTAAACAAAATAATGAAAACTAAATTGCGAGCTGGGGCTGGAATTAAATCATTTAAAAACATCGTTTCGAAAATTCGTACACAAATTAAAAAACAAAAACCTAAATGTGATACGTCAAAAATTAAGTGTGCATATAAAGCAGCAAAAAAGTTACTTTCTAAAAATTCGCGTATTCGTTTACCACGCATAATTCCTATCCCAAAAACTGGTGGAATCTTACCTCTGATTCCTATTTTTGCTGGGTTGTCAGCTCTTGGTTCATTGGCTGGTGGGGCTGCCGGCATTGCAAAGGCTGTAAATGACTATAAATCAGCTCAAAAGAATCTACATGAGTCTGAACGACACAATAAAATGATGGAGTCAATCGCCATTGGCAAAGGCTTGTACATAAAACCTTATAAGAAAGGTAGTGGTTTGTTTTTAAGCACTCCAAAAAACTGAGCAGACGGCTACCAAAGAGAGCTCTAACTAACTTAGATCTACTAAAATATGGAAGTGACATCCCGCATTTCAGGGCGTTTTCATGCGTGATAGTTTACCAAAACGACCTCATCGTATGGAATGTACAATTGTTAATTTAGATAGCTCTAAGAACATAGGGACTCACTGGGTAGCATATGTAAAATTAAACACGTATTGCGAATATTTTAATAGTTATGGAGATATAAAACCTCCTGTAGAACTTATTACATATTTAAGGAAATATGAAATTTTTTATAACTATTGTACTTATCAAAAATTTGATACTGTTAATTGTGGACATTTGTGTTTAAAATATTTATGCAACTTTTGGCGAAAACAGTATAAATATAGCACAATAAGCAAATAAGATCACTTCTAAAATGTCGTTCACCCTATCTGTAACTGGTTTAACTTCAACGCTTATTACAAATTATTCCCCACCTCTGCAGTTGGAAGGGGATTATGAGTGTGGACTTTTATATTTTTCAACCTTTAATTCGATACCCAATATCGATAGTAGAAATAACCGATTCTACTATGGTAATAATGAATTCCTAGAAATACCAGAAGGATCGTACGAACTTGAAGATATTGGTGATTATATAAAAGATAATGTCAAAGACTGCACTTTTAAGCTAATTTGCAATAATAATACACTGAAAACTAAAATATTGTGTTCAAAGGATATCCATTTTGAAAAGAACAACTCTATTGGGAAAATTTTATGTTTCGGAAACGAAATACTCAAACCCAATATAATAAACTGTTCGCAATTCCCAGTTAGCATTTTATCAACGACCGTTATCAGGATTGAATGTGATATTGTGAGCGGATCATTTTGTTAACGGAAAACCTAGCCATATAATACATGAGTTTGTTCCTAATGTGCCACCTGGATATCGAATCATAGAAGTTCCGAGAAACTTAATTTATTTTCCAGTAAATCAAGACACAATAAGTTCAATTAACGTGCGCATTCTCGACTCGGATAATCAACTTATAAATTTAAGAGGAGAAGATATTCAGTTATATTTACATCTTAGAAGGAAAGCAAGATGATAGATTTCAATAAAAAGTCTCTGTGTCGACCTAGACATTACAGTTTAGAAACTATTGTCAAAAGGAGAACACCTATCAAATTAACGAAAGAAAACATATTTTTTTTAAAATCAATTGGATTATTAAAATGACTGATATACTTAATGTTGCAGAGTCTTTTGCAGAAGACAATGCTATTGAAAGCTTTGAGGTTCATTCCTATAGACCATATGTAACAACATTTAATAAAAATGATGAAATTCGAATACCCATTAATCAACAAGACTTGTATGTTTTACCTTCTTCGAGTACTTTGTATTTAGAAGGTACTGTTAAGGTTATAAACAGAGAATCGAATGCGGAAGTGAACAGTATTCAATTCACAAACAATCCTTTTCTTTTCCTGTTTCAAGATATCCGATATGAATTGAATGGGGTTGAAATTGATAAAGTGAAGAATGTTGGTGTCACCACCACTATAAAATCTTTGCTTTCTATGAATAGTAATGAATCGTCTATGTCAAAGGCGTGGGGATGGGACTTTAATGGTACAAAAAATATTCATGGTGGACATTTCGCTGTATCTTTGCCACTGAATAAAATTTTAGGGTTCGCTGAAGATTATAATAAAATAATAATAAATTGTAAACATGAGCTGATTTTGCTGCGAAGTAATTCAAATTTGAATGCGGTAAAACTTAATACTAATGAAGTGTTGGAAGATATTATTATCGATAAAATCGTATGGAGAGTTCCTCATATTAAAGTATCGGATCGTCAAAGAATTCAAATGTTAAAATTAATGGAAAAGGATCGGTCGTTAAACATTGTTTTTAGAAACTGGGACTTATATGAGTATCCTCTCTTACCAAAAACCACTAAACATACATGGGCAATCAAAACATCATCTCAGTTAGAAAAGCCGCGTTTTATGGTGTTAGCCTTGTCAACCGACAGAAAACAAAAGTCTGGGGAGGATTTCTCGAGTTTCGATCATTGTAATTTACGTGAAGTCCGTGTATTTTTAAACTCTACTTACTTTCCTTATGAAAATTTAAACGTGAAGTTCGAGCAAGACAATTATGCATTGTTATATGAGCAGTATACAAGGTTTCAACAGTCGTATCACGGACGCCGTGCTGAACCGCTTTTAAATATACAGGGCTTTAAAAGTTGTGCTTTATTTGTTTTGGACACTTCAAGACAAAATGATCGTTTGAAGACAGGTCCTATAGATGTTAGAATAGAAATTGAGAGTGATACACAAATTCCTGACAACACATCTGCATTTTGTCTAATATTTAACGATTGTATAGTAGAATACAAGCCTTTAAGCGGCATTGTGAAGAAAATATCATGAAATCGGATCATTATATTGTGGACATACAAGGCTTCAAAGATGATCAAAATAAATTCATTATTAAAGAGTTGGCAGTGGCTACTGAAGAATTTACGTTAGTGTTCTCAATTAAACCACCATTCCCATATTCTCGTTTATCGAATGAAGAGCGTAGAAATGTGTCCTGGATTGAAAAGACTTTTGGTTTTCGATGGAGTGAAGGCCATATTAACTTTAGAGAATTTAAAAGAATAATCGTTCCTTATCTTGAAAATAAGACAATATTTGTGAAAGGTCAAGAAAAAATAAAATGGGTTCAAGAATTGTGTGATACTTGTAATATTTTCGATATTGGACAAAAAGGATGTCCAAACTTTTTAGTTTTGTATAATACGTTCCTTAAGGGAGTAAATAAAATAACTTTAAACCATGCTATAGATAAGCATTGTTCATTAAGAAATGTAATTTGTATTAAAAAATGGTATTTTCATAATCAAGATTTTTTTTATAAATAAAAATGTTGTGATATATGAATGTATTTTATTTCAGTTACCTACCTTTTTTTATTTTCTACCTACAGTATAGGCGAAAAAGTTAAGAAAATAACCTGTTGCATGAATTAGTGTCGTATTCGAATATATAAATAGATGTTTAAAATTAGAACACAAACAAAACAAATGCCTATTCATAGACATTACGCACACACTCGTAGGTACAACAGCTCATCTTCTTAAGTTTTTTACCTATAATAAACATGCGCATGTTTGTATTCACTCCAACAGCTTTACTATAAGATATTTATACTGTTTTAAGTAATATTATTCAAACTGGATATTATTATGTCTGGGATATTGTGAATACAAATACGCCTGCACAAACATGAGAGGCAATGCTCACATTGCATCATAAAGCCATAAGGAAAAGGTTTTTAAATATAAACAAATAAAGATCAAACTCATTTATTTAATAAATCGACAACCAAACATAATTTCAAGTAAACAAGTTACTTAACCAATATAATAAAACTAAACCCAGTATATTAATAAACAAAATATTTAGAAGAATGTTCTATGCCCCCAGGAAAGAGTGTGAATATTGTCCTTTAATATGACTCGTTTGTCATCATTTGAAGACAAGGCAACTTTACTAAGAGCTTGTGTAAAAATGTTATGCTTGACAGACTTAAATAAAATGTTCTTTTTTCGTACCAATTCTTTATTGAAGAGCACATTCTCATAATCATGAAAACAAAGATCCGTGATTGCATGTTTTTTAGTGCCTTTTGCTTTCTTCAACAGTTTTTCTTGTGTTTTAATGCAGTATAATTTCGATCTAAGACCAACAAACTGAACAATTAACTCGCCTCCTAGCTCATCTTTAAATAACCCGGGTACCTTTTTATTTTTTTGACATATGTTGTATATATTATCCACGGGGTAGTTACTTGTATCTAAGTGATGCTGAAAATTCAATTTTAAATCTCTATACAAATCGTCTGTTTTTATAAAATACAGATAAGAATCGGTATCTGAATAACACATAGTAAGGTTTTTTCCATAAAAAGGTTTCATTCGAGAATAATGAAAGTCGTACATGTGAGATTTGGATATTTCTAAAACAGTAAATCCAATGTAAATTGGTTTATCGAGCATAATAATTTCGGGGTTCATTTGAATAGCTACTAAGTTGTCAGTAAAGACACTTGCACTATGAAAATTCGGACGTGCTATCAACACTTCTGCACTAGTTTTTTTCTTCGTTTTGTTCTGAGTATCAGTCCATTGATTAACTAACAAAATATTTGTCCTATTTTCTGTTGCTTCTAAAGTTTTTCCGAAGAGACTGTTATTTAGTAACTTATAGAAGTTCATCTGAAATTCAGATTTTGTTTTTTTTCTCAACTGTGTGTTTAAGTCAATATACTGCTGTATGAATGGACTTTGTTTGAACTTTATAACTCTATGTATTTTTTTGAGTTTTAATTTAAGTAATAATAATTTAAGAATAAGTTTAAAATTCTTTGATCCGGGCGGTATATATTTTTGTGGACAAAATGGAATGTCATTATGTAAATCGTGTAGGTATTCTGGATATTGTAAATCTACCTCTAATATGTAACCATAGAGACTATCAGCTGGAACTTCGAGGAAATTAGTTTTTTCAATCTCATCCCTACATAATAGCTTGAAATCCGCATAAGGTAAATAACTGCACATTGCGAAACCATAAAGATTGTTACAGTCAATATAAAACAAAAAAGAATCTGGAACGGATGGGTCATAATCCTGTAAGTATTTATTATTGGCACGAGCATATCTAGTAGAACAAAGGCATACACCTCCACGAATTCCTTTTTGAATCATTCGAATTATTTCTAAATCGTTTATGAGTTCTAATTTCACATCAGTAATAAGTAACATTGCGTCAAAGCTTAAACTCGGAGCCGTCATGTAAAAAGCAGGATCTAGTTTGTAGTTTAACATGGAGGTACGCCGAAAGTTTTCAAATATATCGGCCAACATTAACACATCCGACTTAAGGTAAAGATCTGTGTACTCTCCTAAGGTCTTTAAATTAAATACGTTCCAAACATGCTTAGCTCGGTTATATTTAGAATCAGAAATATTGCTATCGGTTATAGAACTGTAAAAACAACGCTGTGATGGTAGTGTTTCCTCTTCATACACTTTCCAACAAGTAATGTATTCGTATGGGTATATACCCTTGCCTCTGAGTAATGCAAATTGGTCTTGAACAGGAAAAAAGCTACTTAAATGAACAAAGTCTTCATCATTTAAATCAGCTGATAGTTTTTCTAAACTGGTTCCTAAAAATTTGAAAGAATCAACGAAACGCACAGGGACAAACTCCTCATTACCTATTTGGAAAAACTTTGTAAACGAAATATAATTTTCTTTATTTTTTGCAATGACTTTTAACCTACCAGTCATTTCTCCTAACTGCCGGATAAATTATGAAAAAATACAGGTATAAACTTTGGTAAGCGAAATTGAATATTACAATACGCATGTGCAGCGCCTCTGAAACGACCTGTTAAGTGGCAATGATCTCTAACTGCATCGTCCAGCAACAATTTATTGCAAAGAAAACAATGTTTCGCTTTTAAAAATTGCATTTCATCCTCGTCCGTCTGTTTTAAAGGTACAGGGGTGCTATAGATTTCTTTAATCTTAGTTACATCACTTTTTAAATAGTCGAGAATTTTTTTAACACAATCTCGCCCTCGATAACTAACATATTTGTTGAGAGAACTATCATATGAACAAACAATATAATACGCAAATGCAGCTGGAATGTGTTTTTGTAACGTAGTAGTACATTTAGATTCAAATTCGTTACTTGTGTGGGGACAAAGATTCAAAGATTCAAAGATTCAAAGATTTATTTATGATATGTGTTATTTTACATAAATAAATAACACAGCGATTGACACAGCGTGTTGCCAAGAAACAGATTGATCGTCTGGTACTCTGCGGTTAAGCAGGGAAACACATAATTTGCTCTGACAAGAGCAGTTTTACGTTGCCCTGAGAAGGACAGTTTGTATGTCCGGAGCCTGAAGCACCCTCGTCGGATTCTTCGTGTCTTCTAGCACCGAGCGCGGAGAGCGGAGCACGGCGATCGACGACGATGTTCACTCCACGGCGGCCGACGAGCGAAAGGACTGGCGCCGGCGCAGAGCGTAGTTTTATTCACCCGACCTATGACCTCGCGCATGCGCCGTGGCAGGCGCACTTTCCCCGCGCGGGGGGGCTATCTCTGTCTCACTCGCGCGGATCCGTCCCGCTCTAATTTGTTGCGGATTAACGTTGAGGCACCAACGCCGCCCGCATGCCCGCCCTCGCGGCGCAAGCCGGCCCGATGCACCACACTGCCCCCCTCCCCCTACCGACGAGCCAAGATGGCATTAGGGAGAGGACGATAGCGCAGTGCATAGAGATCCTGCAGGGCGTACTCGGCGGCCTGCAGAGAGGTGAAAACCCCGTCCCCGTCATCCTTAGGGGGCTGGCCGACCTTTACGGAGCTGGATAGCCCCCTAAGGATCCTTCACTGGAACGCCGCCGGCCTCAACAACCGGCCCAAGAGGGAGCTACTGGCGGACGTCCTAAGAAGAGAGCGGATAGACGTAGCCCTTATATCCGAAACGCACCTCAAGGCAGGGGACCCCTTGAATGATACCGGGCTACGTCTGCTACCGTAAGGAGGAGACGTCCCCACACGGCCGCCCCTACAGAGGCCTGGCGGTATTCGTCGCGCGACGGGTGGTACACCAGCAGCTACCGACGCCCACGCTGACAACCTGCTATGCCCTCGGCGTAGAGCTACACGCGGACGGTACGAACCTGCGAATATACGCTTTCTACCGTCCCCCTCAGACCAACCTTGCCGAGCCCGACCTAGAGCAGATCTTGGACTCGAGCGCACCAACCATCGTCGCTGGCGACTTCAACGCCAAGCATACGGCATGGAACTCGTCCAAGATCTGCAGCACGGGTCGCCGACTACTACGCCACGCCGAGGGGCATAACTACACGGTGCTGGGCCCGGAGGCCCCCACCCACTACCCGTACACCGCGACGCACGAACCGGACATAATAGACCTGGCAGCGGTCCAGAACCTGGCGCACTGGCCGGAGCTAGACGTCCTCGATGACCACATGCTCTCGGACCACCAGCCAGTCGTAGTCAGACTGAGGACCGCTGCCACCACTGTACTGACGCCACCACCAAGGAAAAGGACCGACTGGGAGAAGTTCGCCGCGCACATGGCTGAACACTCGGAGTCCTTCCCAGCCACCACAGCCGAGGAAGTCGACCGCCTTGCCGAGCTGTTCAGCCGGAACGCCCAGTCGGCCCTCGCCGCCGCCACCACCACGAGCACCGCCACCAAACACCGTCACAGAGACGCGCCGCCGCACATCCAGAGGTTGCTGGAGGAGAAGCGGAAGTTGCGACGGCTCTACAACGAGACCCGCTGTCCCACCCTTAAGACCCGGCTCAACGCCCTCGCCGAGAAAATCGGGACTAGCCTCGCGGCGAACTCCCGCTACTCCTGGCTCGAGGGCGTCGACTCTGCAGCCGATGAAGGATGGGGCGGCATACACCGACTATGCCGTCGCTTCTCCAGGAAGCCGCTGCCAACCAGGCCACTCCTCGCACCGGACGGTACCATGCGATACCGCGCTGAGGACCGGGCGCACATATTCGCCGAGCACCTCGAGAACCAGTTCCGACCAAACGCGCCCACTGATGCCGAGCACACTGCACAGCTGGAACGCGAGGTCGAGGGGTATCTCGAGGTCCCACCACCGCCAGAGGAGGACGTCGTCATCTTCACCCCCGGCCAAATACAACGGGCAGTACGGAGAACCCAGCTCCGCAAGGCCCCAGGACCAGACACGATCCCGAACGAGGCGCTGCGTCACCTCCCCCCGCGAGCCATCGCGACGCTGACGCGGCTCTTCAATGGGATCGTGAGGAACTGCCACTTTCCCAGCTGCTGGAAGCTGGGGAAAGTTATTATGCTGCCCAAGCCGGGGAAGAACATTCTCCGCCCTGAAAGCTACCGACCCATCACCCTGCTACCCACGGTGTCAAAGGTGTTCGAGCGACTCCTTCTCCACCACTTGACACCGTACGTCGAGCCCCGCGCAGAGCAGTTTGGCTTCAGGGCGGAGCACTCGACAACCCTCCAGATCGCCCGGATCCTCCACGTCGCAGCGGCGGCGCGCAACAAAAAGGAGCACGCAGTGGCGGTGCTCCTCGACATGGAAAAGGCCTTTGACCGGGTCTGGCACGCAGGCCTGGTCTATAAACTGACGACCTCCGCAGCGCCAAGACGGCTCGTGCACACAGTGGCCAGCTTCCTCGTCGATCGCAGCTTCCAAGTTGTGGTCGAAGGCAAGCTCTCGGCGAGGAAACCCATCGCAGCCGGAGTCCCCCAGGGAAGCTGTTTGTCGCCCGCGTTGTACGCGCGGTACACCGACGACATCCCAGTGGAAGGGGGGACCACACTCGCTTTGTACGCCGATGACGCGGCGTACATCGCGACATCATATAAGCTCCCGCACGCAGCCGTCAAGTTACAGCGCACCATGGACTTACTACCGGGCTGGCTCGACCGCTGGCGGCTGAGGGTGAACGTGGCGAAGACCCAGGCCATCACCCTCAGCCCGAAGAGGAACCAACCCCCGGAACTCCGCCTACTGGGACAGCCGCTTCCGTGGTTGCGGACTGTTAAGTACCTGAGCGTCACCATCGACCGGCAACTTAACATGTCCGCCCACGTGAAGAACACAATCAACCAGGCGAGAACGGCCCGGGCGCTACTCACTCCAGTGATGAAGTCGTCCCTCCCCCTGTCCGCCAAGATTGGCATTTACAAGGGGTACATCAGGTCACGGTTGACCTATGCAGCCCCCGCGTGGTACGCGCTGGTGGGAGAGTGCAAAAGACAGCGGCTCCGCGCTCAACAGTCGCTGGCGCTCCGCACCGCAGCCGACGCGCACTACTATGTCAGCAATAGAGTGCTCCACCGTGACCTGAAAGTCGAACACCTGGACGACTTCATCACCAGACTGACCAGGGCTATGTTCGAGCGGGCAGACGGCTCGCGCCTGACGCACCTGCAGGACATAGCCCCGTACCACTCCCGGCCGCCCGACAAGAGGGCACTACCGCGGGACCTGATCCGCACGGATCCGCCCGCCACCCCCTGACTCGACGCAAGGATGTTCCTGCAGTGCCGTCGGCTCGCTGGTCGCTCGCTGGGCCTCTCCTAAGGGAGTCGCACCCGGCAGGGCTTGACCGCGCCGACGGACGAAGCAGATGACCCCACCGGACTTGACGGGTTTTGAACCCAACCCAGCTACCCGTCCGTTGTAGCGGACGGCGATTGAAACCGCCAGAAGCGGCACAGCCGCGCCAGGCTTCCCCGAGCCCCTTTTGGGGCTTGAGCGACAACCAAGGTGCGGATTAATGTAGTAACTAGTTGTAAGCTTTTTTGTTGTATATAGTTAGGCCTATTTGTAAATAAAATTCATTCTAGTATCCAGCAGTCTACAGTAAACAACAAGAGTTTCACTACAAGCCTCCAGCCTAATATCCCTGAAGCAACCTCAAGCTAAATCAGCTGAACCAACATCAGCTAAAGTGGTGACCTGCCGACTCAAGAGCACAGAAGCAACCAGCATCAAGACTCAAGCATGGACGGAGGAAACGGAGACAACACGGGAGCTCTACCCATTCTGCAACCCGACGCTGTCGATCAACATGAAGCTCAGCAACTACCAGCAAGCCACGACGTGTCCGCGATATCTCTCTCACTCCGAGTACCACCATTTTGGCGCGACCAGCCGTTATTATGGTTCTGCAGTTTCGAAGCCGCCACCGCCGATCTGAAAAGAAGCCAATCACAGCTCGCGCAAATGGTCATCGCACAGCTCGAGAAGCAAGACATCCAGAATATTGCAGATCTCATCTACTCGCCGCCGGAACAAAATTACTACCAGGCCATCAAGGATCGTCTCATCTCGCTGTACGAGGAATCAAACAGCGCCCAGGCGAAGAAATTGCTGTCACAGGTCGAGCTCGGCGAACAGAAACCTAGCCAGCTACTTCGCAAGATGCAGAATCTCAACCGCGAGAAGTTCCCCGAGAGTACCATACAAATGATGTGGCTCGATCATTTACCGCCACACGTCAGATCCGTACTCACCGTCAGCGAAGCATTCAAAATCAAGACCACGCTCGACGACCTCGCCCTTCTCGCCGACAAAATGATGGAGCACACGCCGTCATCCCACGTCGCCGCCATTTCGTCGCCCATCGCGTCAACATCAAAACAGCCGCCACCGCTGCTACCTCCGTCGCAACCTACCTACCAGCAACATCCGCATCTCGACACACAATATCTCATCGGCGAGATAAGAAGATTGTCGCTCGAAGTCGCCGAACTACGATCAAGGCCGCGCGAAAACAACGATCGTCGCAACAGCCGATTTCGCCGCCGTTTCCCGTCACGTTCCCGTCCTCGCAGCGCATCACAATCCCAAGACCGAAGCCGCAACAACTCTCCCATGCCGTACTGCTACTACCACCGTCGTTTCGGCATGGACGCGATTAAATGCACGCCACCGTGCAATTTCAAGCCGGTCAACACGCCGTCGGAAAACTAAAAGTAACGCTGGCAGCGGCGGAAACCGGCGTTACTGATACATCTCACCGCCTCTTCGTGACCGACAAGACTTCAAAACTTACCTTCCTGGTCGACACTGGAGCGAACATATCCGTGCTACCACGAAGAAAAGGCACGCAAGAGCAGCCTCTCCCGTTTCAACTTTACGCCGCAAACAACACCGCCAACAAACATACCTACCTACGGTGAGAAAACGCTCGAACTCGATCTCAACCTACGACGAGCATTCAAGTGGAAGTTCATCATCGCAGCCGTATCGAAGCCTATCCTGGAAGCCGACTTTCTCAAGTTCCACCACATCATTGTGGACATCAAGAATCGAAGACTGATCGACGGCAAGACGCTACTCACGACTAACGCTCAACTCTGTGCCGCTAACATACCTACCGTGCGCAGCATAGACGTGCAGCAGTCGTATCACGACATCTTAGCCGATTACCCCGGGACTACTCGACTTACATCTATGAAGCTTAGCCCGAAGCATAACGTCGAACACTTCATAGAAACAACTGGCCCGCCCCTTCACTGCAGGCCACGCCCCATCGCACCACATCGATACGAACTAGTGAAGAAAGAATTTGCCAACATGATGGAGCAGGGCCTATGCAGACCAAGCAAGAGCCCTTGGGCATCACCTCTTCACGTCGTACCGAAGAAAAATGGCGATTTACGTGTGTGTGGTGATTACCGAAGGCTTAACGCAATAACCAAGCCCGACCGGTACCCAATCCCACGCATACGTGATTTTACCTACGAACTCGCCGGCAAACAAATATTCTCCACATTGGACCTCAACCGTGCCTACCAACAACTACCAATAGCAGAGCAAGACGTCGAGAAGAGCGCCATCATAACACCATTCGGCCTATTCGAGTTTCCGAGAATGTGCCCAGGACTCAAAAACTGTGGACAGACATTCCAACGATTCATCCACGAAGTACTGCGAGACCTTGACTTCGTGTTCCCATTCGTCGACGACCTACTTATCGCATCGGCCGACGAAACAACGCACGAGAAACATCTACGCGCCGTACTAAGCAGACTCGAAGACTACGGTATCACTATCAACCCGTCGAAATGCGTATTCGGACAGCCAACGGTCAAGTTCCTGGGATACGAGGTCAGCAAAGACGGCATCCGACCACCTACCGAGAAAGTACAAGCAATCGTCGATTACCCTAAACCGCAAACAATAGACGAGTTACGACGATTTCTCGGCATGATAAACTTTTACCGCGAAAACATCAAGAACGCCGCAATACTTCAAGCTCCACTGTGCAAATACCTACACAACGCGCGGAAAAAGGACAAAACACCGATCAGCTGGGACGACGAAGCAACGCTCGCATTCGACGCGTGTAAGGACAGCATCAAAAACGCCGCTTTACTCGCTCATCCATGTCACCAGTCAGCGCTCGCGATATTCTCAGACGCTAGTGACAAGGCCGCAGGCGCATCGCTCAATCAGTTTGTCAACAACGCATGGCAACCACTCGGCTATTTTTCGAAGAAATTCTCCGACGCACAGACTCGCTACAGTACCTACGATCGAGAGCTACTCGCATTGTACATGAGTACAAAACACTTCCGCAAGATGTTCGAGGGACGAGAACTCATCTTATTCACCGATCACAAGCCCTTGACCTTCGCGTTCACCAAAACAAGCACCAACAACGAGTCGCCGCGCCGCACCCGTCAGCTGTTGTATATCAGTGAATTTACAACCGATATACGACACGTCAGTGGGTCACAAAATGCCGCCGCCGACGCGCTATCCCGCATAGAAACGATATCCTGCCCATCGCCGATTGACTACAAAGAACTAGCCGACGCGCAAGAACGAGACAGCAACACCATTCGAACACTCGCACAGCAAACCAACCTATCTATGAAGCAAGTCGCAATTCCCGGAACCGACGTCAAATTGTACTGCGAAACAACGACAGACAATTTACGCCCTTATGTACCCGAACAATACCGCCGTGCCGCATTCGACTCTGTACATAACATCAGCCATCCTGGAATTCGAACAACAAGAAAACTAGTCGCTCAACGCTACTTTTGGCCTTCGATAAATACCGACGTAGGTACATGGTCGAAAGTATGCGTACACTGCCAACGCGCGAAGATTCAACGCCACACCGCAAGTCCGATATCAAGTTTCCCGCCAACTCAACGATTCGAACACATCCACATCGACATAGTTGGACCTCTACCTACCGCTGCAAGTGGACATCGATACCTACTCACAATGATCGACAGAGCAACACGATGGCCCGAAGCAATCCCACTTACCGAGATCACCGCCGAAGAAGTCGCCAAGACTGTTTACGACGGTTGGATTTCCCGCTTCGGCTGCCCTGCTACTATCACTACGGACCAAGGACGGCAATTCGAGAGTCGAGTATTTGCGTCACTCACCCGCTTACTCGGCATCGAGAGGACCCGAACAACACCTTATCACCCGATCGCTAACGGATTTATTGAACGATGGCACCGTAGCCTCAAGGCCGCACTCAAGGCCAGACTACAAACCGAGAAGTCATGGATCGACACAATACCTAGCGTTCTACTCGGACTACGCGCCGCACTACGCACAGACACCAGTGTAAGCCCAGCCCTACTTACCTACGGCTGCAGCGTGCGATTACCCGGCGAACTGTTATTACCTACACGCGATGACGTCACCATGGACTCCGATTTCGTCGAAAAACTACGTGCAATCATACAAAGCCTGACGCCGACAGAAATTACCCCGCATGGCAACAAGAAACACATCTCCGTCCACCGTGACCTTCAAACCTGCGAACAAGTATTCGTACGAGTCGACGCCGTAAAGAAGCCATTACAAGCACCTTACGACGGACCCTACCGAGTACTAAAACGCAACGACAAAATATTCACTCTGCAGCTACCTACTCGCCAGGCGAATATTTCGATCGACCGCTTAAAACCCGCATTTATCATCGCCGACACCGAGCAAGATATACCTACAACTTCGATCGCAACAAACATACCTACAGCTACGAGTTCAACGACCATACCTACAACTACGAGTTCAACGACTGTACCTACAGCTGCAACTACGAGTATAAAGACGCAACCGACCGCACCACCGAGTTTACCGACATCGAAACCAAACAACAACAACAAACAACAGAGAAAAGACATCCTGAAACGAAGAAATGAACCAGACACAACCACGACCATTCAAGCTGGACCCACAAGGACATCCCGCCAAGGCCGCACCATTCGCCTGCCGGTACGCTTCGCTTGAGGGGGAACCCTGTGGGGACATAAATAAATAACACAGCGATTGTCGATTGACACAGCGTGTTGTCAAGAAACAGATTGATCGTCTGGTACTCTGCGGTTAAGCAGGGAAACACATAATTTGCTCTGACAAGAGCAGTTTTACGTTGCCCTGAGAAGGACAGTTTGTATGTCCGGAGCCTGAAGCACCCTCGTCGGATTCTTCGTGTCTTCTAGCACCGAGCGCGGAGAGCGGAGCACGGCGATCGACGACGATGTTCACTCCACGGCGGCCGACGAGCGAAAGGACTGGCGCCGGCGCAGAGCGTAGTTTTATTCACCCGACCTATGACCTCGCGCATGCGCCGTGGCAGGCGCACTTTCCCCGCGCGGGGGGCTATCTCTGTCTCACTCGCGCGGATCCGTCCCGCTCTAATTTGTTGCGGATTAATGTAGTAACTAGTTGTAAGCTTTTTTGTTGTATATAGTTAGGCCTATTTGTAAATAAAATTCATTCTAGTATCCAGCAGTCTACAGTAAACAACAAGAGTTTCACTACAAGCCTCCAGCCTAATATCCCTGAAGCAACCTCAAGCTAAATCAGCTGAACCAACATCAGCTAAACTTGTGTTTGGTTGTAATATATGTGGCGCCACGGTCACAACCGAAGCCACATCCATTCCTCAGGGATATATTATTGTATTGTCTGTGTGGCTTTCCCCCGGCCGGCCAATCAGGACGCACCGGATGCGCCCGAGTCGACGCGCGGTCGCACTGATTGGCCGGAACCGAATGATTGCCAAAAATGACTAGAAAGAAGCTTCCGGAACGCCACACTAGACCGATCTCTCTCTTCACAAGGCCCTGTTACGCCATTAACTTAATTAGGGCAATCTCGTGCATATCCCGTGTTTTTTCTGTTAAGCCTTAATTGTTGTAAACCGCAAAATATCACCTTACAACGAATATAATACCTTGATTTTTCAACCTACGGAGTTTCAATAATAACACGCATCGCAACTTCGGAATCCCGACATTGGTGACCACGACGGAGTTTTCTTCGCCGCCTCTGCACGCCGCCACGAGAGCCCCACGAAGCGCCGTGTTTACGCGACGACGACGACCAGTTTCACAACTACGACGGCGTTCCCCGGGTTTCGCCGACGCGCCCCACGCCGGTGCCAAGATTCCGCCCGCGTGCCCCCGCGCCCTCGCCGGCGCGCTCCATTGCCCGAGTCGGCGCCCCGCGCACGCTAGGCGGTGCACTTCCACGCCCGTGTCAGCGCGTTTTTCCCTGCCGGCACGCGCGCACGTTTCTGCATCGGCGCGGCCTGAGTGCCCCACCCGCGCGCGCTTTTAGCGGCGCAACCACGTGCCTACACCAGCGCGCCCTCCGAGGCCCTTTTCACCGTGCGCGTGCAAGCACGCGCTCACGCCTGCGCGCTACGCCACCGCGCTCCTGCCGTGCGCGCCCAAGCTCGCCACGTGCCCACGCCAGCGCGCCCCCGCGGCCCTTTCGTTGTGCGCGAGCAAGCACGCGCTCACGCCGCGCGCCACCGCGCCCCCGCCGTGCACGCTCAAGTACGCCACGTGCCCACGCCGGCGCAACCGCGTGGCCCCTCACCGCGCCCCTACCGTGCGCGCGTAAGCGCGTCCCGTGCTCACGCCGCGCCGGTACACTCCCGCGGCCCCTCGCCGCGCCCCTGCCGTGCGCGCGCTCACGCCGGCGCACCGCCGCGCCTACTCTCCGCGTCCGAGACCACGTGCTACTCGACGCGACTGCGAGCCCACGGCGATTACGAGTATTATCCTTTTTTAAATTTAAGATATATTAATTAGAAATAAGTAGTTTGTTTATCAACATGTCCTTAGAGGAATTAGAATCCCGGCTGAAAGCCGTGCTAGAACAAAACGCTGCTCTTCAGGAGCTTGTTAATAATGTTAATAGGGACAATCCCGCTCCTTCAGAGCACAGTAATCATATTAACAAGGTGGCAGTCCGCCTCCCTCCCTTTTGGTTCGATAAACCGAACGTGTGGTTTGCTCAGGCGGAGGCCCAGTTCACCCTGGCCGGTATAAGCTCTGATTCGACGAAATATAATCACGTTGTAGCGCAACTGGACACGCGATTGGCTGCGGAGGTGGAAGATATAATTACCAATCCACCGAAGGACGGCGCTTACTTGGCGTTAAGGGCGGAGCTGACTCGCAGATTGTCACGCTCGGACGGCGAGCGGGTGCGTCAACTCATCCGGAATGAAGAACTCGGCGACCGGCGTCCGTCCCAGTTCCTAAGACACCTTAAGTCACTCGCAGGTGAGACCCCTGATTTGACAATGTTAAAACAATTGTGGCTGACGCGACTCCCAACCCATGTACAAGCTATCCTAACCAGCCACGCTGAGTTAGGATTGGAAAAACTGGCTGATCTAGCTGACAGCATCATGGAAGTGTCCCCGGCCAGCCCGATGCTCCATGCAGCAGCTAAACCTACCCAGCCAGAGCCCTCAGACTGGATGCTTAGCCTAGCGTCCAAGGTTGACATGTTGTGCCAACACCTCTCGGTATCTGCTGTCGGACCACACTCAAGCAGGACTCGCTCTAGGTCCAGACCCAGACACGCAAGAGAACGGTCACACTCACGAGGCACCACACCCACTCTGTGCTGGTACCACAAGCGGTACCAGGCCAATGCCCAGCGTTGCACCACTCCTTGCACCTGGGTGGATGGTTCACTAAGCCAGTCAAACCCCAACAGCAGCCAGTGATTGCGGCCACTGACTGCTACAATATAGGCGGCCGCTTATTTGTGACAGACAAATCATCAAAAGTCAGATTTTTGCTTGACACGGGTTCAGATTTGTGCTGTTTTCCAAAGAACCTACTTAAAACAGTCAGACCAGCCACTGATTATAATCTCAGCGCAGCGAACGGCACCCGTATACAAACATACGGAACTGTCACTATTTCACTTGACATTGGCCTAAAGAAAAATCTAAAGTGGAATTTTGTTGTGGCCGATGTGGATATGCCAATAATAGGTGTTGACTTCCTGGCGTACTACAATTTGCTGCCAGATTGCCGGGGGAAGCAACTAATGGATGGCAGCACAGGAATCACCACCCCCGCCTCCATCGCATCCGTGGACCAACCTAGCATTAAAGCCATAAGGGCTGACAATTCACCTTTCTCAAATATACTTTCAGAATTTCCTGAGATATTAAAGCCACCTGGAGTCACTCGAATGAAGAAGCACAACACTGTCCACTTCATCAACACCACGCCAGGTCCACCTGTTTTCTGCAGACCACGACGCCTCGGTCCTGAGAAACTGGCTGCCGCCAAGAAGGAGTTCACCGACATGGTGCAGTGCGGTACAGCCACACCATCAAAGTCTCCATGGTCATCTCCACTTCACCTAGCTAAGAAGAAAGACTCCTCTTGGCGACCCTGTGGTGACTACAGGGCCTTAAATGCTCGCACCATCCCGGACCAATACCCAGTGCGACACATTGGGGATGTGAACCAAGCCATAGCCGGTAACCACATTTTTAGTTCCATAGATCTCGTTAAGGCTTACCAACAGATACCTGTTCACCCTACTGACATAGAAAAGACTGCGATTACGACAACATTTGGCATGTACGAATTCCCATATATGAGCTTCGGTCTCCGGAATGCTGGACAAACATTCCAGCGTTTCATCGACGAAGTCACCAGGGGCCTGGATTTCACTTACGCATACATAGATGATATCCTGGTTTTTTCTCGCGACGCCACGCAGCACGCTGAGCACCTGCGCACACTTTTCCAGCGACTCCAGGACTATGGTGTAGTCGTCAATGCCGAAAAGTGTAACCTCGGGGTCAAACAACTAGTTTTCCTGGGTTACCTCATCAGCCCGGATGGAACCCAACCTCCTCCAGAGCGCATACAAGCGCTACGAGAATACTCATTACCGAAAACCGTACAAGGAGTGAGGAGATTCCTCGGAATGATTAATTACTACCGACGTTTCTTACCCAGGGCAGCCGAGCAACAAGCACCATTAATCGACGCACTGGCTGGCACTAAAATGAGAGGCAACAAACCATTTCCTTGGACACCAGAACTCGAACAACAATTTGAAGCATGCAAGGCGAGCCTCACTGAAGCCACAATCCTCGCGCACCCAATCGGCTCGGCCACGCTCGGGCTCTTCACCGACGCGTCGAGCAGCCAGGTCGGCGCGTGCCTGCAGCAGCGAATTGACAACGACTGGCAGCCCATCGCGTTCTTCAGCAGAAAACTAACACCAGCACAGAGCGAGTTGCCCGCCTACTATCGCGAGCTGCTCGCAGTTTACGAGAGTGTGCAGCATTTCCGACACATCCTGGAGGCCCAACATGCCACGATTTACACGGACCACAAACCGCTAATATACGCATTCAAACAGCGCCGTGAAAAATTGCCGCCGCAACAGCTTAACCAACTGTCATTTATAAGCCAATTCACGACCGACATCGTACACATCGCCGGCGAAGAAAACGTAGTGGCTGACGCCATGTCAAGGATAGAGGCGATATCACTCGAGGAGGACTACGCCGCACTCGCTGCCTCACAGGACACTGACGATGAGCTAGCCAGCCTCCTCCTAACAAACAACTCGTCACTCCAGTTAGAGCAGATCAGCGTACCGGGGAGTAACATCACACTCACCTGCGACACCTCTACCGGTAAGCCCCGGCCTTTCATACCGCTTCCATATCGCCGCGCCATTTTTAACAAGCTGCATGGGTTGAGTCACCCTGGCGCGCGCGTTACAGCGAGATTGGTCAGCGACCGCTATGTGTGGCCAGGCGTAAGAAAGGACTGCCACCAGTGGTCGCGACACTGCGTTCCTTGTCAGCGAAGCAAAGTAACAAGGCATGCTTCTACACCACTCGGACATTTCTCCTCGTCTGCGAGATTGCGCCACGTCCACCTGGACATCATTGGCCCATTGCCACCATGCAATGGTTTCCATTACTGCCTCACCGCTATAGATCGCGCTACGCGCTGGCCCGAGGTATGGCCAATGACCACCATCACAGCGGAAGAAGTTGCAGAAACATTCACCAGTGGATGGATAGCCCGGTTTGGTGTCCCAACCATAGTCACCACTGATCAGGGTAGACAATTCGAGTCTTCACTCTTCCAACGACTCATGCAAATGCACGCTACCACCAGAATCAGGACTACAAGCTATCACCCGCAGAGCAACGGGATCCTGGAACGCGTACACCGTCAGCTCAAGGCCGCGCTGATGTGTCATAACGACACCTGGATCAGAGCGCTCCCCATGGTGCTACTTGGCATGCGCGCCGCCTTAAAAGAAGACCTGGAATCGTCACCAGCCGAACTACTGTACGGCGAGCCCCTACGTCTCCCTGGAGAGCTGCTCTCTCCTCCCATGACATCAGAGCGACCCACCGACCTTGCCGACTACGTCAACCAACTTCGTACGAAGATGGCACAATTTCGGCCAACTCCAGCTTCTCATCACCAACGCGACCGCATTTTCACCTTTAAAGACCTTCCCTCAGCGACCCACGCGTTCCTGCGGGAAGATGCGCTGCGTCACTCGCTACAGCCGCCCTACACAGGACCGCACCGTATCATCCAGCTTAAGGAGAAAACAATCAAACTTCTCAATAAAGGAAAGGAAGTCGAGGTCAGTATCGACCGGGTCAAGCCCGCCTACGTCGTGGACGAGACGGGCCTTCCGAGCCCTCACTCCCAGGCCGACACCTCCGGGCCAAACGTGCCGCCCGCCCTGCCCTCAGTGTCCCCGCGCCGTAGCGCCTTACGCAAACCGACACCACCGCAGCCAGTCGCGCCTGTACCTACACGCTCACCTCTATCAGCTGACTTAGCTCCATCAGCTGACTCACCTCAGTCAGCTGATCCGCCTCAGTCGGACGGTCCGCCTGAGTACTCCACACGTTCCGGCAGAAGGGTTCGTTTCAAATTACCTTATGACCCCTCCTAGTTCATTACTCTTGGTTCATAATTAGCTGCAATTCTAAATGCTCAATGTTTTCTAGTTCTAGAATACATATTATTATTATTTTTTCTCATTTCATCCTCAATATCATAATAATAATAATAATCATAATCATATTTATTCATAATAATTCGGTATTACATATCTTTATGAATGTATATATAAATACATATTGCGAAGTCAAGCAAGCCTCAATGTTTCTTAGTTTTAATTATTATCCTTTAATTAATATCAATATGTAAAACTTGCTTACCTACATATTCCTATAATTAATATAAATATGTATGCACAATATGCACATCTTGCATACCTACATATTACCTACTCCAATTAACATTATTGAAGTAACTCTTTATTTGCAGTAATCTTTCATAATTGTCTATTATCATGAATATGTTAACCTTATTTCCAATAGTGAACAATTGGAATGTCATGTTAGTTCTAAACTAAAATGTTACATAACATTTAATTGTAGGATAACTTGTGCAATATCCTTACTTAATTGTATTACTTGTACCTAAGTAGTATAGGAGTCATGTTTTGTATTTATAGTAAGGCCGCAATGTGTTTGATCTCAATATACCTACCTAGGGTATGTGCACCTATGTACGCCACTAACCATTTAATTTTTTTTTTTAAATAAAAATGTTATGTTTTTCCTTTTCGGTGCAATCCATGATAGCTATGTAACTAATTATTTTAATTAATTAATCCTCTCCCTGGGGGGGTGATGTGGCGCCACGGTCACAACCGAAGCCACATCCCTTCCTCAGGGATATATTATTGTATTGTCTGTGTGGCTTTCCCCCGGCCGGCCAATCAGGACGCACCGGATGCGCCCGAGTCGACGCGCGGTCGCACTGATTGGCCGGAACCGAATGATTGCCAAAAATGACTAGAAAGAAGCTTCCGGAACGCCACACTAGACCGATCTCTCTCTTCACAAGGCCCTGTTACGCCATTAACTTAATTAGGGCAATCTCGTGCATATCCCGTGTTTTTTCTGTTAAGCCTTAATTTTTGTAAACCGCAAAATATCACCTTACAACGAATATAATACCTTGATTTTTCAACCTACGGAGTTTCAATAATAACACGCATCGCAACTTCGGAATCCCGACATATACATTCAAAATCCGCATACAGCACAAAAGGCATCGCTTGCATTCTTTCATAGTTCTTAAATTGAATATGTGTTCCACAATCAGGTAATACTGTCGCAACACCCCCGCACACATGATTACTCAAATTATCTAGGCTGTTAAAAAATATCAAGCATTCATCACAAAAAAATATTTTTCCGTTGTGTTTCGTTAACTGACGTTTTAAAAGGCGACCCAAATCTTTTATCAAGCAATAATGCGATTGATCACCATTTTCTAGGATCAGCAAATTAACATGATGTTTCCTTTTCTTATCAGTTTTATATAATAGCCCAACAACTTCATTTTTTCTTAAACCATAGACATTAACACTTATTTTTTGGTTATTTTTTTCAAATATTTTGATGTCGGACAGACCGACAGGAAACGTCATGTTTTTTGTGTTGAGAATGTTTTCAAAGTGTGGATAAGAGGATATTCGGTCCTGATTGTTTTTCACTGGAAATAATGCAGCTATTATACACCATAAAAAACAGAAATTGTCTTTATTTTTAATATTAACGCAAGCCCTTCTGTGTTTAATTATTTTAGGCAATTCTATAAACCTAGACGCTCTCAGCGGATTGTATTTATTAATGTTTATTTCCAAATAAAGGTTTTGTAAAAAACTCCATCCACTGTCCCTTTCTTGGAATTCGTCAATTTTTGAGCTTATAGTTTTCAAAATTATTGAAAAAATTTCTTTGAATTCATAACTTTGATGTAAAATTAAGTTTTGCGTAGCGAATGATTTAATTTCACTTGTATTATTTTTCGGTAAACAAAATTCGGCAAATAATTCGAAGTTAACCTTAATAGATCCAAAAGCAGCTCTTCTTGCTTCTAGAATTTGCCTAACATATTCACGAAGAGCGCTCAAAAACTTTGCAGGTGTGTCATGGCTACTACTTTCCTCGCCTCTTACTCTATATGATGCTATCCTACTGCGGAAAGCACTGCTAATTTTTTCAATATTAGGAGTTAATTGAACAGAATTATTGTTTTTATGTAAATTAGAACGTAAGTGAGCAGAAAAGGCTCTGCTTGGGATACTTATGTCACACACAGAACAAAATATCGAACTTTGACGCATTTTACTAGTTGGCACGAGAATATACTGGGTTAGTTAATTTATATATTACAACCTTATAGAATTACACACTTTTTTTTTCTGGGAAGAAGGTTCCTTCGTCTGAAAAGTCCCCCTTACAACGGTTCAGAATCTTATTTATCCCTTCAACTACAGCTGAATCTGAATCTACTCGATACTTTAAATTAACCAAGGCCTTCTCCCATCGGTTTTGAGAAGGAACATTTTTCAAATCATCTACGTTATACAGTTTTAAATCAATAAAAAGATCACCCGTTAACGAAGCTGAACGTCGCACGTAGCCACCTGCAACGCGACGTGTTAGAACCGACGCTAGATAATTATCCGCTGATGCACGACGTTGGGCTTCGATTTCTTCCTCATCACCCCAGTTCGAAAACCAACCAGGTTTTGATTCAGGTCTCGCTTGTAGAGGTTTCTTGTTACTGGAAATATTGAAAACTTGGTATTAACTTAAATATAATCGAAATTGAAACGGATTTTTAAATCATACTCACTATATAATTAATTAAACTAAGTGATTACATTTATGTAGTGCGTAAATTAGCAATGCCAAAAAAAAAATCTTAAAAATTAATATTTTGTTTTATTACGGGTCGGTAGAAGTAATATAATTAGATAGGTACCTTTTGCTTGAGCGTCCTTCCTCGGTTTCAACTTCACTGGCCTGTGAGCGTTGTTTTTTTGTTACTTTTTTAGGCTTCTTCTGACTGGAAAATAGAAAACTTAGAGTTACTAACTTTAAATTTACTGGATAATATAGGGATGTAAAAATCTTGCTTAACTTTGAATCTATTAACATGAGTTTATTTGTATAGTTCGTAAAACTCAATACGAATGAAACATGAGATAAGTAGTAGTTAAGTATGAAGCAAATTTAATTAAATACCTTTTACTCGCATGTTGTTCCTCGTCGTCACTGTCCAGCGACCAGCCAGAGTTCGCACTTCGTTTCGGATGAGGAGAAGCGCCTTTCCTTTTCACCGTTTTTTAGCAGCCCTTCAAATAAATAATGAATATCAATTAGACAACTTGTTTCTCATCATTCGATTAAGTATAAATTAATAACTTTAATTACGTAAAAAATACTAACTTGTACGTTTCAAATTCGTATTCAGACTCATGGATTTTTTTAGACTGAATCACGTTGAATTCAATGTCCGACCTGAAAATAAACACGCATAATTTAATGAATATTCCTTAATCTTAAGTAAGAAGCTTACCTCGTTTCAAAACATAACCGGGAGAGATTTAAATTGCGCATATAATTGTACTCCAATATTTCACTCTCTGTTTTATCACAGATTGTTTAAATTTGAGGGCCAACACTGATAAAACAAACAAATATAGCATCCGTGATCGATTAAATTCACAAACTTGTAAACAATTAACTCTAAATAATTAAAACCAAACTTACGAACATTATTTCAAGGTGAGTAATTTCTCCTGGGATGTATTACACGCTCTGTGACACAAGCACTTCCTACAAAATATTACTGGAAATGAATAAATCCAAGGTTTTATTGCATAAGCAAAACTCATGCAAGTCAGACATTATCAACCTTTAAAGCAAATAATACTAAACTTGTCTAACCAGAATTATAAAATATAGTAAGAAACAAGCATATTATAAAGGTTGCACTTCAATGTAAGTTATATTCAATTCATCAGCTAAATTTTACTTGAAAAACAAAAATATCATATTAAGTCGGAAACAGGATATCACAAAGCGACCGCCGCACATCAGACGACCGACACCGCCTTTAGGCTGAATTCATAGTAGAAGCTATAATATAAACATTATCTTTGTCCTCGCTATATTGTAGCAAAACAAGTTTTAATTTGGCAATGAGTTTTCCTCGCCACATGCATATCGTCTTTAATAAAAATGGTTTTCGTGTTTATTTAATGATTGATCACAAACTTGTTAATACATGTTGTAGAATATAACAATAGAGTGACTAGTTCATACCTGAATCATACTGAGTTTAGGTAGTTATTATTATTGCACATTAAGCTCAATAGAAGTATAAAACACGACTTATAGGAATACTAAAATACTTCTATTGGAGATTTCAAGAAGGACGCATTATCACTCCCAATCTGATTTTATCAAAATGGTAAGCATCATTTAAATTAACATTTGAGTATCTCATTTCTGTTTATAGATATTATGTGTACATATATAGTTTAAAATTACTTATTCAAATCATAATTTCTTTTTACAGAGCTCACAACCCATCGAGTCCGCCTCCAAAATTAAGCCAACCACTCCATTTTACTCTCAACTTTGTGATCAGATGAATGATCCATTTAATTACTCACAAGACATGGATGTGTAGGTATTTAAAATATCAAGATGCACTCTTGAATCCATCACAAGAAATTCCTCTGTCGCAGTCGAAAAAAGAAAGGAAAACCTCAAAAAAAGGAAAGAAGGCCAAAGAAATGGACTTAAATTCCCATGTTATCAGAAAAGTAGCCAAAGGAAAGCGTCTTATAAAAATTAGCATTTCCGATATTGTTGAATCGAAGCTGGAATCTAATGGCGTCACGGTGCAGTACGTTGTACAAGAAGATTATGACGAGCTATTAAATGCAACCGAGGGCCTTGTGGAAAAAATTGTTAAAAAGTTGAGTGCAGTGACTAATTACTAGATATTTTAATGTTAAGATGCCCTAATAGTTAATTTATTTATTTTAAATCTATCGACAAATGATACAATTAATCTTACTCCTAAATACCAACATAGATAAATCTAGTCTAGTCAAACCCGCTCGCTATCGCTTCTGGTGCAAAAGTGCCCATAACGCTCACGGCATTACCCCGCTGGATGGCTATGGACAGCCTCTGCACCAGAAACGATTCGGAGCGGGGGAGCCCTAATTATTTAAGTTTAAATAACTCGTATATTGTTATTTATAATCTGTAATTTTTATTTTATTTTTATTCAAGTTTTTATTTAACGATCATGATAATTAAGTCATGTAAATTGTTCTAGGCTAATTTTATTTTTATTTTAGTATCTTGCGTTATTGAGAAACTTAACTAATAAATCGTATCTATACTTTGGATTTGTTTTTTTTTTTTTTTTTGCTTTCTAATCTGCTTAGAAAACGAATACCCAATTATAGTACGTCCAAAATTGTAAGATACATCCCATCAAAAAACGCACGCAGAAAACGAGTTTACTATGAGAGCATAAAGTCATTTTTTGCTTGCGTTCGTTTGACAGAATGTTATTCATATGTTCAAAATGCTCCTTTAACCAACGAGGACAATGAGCGGACAGGCAGAATGACTCGAGTTACATGAAAATGCACGATGACAAGTTAGTTACGTCGATCAACTTTGTTATGTAGTTAAAAGCAATAATAAATTGATCTAGAATATAGGTCATCAAACAGTTTACAATTGAAAGCAAAGAAATATAATATTTAATTTGCCTTAATTTAAAGTCTAGATTACTAACAGCTTTGTTAAACATGAGGCACGAGCACGTCATGAGTTATAGCCAATGGAAAACCATGGCCTGAAACACGCTATCAAAGTTTTATACATTTGTTCATATAAATAAAAAATCAATCCTAAGTGTGCTTAGGATTGATCACCCAGTGTGTTAGTTGTGCTGAATACAGAACCTTGAATACAGGGGTTTTCTATACCTAGGCGGTCGATAGGTATGGATACCCACACCCGGAGGGGGTTAAACTCAAAGCATGTAATCATGTCTTACGAGCCTGATCAACTTGTTCGATATGTTAACGTGCAAACACCATAGTCGCTCTGCGCTATGAGGGTTTCTGCCAGGAATCAGCTTCCTGGGACCCTTGCATGCAACTGAGGGTTGGGCCGCCTTAGACTGCATGTTGTGTTAAGCTTTTGCTATTTGAAAGGACTGATTTTATTTATATGAACAAATGCATAAAACTTTGATAGCGTGTTTCAGGCCATGGTTTTCCATTGGCTTATAACTCATGACGTACCTACTCATGAATCATGTTTTACAAAGGTGTTAGTAATCTAGACAAATAAGGTAAATAGACTGTGTATTATGCTTTTACTACTGTATGTTATGCTTTACTATTTGAAATAATGTCCATTATTTACAACTTCAAAAGTGATTGTTTTGGAGTATAACAGGAGTTGAAAATTAAATACGGTTTCTCGAATTCAAGTAACGTGTAATGTGTAATGATGTGTGACTTTAAACGCAGAACAGATTATCAATATCTCAGAACCCAATTGAGCGTTTAAAATCATAACCATAGGTAAGAAAACACCTGATTCAACGCTGGAATCAGAAAACCCAATTGATATTTCAAAAGCCGATTGAGATTTTAAAATTATAATTACCATGATTTCTTGGGTCTGAACGCAGAACAGATTATGAATATCTCAGAACCCAATTGAGCGTTTAAAATCATAACCATAGGTAAGAAAACACCTGATTCAACGCTGAAATCAGAAAACCCAATTGATATTTCAAAAAGCCGATTGTGATTTTAAAATTATAATTACCGTGATTTCTTGGGACTGTTTTGAATCTTGATTCAAAACTCCCAATAATCACCTACTTACCCCTACAGGAAGTTTCACATATTAGGGATTTTGGTGTGATACTGGACAAAGGGCTCTCCTTTAACCAACATTTCGATCACATAATCAAGCAGGCAAATAAACTTCTCGGTTTCATATGGCGAAACTGTAAAGCATTTAAAAATTTATCGGCTTTAAGGACTGCTTACTTTGCTCTAGTTCGCAGTCAGTTAGAGTATTGCTCAATTATTTGGAACCCGTTTTATAAGTGTCACATAGAGAGAATAGAACAAGTACAGAAACGATTTCTATTCTTTCTCTCTGTGCACCAGCGAAAAAAACGCGTGGTGAAGTCGTACAAAGACCGGTTGAAATATTATAATATATTTTCTCTTGAGGACCGCCGTTGGATCTCCGATCAAATGTTTCTTCAGGGAATTATTTTAGGAACGCTTGACTGTCCCAGCAACGTGGACCGTCCCGCGAGTCGCGACAGCACACTCGTCTAGCTAACTTTCGACCTTTGTCAACTAGTGCGTACAGGACCAATACTGGATCCTATAGTGTAAAACCGAGAATTTGTAATGAGCTTAATCTACTATATAAAAAAACAGGGTTGATATACAGAACATGTCAGAGTCAGTTCAAAACATATCTCTGCAAACCAATATCAAATGTGCCATAACATAAGCCATAAGACATAGGGCGGGTTGCACCGACTTACGATTACAGACCGATCAACGTTAAATATGGCGCTGACAGCTGTCAGTCCATAGAAACTTGTCAAACGTTCCATACATTCAGATTTTAACGAACACCGCTTACGATTACAGACGGTTTGGTGCAACTCACCCATAATCTCCAAGTTTAATGTTAACTTCTGTTACCTTTTTAAGTTTGATTTTCTGCATTGTTATATTATAATGTTAATAGCCTTCTTGCAAGTGACTTACCTTACAGCTAACTTTAGATTTCGTGTAAATGTGGATTAAGTGTAGGTAGACGTAACTAGTTTTTACTATGTTTAATGCATGCAGTGTTTGCCTGTAATTGGGTGAACACTTTAGCAGTAGTTTATTATCTGTTGTAATTAAGGTTTTTTTTATTGTATTACATCTGTTGGCAAACCTCAATAAACAAATAAATTTCGTTCGTTTATCTCCCTCTATATCGCTCAAACTAGCAAGTGGGACAGAGACGGAGATACGCGAACGAAGTTCGTTTTTGTTTCGCGGTAGGCCCTCAGAGGGGCTACCACGAAACGAAAACGAACTTCGTTCGTGTATCTGCCTCTGTTGCTCGAACTAGCAAATGCGACAAAGACGGAGATATAAAAACGAACTTCGTTTTCGTTTCGCGGTAGGCCCTGGCTTATGGCGGCGATTACATGATGACTATTATCACGCTATACCTCATATCACAATAGGTATCACATGCATACTGACGTAATTGGAGCAGGCCCTACCGCGAAATGAAAACGAATTTCGTTCGTGTACCTCCCTCTCTGTTGCACTTGCTAGTTCGAGCGGCAGAGATGGAGATACTCAAACGAAGTTCGTTTTCACTTCCCGGTAGCCCCTCTGATTGTCCATAACAATTTGAGTATCGCAATATAATATTTTGTTTTGTGTAATCCCCGCCATTAGGTCAGTAATCAGTAACGTGGCTAAAATTGTTACTTGATGTTGGGCATCGCCATCGCCCCCGAATCTTTCCCGCTCATGACACGCTCGTACCACCGGAGGCGCAACTTCTTATTATTCTTCAGTGAGTAGTTCCGGGTACGGATGAAATCGCTGTTCTCCCGCTCGAAGAGCGGCAGTACGTCGAAGTTTGTTAGTATCTTCTTTCGGAATTCTGCAACTGATAACCAAAGATATTGATGAAGATGATGATGACCGATTGCGGCAGTAGGCGCATGCCCACGGGCCGAGCATGGCAGTCGCTGAACGCCGTTCAGCCTGCGACTGTCCAGTGGGGCTGCCGGGAAATGAAAACGAACTTCGTTTGTGTATCTCCGTCTCTGTCGCACTTGCGTGTTCGAGTGACAGAGACGGAGATAATCGAACGAAGTTCGTTTTCACTTCGCGGTAACCCCTCAGAGAGCCTACTGCGAAACGCATTCGAAGTTTTCCCTGTCTGTCAGACTTGCGAGATCGTACTTAAGTGCGACAGAGAGGGAAAACTTCGAATGCCGTTGGCAGTAGGCCCTCAGAGAGGCATTTGAATAGAGACCACGAATTAATTTCCTATATACCTACACATAGACTACTGTATAAGTTAGAAATAGTAATAATAAGTACGTTCGGGGTCTACTTCTGGTGGTTGTTCTGTTAGGCACTGAAATCCGAGATGGCCATTTTCTTGATTAGACATTTGTATAAAAATGTACGTTGTATGAAAATTAAAAATATCAAAATGTTAATATAAATAATTATGAAAAGTAAGCGCTTATCAAATAAACCATTTATAAAAAGTTAGAATAATAAAATATGTCACAAACGGCTGCTAAATGCTACTAAGAATATTTTTATAATTTTTGTTTTTTGGAACAATCAATTCATTGGCAGTAAAAAGTATGATTTCGGCGCATGCATGTGTAGTTGTAGCTTTATATTGGGTTTATCCGTCTTACCTACGTTCTAAACGAAATTTTACTTTAAGGAGACACTGGGGTAGATATATCGGCAGGACTTCATGTAGACCGTCGCGTGATTCGGCCCGTGTGGAATGGATACGTGTAGTAAGCACGGCGGCCCACCATATCAAGGTCACTCCCATACAAGATGTTTTGTGACCTTGCTTGGCAGTTCTGCCGATTTCGCTTGTGTAGCATCTCCTTAATGTTATTTTCGTTCTTTATTTTATTTACATTCCTCGTCGTCAACTTCAACTGTCACTGTCAACAATAATTTCCTCTATGCTCTATGCTGTCAACCAGACAGTTTTTCGCGGATCCAAACAGCGAAAAATTAAATTAGCTTTAGCTAAATGAACAGTTAAACGTTTGAAACAGTGGGATTAGTGTATTAAAAAGCTTTAAGGAAATCCTGAATAATATGTCTTCTCCAAATATGTGCCAATGCTGCTTAGCGCCAGAATGTACGAAGGATATTTATCATGAATATTATTGCGATGGAAAGAGAGAGGTTTATTCCGATTTGTTGTTGAATACTTTAAATATAAGGGTAAGTAATTTATCTTATATCATCTCTTAGTGTGTTCTAGCATCTGTTGCTCTTTGTTTTGTGGCATCATTACAGCAGTATGTATGTACCAAGTATGTACGTAAGTTAGTACCAAGTATGTATTGTATGTATGTGGGTGAAGGAAAACAGGTACGGCTTTAGAATCGTTGTCATCGAGTTCATGGCTCATTTTTTAAATATAGATTCTACTCATTAAAAGATGATTCCTCACCAAATTTCAAGTTGTGAAAACCCATAGTTTTTGAGAAAAAAAAAATTAAAGTTTCCATATAAATTTCCATGGATGGCGTCATTACGTGTGATTTTTGACACTTTTTTTTTTACTCCGTTTTTCCAAATACGTGAATTACCAAATCTTTATTACGCGTAATACCTAAGACAGCGGCGCTACCACGAACTTCGAGGTATTTCCATCTCTATCGCACTCCCTTACTCGAGTGACAGGGATGCATGTATTACGAACTTCGACTTTCGAAGTTCGTGGTAGCGCCGCAGGTCGGTATAGTTACACCTAAGTGAAATAACACATTTTCGGTTCTGGCGCTTCGCCGGCCGCTGCCGCGGCACGCTCGCTTTGCTCGCTCGGCTTGCGCGCTAGGATCGCGGTACACCTAACACTCCTCCTCGCTTCGCTCGTCGTCGTACCTACACGGACCTGCCTTAGAGTATGTCGAATTAGCCTTTTGCGTTTTTGGTCATATGCGTCGGGACTAAAACAACTAACAGATCCCTACATTTATGATATTATATTAAAAATTAACCGTAATTGATTAAAAACTTACCTAAAGAACATCAACACGTAAAAAGGAACGCGCACAAGTGTCATTGTCAGTCAAAATCTCCTCAAAATACACAGTAATGGAAATTTATATGGAAACTTTAATAATTTTTTTCTCAAAAACTATGGATTTTCACAACTTGAAATTTGGTGAGGAATCATCTTTTAATGAGTAGAATCTATATTAAAAAAATGAGCCATGAACTCGATGACAACGATTCTAAAGCTGAGCCTCTGTGTTAACTACAGTGCCTCTACTAAAGGTCATTCACCCCAAACTGCACTGCAAATCTGATCACCTCACATTTCAGGTACCACAAGACCTTAGCAACAAAATATGTGAAAAGTGCATATTAGACTTACGAAGGGCTACAGAATTCAAAATGAAAGTTACAGAATCATCAAAGTATTTGGAGACCATGAAGCATTTGAAATTGGAGCATGATCAGTATTATAATGACTTTGATGACACAATAAGTGTGGAGTTTGATGAAGGGCCGCAACCACAGGCCGCAGGAGACACAGGTAAAATGAGTGGCCTAAGTATCCACCAGAGCTGGTCAGGTAGTAGAGTGGTATGTGAAAAAAACATCCATCAATACAAAAAAATAACAGATGCATGATTGAGGATAGCTATTGTTACACTTTTTCCTTGCACACTGGGGACCGATTTTTGACTTTCGAGCTCTCGACTCTTTCCCTCGAAAACTGTCAAAAATTATGAAATGCTATTTTGAAATTTCATTTTCAATTTCAATTTCAAAGCCTTTATTTGCTGATACTTTTTTTTTTTTTTTACATGTTACACACTATATTATATTTATATCAGATCAGCGTGTCCTTTTGACACAAAGGCCTCCTCTGTTTCCTTCCATCTGACCCTGTCTCTTGCTAGCCTGACCCACAGTGGGCCAGCCACCCCTTTGAGGTCATCTGACCATCCCATTCGCGGTCTCCCTCTTTTTCTTTTAGCATTGTGTCGCGGTATCCATTCTGTCGTTCTGTTTGTCCATTTCTCCTTACTTCGCATCATATGGCCTGTCCATCTCCATTTTGCAGTATTTGTTTTTTTCTCTACATCTTCCCATTTTGTTATTTTTCTGAGATCTTCGGCTCGTTTTTTGTCTTTCCTGGTGTATCCCAATATGCTTCTTTCCATTGCTCTTTGGCAATATCTAAGTTTTTGAAGTTGTTTTCTTGTGACTGTCCATGTTGGGCATCCATATGTTAGTATAGGCAGAATGCAGGTGTTGAAAATTTTCCTTTTTATTGCTATGGAATATTGTTTGCTTTTTAAGATGTTTTTCAGGGACCAAAACCTTCTCCAAGCGTTGGTTATTCTTCGGTCTAGTTCCTGATCCATTTGGTCGCTAAATGATATTAGTTGTCCCAGATATATGTAGGTTTGAACATATTCCACATTATCCCCTTCAACAATTATTGTGTTCTCTAGTTGGTTTGTCATTACTTTGGTCTTGGATTTGTTCATGGTTAACCCCACCGTCTTGCTCTTATCGGCTAGTTCTTGGATCATAATTTGTAGATCCTCGGGTGTTTCAGCTATGAGAACGATGTCGTCTGCGAACCTTAAATGGTTGATTTTGGTGCCATTTATATTAATTAGCCATTTATATAATTTTGAAATAGCGATACAAAATTAAAAAAACGAGTGGTATTGACCACTCATATACAATTCTATTGGAAGAAGGTAAGTGCCGGCCATTTTGACACTAAAAACGTATTTAATTTTATTTGATTTTCGAGCACTCGTAATTCAAAAATCGGTCCCCTGCTCTGCTGCCCACTAAGCTGAGATGGATCACCCAAAAGTTAGTCACCCTAGTTCTTATGGTTGTGGTAGCAACTTCTTTCAATAAAAGGAAAAAATTAAAGGATACCTGCATATGTACAAAGGAGTGAAGGTATCGGTGAAATCCCAACCCCAGACAGGTAAATGAGATGCAAAAATAGGTCTATGATCTCCCCTGTGTAACGTAAAAGTTGACTAAAGTAATGGAGTTGCATGTAGAATGAGATTTAGGGTTGTATGAGGTATGTTTGTATTGTATCCACGTGTATTCCACCGTAGCGTTTAGGATTTTGATCAACGAAGTGTCATTTGATTCGAAATTGTGCTCCAGATAACATAAGCTTCGTTTTGTATGAAAAAAAAAACATCAGTTACTTTTCCGTAGTTGCGTTGCAGTATTTTGAACTTTTTACAACCCTGTAAATTTTTCTCCCCTTTTGATTTCCATCATCCTGCACGGCTATCGCTAGACGGCGCGCGAGCTCTCGATTTTTCTCCCACTATCCCTCTCTTATTTGAACACTAAAGGGTCGAACACACAGCTAGAGCGGTCACACAGGCTGCGCCCCGTCGGCAACGCGCCCGCTTCTGCCGCGCCCCGCCAGCACCCCGCCGCGCACAGGCCGCGAGCCCGCGACGGGCGCGCGGCACATCAGTGTGACGCTAGACACCACAGCGCGCGGTGCGTACGTAGTGCTGGCGGGTTGATGGCGCGAGGCCAGCGCGATGCCGGCTCGTTGAAGGCGCGATGCGCGCGTGCTCTGTGTGACCGGCCGTCCCGCGCGCATCACGCGCTCGTCAAGCGCCGCTACCGCCCCGCTGGCAGTCTGTTCGACCCTTTAGAACAAGAGGTATTCATTTTCAAAGCCTTTATTTGCTGATACAATACAATTACGACATGTTTCACACTTTATTAAATTACGCATTTATATTTGATCAGCGTGTCCTTTTGATAGAACAAGAGGTGTCGTGCGAGAAAAATAATAAACAGTTTAAGTACTAGTAGTCAATCTTGACACCCCACTTGTTCTCCGTTTACAAATAAAAAGCCACAAAACCTTCTAGTTTATTTTACCCTTGTAAATACAATTTCAATGATAGACACCTTTTCTGGCCATTTGTCCAGAAAAGCTTCCAGGTTGTAGTTTTGAGTTGATAACTGAATGTTTTACCGTCATAATTTCAGGACAAGTTTATGTCATAAAGCTGAATACAAAAAGCCTTCATGACGACAAGAACTTGATGGATACTGTGGCTAAAGATGCTGATGATCTGAATGAAAATAATGTTATAAATAGTGATCAGGAGGCGAGATTAAGGAAAAAAAGGAAAGATAAAGGTAATTGTGCTGATTATTCAGAATTTATTTTTCTGTACCAATTTCACTGACACTGACAGCTTAAGTTAGCCACAGCTCCAACAGCACACTGAATGCTGTAGGGTATTTGACAACAAAAGCACAAAACGGAACACTTACTGGATCACTTTATTGTCCATCTCGTCTGTCTGTCAACCCCTTTATCTCGAGAATGCGTGGAGGTAACGAGTTGAAATTAAAACCATTTAGGGTCATTTCGCCGGTTAGCGACCACCTAATTTCATGTGCCGGTTGGCGAGCACTTAGCTGAGTTGGTGAACTGAAAGGATATTTTCTCGGTTGTTTAGTAGAGTTCTATTCTGAAACAACAAAAAAAAATGCATGTACAAGTAATTGTCTCAATAGGGTCAGTAGAATTAATGTTATCTTCAATAGAAATAACCTCCTTCAGGTGGTCGCTAACCGAAGGTGGTCGCGTAACCAGCGATGACCCTACTCAAACACACTTCACTAGTGTGAGCGACGTCCGCTCTCGGCGGCGTCGGCTGGGCGAGTGAGCGCGCGCGCTACCGGCCGCGGCAATGCTCGCCCCTCACAGTCACCTAAGAATGACCTAGTGCCGAGACACAAGTCGGCGACGGACGAGCTCCTCCCCTATGTGCTCGGACAGTGCGTCGACCACGCTCCGTGACACAAGTCGGCGACGGACGAGCTCCGCCCCTATGTGTACGGACAGCGCGTACTACCACTCGGCGCCCGAATGGTGTGTTTGGGCTTCGCCCGTGTCCTCAGACACTTTGGGTAATCGATGTTACCAAAATAAAAGAAGGAATAACGAGAAATAGACTTTTTATTTACTTTTCCCTAACTGCCCTATCACTGCCCTAAGTGACTTGATTTCAAGTCCCTAACTTCCTATTACTTTGTAGTTTTTCTTCTTCTTGTTGTGACTTCCAGGAGGCTCCGTTTGACACTGATTTGCTCCGGGCCGTACCTGCTATTTATACCTGCTAGTGGGTGAGCAAGACGTGCTGAGTGAGACAATAAAGGTTACGCCCACTTTGACTTGACTAATTTACATTGCAAGATGTTATTGGGATGTTATACATTTAAATGGGTGGAAGACTAAGCTGATTTACAAAGTTCTAATATGGCTTGAGATCTTATAAGTACAGTAGGGTTCGTAAATATTTTCTTATCTGAATAATCGTACATGGAAATCGGGCAAACCGTAATTCGGTCCCTTTCTTAACACTTATTCATCATTTGCGCTGAACCTACTGAGTTTACTTATTTGTAAGTTTAAACATTTAATAGAACTTTTAATAAGCTTTCTGACAATATATAAATCATTCTGATACGATGAGCCGTTGTAAAGGTATAAATGTAAACATATTAATTACAAAGTGAAAATGCGCCGTACTAAGTTCTAATTCAGGCTCGGTGGCCGCGGCTCTCGTTACGGTCATGTTGGCGCGATACACCCCTCCCCTCCATGGCGCCAGTCCGCGCTGCGCTCGCGCATAGGCAACATCTCCTCTCTCTTTCTAATACAATTTGTATTGGGATTTTACTTTAATGTTTACAATATCAAATGAATGCTATGAGAGGGTGTTTTATGTAAATAATTGCTATGGGGATTCTAACTACTGGGTTCTTTATTTACTCTAAACAATCTAAGTCTTTATAAATAATCACATATTTCTCTTACGTATATTCTTCGTATGACGCGATGCGTAGCTCTGCCGTCGCGTGTTGATGTTGTCGTCCATAATTCTCCCCCTATTGGTTGCAACGGTGTTATCACTTAGGCACTTTCACTGATTGACTTTTCTTTCACTGATTCTAACACTACTAATCGTGATGTAGGTCGGCGGAAGATCCCATGCTTTGTCTTCACGTCGGCGGACCTGGCTTTCCCATCAGGTCCCGGGTTGACTTTCATGACCAATCCTTTTGGCCACACGTTGCGGGGGTTGGCTGGGTCGGCGATAATCACGCAGTCGCCGACTTCAATCTGTCTCCCTCCATCGTTTGACGACCCCTTGGGTGCAAGGAGAGGGAAGTATTCTTTACACCATCTTTGCCAGAAGTGGTTGGCTAGGGCTTGCACTTGTCGCCAGCGTCGTCTATCATCAGTATCGCAGAGACCGTTCAATGGTTGATCGGGTGCACTAAGTAAAAGAAAGTGGTTAGGCGTTAGCGCATGTTCGTCGTTGGGATTGACAGGAACATGAGTCAATGGCCTAGAATTGATTATATTTTCTATCTCGGCGAGCAAGGTTTCAAAGGCTTCCTGAGACGGTGCCCTTTCATGTAGTGTGTAGGTGAGCGCGTTTTTGACTGTTTTAACCATGCGCTCCCAGGCTCCTCCGGCTGACGGGTTGCCGGGAGGAATAAACTTCCATTCCATTCGTTGCCGTAGTCCGTAGTCTCGCAAGGCCGGCATCCACTCGTTGTGAGCGGCCTTGAGCTCCAATGCGGCGGCGCGGAATGATGTTTGATTGTCGCTCCACATTACTCGTGGCCATCCGCGGCGGGCAGCAAATCGCCGCAGGGCGTTTATTGCACTGTCTGTGGATAGGCTGTGCACTACTTCTAGATGCACAGCGCGCGTTGCTAGACATGTATATAGCGCTACCCAGCGCTTTTCGCGTCGTCTTCCGACGGTGACCCAACATGGTCCGAAGTAATCTTGAGCGGAGTAAGTGAACCCTCGCTGATAGGCTTCTAATCTTTCTGAAGGCAAGTCCCCAAAGGGTTGTGCATGTGGCCTGGCTCGACGTAATTTACATAATCCACATGCGTGTGCGATCGCCTTTACGCTTGGTCGGAGGTGTAGAATCCAGTAGGATTGCCGGAGGGCATTAACAATGGCCTCGTTGTTTACGTGTGCCCCTTTTCTGTGGGCGTTTGAAATTAATAGTTTTACGAACGTATCTTTTCCGTCTAATATGATGGGTTTGTCCGCTATGTAGCGGACAGGTGCTTGATTTAGACGTGTCTTCATTTTTATAACGCCGTCGGCGTCTAATTCAGGAGCTAGTGTGTACAATCTTGAGTTTCGGTTTATTTCTTCCTTTTTATTCAAAGCGCGTAGCTCATTCGGAAAACTGTTCCGTTGACTGTGTTGGATCCACATATTTTCTGCTGCCTTTATATGGCGGAGTTCTAGTTCAATTGTTTTCTGTTTCTTCTTTAATTTTTCTATGAATAATAACACATATGCGGTGGCTCGTATCAACTTCTCGTATTTACTGAAGCGTTCTATGTTTGGTAACACTGCTGACGGCTCGCATTTGACGGTTACACAGACGGTGTGTATTTTCCTGAGTTCACTGGGTTCGACGTCCAATTTTTCTATTATTTTTGGCCAGTGTTCTTCGCTTAATTTCAGGAATGTAGGCCCTTGATATTATCTATCTTCTATGTTTATTCTTTGATCCGGTTTGGATCTAGTGGCGTCGTCAGCCGGATTTAATTTAGTCTCCAGCCATCTCCACGACTGACGTTCTGTTTTCTCTGCTATTTCTGATAGCCGATGTGATACAAAAGGTGAGTATCGATGCGCGTCATCTCTTATCCATGATAATACTGTTCTGGAATCTGTCCAGAATGTAATTTTATTTATTTTATAACGGTGTTCTTTTTTTAACGTTTGCGCGAGTCGAGTCCCCATTACTGCTGCGTTTAACTCCATGCGTGGGACGCTTACTTGTTTTGCCGTACTTATCATTTCCTCTTCTGTATGAAAACTGGATACGAAGTCATCCATATAGTGATTATCGTGAATTTCTTTCACGGCGGCTGGGTACTTAACTGCATTCATCGTAGCGTTGTGATTTTTTGTCATTTGTGCCAGGCATGGCGAGCTGGCTATCCCAAAACACACTCTATTCATCACATATACATCAGGTTTGCCCTCTCGTCGGGCTCCTCGCCATAAAAATAGTTGTGATGGCATATCTTCATCACGAATCCTGACTTGCAGGAACATCTCTTGGATGTCAGCACATACTGCGAAGGGTCCTTCGCGAAATCTAAGTAATATTCCTAGCAATGATTGCAATAAGTCGGGTCCATCCAGGACGAAATCATTCAAACATAATCCTCCGTTTTTTGCTGCTGCATCAAAGACTTGTCGATATTTCTTCTTATTTTTATTATATGTAGCGAAATGCGGTAAGAAATAATTCAACGGGCTATTCGGTACTCCCGGTAATCGGTGTGCGTACCCCTTTTCTAGCAAATTTTCTATTTGTTTACAGTATTCTTCGGTGAATTCTTTATTACGATCCATTTTGTTTTCGAGGTTGCGTAAACGTGTAAACGCCATGTTATAACTTGATGGTAATCGTGGCGTATCTTCTTTCCATAACTGTCCGACTTCGAATTGGCCTCTCTTTTTCTTGACGGTCGTGTCGAATATTTTCGTAGCCCTCTCTTCCAGAGGTTTGACGTTATCCTTTAGACTCACTCCCAATGAGTCTACTGCGAAGTGACGTTTTACTAGCTCGTGCAATTCTATGTCCGCTTCGCTTTGCACATGGTATGTGGAGTGCTCGATGGTGCTTAGATTCTTAGGCACAGAACCATATATAGCCCAGCCGATAGTGCATTTAACTGCTACGGGGGCTTCCTTGGGGCCGATTCTTATCTCCTCTGGGATCATCAACTGCCAATGATCGGCTCCGATTAATAACTGAGGTACTCCCAACTCGAAGCATGCTCCATGTGCGTCTCTCAGGTGCTCATATTTGTCGAGCAGTTCTTTGCTCACCCTTTGACCTTTTATCTTCAGCGCGGGTACTGTTCGCAACTTTATAGGGTGATTATTGCCCCCGTCGGGGGCCCGTATTGAAATGTTGACCGTCTTACTATTAGATTCGTGGCAAATGGCGCCTATTCCTCTTACTCGCATCTTTTCTTCGGGACCTGTTGCCCCTATTTGATCGGCGATCTCTTCTTCAATCATGCTGATTGTTGATGCTTCGTCCAGAAGCGCGTATACGTTTACTTCTCCCTTAGGTCCGGTTAGTGTTACCGGGATCACTTTTAAAAGTACTTGCGTTGTACTTGACGAGGATGCGTATGTATTTTCTTCGATATCATTTATTTCAGCAGGAGGCTCCGCCTGCTCGGAGATCCTTGCTGGTTGGTGCTCGTAAGCTGTGGTGGCTGTTGTCGCCTCCATAGTTTGTGGGGCTTGTGGGGGTTCTTCGTATTGTCTCATCGCTCCATGCAACAATTTGTGATGCAAGTATTTACATCCTAATATCCCACATGTTTTCTTTTTGCACATCGTGCTTTCGTGTCTGGCGTTTAAACATCTAAAACAGACTCTGTTATCTCGCGCCCAGTCCCATCGGGCTCCGACGTGCTGCGCTTTAAGTTTCAAGCATTCTGAGGTTAAATGCCTTCCTCCGCAGTACAAACAGGTTACATTTGGTCTATTCGTATCTTGAGTGGCGTAAGTAACGCGCGAGTATTGTGGGTAGACCGGTTTATTAAAATATGGCTGGGTGACTCGACCCTGAGGGCGCAGAGGTCCTCGTGCCCTGTTTCCTTGATTCGGCGTTCGCGGAGGGAGTTCCCGGTTTACTTGGTTGGGATAACGTCGAACCGGTGCTCGAGCATGTGTGAAGGACATTTGTAAGTCCGATTCTTCCATAAGAAAATCTGCTATCTGCTGTATTTCTGCTTTTCCTGTGCGTGCATATTGACGAGCGTATTCGCACCATCTACTACGTAAATGTGGACTCAGTCGGTCCGTAATCTCCCGTATTATCATGGGATTATCAGCGTAGTATCGCTGATTTAAATCTATTAGCGTACTTACGATGTTCACGATTTTTATTGCGAACTGGTTAAGATCGTGGGTGCTCTCACCCACGGGAGGCATCCTTTTCAAATCTTCTAATGCTTTGTCCACCAGAAAGTCACTCCTTCCATACTGCTTGGCTAATACCTTGATTATTAATTCCGGCCTGGTTGCCGTTGATAATATGTGCTGCACGCATGTCTTAGCTTCTCCTCGTATTGCTGCGCGCAATCGGGCTACATTTTCATATTCACTAAACTTGTATCTTCGGTTCGATTCTTCGTAGGTATTTATAAAGCTCCGCCACTCTGAGATGTCTCCGTAAAATGGAGGTAACTCATATACTTCCTTGGGTGATGGCCTAGCTGCCATCTGCATGCGCTCGAATAATTGCACCATTACTTCAGGTGAGGTTTCATTTGTGCATTTTGTATGCGGCGTTTGTGGCTCTTGATGTTGCCATTCTCTTCGTGCCTTGTATGCTTGTGGCGGTGAGCGAGCTCTGTATCTTTCGTCAGGCTGCGCCACTGTAGGTTCGCGTGCTTTCTCCTTACTTTCGTCGATCCATCTTGCTACGGTGCCACCGCTAGATCGTTCGTCCCTAATAGAACATTCGGACTCCTCTCGGGTCCTCTTTACCATAGCACGCTGTTTAATGAGCTTCCTTCGTATATCAAATAATTTCTGTCGCAGCCGTCGTTCGGATTCCATTTTTATTTGTTTCTGTTCGTCTTCCGCTTGTTGTTTTAATTCCTCTTCCGTTAAGGCGGCTAACTGCTCACTTTCTTCTAACTCTAATTCTTGCTGACGGATTTCCGTTAGGCGGCTTTCAGTTGATCGTATGGACGCGGGTCTATGGGGCGTCAACGTTTCAGCAAACGTAACTTCCTTTTCGGTGCCTGTTTTGTTAGCTTGTTCCTCCGCGGCGGAGGGTACCCGTATCACTCGTCCTAAGTGAGTGTCCAGAGGTATGTTTACCGGTGGCTTGCGTAGCCGTTTTTCTAATTCATGCCGCCATAATACAGTGGTGTCCATGGATGGAGACTTTGGTACGCCCATATCTAACAGACGGGCAGGTGCTGCTTTCTTGGATGTTTGGGCAGTGTCATTATTACCTAAAAGTACCGGGGTGTCTACTACCGGTGTTGACGTCTCGACGGCGTCGGACGTTGCTTTTGCGGGCCCCTCTCCTGGGCCGGCCTGATGGACACGCTTAGCTAGCGTGTCGCTGGTGGACGGTTCAGCGAACCGTTTCTTTGCCTTATCGGCAGAGTTGCGTTGCACTCGTTCTTGTGCAGCTTCGGCTCCTTGTTGCAGGAATTGTTTCCTTTCTTCATCATCTTCATTACCCGACGTCATTGATCGTGTCAATCTCCTCCTGGTGTCTGACATCGTGGTGAATAATCCTCTTATGATGCGCTCTGACCTGCGCGTACGCCTCCCGGGCGGTATAATGGGCCCGTAACCTGGTGCCCTGAAAACTTCTGACGTCCCTTTGGTACGTCAAACACAATCTGGATCCAGCGGATCCGGTTCGAAGGACCAAAACGACTGTGAGCGACGTCCGCTCTCGGCGGCGTCGGCTGGGCGAGTGAGCGCGCGCGCTACCGGCCGCGGCAATGCTCGCCCCTCACAGTCACCTAAGAATGACCTAGTGCCGAGACACAAGTCGGCGACGGACGAGCTCCGCCCCTATGTGCTCGGACAGTGCGTCGACCACGCTCCGTGACACAAGTCGGCGACGGACGAGCTCCGCCCCTATGTGTACGGACAGCGCGTACTACCACTCGGCGCCCGAATGGTGTGTTTGGGCTTCGCCCGTGTCCTCAGACACTTTGGGTAATCGATGTTACCAAAATAAAAGAAGGAATAACGAGAAATAGACTTTTTATTTACTTTTCCCTAACTGCCCTATCACTGCCCTAAGTGACTTGATTTCAAGTCCCTAACTTCCTATTACTTTGTAGTTTTTCTTCTTCTTGTTGTGACTTCCAGGAGGCTCCGTTTGACACTGATTTGCTCCGGGCCGTACCTGCTATTTATACCTGCTAGTGGGTGAGCAAGACGTGCTGAGTGAGACAATAAAGGTTACGCCCACTTTGACTTGACTAATTTACATTGCAAGATGTTATTGGGATGTTATACATTTAAATGGGTGGAAGACTAAGCTGATTTACAAAGTTCTAATATGGCTTGAGATCTTATAAGTACAGTAGGGTTCGTAAATATTTTCTTATCTGAATAATCGTACATGGAAATCGGGCAAACCGTAATTCGGTCCCTTTCTTAACACTTATTCATCATTTGCGCTGAACCTACTGAGTTTACTTATTTGTAAGTTTAAACATTTAATAGAACTTTTAATAAGCTTTCTGACAATATATAAATCATTCTGATACGATGAGCCGTTGTAAAGGTATAAATGTAAACATATTAATTACAAAGTGAAAATGCGCCGTACTAAGTTCTAATTCAGGCTCGGTGGCCGCGGCTCTCGTTACGGTCATGTTGGCGCGATACACCCCTCCCCTCCATGGCGCCAGTCCGCGCTGCGCTCGCGCATAGGCAACATCTCTCTCTTTCTAATACAATTTGTATTGGGATTTTACTTTAATGTTTACAATATCAAATGAATGCTATGAGAGGGTGTTTTATGTAAATAATTGCTATGGGGATTCTAACTACTGGGTTCTTTATTTACTCTAAACAATCTAAGTCTTTATAAATAATCACATATTTCTCTTACGTATATTCTTCGTATGACGCGATGCGTAGCTCTGCCGTCGCGTGTTGATGTTGTCGTCCATAACTAGTATGAAATATGTACGAATTACTTGCTTGCTTCACAATCAAATAGCGGCCTTATTGTTAGTTTTTATAATTTTAATTTGAAATATTGATACTTTTGGAGTATTTACGTAATGTCTTCAAAATAATAACAATTTATTCACTGTTGTCAAATACCCTATTGTTATGACGATGTGTTTTTAATGTTTTCAGATCGAGGAGGCTTAAAGCAAATTAAATCAGAATCACAGAACCACATGAACCTAAAGCAGAACTCCTTGGCACTAATCTTCAACTCCAACTTATGCCTATTCAAGTCTTTAAAGACCAAATTCGGCTGCTTCATATGCAGCGAGGCATTCCTGACTATAAAGGAATTACGAAGTCATTCCAAAACGCACTCTAATGCCAACCTGATAAGAACTAAGTTTAATCACCTGAGAGGCTTGTCGTACCGCAATGCAGACATTTCAGGTCTAGAATGCATAAAATGCGGACAAGCATGCTTTGACTTGAGCGATTTGAAAAAACACCTCATAGAACAACATGGCGTCCAATTCGGAGACGCCAAACATTTTTTAATTCCATATAAACTGGAAGATTCCTTCGATTGTGTTGTATGTAGTGAAAAATTCAAAACATACATGAGATTATCCGTACATATGAATAGCCATTATTCTAACAATGTCTGCGAGATTTGTGGAAGCTCGTTTATAAACAGGATTAGCTTACGTATACATTTGCATGCGCGACATACAGAGAAAAAATGTAGTCTATGCTCTGAAACTTTTTCAACAAATTACGCGCGAATCCGCCACATGAGGACGTACCACAATACTTGCATGTCGAAAAGGTATTGCCTTATCTGTGGTAAAACGTTTCGTTACTCGTACCAACTGATGGAGCATAAGATCCAAGAGCATGGCGCGGAAAGACAGCTAAGCAAGTGCTCTTTATGCCCGAAAACGTTCCCGAATACGCAGAATCTGAGGATTCACATACGTTCGGTGCACGTGAGGGAAAGGAATTTTCCGTGTAGCGCGTGCGACATGAGGTTTTTCACTAAGTTTGATCAGAACAGGCACGAGAAAACGCATTTGGATGAGAGGTCGTTTGCGTGTGCACTTTGCGAGAGTAAGTTTAAGGGGAAGGATTCTTTGCGGAGGCATTTGAAGCGGCAACACCTGGGTGCGTGATCTGAAAGGTCAGGTCAAAAGGACCCTGAACGAGTATGTCTGATGAATTTCAAGTGAATGAAAGGAATTTTCCGTGTAGCGCGTGCGACATGAGGTTTTTCACTAAGTTTGATCAGAACAGGCACGAGAAAACGCATTTGGATGAGAGGTCGTTTGCGTGTGCACTTTGCGAGAGTAAGTTTAAGGGGAAGGATTCTTTGCGGAGGCATTTGAAGCGGCAACACCTGGGTGCGTGATCTGAAAGGTCAGGTCAAAAGGACCCTGAACGAGTATGTCTGATGAATTTCAAGTGAATGAAAGCAGGAAAGGTTCGTCAAGATCATAGCAAGAGGAAATCCGTGATCTCTGAATACCCCTCCAAGAAATAGGCGTGATCATACATATGATTGGTCAGCACAGCTATCAGGAGACGGCGAACGGGCTCTCGCACTATCCGTCTCCTTCTAAGTTTTGTAATATGAGAGAGCAACATCATATTGACTAATTGGTCAATATGATTTTGCGCGTATGCCTTTTGGTGTAGTGATCGCTTGGTGTCACGACTCGACAAGACCCCGAACAGGAAATACCTGCGTTTAGTTTAAAAAATGGGATGAGACGAAAACTAAACAATGAAGAAGGAAATTAATATCATCATAACTGAAGCAATTTTAAAACTTATGTGGAGCGTACTTTTAACATTATTCAAGTGCAATGTATCCAGCATTAAAGCTATTATTTTGGTATTTCATTATAATCTCTATCCAGTACTTTTTTTAATAGCACCCCACCCTCTCTCCCTCATCAATCTCATCACAAGCGTGCGACTTCAGAAGATTTAAAAGCACGTTACCAACTTTTTATTGATTTGAGGGTTTGTTGCGCTAGTGACAAAGCCGGTCTTTGGGAGCTCTGGTGACCTCACTCACCACCAGAAGCCCGTTTCATGAAGCAACAAGTTACAAATTACAAGCGGAAGTCTCTTTCTATCAAAAAGTATTAAATAAAAATAAATAAATAAATAAAAATTTAGGGGACAATCTTACACAAATCGACCTAGTCCCAAACTAAGCAAAGCTTGTACTATGGGTACTAGACGACGATAAACATACTTATACAGATAAATAAATACTTAAATACATAGAAAACATCCATGACTCAGGAACAAATATTCGTGCTCATCACACAAATAAATGCCCTTACCGGGATTCGAACCCAGGACCTCTTGCTTCGTAGGCAGGGTCACTACCAACTAGGCTAAAGCGGTCGTCAAAAAAGACAAAGAGACTTCTTTGTATTGAAAAGAAACTTCCGCTTGTAACTTGTTGCTTCATGAAACGGGCCCCAGAGGGCTAGTACGCTAAGTTATTACACACTACTTGCTCTGTAGGTACTCTCTCGGCTCTTGCACTCGCATATTTGCCAAAATGGGACGAATGCTTTATGTCTGACAAAAAACCTAGCGTGCTAGGGGGGCAGGAACACAACACCACATACCTACAGAGCAAGTAGTGTGTAATTATGGCTGCTGTCATGGACCTTAGGGCAAGCTATGGTAAATAATACCATGACCGAGCGAGATGGTAGCATACAAATCTCATTAAGTGTGACAGAAAGACACATATCAGTCGTTGTCCTGGTCATGGTTCCACTTTTTTTTATTGCCGCATATTATTTAGTATGAGGATGCGGCAATTAAACCATTACCCGTCCAAATTAAGTAGTTATTTATAGTAAGCCATTTAAGATCAGTTCTTAATTTAGCTGCATAGGAGCCATTTCGTCCCTCATTGTGGCAGCACATATAGTTTGTTCGAGTGTTATAGGCCATCCACATTAAGTGATTTGTCAGCCCCAATTCATCAGAATCTGACTAATTGCTATAGTGTGGATGCATGTTCCAACCGTCAAACGAGTTGTACGGACTGATTGCATGAAAATCACAATTTGGACCATGGAATTTGCATGATCTGCCAAGTTTTTTTTTCTCACAAATTTCATACAAATAAATTTAAACGATAATTAAAAAATATATGCTAAAGAACATTGTATTAATATTTTACACTGTAATTTTGTATTTTTTTTTAAACCGGTGGTTTGCAACTACAATTTCATTCAGTGTGGCCAGTTAACAGTAAAAAAGCGAAAATTGCCGCATTCAAACGGTCCTGCGAAGCGGACTGCAAGATTGTTACTAACCGATGAGATAGGGCGAGACAGCACGTCGATCATGAGGTGGCCGTGACATACTCTCGATTTTTGTATGCTGCACGGCTATTACGCGACGGCGCGCGAGCTCTCTCAATTTTTCTCGCACTATCCGTCTCTCTCTTATTAGGACATGCGAGAGAAATCGAGAGTATGTCGATTGTCGAGGCTGTGTGTGTGCTGTTTTGCCCTATCTCATCAGTAAGTAACAATCTTGTAGTCCGCTTCGCAGGACCGTTTGAATGCGCCAATTTTCGCTTTCCTTCAGTTAACTGGCCACACTGAATGAAATTGTAGTTGGTAGTTGCAGTTGTTAGGTGTGTACGCTACACCCAATTCTGACTTCGACATGTTGTACTGACAAATTGGGGTTTAATCACATAATGTGGATAGCGCATTATAGGTCCATGGGCTGCGATCTGTTGTAAGTTGGAAGTACTTCCGCTGTTGCGCGCCAATGTGCGTGACATTCCACTGTTAACCGCTTCCACTTAAATCGATTACAAATGCAATACAATATCGATACAGGTGATCTGTGGCATCTAGTGTTGCACTTTCGTGAAACACTCGTTTGTATCGCTTTTACTGCCAAAAATAATATTTTTAGCGCCATCTACCAGCGAGTAGGAGAACTAAATCGATACTGACATCTATTGAAACCACAGACTCTGTAATCTGTGATTGAAACCTGGCCGCTAAGTGTGATCAGTTGTTTCCACTAATAAAACTAGATGTCGTTATAAAACTGGTGACTAAATTTTGATTGGTCACCAATTTATTGCTTACTTTTGATTGAACGATATAGAAACAATTTTTTTTTTTTAAATTCGTCCATTCGGACAGGCTAAGACCATGGGCCATACTGCCTAGTCTTCAGTAAATATAGAAACAAGCTTGAAATTTATTGGTGACTTTTCACAGCCATATTTATACGTACTTAACATTGTAAAATAACATCATGTCGTTTATTATATAAAAAAAAAATATATATTTCCACATTGTTAAATAATGTGAATAAGACTACTTTGATGTTCTGAGTTATTTCTACAAGTTAAAAGTAATTACGTAACTCACTAAACGTTTTTTGTGAAAAACCGCGTTTGTTGTTTGTTAACCACGGAAATACGCTCCGTAATGGCGGGCGCTGGTCTCGGAGAGATCGTGATCTAAATAAGTATGTTTCTTGTGGCTTAACATGACTTAACAATGATGAGGCAACTGGATTTGTGCCGGTGTTGTCTCGCCGTTGGCTGTGATAAAGACATATCTGAAGAATATGAAGATGGTGGACGGAAAGAAGTGTATTCTGATATGCTGCTCGATACATTCAACATTTTCGTAAGTTTATTTGCTCATAAATCATACTCATACATCATGTAAATAGATTACATTTTATCATGGCCGCATAAAAGATATGATTCTTTAATTTTGTAACTCCCGTGCCTCTGTGAATATGCTGTAACAAACTTATGCATATAGTATCATAGTATTTTGTGCAACATTCAAAGATATTCTGTACTGCACAATGAAACTCGTAAGGTAACAGACATACACATGATTTGCCCCATTTAACAATGTGGCAGGAAAGAAGAGTTTCATATCGTTATTATTAGGATTTCCATGCAAAATACAATGATAGTTCATTAATCTATCTTTCACTTAAGTCTCTGATGTAACCATAGCTTTATTGCTGGAAACCAGTCCATAATGTAGGGTCATTATGCTGCTTAGTGGTTAAGTGACCAGCTTTGGTAAGCAAAGTCAAGATATTAACATTTCAACATATTCTACAAAAACCGTGAGCCATTTTTTTTAAGTACCTGCCTAGTTATTAAACAGGAATCTGTTTAAATATCCATTTAGTTCACCAATTCACTTGAGTTGAGGTCCCTAACTGGCACGCTAACTTATGTGGTTGCTAAGGGCGGTTTTCCACTAGTCCAAGAATACTACCCTAACCACCGTTTTTTTTTTTATTTATTTTTTTGTTTGAACTATTCTATTATGAGTTTCTGAATGTAGGTTTTTGATACATATTTTTTAATTCTTCCTATATATACATACTGTCGTCAGATATCGTATGAGGATGTGGGCGGCAAGTGCCAGATCTGCGAGGAGTGCATCGCGCGGCTGCGCTCGGCGGCCGCCTTCAAGGAGCAGGTGGTGGAGGCGGGGAAGGCCATCGCGCAGAAACTGAGGAACACTCGAGTCAAGTTTGAAGATGATGGTGAGGACAACTTTTAAGGGTCATATACATGTCTCTTTCTCCCGGAGTGTACGGCATGGAAGTGCTCTTAATGCGACGTCAGCTCAGATGGAGTGGGCATGTCCCTAGAATGAACGTCCGCTTGCCTAAAGCTGTATTCTGTTCAGAATCAGCTGAGGGAAAGGAAGCATGGCGGTGCATTTACGCTATACATGCTCAAACGACATCTGAACGCCGCCACCATCAACCCTGCGTGTCATCGTGCGATCTCATGTCTGAGGATCGTGCATTGTATAGAGGGGCGGGATCCGGGAGCGCCGTGCCCACCCCAGAAGGGTCAGGTGCCCACTGACTGACTCAAAATGACTTGAATATAAACCCGGTGTATATGTCCCAGAGTATCCTTAGTTATTATTGTTATTTCTTAAATATTTGTGGTTTGAAAGAGATGAACGAAATAACGAATGTACGGGGAAGTACGCTAGATGTCGTGTTGGTGTCTGAGCGCATCACTGGTGCCTTGGTCTCAGAGATAACTAGCGAAGGACTGGTCCCGAGATCTGATATGTACCATCCTCCATTGGAGATTTCGGTTCCCATGGGTAATTGTGCGCGTCAACTAGCTGCGGAGCGTCTAGAACCCAGCAATGTGGACATGTGTCGGGACTGGAACTTTACTAAAGGTAATTATGAGTTTATGTACAAATTAGTCTCTGAAATAAGTTGGCAGGAAGTTCTCAGTGCTGGCAATGTCGACATCGCTGTTGACACATTCTATAGTATTCTGTATGGAATTTTTGACCTCTGTGTACCTAAACGGAAACGATCAACCGGCCCGAGTAGACGCTATCCTGTGTGGTTCACGGCTGACCTGATCTATGATATCAAACAAAAAAGTAATCTGCATCGGAAGTGGAAAGCTACACGGGATAAAGATGTCTACAAAAAGTTTGCAACATTGAGGTCAAAGGTTAAAGAGCGTTTAGCGTCTGCTTATAATAGCTACATTGAGGGAATCCAAAGGACAGTTAAAAACAATCCCCGCGCTTTCTGGCAGCACATAGGTAGTCTAAAGACAAATGGTGGTTTTGTTTCCCGAGTGAAGTTAAAAGACAAAGAATTCGTCGGTAGGGAAATGGCTGGCGCTTTTGCAAACTATTTCTCGGATGTTTTCCTACCCGACATTCCGCTTCTTGATCCGAGCTTGTTAGGTAGTTCTGATCGGAAACCTAGCGCCAACTTCATTGATGTAACCACAGTGACATTACAGGAAGTTGAAGCTGGGATTAAACGCCTAAAGGCCAATAGCTCAATTGGACCCGATAACTTGCCAGCGTATATAGTAAAGGGTTGTATGGAATTCATAAAGACCCCAATACAGTACATTTTGAACCTGGCGATCTCTTCTGGGACATATCCTCGATGTTGGAAGGTGTCTAGAGTGAAACCGATCCCGAAGGCTGGTGACACTTCCGCCGTCGAGAATTATAGACCCATAGCCGTTCTTCCTACCCTTGGTAAGCTGTTTGAGGCCATACTTCACCGGACTCTGTCCTCACAGGTTCGGCCCTTCTTGTGCGACGCGCAGCATGGCTTTCGTCCCAGTCGCTCGGTCAACACGAATCTGCTGATACTAACAGATAATATTGCTGTGCATCTTGATAGAGGTATTCAGGTCGATGTGCTCTATTTCGATTTCACGAAGGCTTTCGATCGCGTGGATAACGATGTGTTGCTTAGCAAACTGGACCAAAATTGGTTTCTCTCCCAAATTGCTAACCTTTTTCGCCAGCTATCTGCGTGATCGACAGCAGTTCGTCCGACATGGTTGTTTTGTCTCGGCTCCATACCACACCCGGTCTGGTGTCAGCCAAGGCTCCATTCTAGGGCCCTTGTTATTCGGGATCATGATTAACGATCTTCAATCGGTTCTTAGGGCGGCTCAATGTCTCTTGTATGCCGATGATCTAAAGTTGGTATACGGGGTTGAGCAGGTAGCTGATTGTAAGACGCTACAAGGGGACATCGACTTGGTGTTTCGGTGGAGTATGGCGAACAAACTGCATTTTAACCCTTCCAAGTGTTATGTGTGTACATTTAGCCGCTCTCGTGCCGCCATATATGCTCAATATATGTTAGGGTCAGAGCCGATAAATCGTGTCTTCTCCGTCAAGGATTTGGGTGTAATGTTCGACTCGCGCCTCACCTTTCACGAGCATATTTCTTCTCTTGCCACCAGCTGCTTTCGGAGGCTAGGTTTTGTGGTCCGAAACCTCCGCCACTTTCACGACCCGGTGGCCATAAAAATGGTATATAATGCCTTAGTAAGGAGTAAGCTAGAGACTTCGTCGATCGTGTGGAACCCCTATGAATCAACGTATGCGTTACTTCTTGAGAAGGTTCATAAAGCGTTTTTAAGGTTCCTTTATAAAAAAACTTTCGGATATTACCCTTATCTTTACCCAACGAAGTACCTTCTCGGTTCCCTTGGGTACAACTCCTTGGAGGTCAGGCGAAATTGTCAGCTGATGATCTCGGCATGTCAGGCCTTGCGTGGCGAGTCGGACTGTCCCGAACTTGTAGAGCGTCTGGTGCAATTGTTTGTCCCGGATGTCCCGAGGATAGCCCTGAGACCTCGACAGCGCGACTTATTGGCTGTGCCGCCGTCGAGCACCGTGTCGCTCAGGAACTCGCCGTTGCCTCGCGCCCTCTCACTTCTCAATGCGCTCCTGACATCAACACCCGACTGCGACTTGTTTGCGTGGCGATGGGCTGCAGTGTATAGTGAATGCTTGAGATTCTGCGAGGCGATGGATGCTAGATGCTCAACTGTTCCAAATTAAGCTGTTTGATATTTATTATTGTGAACCTTTTATTATTATCTAAATTTTGTGACGCATAGGTTTATAACTGTAATGTCATAAAACTGTTTTTATAAATAAATAAATAAATAAATAAATAAAACGCATAGGCACTAGTTTTACGAAAGCCACTGCCATCTGACCTTCCAACCCAGAGGGCAAACTAGACCTTATTGTGATCAACGGTAAATATTCCGTACATAATACGAGCCGGGATTCGAACCCATGACCGCCGCTTGACAGCCGCATGCCTGAACCACTAGGCTACCGTAATCTGGTAAAATAAGTATTTGTTTATATTACAGAATATACAGAGGAGGTGGAGGACAACATCAAGATGGAGGTGTACGAAGAAGTGGAGCTGGGTTATGAGGATTTGGACCTGGACGAGTTGAATGCGGCCGCTGATGACGGTAACACAAATACTTTAATATCCAAGGAAATTGACTGCTGTATTTATTTAACCCTTGTCCAGGCCAGCAATTGAAAAATGCCAATCAAATTTCAGTCTAATCCGTTGACGTTAAGATACACGTTTGACAGTCGTTATGTGGTCGATATAATGCCCCTGCCTGGAAAAGAGTTAAGGAATTATCCTCATATATTTACAACTTAGAAAAGTTGAAATCCCCCGACTATTTCATTTCAAAGTCTAATATGTCCAAAACGGCCAAACAGATTTTTATGAAATGGCTAAGAACAACTCTGGATAAAATTGTCTATGACACAAAAAAAACACATTCAAATCGGTCCATTCGCTTGGGAGCTACGACACCACAGACAGATACAAAGATACAGAGACAGACGCGTTAAACTTATAACACCCCTCTCTTTGCGTAGGGGTTTAACCTTTTCACCGCCAAACACGTGAAATCACGTCATCGACGATTCGTGACACCGACGCCAAAGACGGCATTTGCCGACATTTTTTTTATTTATTTATTTACTAGCTTTTGCCCGCGGCTTCGCCCGCGTAGTTAAAGTAATTTTCCAATAATTGTTGAATTGCTACGCCGCCTACTAACCTACTACTACTAACTTCCCCTACGAATAACCCTTCGTCATAACCCATTATGGTAAATTAATTTTTATTTACTATTATTTTTATGCCCGTGTGGTGGCGGGTTAGAATTTCACCACCCTCTTTCTTCCCGTGTGTGTCGTAAAAGTCGATTAAGAGAGCAGGGTTGAAGTGTGTTGTGGGTGATGGGCTAACAACCTAAGCAATATCACTTTTTGTCGATCTTTTATACCCACATTTATGCTAAAAGTGGCGCTGGAACATAAAGTTCATGTGCTCTGCCTGCCCCTTTTGGGAATAAAGGCGTGAATGTATGTATGTATGTACGTATTTCTGTTATTAAATTTACAGTCATGATTAATGAGAATCTGTCCTCTGGAATAAAAGCTACTTTATGTTCATGATAATGTTGAAATACCAAAATATCTCCACGAATGTCAAGTCGAATTTGTGGCCTGGACATTGCTATAGGCTAGTTTCCTAAGATTTTTTTTCCATGCTTTTCGATTCAGTATTTAACATAAATACCCAAAAATTTGTTTTAATTTAACGACGGCCAAAATGCTTAACTTATAAAAAGTAAGCAGATCTTCGTGCAGCACCTTGAATGTACTTATTACGGATGCAGGCACTTTCCCAATGTCTCCTACCCTCCCGTCCCGCCGCGCCGCCCGCACTCGCCTAGGTACCGATTGCTGACGATCGAGATGGCACTAAATACAAACTTTAAAACCTATAACCCTATATAACGCGGGTCTTGTTCCATATCTCAAAAGCAAAAATAGAACCCTTATTTATAGGATCACGTGTGGCTGTCTGTCAGTTCGTCTGTTACAACCGATTTGCTACGAAAAAAACTGGACCGATTGAATTGCAATTCGGCACAAATATTTTCATGAATTTTCATGTCCACAACATTACATTTCAAAATCTATGTGATTTTCGTTATTAACGTCCCAAAAAACCATACTAACAACGCCCATATTGATATTTAGACGCACGTTGGAATGTAAAATCGTTGTTGTTTTCCTAATCAGCGACCCGATAAACCATAGAAACAATAGATGCCGATGTTGATTTTCAGATTTTGTCACCACATGTCTCCTTTTAGGGGTTGAATTCTCAAAAAACCGGAAACACTTGTTTACTCATTTATCGTTAGGAATTATCCTGTGAATTTTCGAAAAAAATTGTCTAACTTTGGACCTCCTTTTTAACCCCTTTAGGTGTAATTATTTCCAAAACGCTGAAAGCACTTTATTTGTAAATGAATAAGTAATCTGTCCACAAAGTTTTAAGTACGTAGTAGCTAAAAATAAGTTTCCCTTATACAAAATTTGGACCCTCATTTAACCCCCTTAGGGGTGGAATTTTATAAAACGCTGAAATTACTTTTTTTTTATCCTAATAAGTTATCTTTCTACAAAGTCTCAAGTCTCTAGTTCAATAAATAATGTTTCCCCCCCCCACAAACATTGCATACCTATTTAACCCCCTTAGGGGAAGAATTTTATAAAACGCTGAAAGTACTTTTTTGTATCTTAATAATAATATTCCTACAAAGTTTCAAGTCTCTAGTACAAAAAAATATGTTTCTCCCATACAAACTTTGCACCCCTACTTAACCCCCTTAGGGATAGAATTTCCAAAAATCCCGTCTTATCCCTTGCCTACGTCATAAAATGAAGTTCTGGTGTAAATTTCAAGTTTCTAGTCCCAGTAGCTTTGAATACGAACTTTGCACCCCTATTTTAGCCCCTTAGGGGTGGAATTTTATATAACGCTGAAAATACTTTTTTTTGTATCCTAATAAGTAAAATTCCTACCAAGTTTCAAGTCTCTAGTTCGATTAATAATGTTTCCCTTATACAAACATTGCACCCCTAATAAACCCCCTTAGGGGTAGAATTTTCTAAAACACTGAAAGAACTTTTTTTGTATCTTTATAAGTAATATCCCTAAAAAGTTTCAAGTCTCTAGTACAAAAAATCATATTTCTCCCATACAAACTTTGCACCCCTTTTTAACCCCCTTTGGGATAGGATTTCCAAAAGTCCGGTCTTATCCCTTGCCTACGTCATAAAAGGACGTTCTGGTGTAAATTTCAAGTTTGTAGTCCCAGTAGTTTTGAATACAAACTTTGCACCCCTATTTAATCTCCTTAGGGGTTGTGAGCGACGTCCGCTCTCGGCGGCGTCGGCTGGGCGAGTGAGCGCGCGCGCTACCGGCCGCGGCAATGTTCGCCCCTCACAGTCACCTAAGAATGACCTAGTGCCGAGACACAAGTCGGCAACGGACGAACTCCGCCCCTATGTGCTCGGACAGTGCGTCGACCACGCTCCGTGACACAAGTCGGCGACGGACGAGCTCCGCCCCTATGTGTACGGACAGCGCGTATTACCACTCGGCGCCCGAATGGTGTGTTTGGGCTTCGCCCGTGTCCTCAGACACTTTGGGTAATCGATGTTACCAAAATAAAAGAAGGAATAACGAGAAATAGACTTTTATTTACTTTTCCCTAACTGCCCTATCACTGCCCTAAGTGACTTGATTTCAAGTCCCTAACTTCCTATTACTTTGTAGTTTTCTTCTTCTTCTTGTTGTGACTTCCAGGAGGCTCCGTTTGACACTGATTAATAACCGAACCCTTACCCGGGTTTTTGTACTCCTTGGTACGTAAAGCTTCCCTGAGCTTGCTTAATTTATTGCGCCAGTCCTCCTTCTGGACGGCTATCTTCTTTTCGGCGTCTTCCAATTGACGCGCCATTTCCTCCAACTCCTTCTTCATTTTCTCCGCCGCGACTGGGTCCAGGTCCCTCGTGAGTGCCCGCTCAGATGGCGAGGCTCGGTCGTGAGCCTCGTGGAATGTGAGGGACCTGACGCCTGATGTGATGTTGCTCGTACTATCTTCACTCGAAGTTATGCCGGTGCCCGATGTGCTGCTCCTGCGGTGCCCGCGGCCCGCGTAGCCGAGTCGATTGCCGTGCGCACCCGTCGCGCCGGCCCGAGCTCGACCTCGATTCATCGTCCTGGACGAGGGGAACGGCCCGCTATCGCCCCAGGCGTGATCGGTGACTCGTAGATTGATCCGGTCGAAGGACCCGATCGACTAAACTCCCACTTGCTCGATGCGGCAGCCGGCGTTGATGAAACTGGATTACTGGAACTGGATACTGGAACTGATGCTTGCTTGCTGATTTTCTTGCTGGTACTAGTTGCTTGTAGAGATGTTACTTCCTAGTTGTTGCTTGTAGAGATGTTACTTCCAGGAGTGACGAGCGGACACTGATTTGCTCCGGGCCGTACCTGCTATTTATACCTGCTAGTGGGTGAGCAAGACGTGCTGAATGAGACAATAGAGGTTACGCCCACTTTGACTTGACTAATTTACATTGCAAGATGTTATTGGGATGTTATACATTTAAATGGGTGGAAGACTAAGCTGATTTACAAAGTTCTAATATGGATTGAGATCTTATAAGTACAGTAGGGTTCGTAAATATTTTCTTATCTGAATAATCGTACATGGAAATCGGGCAAACCGTAATTCGGTCCCTTTCTTAACACTTATTCATCATTTGCGCTGAACCTACTGAGTTTACTTATTTGTAAGTTTAAACATTTAATAGAACTTTTAATAAGCTTTCTAACAATATATAAATCATTCTGATACGATGAGCCGTTGTAAAGGTATAAATGTAAACATATTAAATACAAAGTGAAAATGCGCCGTACTAAGTTCTAATTCAGGCTCGGTGGCCGCGGCTCTCGTTACGGTCATGTTGGCGCGATACACCCCTCCCCTCCATGGCGGCCAGTCCGCGCTGCGCTCGCGCATAGGCAACATCTCCTCTCTCTTTCTAATACAATTTGTACTGGGATTTTACTTTAATGTTTACAATATCAAATGAATGCTATGAGAGGGTGTTTTATGTAAATAATTGCTATGGGGATTCTAACTTACTGGGTTCTTTATTTACTCTAAACAATCTAAGTCTTTATAAATAATCACATATTTCTCTTACGTATAATCTTCGTATGACGCGATGCGTAGCTCTGCCGTCGCGTGTTGATGTTGTCGTCCATAGGGGTGGAATTTTAAAAACGCTAAGGATATTTTTATTTGTATCCTAATAAGTAATCTTCCTACAAAGTTTCAAGTCTCTAGTTCAATAAATAATGTTTACCTCATACAAACATTGCACCCCTATTTGACCCCCTTAGGGAGAGAATTTTCCAAAACGCTGAAAGCACTTTTTTTTTATCTTAATAAGTAATATCCCTACAAAGTTTCAAGTCTCTAGTTCGATTAATAATGTTTCCCTTATACATTGCACCCCTAATAAACCCCCTTAGGGGTAGAATTTCCTAAAACACTGAAAGAACTTTTTTTGTATCTTTATAAGTAATATCCCTAAAAAGTTTCAAGTCTCTAGTACAAAAAATCATATTTCTCCCATACAAACTTTGCACCCCTTTTTAACCCCCTTTGGGATAGGATTTCCAAAAGTCCGGTCTTATCCCTTGCCTACGTCATAAAAGGACGTTCTGGTGTAAATTTCAAGTTTGTAGTCCCAGTAGTTTTGAATACAAACTTTGCACCCCTATTTAATCTCCTTAGGGGTGGAATTTTAAAAACGCTGAGGATCTTTTTATTTGTATCCTAATAAGTAATCTTCCTACAAAGTTTCAAGTCTCTAGTTCAATAAATAATGTTTACCTCATACAAACATTGCACCCCTATTTGACCCCCTTAGGGAGAGAATTTTCCAAAACGCTGAAAGCACTTTTTTTTTATCTTAATAAGTAATATCCCTACAAAGTTTCAAGTCTCTAGTACAAAAAATAATGTTTCTCCAATACAAACTTTGCACCCCTATTTAACACCCTTAGGGATAGAATTTCCAAAAATCCCGTCTTATCCCTTGCCTACGTCATAAAAGGAAGTTCTGGTGTGAATTTCAAGTTTGTAGTCCTAGTAGTTTTTAATTCAAACTTTGCACCCCTATTTAACCCCCTTAGGGGTTAAATTTTGTAAAACGCTGAAAGTGCTTTTTTTATCTTAATAAGTAATCTTCCTACAAAGTTTTAAGTCTCTAGTTCAAAAAATAATGCTTCCCCCATACAAACTTTGGACCCCCGTTTTACCCCCTTAAGGGGTGAGTTTTCAAAAATCCTTTCTTAGCGGATGCCTACATCATAGTGGCTATCAGCATGCCAAATTTCAGCCCGATCGGTCCAGTAGTTTGGGCTGTGCGTTGATAGATCAGTCAGTCAATCAGTCAATCAGTCAGTCACCTTTGCGTTTTATATATATAGATTTTATCTTAATAAGTAATCTTCCTACAAAGTTTTAAGTCTCTAGTTCAAAAAATAATGCTTCCCTCATACAAACTTTGGACCCCCGTTTTACCCCCTTAAGGGGTGAGTTTTCAAAAATCCTTTCTTAGCGGATGCCTACATCATAGTGGCTATCAGCATGCCAAATTTCAGCCCGACGGTCCAGTAGTTTGGGCTGTGCGTTGATAGATCAGTCAGTCAATCAGTCAATCAGTCAGTCACCTTTGCGTTTTATATATATAGATTCTTATTGGTTGAATGACCAAGTCACGTGGTTTTGTTTGTTTACATTCTTTTAAATACCTAAACGTCCAGACTATAGCAACGCCTTCTACATGTAGCCATGGCTAAGATAGGGTTATTCCCACCTGTTATTACTACTTATTACCAAGTTTTTACCAGTGCGGAATAGTAGTTGATGGCAACTATTGGGTGTTTTTCCAGTAGTCAAAGTATCAAAGTACTTTAGTCGTAAAAGATGGGGAAAAAGGGTTTGACGGAGGATTTGGTCATCTTTTCAGGTGGTGAACACATATGTAGACCCTAAGAACACTGTAATCGATCGACTGTGTGTGATCTTCTTTCACATCACATCACATCATCAGCCTATATACGTCCCACTGCCTCCTCTCATGTATGAGAGGGAATGGGCAGTAGTCCCCACGCTGGCCCAGTGCGGATTGGGGACTTCACATCTTCACGATCGATCTTCTCGATCACGATCTTCTTTCGTTTTAGAGTTATTCAGGATAATGTAAAATAATTATATTATCATTTAAAGTGTCATATTTTGCAAACTGTTCATATGCCATATGTAATAATAATAAAATAGACTACAAAATGCATATTTCTGACTTGCATCCTGTCCTTGAACTTCGTTATGAAAAAACGTTTTTTTTTTGTCTTTTCGCGGAGACACCTTCAAGAAAAATATGCACAAGAAGCCACTAATGTCCTTTGCCTATCTCGTTCTACCTACTTTCCTCTCAATTGCTCGAAGGTTAGCTGGAAGAGATCCCTTATAGGGATAAGTTCGCCTTTGTACTTTGACCTATTGTGTGACATGTATATTCTTTAACCTGTTATTGTGTACAATAAAGTGCTTACATACATACATGTCTACAATATGTACAAGCAAAAATATTTCTTTTATATATAGGCTTCTTATGCATATTTTTTTAATTTTTAGGTTATCCCCACGCAGAATCGAAAACCCCGTTAATGCTCATAGGAGACAAAAAGTGTACCAACTCTTGTGATGTTCCAGATGAGATCTACATCATCAAGCTTGAGGATCCGGAGATCAAGCAGGAGACGGGAGTGGCTGCTGAGACCTTGCAGCCAGGAGTTAGGAAACGGGCGCCCAAGAGGAGAGGTATTGTCCATTTAACGACCACTTTAGCCTAGTTGGTAGTGACGGTGCCTACGAAGCAAGAGGCCCTGGGTTCGAATCCCGCTAAGGGCATTTATTTGTGTGACGAGCACGAATATTTGTTCCTGAGTTTTTTGCAGACTTGTTGATTATGTTGGCCCAATAAATAATCCAACTACTAGGTCTACCTGCAGAGACAATTCTAGTATCATATGGTAGCAAATTTAGTCTTCTTTAAAAACGCCCAGAGAAGGTACTATCAAAAACTAGTTCTTTTGGGTTATAATAAAAAGTTTGGCGGTGTTTTCGATTTTTGACAAAGTTGCGTTCGGCGCTCAAGTTCACGAACTTGGAACTTGGAAACATAACCCTCCTCTCCTTCGGCAGTCGGGTAAAAATCAGAACTACCGGATTTGACGCAAGCTCTGTATGTATAAAGTTACTGGACTAAGAAAGATAATTTTATAATATTTGCAGCTATTGTTTTTTTTTTACAAGCTACGGTAGCCTAGTGGTTCAGGCATGCGGCTGTCAAGCGGCGGTCGTGGGCTCGAATCCCGGCTCGTACCAATGAGTTTTTCCGAACTTATGTACGGAATATTTACCGTTAGCTTTTCGGTGAAGGAAAACATCGTGAAGAAACCGGTCTAATCCCAATAAGGTCTCTCTGGGTTGGAAGGTCAGATGGCAGTTGCTTTCGTAAAACTAGTGCCTATGCCAAATCTTGGGATTAGGTGTCAAAGCGGACCCCGGGCTCCTTTAGGGGCACAACCGGGAATAACGCTAGGAGAATGATGTTTTTTTACAAGCTTTTATTTATTTTCATCTGTCCCGTTGTTGGTAATCAAATATTGCAAGTTAAATTTGATCCACTTGCCAGTTTCCGATTGAACTGAAATTTTGCATGCATGTATAAATCGGATGACAATGCAATATTATTATGACATAGAGCTGATCTGATGATGGAGCTGGATGGTGGCCATAGGAACTCCGTAATTTAACGACGTAACCCTATCGAGTTTGGGCTCGTTAGATTCGTCTCAATGAGTAGTCAATAAAAGCTTGTACCAAAAAGAAATTTTTGACAGAGACTTGTTATCGAATGCGTTCCTTTCTCGCGATCTGTTTTTGGTCTTCATTAGATAACAGAGGCTCTAGTATAAGTTTTACCGAAACAAAACGTTACGACCGCGTTCGCGTGTAGCTGTCAAATCCCATACAAATTGAGGGTAAAACGCAAACGCGATCGTAAAGTTTTGTTTCGGTAAAACTTATGCTGGAGCCTCAGATCACAGCCAAGCTAAAGCTCACACTTCTCAATTTCAGTTTCGAAACCGAAGCCAGAGAAGCCAAAGAGAACTCAAACGGAACCAACCCAACGCCACCTAGACATGCGTGCCAACTCGCTCAAGCTCGTCCGGAACTCCAACATGTGCCTATTTAAGGCCGGCCGAGCCAAGTTCACCTGCTTCTATTGCTTCGAATCCTACCCCGACATGGCCCAGCTGCGGGAACACTCCAAAACACACTCGCACACTAAAGAATTAGTGATCAAGATCAATCCGGTCTCCGGACTGTGCTATAAGAAGGCTGACATATCCTCACTACATTGCAATAGATGCTTAGAACCATGCGACAGTATAGAAGCTTTACGGGAACACTTGACTATTATTCACAATTTCACTTTCACTGACGCCGGACATTTACTTATACCATTCAAATTGGACAACGGTTACCAATGTGCTATATGTAGCCTTCTGTGTAACACGTTTGCCTTTTTAAGTATGCACATGAACTCGCATTTCCCTAACTACGTGTGCGAGACCTGCGGGGCCGCTTATATCAATTTCAAAAACTTGGATATACATAGGCGAGTGGTGCACTCGAGGAAATGCAAAAAGTGCCTCGAAGACCGCTGTTCGTGCAAGGAGATTAAAGTGAACAGTCGAGGCAATACTCGTATGTGTAAAGAGTGTAATATAATGTTTAAATACTCGTATTTACTGAAGGAACATAATTATCAGTTGCACGAAGCCAAAAGGCCGATAGCCACGTGCAATATTTGCGCGAAAACTTTTCTAACGCCAAACAATTTGAAGCTGCATGTTCGCAGGATACATAACGCTGAAAAGAATCATGTGTGTAAGATATGTGATATGAGCTTTTTCACCGCACACGGTATGAGGAAACATATTAGGAGAACGCACACAGATATTGAAGTGAAGCCGTATTCTTGTAATTTCTGCGCTTGCAAGTTCAAGATGAAATATTCGCTTAGTAAGCATTTGAAAAACAGGCATGGGAGAAGGATGGATGGACGGCTGTTCGATGAAATGGCTTTGAAGCTGAGAGATATACAGGAACAAATAGTGCAGTAGTTATTTAATACAGTCTTACAGCTACGGTGGCCTATAGTACATGAACCTAGAATACTATGGACGGGCTGTATATGTTGCCACAGTGAGGGACGGAAAAGCTCTTATGCAGCTAAATTAAGAATCGGTCCTAAAATGGCGAATGACTTGCCATAAACAACCTACTAAATTTGGACGGGTAATGGTTTGTTGGGCACAACTTCATACTAAATCAGTTGTGCCCAACAAAAAAAAGTGGAACTATGACAAGGACAATGAATGATATTTCCCTTTCTGTCACACTTATCGAGATTTGTATGCTACCAGCTCGCTCGCACGTGGCACGGTGGGCTGGATGGCTCGAAAAGAGGACATTCGCACTTTTTTCAGAAAATCATTTTTTGAAAAGTGCTATCCAATAGAGAATTATATGAGGAACAATAAATGTGGTATACATTTTTGCGAAATAAGGCATATTGACAGCAGAAAAAAATAAAGTCTGTTTTTTTTGTATGGGACCCAAAAATAGGTATCTTGTTTCTCAGAAACTATTAGAGGTCCCGTCTTCTACCTTTCAAGACTTTGTTTTTCTACTTTTATAGAGTAAGAAACGATAAGCAGATTTTTTAGTCCAGTAAAAGTTAACACATTTTCGATTTTTTCGTATGTCTTTTTTGGGTTTTTACATTATATTTCGATAGTTAAAAGTAAAAATGATAATAACACATAATATATGTAACGTTTATTAAGTTATAAAAAAATCCTAAGTACATTTTTTTCATTTTTCATACAACTAAAAAGAAATAATCTAATGTTTTACAATAGACACATGTCATTTAAAATAAACAATAAACAACAAAAAGTAATGGAGAACATGTAAATATAACAAAATTTTCTGACTATTGTCGTGAAACTGCAGTTTTGTGTACAAGTGAAGAGTTATACGCGTGGTATTATATGCCATCTAGCGTACACAAGCTTTTAATACATGGGGCTGACATAATTAAGCATTTCGGCATGTTACCAATTGGAAAATTATCAGAAGAAGCATCAGAAGCGAGGAACAAAGATTTTCGCAATGTGAGAGAACACCATGCTAGAAAATGTAGCAGAACCATGACGAATGAAGATATTTTGCACAACTTTCTTATATCTTCTGATCCACAAATAACTCTTCTAAGGCCACGACTAACTAAGAAAGCTAAAAAACTCTCACCCGAAGCTTTAGAATTACTAATTATAGAAAATAATACGAGCGACGACCATGAATATAATCTTTTTGAAATGTTAGAAAATACCAATGAATAACTTTTTCACTAAGTGTAGTAATTTTTGTATTTAGGTATATGTATTTTTTTAAGAAATGTTATTTATGTATCGTAATTATTATACCATAACCATATTACTTTTTATTGTTTATTTTAAATGACATGTGTCTATTGTAAAACATTAGATTATTTCTTTTTAGTTGTATGAAAAATGTAAAAAATGTACTTAGGATTTTTTTATAACTTAATAAACGTTACATATATTATGTGGTATTATGATTTTTACTTTTAACTATCGAAATATAACGTAAAAACCCAAAAAAGACAAACGAAAAAATCGAAAATGTGTTAACTTTTACTGGACTAAAAAAAAACAGCACCTGAATAGAAAATCTGCTTATCGTTTCTTACTCTATAAAAGTAGAAAAACAAAGTCTTGAAAGGTAGAAGACGGGACCTCTAATAGTTTCTGAGAAACAAGATACCTATTTTTGGGTCCCATACAAAAAAAAACAGACTTTATTTTTTTCTGCTGTCAATATGCCTTATTTCGCAAAAATGTATACCACATTTATTGTTCCTCATATAATTCTCTATTGGATAGCATTTTTCAAAAAATGATTTTCTGAAAAAAGTGCGAATGTCCTCTTTTCGAGCCATCCAGCTCACCGTGCGTGGTATTATTATTACCATAGCCTGTCCAGATTATTCTACGTTCATGCTATAGTAGAATTATTCCTATTTGCGTCATTTGACAGCTGTCATCCCAGTACAAATTATTACAAATTTGACGTTTATTGTACTGGGATGGCAGCTCTGTCATGACGCAAATAGGAATGAACCAACTATAGAGGTTTAGGCACTGTCAAGCGGCGGTCGTGGGTTCGAATCTCGGCTCTCATCAATGAGTTTTTCGGAACTTATGTACGGAATATTTACCGGGTGAAGGAAAATGCGAGTAAACCGATCTAATCCCAATAGGGTCTAGTTTTCCCTCTGGGTTGGAAGGTTAGATGGCAGCCGCTTTCGTAAAACTAGTGCCTATGCCAAATCTTGGGAATAGGTGTCAAAGCGGACCCCGGGCTCCTTTAGGGGCGTTACCGGGAATAACGCTAGGAACATGAAGATTTGTGTTTTAACACTAGCTGTCACTGTGGGTTTGCCCGTGTGTGGAGTTAAAACTTGTCTATCCTGAAAGTCTGTCTCCATTCTATATACAATGACTGAAATCGGAGCAGTAGTTATGTACTTTTAGTAAGTGTTTTATATTTTGTAAATATCTCAGTACCTTTGTAAATAAAATCTGTTGTTAAAAAAACTGTTTTATTTGATTTTTGCTAACCATTCCACGAATGTGTAGATGTATACAATGAAGAACAGGGGTGTAGATACAAAAAAAAATCATTAACGTCATATTTTCTCGAAAAATTATATGTATATATCAAAAACCTAATAACTAATAAATAACACGACATTAATATTTACCTATTGTCATTGCAATAACTAAAATACTACCTTAAGGCCCCGTAGGTTCAGCGAAGTGAAGCGAACAGTGTTTTTGAAACAATATAATGCGTCTGTAATCTTAAGGCTTTTCTGCAGGGAAATCAGTGTTTAGAAACATGATTAAGCAATTTTCGCTCGATAGAAAAAAATCACGAACATAGGTCTAAAAGGGTCGGAAATACATTTAAAATATTTGTTACAAATTATGCACAAAAGCTAAAAACATTAAAATGGCTTCTAAAAATCGGCGATATCATGTTTGAGAGAACTCAGTGTTTACTTTTTTATTTGATTAAACGGCCAAAAAATTAAAATTAAAAAACATGATTTCCGCGCTTCCGAGCACGCACTTCCATCTCGCTCCTGCTTACGCTCAGTGAGAGGGAGAGAAGACCATGAATCTACGGCGCCTTAATAAAATACTTATAAAATTACATTATTCCTAATCCAATAGCTTCCCGCGCCACAAGCGTAGTTGAATGTATGCACTTGTAGAGACACGTCCATTCACTTTACATCTGCGCAATACTATCTTATCTTCTACGCTTGCATTGCACCGCAGAGTGCACTGCGCTCCTTAGCAACGATAGTTTTACGAACTTGTTATGCATGCCGCCACACATGCCGCTAATCATTGTCTCTTGTTATTCCACCTGTCATTATACCACTATTTTATTTTGGTTTTAAAACTACGTGCGTGCGTTGTACCTACTTAGAAACGCGCGCGGCGCATGTTGAAATTTAAATATGTAATATTTTTAGTCACTAGCTTAGTGTTAGTAACTTAAGCATGTTATTATTTTTAAATTTCTCATAAAGTGAATTACTGTTATTCTTATGAGAAAATAAAGATCTTTAAACCGAAAAAGGATTAAATATGTAGTCGAATGGAGAAAAAATCAACGCAAAAGGTTAAATAATCACGAAGTTATAAATGTCCAACGTTTTGAGAAGGGGTATGTTCTATACCTTTTTGTCGCAAAACGCAACTTCATATGAAACGATGACGCTTGTAGATTGTGACATCACTAATAGACGGCAACGTGCCGTGCCCCATCGTGTTCGGCGCGACCCCCGGGCAGCCTCGCGTAACGTGACGTCACACACTGTTTGCGTTTTCTCTCTCTAACAAGCAAAACGTTCTTTGACAGTACCTTCAGTTATGCGTTGTTAAGCCTACATATGGCCGGCCTGTCGACGTACTGTCGGCGAACGCGTTAAAGATAGCATTCGGCAAGACGCTGCCGCGGCCCGGCAGCCGCGACCGACCGCCGCCGCCGAACGTGACCGCTGGGCAGCGCCGCCGTTAGCATTCCGATAGGCGCGACCGGGCGGCGACTGCCGACTGCCACGTGCATATATATTCCCATATAGTATCTCTTACAACATCGTCTTTGTAAGTTTTCAGTCGACAATCATAAAGCGCTGGATGTTTAGCAATAAGCTCCACTAAATACTCGTGGTTTGCTTCATGTGACGGCATTTTGCACGACCGCTGCGAGCGGGCGCGGGCAGCGCTGCCATACTGCTCCGGGAGCGGCTCGGCGGCATGCCACGCCGCCCGGCCGCGCCGCTCAGCCGCCTGCGTCGGACGGTGTGTCATACAGATCCCTATAAAGCAGTGCGGCGACCGCCGGGTCGCGGCAGCCTCTTGCCGACGCTTACCTTTAAAACGGTTAGCTTCGTAGTCCTTTGAGATATCTGAATGGGATTTTCGTCACTAGGCATATTTTATGCCTTCTTTCTTTTGGAGTAATAATAATTCGAGTCTACACCCGTATTGGTAGCAAGAAAACTTTGTACCTACTATTATTGATAATTAAAGTTCTGTTAATATATATTCTGTAATATCCATCTAATATATATTGCGCAAGTGTGTCTGTTACGTCTTCACGCTAAAACCGCTGAACCGATGAATGAAATTTTAGTATAGAGATACTCTAGAGGGAATTGATATATATATATATATATATATATTATATATACATGGGATACTCATTTATTTATAATGTCAAAATGTTACAATTATTTAAATATCCTAATTTAATTTATATAATTTCATTAATTAGTGCTGAAGTAAGTTGATAATTTCAACTAATTATTTATTATTATTTAGTTAATTATTCGTTCGTCAGCTACTTTTGTGTTAACATTCAAATCGTGAAATTCAGAGACCTCGTATAAGGCATTTTGTAGAAGGCATTTTTATAGTTCTCTGTTAAATGAAAGTTCATTGTCTAAATTAACAATTTGATAGTTTCTTATGTACATTTTACGCCGAAGCGACCAACTAAGAACCAAGTTTATTTCAAGATTTACAATACGTTTTTAGGTGAAGTCTTTATTCCTCTTTTCAAAACAACAGCTTAGATAGATTCATGGAATCGCCTCGATGTACAGTCAGCGTCGTATAGTTAGTTGCAGCCCGAGTAGCCAAATATATCGACACACCCATATTCTTACAGTAACAAAGACGTGTACCGAAATATTTGGCTACCTCGGCTGCTACAAGAATGGTTACAAGTTACCAAATGTTCAAGGAATGAGTTTCGGGTACAAATAAATGTAAGTGTATAAATAAAACCAAAAATATCTTCAACAATTTAATGTAAACCCACGTGGGTCCTCTTCATATGTCGCCTCAAAGAGTCTTTAGTTGCAAACGGATTACTACACAAACTACACGAAAACCGCTTCTCACCAGTGTGTGTCACTCGATGCCTCGCCACATCCGACTTCGTATAAAACAGGTTATGGCACACGTCACACTCATGATTCTTCTCCTTCATATGAACATTCTTCATATGATTATTGCACAAACTTCGAGTTACAAACGCTTTTTCACACACTAAACACTTATGTTCCGGCTTCGGGAGTCCATGCTTTTCAACTAGATGGAGCACTCTGAAGTTTTCTTGGAAGAATCGCTCGCTGCAGTACGGACAGGGGAAGCGAAGTTTCCTCTCATATTTCACATTATGAACTGTTATTTCATGATGCTTCTTATCTATTTTACTAGGGAACACCTCTCCACAATGCTTGCAACGTAACGGTCTATGCGACCTGGTCTTATGCAAATTGAGAAACACCAAATTCGAGAAAGCGGCGCCGCAAATATGGCAGACCTGCTTCTGAAAATGCTTGTTCATATGAATGTTCAGCAATCTAAAAACCGTGAATCTCTCCGAGCATATCTGACACTGCAAGTTCTCTTCAATCTTGAAAGGTACGAGCAGGTCTTCGTTCAGTTCAAACTTGATTCCATGCTCACCGAGATGTACTCTCAGCTTTTCTAGATTCTCAATCCGTTTCTCGCATAATTTGCAGCATAAATCCGACACTTCGACTTTGACTAGCCTATTCTGCTGCATGATGATCTTCTTCTTGATGTTTTCTAGTGTGTGAGAGGTGTTGGTGTGGTGTCGGAGGCTGGGCATGTCGGAGAAGGGCTCCTTGCAGCAGAAGCAGCGGTAGCGGCTCTTGTTCCACTGGAACACGCACATGCTGGAGTGGGCGAGCAGCTGGAGAGAGCTCTCGCGCAGTAATGGGCCGGGGCCTCGCCTCGCGGCCAGCTTCCTCCACTTGTCGTGGCCGGGGTCTGGAAAGAGCGAATAGGTTTTCTAAAAATTAACAATCTTATTTCGGTTCAGCCAGATATATTTGGGACCAACTATATTGCAGTAAAATAACCGGCCAAGTGCGCGTCGGGCCACGCGCAGTGCACGGTTCCGTAGCTGCTTGTCTGTCTTAGTTACATCGACGTGGTTGCGTCGGCCGAATTTTCACGAAAATCCAAGGAACGAGAAAAGAAATTAGGGTGTAGGAGAGCTAGGCACCCTATTTTTTTTTTCTATCGACATTTTATTGCACTGTTTTGTCGGCGTGATTAATTTATATACCCATGCCGAATTACAGTTTTCTAGTAGTAATGGTTACTGAGCTAAGCCGAAGACCGACAGACGGACATGGCGAAACTATAAGGGTTCCTTGTTGACTACGGAACCCTAAAAACGAGAAGAATGGAAAAAATTGACGTGGAAACCTTGTCGCGACAGCAACCTTCAGCTCCAACCTTAGGGAATGGGTGATCGACTGCCCGCCTGTTTGCGGCCCGGCGTCTCTTCAATAACATCAACATATTCCAGTTACTCTGAAAGTCGTTCTATTTGCGAGCAATCATCATCATCATCATATCAGCCGAAAGACGTCTACTGCTGGACATAGGCCTCCCCCAAAGAGTATCAAAGTGACCGGTCCTGCGCCACCCGCATCCAGTGGACTCCCGAAACCTTGCGAGCAATGCTGACGAACTTTTCTAGACTGGTAAAGTAGTGCATTTTTAGACAAATGTTTGTTGATTCGCTAAGCGGACCGGGTATTGAACCTTTCTGTTATAGTTAAAATTATATAGATAAGCTGTTCGTTTAGCACTTGAAAGCTTAATGGCACTGTTTCCTCTAAAGGTCTGTGCCCACTAGACCGTATCATACCGTGCCGTAACCGTACAGGCACATGCAAGAAAATATTCTTTGTATGAGGCACTATGAGATGACGCCCACTAGACCGTCGTCCCGGCACCGGCACTTCTTAACATAAAGAAAAAAATTGCCTGACACGTTCACATTTAGTACGGTGTAAGGCCGAGCCACACCGACTGCGTGTGCAGCACGTAAACCGCTGCGTTGTAATGTATGAATCCTCATACGACATGACACACAGGATGCGTCTGCGTAGACGTGCACGCAGACGCATCCGGTGTGTCATGTCTGTAGTGGGTAGAGACCTTAAAGGTGCTCTTACACGGGCGATTTTTCAGCCAATCATTGCCCGGCGACACGTTGCCGAAATTAATGGAGCAATTAATTAAGCAATATGGGGCAAATTACAGAAATTGCGGCAATTATTTCGGATATGATTTCTTCAATTGCTCCATTCATTTCCGTGATGCTCCATATCAAATCAAACGAATGGCCTCGTTTCCCGAGTTGCTGCATGTGCGGCGCCATACTGGAGCATTGGAGCAATCACATCATCAGCCTATATACGTCCCACTGCTGGGCACAGGCCTCCTCTCATGTATGAGAGGGAATGGGCAGTAGTCCCCACGCTGGCCCAGTGCGGATTGGGGACTTCACATAGACCTTTCAATTTCTTCGCAGATGTATGCAGGTTTCCTCACGATGTTTTTCCTTCACCGAAAAGCTAACGGTAAATATGAAATCATATTTGCCGTTAGCTTTTCGCAATTGGAGCAATGATTGCTCCATTTTGAGCAATATTCGAATTGTTTGAAATGGGCGTGATGTCAAAATTTCCGACAATTCGGCATTTTTTATCGCCCGTGTAAGAGCACCTAAAATCGCAAGGTTGAAATTGCTATAGCTTAACCCTTTCAGTGCGCATGACGCCGCGTCGGCGCCATGCCATTTGCAAGTCCGCCGTACTGATGACGCCGGCTCGGCGCCATAACATTTTTGCGTTTATATCATAAAGTTGATTGAGTGGGGTGGGGTTACTTTTTCTTTTCTTTTTGTATAATTTACAGACTGAGCTGTAATATTCAATATGACTAAAACACAAAATTATCTGTATATATTGTAATATTTAACTCCAAACTTTCATTTCACTTTTTCTGTATATAATGGCTTGAAAATATTTTTGAAGTCTTTTAACAAAACATAGAGTAGATAATGTAGGTAAAAAAAAGTAATTTTGAAGAAAATATTTATAAGTTTAATAGGTTTACAACCTCTTGCGCCGATGTCGGCGTCATTCAGGCTTGCGGGTGGACAACGCATAACGACTCATTTCAAAAGAGTCAGCCAGTAAGTGTTGTCATTACCAAATCATAAGGAGCTTTATTTTCATAGCGGTAATGCTACTTTTCATAAATCACGTAGTTTTAGTCGGGAAGAATGGTTTCATGCTATGGCCGTTTTAACCAAGCATATCAATGTTTGTGGATAAATAAATATATTTTAGGTAAATACATATTTTATTACTGTTCTATGGCCAAAATATAGTAGGTTGACGTCTTTATAGTGGGTTTTGGGTAGTTCCAACGATTTATTGTGATGATAAGCCGCTGCTGTATTAACCATAACAGCTACGTAACGTAACAAAGGTTTTTATTATCTATTTTTATGAACTAGCATTAATCATTAATCATTATCCTGCTACTGATAGCACGCAGGTGGCGTGCGTGGAATGAAAAAAACCCGATAAGGACATAAGTAGGTAGTATCTTCATTGTGTGAGTTATGGCATCTGTGACCCTTTTCGCGCAAAGAGCAGTCAATGCTAAAACAAAAGACATTATTAGGTTTTACCACTTCTCCATGTTTCCCTGAACAATAGGACAACTAGGGGTGTTAAAAAATAAGTTGCACTATGATAGAGAGATGCACAGTCTTGGTTTGACGTTGGTATACTATGCTGTCGGTTTTGTGGTTTTTTGTGTTTGGTGATTTTAACAACGACTTGGCTCTCCTTATCATTCAATGATTAAAAATTTAAAAAAAAATTAAAATTATTTATTTTCGTAAAATATACATGTTTTTATAATCTAGGGGATGGTGCCGCCCGGTAAGCAAATGTTGCCTGTGTTGGGAGACACCGCTCTTCCTTAGGTTATCAATTGATACACGAAAAATTATACGACTACTTAAGGTTACCAAAATAACTTACATAACAAAATCTAACTAACTGTAACTAGAGACAATAATATGAGGTAAAACTATAACTAACTAGGTTTAACAATGAGCAAAGGTTCATACCAGTAGTTGTGTGTGTGTGTGTGTGTGAGTGTGAGTGTGTGTGTGTGTGTGTGTATGTATGTGTTAGTGTGTGTGTGTGTGTGATGTGATGATGAAATGAGTGTGTGTGTGTCGCATATATGTTAATTTATCAGCTTTGTATATTTTCTATTTGCTCGTATGTTTTGGATTTAAGCCACTCTGTGATTATTTTTTTACAGTCATAGTATGGTTTTGGGTAAATGTTTAGGCATCTATTTACTTTGTTGTATATATGACCAGACTTTACATTGTACTGTGATCGTGCAAATTTAGTTTTAGTGTTTGCTATACTAGCAATGTTTATTATTTTTCTTTTGGTCTTGTAGTTAGCCTTGTATGGGAGTGTTTTATGTTTTTTTAGACATACTTGTAAAATATACAGCTTCCTCACTGACAAAACTTCACTATGTTGGTATAATAGTTCAGTGGGAAACCGTATTTTCTCATGATAACCACAGCCACACTCAACATGAATGACCCTGCTTGCCCACCGGACCCGATATCTCTGCATTCCATGTTTGACCCTGATACCTAACTAACCCACTATAGTGTATTTAATAATAAATACTAGTAAATTACATGTTCGAGGGCCGTATCATTAAAATTAAAAAAATAATGCATCATTTCAAGTGTTTGGTTAGTGGAAATAACGCATCAACCCATCCATTTCACGATTCGCACCCGTCGGCCGGCATGACGCCGGCTCGGCGCATCGGGTTTACCGAGCTTTTTGTTAGTTCTGCGCCATAGCGGTGCGCAAAGCGCTGACAGCGTTCGCCCTGAAAGGGCTCATTAAGAAAGTCATTTCGTTATTAACAATCTTTGTGGACGCAATACAACGTCGGTGACTTACCTGACTTCAGCTTTCAAATGTCCAAGTGTCTTTATCGAAAGTGTATGCTATTGCAATTTCAACCTTGTGAATTAGAGATGATGGTAGCTATTTGCATGAGTTTTATTGTTACTTGCTTAAATTTTATCTAGTTGGAAGATTTGCGGTGGGTGTATACAATAGGAAACAGTGTCATTGTTCACAAGATAAGCTTTCAAGCGCGGTGCCAAACGGACAGCGTAAATAATTTTAACTATACCAAGAGAAAATAACGAATATGGACACGCAGAAGCGGCAGTGCTGGACCGATTGATGTAAAGCGTTCCCTCTTCAATGGCGGACTAAGCCCGTCAGAGTAGCGGCCCCTTTTATACACCCCCATAGACCCAAACTTCGGGAGTTCTTCAGAGTGAGTATTTTCGCGGCGGTGTCGCTCGTATCCGTCGACACCGCCGCGAAACGCGGGGTCATTCCCATCTTCCAACCTATCCACCCCTGTTGCATAGAACCTGTTGTATGAACCTGGGGTGGATAGGTCGGAAGATGGGAATGACCCGAAACGTGTCGCCCGTAGTGACATTAAATACGTGAGTTGATACATGTCATTATTAGTATTATTTCAACATGACTCACGAATGTTTAAATTCAACTATGGACAACTATTCCATGTTCCCAAATAAAAGAAATATATGCTTACCAGTGTCCTCATGTTCGATTCTACTTTTCTTGGCCTTCCGTTTGAGTCTCGCGGGCTTCTTGGCGACATCTTCTAGACGCGCGTCGTCCGTCCTTGCGAGCTCTAGCTTTAAGTTGGCGAGGATTTCTGCAATGAGTTAAGAAAAGAAAAATTATAGTAGAATGGACCGGATTCCGCAGTGGCCTCTAAACCAGGGACTGAAAAACCGCAAAAGACCGGTAACCTAAAATAAAGGTATCAATTGAAAAGGTATCCAAAAATAACGGTACTCAACTAAATAATATTTAATGGTACCTTTTTAAACGGTACCGCTAAGGTGAAAAACCGCAAGAAACCGGTAACCTAAAAAAAGGTATCAATTGAAAAGGTATCCAACAGTAACGGTACCCCAATAAATACAATTTAATAGGTACCTTTTCAAAATGGTGCCGCTAAGGTTGACCGTTTCAAGTACCCGCTCGCGTAACATGTAAGCAACATTTGTTATTCAGGGAATTTTCGTAACACTAAGAGTACTGACACTATATTACTGGTAGTAAAAATATTTACTTAGCGAATGAGATATTTAATTTCAAGCACGAACGTTCGTTACATCTCGATCTCTGTCACTCGACTCACGCAAGTGCGACGAGGACGGCATTTTTCTAAACATTTTTGGGGTTATAGTGCAGAACCGAATGGCTGGACCCGGTGAAAACCGTTTTTAAAGGTACTATCATTTAACGGTACCGTTTCGACGGAAGCTTGAATGGATACCTAAAGTATTGATACCGGTACCGGAATGCTACTTTAACGGTCGGATACCTTAAGACCCCCTAAAAGACCCGGTCATAACCGTTTTTAAAGGTAGCTTTTCAGTCCCTGCTCTAAACTTCCTAATTATATTTAGGTGTCGCTAAAACAATTTGCTATTCTATGAGCAGCTGTCATAATCAAATGACAGCGCTAATTTGAATCTGACGTTTCTTATTTTAGGCGGTCTTTACAACTTACTTATGTAGCTGCCAAAATGCTATTCTTAATAATATTTAAAAAAGCATATTGCATAAATATGTTGTTTTATAACTGCCGCTTAAATTATGTCAAAAAATTAGACAATTTAGTTTTAGGGTATTTAAGCCATGCGCACGTAGAATCGGGTCCATTACTTATTTTAGCCTAGTTGGTAGTGGCCCTGCCTACGAAGCAAGAGTTCCAGGGTTCGAATCCCGGTAAGGGCATGTGTTGGTGTGATGAGCACGAAGACTTGTTCCAGAGTCATGGATGTTTTCTAGTGTATAACCTGGATTAACATAAGAGTATATAATATTTTTTATTCCGGGAATCATCGTCTAAGGGGGCGAAAGTTTAAGCTACGATATAAAAGAGTTCCACGCTGACGAAGTCGCGGGCAGAAGCTATTAATATAATAAATGCGAAAGTTTGGATGTTTGTTACCGAAAGTCGACCACGCCCCTTGACAGACACAAGATTATGCCTTCCACGCACGAGAAAAAGAGATGCAACACTCTTCGGGAATGGCTTTTTTTGTCAAATTTCATTAAATACCTAATTAGTGAAGTTTTATTTATACTTCTTTAAGTTAGATTTTAGACGAGATAAAATACTATAGTATTAACTTGATTCTGTAGTAAAATAATGTATCATGTGAGTAGGCTGAGTAAAACAAGGAAATAAAGATCCAACTTTGGATGTTTTTTCTATTGAGGAAAGTTTAGGCAATCATGTATCGATTCAATCAGATAAACATCACATAGGCAAGAATCATATATCTGAAAATCAGACTTTATTGTTTCTTAATCTAGTCAGAACAGCGTTTCAAAGCATTCTATAATTTCCAATTCACCCCCTTAATCGGCTCATCCGATTTGGATGAAATTTTGCACGAAGATAGTTTATGACCTGAATTAAAATATAAAATAGTTTTTATTCCGTGTCCACGCAAACAATGTAGCGGGAGAAGCTAATTGACAAATAAGAGAAACAAATTTGAACTGCCTTTTAGCTAAAATAGGTTTGTTGAATGTTTATGAATATGGCCATTGATTTTTAAAAACATCTGAAGGATTTTTTTTTGTCTCTTTGATTTTACCAGAAAGCAGTCCCCGCGTAGGATACGGCCGACTGAATCCGTGATTACTGTATGGTAAATGATTTCTAATGGAATATGTGATTCTGTGTATGAATGATGAGTATGGTTGTAATGCAGGGGTTCCCAAACTTTTTTTAGGCACGCCCCCTGCTGCCTAAAATGAAGTTCCCACGCCCCCCTTCGCTTCGATGCAAGGAAACGGAAGTGAATGGGTTAGCTAGCCAAATCATCATCATCTTCCTAGCGTTGCCGTTAGCGCCACGGCTCTTAGGAGTCTAGGGTCAGCTGAGTACCTAATCCCAAGGATCGGCGAGGCACTAGTTTTTGCGAAATGATTTCCCGAGGCCCCGCGCCCCCCTTAAAATGTGGTCGCGCCCTCCTAGGGGGGGCTCGCCCCCCACTTTGAAAACCCCTTTTGTAATGGATGATGGATGAAATCATGAAATGAAGAATGAACTATGTGCCATTGAACTTTTTCAGGTTATTAACTATGGAGGTGGCGAGTTGAAGGTTGATTATTGATCTCACCGTCATCATCCAAACTAGCATCGTCTGGAAACCCGTTGCTGGCACAGTCCACATCTAGAGACAGGGGCTCCACCTTCACGTCCGGCAGTTGTAGCTCAGACTCCATGCTGATGTCTGAAATGAGTTAAGTATGGTCAACTAAATAAATATCTCTACAAAACACTAGCTGCCCCTGCTATACAAAAATGTGGGATGCAATAAAGCCGATTTATGTCCATCCTGAAAGTCTATGCACTGATGAAAGATAAATTGGTTTGGAGATTATTACTATATATATCCGATTTAAATTCACAGTGCCCATTATACTCCATTATCCTACATAATAATGTATAATTCATAAACATATGAGCTACAATCTCAGAGACTTTTCCTCTTCATCATAATATAACATAATTAAGCACTCTCAACTGACGCATATTCAACGAGTATAACACACTTTGCTGGAAAAACTACACACATATTTATTAAACCCTATGAAATCATAGTTTACAGAATCCAGATGGGCAATAATACTTGATTTGCAGTAAAATAAAAAAAGGTTGTTTGGTATGCAGGCAAAGCTGTGAGCATAGCTTATTTAATTTGATTGACATACCTTCATAGTACTGGGTGAGAGTCGCCTCACTCCGGAGAATGGTTTGCTTGAAGACACGGGCATCTCGGAGGCGGATTATGCAGTCCTCACAGATCCGTCGGTTTACACACTGTGTAGGAATCTGTATAGATAAATAATTAATTGATAATTCCTACTACTATAATAAATGCGAAAGTTTGGATGTTTAGATTTTTGGATATTTGTTACTCAATAATGCTTAAACGGCTCAACCAATTTGAATGAAATCTTGCATGAAGATAGTTTATAGCCTGGATTAAAATATGGGATAGTTTTTATCCCGGGTTGCGAAGACGAAGACGCCATGAATTCATTAAACATAAAAAATAGAAATTGTATAAAGTAAATGAAAAACTTTTGAAGCTTAATAGATAATATATATTTGTGTTCCAACACGGCCCTGAGTGTCCATAATCACAATTAGCATAGCACGGCCTTGAATCGAAACTTTGACCAAAAACTGGATTTTATCAATTTAATAAGAATCAACAACAAACAAGGAACAACATCGGAAATACCTATGTAACTTCAGAGTAATACCTATGATCGATTACTTTGTATAAATGACTGCTTTAAATGATGCATTAAGTGAAGTAGAGGATGTAACTTACTTGAATATCAAGTGTCTCTTTCAGCATTTCTTCATAAACTTCTTTTTCACCAGAGAAATAATAAGGAGATGAAATGTCTTTGTAACAGCCGTCCACGAGGCAGCATCTGCAGATATTAGATGACGGCTTCCAATCTACGCTTCTTTCTTGATACAAGTTCATTTTTAATTGATGTCTTATGACTTCATTCAAAAAACCAAGATTTATGTAAAATAAACAACGACATGAACAGATCTAGATGAAACAACGATAACAGCAATATCATATCAGAGACTATTTATTTTGACAATTAGTTTTTTTTGCTATGCTGTTTTTAGAGCCACTACAGACGAGCGATTTTTAAAGCGTCCTACTCATAGTCTGGCGTGCAAGACACTTCTAAGAACGAGCGCCGGGCCTTGCTCTAAGCGCCGGGCAGATTATGATGATTGATTTGATTAGTAATATAAATAAAATAATTCATGAAAATCGATATTAACAAATAATTTAATAAATACACAAATTATTCTTAAACAGTCTATTTCAATATTACATTCAAGTAATTACTTGCACGTTCCTTGTAAGTACCGATTATTTATTTACTTTACTAGAAAGTATCTTACCGTTTCAACCCAGCTAGCACGATAAGTTTTTTTTACGGTACTAAATTATTGAAACGTCACGTGAATGTGACGATAAAATATATCGTGCTTGGGCATCTGGTAGAATTGTATGGCACAATGGACGAAATAAAGATGTAAAGCCCTTCCACAAAAATAAAAAACTTCGCCATATTGCGGAAAACTATTGGAACTAATTTCTTCAACTGGCAACTTTGAAGACGTCATTAATGCCATCAGTCACAGACTAATAAGAATACAGACGCGCAGTATAAAGCAAGACGATGTTTCATATAGTTGTCTCTGTCACCGCTTATGGTCAGCTGATGTGAGTTAGAATGAGACGAATAGTATGGTATTTTGAGTCTATTGACGACTTGTCTCCAAAAACTGTTAACCACGGTGTTAAATGCTAAACAATCTGTCAAAGTCAAATCAACGTCAAATCTCTTGTGAATCTTGAGGAAAGTTGGTTATTTCAAGAATATTGTGTTGAAAAACTAAATATTTCTGTAATAAGTTAATGATTTAAGTTGTATGAAGTGGCACAATGGCTTGTGCAGTTCCGTACTGCCGAAGTTACGCTAGATTGTTAAAAAAGACCGGAGAAACAATCGGATTTCATCGGTAAGAATCATTTGGTTATTTTTCAAATATTTCATGTACATTACGCAATATAATGGTCTGGGATTACAGCAGATGCTTGATACTATCGGATAAGTACTTTTTACATGGATCAAACTTGATATTTTTGGGATTTTTAGTAAAAATACAATTGTCGTAAACATGGGTAGTGTTGTTACCATGTATATATAGATATTTCGTCGACATGAATTATTCATGTAGGCGTTTAGACAAAATATTTTAATGTTACATGTTTTAACTGTTAACTTCAGGTTTCCGGTAAATAATAATCTTCGAAAACAATGGATTGACGCAGTAGGGCGCAATAATTGGACGCCGAAAAAACACCATAGAATATGTTCGAAACATTTCGAAACTAACTGTTTCGTTATTATTAAAAATATAAAACACTTGCTGCCAGAGGCGATACCTACAGTTTTTCAGAGGCCGCTTGAGGTAAGGTTTCTTCATTTCTGAGGTCCCTCCAGATGAGTTCGTTTCATTTAAGTTTTGTATATGCAAAGAATTTGTATTAGTACATTGATTTTCTTTATATATCCATAACTACTATAATATGTATTATACATGGGAAAGTAACTCTGTGTCGGTTTGTTGTTTACCTGTTCATACTTAAGCAGCTCAACTGATAGATATTGTATAATAATGTTTTCGTTACTGTATTTAATGCAGGGATCTCACCAGGATCAACAATTAGAAGGCAACTACAACAAAATGATGCTGAGCAGTAATGAAAGGCTACCAGATACAATACCTAAGACCTCCCTAACCCTAAGGCCCTAGACCTAAGGCCTCTTCAGGTGATGCAACTTTACTGATTGCAAAAAGTTCTATATAATTGGATATTTATTATTTAAAGCATTAGATGTAACTTTCTTATTAAAATGAGATATTTTCAGGAATATAATTGCGTTGTTATTTTGTGTTAGCCTACTTTAAAAAAAAAGTTTTAATCGACTTCAAATCAATACTTCACGAAGCCACATTCCATATTACCGCATGAACTGCTTTCTGAAAGCAAATGCACGATTTCAAAGTACCCAAATCGTTTCAAAATAAGATTTGAAGATTGCCCTGGATTTCTCCAGGATCCCATCTTCAGATCCTGACCTGCCTAGGACCACCTTTTCTAACAAAACACCATTCCTATCGGTCCAGGCGTCTAAGAGTAATCGAGGAACATACTTAAAAAAATAAAGAGCCAGCGGAATTGATAAGTTTCAGAAGTCGGTTAAAAATAAATGTGTTCCACTAAAGATCCACAAAATAGTGAGAATAAAAAGTAACTCGTCTGACTACCTATGTATTTGCATAATTTAATTTGTAGCGAACATATGAAACATGAATGCAGTTTATTATATTCGTAGTCGTGTAATGGTTTTTGTTTTCTATTTGGTAAGTACCATATTAATTTTTGCATAGTATGGATAGAAATACAATTTACTTACGCGTATCGCATATTACGAATTTATTAACAGTAAATATCGATATCGATAACTTGTAAGAAAATATCTTTCTGTGCGCTAAATCTCGAGCGAGCGAGAGAGCGCATTACATCGTGCGAGCGAGAAAGCGGAGACAATGACATATGAAGACCTATCAGATAACATGGTTCTATCCCTTTCTTACTCGGCGTTCAGTACGTAAGTGAGAAGACATCGGATGTATAGAAAACGTTCTATTTATTAGGGCCTATCTGCTTTTCTCTGTAATCTGTGCCATCAGTCAATGGGGTTGGCCCACAGATTACAGAGAAAAGCAGATAGGCCCTAATTAATAGAACGTTTTCTATACATCCGATGTCTTCTCACTTACGTACTGAACGCCGAGTAAGAAAGGGATAGAACCATGTTATCTGATAGGTTTTCATACGTCATTGTCTCCGCTTTCTCGCTCGCACGATGTAATTCGCTCTCTCGCTCGCTCGAGATTTAGTGCACAGAAAGATATTTTCTTACAAGTTATCGATATCGATATTTACTGTTAATAAATTCGTAATATGCGATACTCGTAAGTAAATTGTATTTCTATCCATACTATGCAAAAATTAATATGGTACTTACCAAATAGAAAACAAAAACCATTACACGACTACGAATATAATAAACTGCATTCATGTTTCATATGTTCGCTACAAATTAAATTATGCAAATACATAGGTAGTCAGACCAGTTACTTTTTATTCTCACTATTTTGTGGATCTTTAGTGGAACACATTTATTTTTAACCGACTTCTGAAACTTATCAATTCCGCTGGCTCTTTATTTTTTTAAGTATGTTCCTCGATTACTCTTAGACGCCTGGACCGATAAGAATGGTGTTTTGTTAGAAAAGGTGGTCCTAGGCAGGTCAGGATCTGAAGATGGGATCCTGGAGAAATCCAGGGCAATCTTCAAATCTTATTTTGAAACGATTTGGGTACTTTGAAATCGTGCATTTGCTTTCAGAAAGCAGTTCATGCGGTAATATGGAATGTGGCTTCGTGAAGTATTGATTTGAAGTCGATTAAAACTTTTTTTTTAAAGTAGGCTAACACAAAATAACAACGCAATTATATTCCTGAAAATATCTCATTTTAATAAGAAAGTTACATCTAATGCTTTAAATAATAAATATCCAATTATATAGAACTTTTTGCAATCAGTAAAGTTGCATCACCTGAAGAGGCCTTAGGTCTAGGGCCTTAGGGTTAGGGAGGTCTTAGGTATTGTATCTGGTAGCCTTTCATTACTGCTCAGCATCATTTTGTTGTAGTTGCCTTCTAATTGTTGATCCTGGTGAGATCCCTGCATTAAATACAGTAACGAAAACATTATTATACAATATCTATCAGTTGAGCTGCTTAAGTATGAACAGGTAAACAACAAACCGACACAGAGTTACTTTCCCATGTATAATACATATTATAGTAGTTATGGATATATAAAGAAAATCAATGTACTAATACAAATTCTTTGCATATACAAAACTTAAATGAAACGAACTCATCTGGAGGGACCTCAGAAATGAAGAAACCTTACCTCAAGCGGCCTCTGAAAAACTGTAGGTATCGCCTCTGGCAGCAAGTGTTTTATATTTTTAATAATAACGAAACAGTTAGTTTCGAAATGTTTCGAACATATTCTATGGTGTTTTTTCGGCGTCCAATTATTGCGCCCTACTGCGTCAATCCATTGTTTTCGAAGATTATTATTTACCGGAAACCTGAAGTTAACAGTTAAAACATGTAACATTAAAATATTTTGTCTAAACGCCTACATGAATAATTCATGTCGACGAAATATCGATATATACATGGTAACAACACTACCCATGTTTACGACAATTGTATTTTTACTAAAAATCCCAAAAATATCAAGTTTGATTCATGTAAAAAGTACTTATCCGATAGTATCAAGCATCTGCTGTAATCCCAGACCATTATATTGCGTAATGTACATGAAATATTTGAAAAATAACCAAATGATTCTTACCGATGAAATCCGATTGTTTCTCCGGTCTTTTTTAACAATCTAGCGTAACTTCGGCAGTACGGAACTGCACAAGCCATTGTGCCACTTCATACAACTTAAATCATTAACTTATTACAGAAATATTTAGTTTTTCAACACAATATTCTTGAAATAACCAACTTTCCTCAAGATTCACAAGAGATTTGACGTTGATTTGACTTTGACAGATTGTTTAGCATTTAACACCGTGGTTAACAGTTTTTGGAGACAAGTCGTCAATAGACTCAAAATACCATACTATTCGTCTCATTCTAACTCACATCAGCTGACCATAAGCGGTGACAGAGACAACTATATGAAACATCGTCTTGCTTTATACTGCGCGTCTGTATTCTTATTAGTCTGTGGGTTGGCCGGGCGAAGGTATTTGCAGATGGCGCCAGCATAGCTTTTACCTGTCAGTCCTACAAAACTGTCAAATACTTCTTATTTTTTTCGGAATTTCCTTGTTTAGAATCAAGCCATTTAATCCAAATCCCATAGAAACAGGCTAGTGACTAGGTAAAACCTATGATGGCGCCATCTAGTCAAACATTTGACAGTTGCCAACCCCATTGCTGTCAAAGTCAGGTGTCGTTGCTATGTGATTTACTGCGTTAAAATGCCGAAAAATATTAAATGTGACTTAAGAAATGTGATTTACAATATGACGAAGTATTTGTCGGAGAGAAAGTATGAATGATTAGACTATCTATTCCTCTCAATAACATCACCCACCTTGTTGCCAACATGACTGGTGGGTACATAAAATATGATAAAATAGTTTTTTTTAGTGTTGCCATAATTATTTCTAATTCAGCGCCCCAAGAGCAGGTTTTTTATTTTCCTGGTCAGGCTTTAAAAGTATCTATATCAAAAATAACAACAATTGAGATCAAAATAAATTATTAAATCTAAGCTTGAACACGATACGATGGCCATTGCAAATAGGTACCTAGATGATAACTTTCTCGTATTTTATATAAAGGTGCCTCTTAAGATGCGTACACACCAATCCAACGAACGGCTATGTATCTCACTCTGACAAATAGCTGTCACATAAATGCTTCGCGTTCGTTGGTCGTTCGTTTGCTCTGTGTGTACCCACCATTAGACGAACAATATTTATAAGGGCAGTGAGGTTGTCTCGTTCTCACTATCTATATTGACAGTAACCACCCGAGTTCCGATCGCATTGCGTTCGGGATTTATAATTCCTCGGGTGGTTACGATGCCCGTTTTTTTTCTTATAGGAGGCAAACGAGCAGACGGATCACCTGATAGTAAGCGATTACCGCCGCCCATGGACACCTCTAACACCAAAGGTGTTGTGAGTGCGTTGCCGGCCTTTAAGATGGGAGGACGCCCTTTTCTTGAAGGTTTGAGGGTCGTATCGGTCCGGAAATACAGCAGGCGACAATCCATTCCACAGATTAGCTGTGCGAGGCAAGAAGTTTCTGGAGAAGCGCACAGTTGAGGACTGCCAACCATCTAAGTGATGAGGATGGTAATGTTGTCGCGTCTCCAGGACATCTTGACCTGCAGATGGCAGACCGGTTGCAGTTGACGAGGATGTTCATTGCGGCGTTGGCGTCACGGCCTAACTCGCTGTGGCACGTCGGGCAGACTCCCCAGCGCAGTCGGTTGTTCACGGTGACTTTCCAAAACTCGTTGCTCGTCGAGCACGCCTGTGACGTGTACTTCTCGTCCACAGTGTCAACTGTTATGTTCCGTTTGGCGCGCATTCTCTTCATCAACGACTCGTGTGGGTACTTGCGGCCCGAAAATTTGGCGGCGTTCATGAATTTGCACCCGGCGCCATACAATACGATTGTGTCTTCTACTCCTCCGCCGCATATTGACAGTATATTTTTATCTATATCGAGGTGTACTGCACAGCTATCACGAGACAGCGCGCGAACTCTCGAATTTTCTCGGACTCCGTCTCTCTCTTATTAGAATAGGTACTTAGAAAGAGACGTGTAGTGCGAGAAAAATCGACAGCTCGAGCGCCGTCTTGTGATAGCCGTGCTGATAACGAAGAGAAATTTCTTTGCAAGGAAAACCGAAAATGGGACCTTAAAACGGTTCATGGCACCATCGCCCCGTAGCTAGCATGCCACTGCTTTGCGTGTTTGATGAAATCGTTTTTGTTGTGGAAGCCCGCTCCGCATTCGGCGCACACAAACTTGAACGCAGAGCTGTGGCTGCGCATGTGTTTGCGCAGCGTCATTTTGTGCATGTACGCGTTCTTGCAGATCGGACATATGAAATTCCTCTCCCCAGTGTGCCCCCGTGTATGCTGCTTCAATTTGGACTCTATGCTGAAGCACTTAGAACATATTTCGCATTTGTATTTCTCCGTGTGGAACCTGGTAGTGTGCTGCGTTATGGCGCGACGCGTCGAGAACGTCGCCTTGCACAGATGGCAGGGGAAGGTTTTCGTGATGCCGTGGACGTTTTTCAAGTGTATCATCTTACTGTAATGCTCTTTGAAAGTCTGGTCGCATTGGGGACATTTCTTCGGCTTTACCCTAGCTTTGCCTTTATGAATGATTTCTGTGTGATACTTCAGTTGGCTTTTCTTCGTGAATACCAAGTCGCAATGCTTGCAATTGAATTTTATATTGAAATGCGTTTCTTTGTGTTTCATTAGGAAGTGCTGATTCAGGAAACCTGCTCCGCAGCTCTCGCAGACCACCTTCCCAACATGGCAGTTCATGTGAGCATTCAGGAGCGGGAATGAATGGAATTCGCTGTCACAAATGTGGCAGAAAAACGCGCCGTTTTTCAGCTCCATGTTGTATTCTGTCATACCGTTCGTTGCGTGGTAGAATTCTGTCTTATGTGCTGCCTTTAGATGCTCTCGAATACTGTCAAGGTTACTGTACCTTTGCCGACACACTCTGCACGTTAAATTTGATATGTCGACTTGAAGCGTCCTCTTTCCTTTGTGAACGTATTTTTCTAGAACATCTTTCATGTTTTCCTTTATTTCATGTCCTGAAGTGTGATCTAATAGGGTCGGCAGTTCTGAATGGTACTCCATGCAATAAAAGCATTTGAAGCTGGAGCCCATGAATATGAACGGGCGAACCGTGGTGTACATTATGAAGGAGGCCGCGTTTTTCCGTTCTGGCACTGTCATTTGCCAGATACTCGTATCTAACCCTGAATTCTCGCCTGTGAAAGAAAATACACAGTTTTAATTGGTATGCCGATTAATTTAGAATCTGAAACAAATCCTTAACATTATTATGACTAGTGATTTGCTCTAAGAATGCTTACCTTAAAACATGCAAGAAATCTTTTTGGCAAGCCAACATACACATTGCATTGCATTTAAAAGACAGGGAGTTGTAGTTTATTGATTTGTTAATTATTTTTATTTTGCCCATGGATTATTGTTACACGTGTGCTTGTTTGAGATATTTGAGCTTCCCCGCAAAGCTCCTATTCACATAAATATCACAAGGCACGTCCAGACGGCAGTGTCTGCTGAGGAAAGACAACCAGGGGAATTAGTGCGGTGTAACCTTCGTTTTACTGAACTCCGTACAGCCTGCAACTGGCCAGACCACGCGACGGGCTGCAAGGTGGACTGCAATGCTTGTCCATGAGGATGCGCCAATAGAACCCTAAATGAGTGACGTTGATAGCGCATACAGCATGTTGATGTCTGCTTCATGCAAGCACTATAAACATGCATACAGTCTAGGTTGTCATAGGACCGTAATGCGTGGTACTGCTTAAGCTCGGGTTTCCTAGGATAGCGGTTCATGCCACTGCTTCGTGTGTTTGACGAAATCGTTTTTGTTGTGGAAGCCCGCTCCGCATTCGGCGCACACAAACTTGAACGCAGAGCTGTGGCTGCGCATGTGTTTGCGCAGCGTCATTTTGTGCATGTACGCGTTCTTGCAGATTGGACATATGAAGTTCCTCTCCCCAGTGTGCCCCCGTGTATGCTGCTTCAATTTGGACTCTATGCTGAAGCACTTAGAACATATTTCGCATTTGTATTTCTCCGTGTGATACCGGGTTGTGTGTTGCGTGATCGCCCATCGGGACGTGAACTTCGCTTTGCATATGTGGCATTCATACGACTGCGATACGCCGTGGACGTCTTTGAGATGGATCAATTTACTGTAATGTTCTTTGAACGTCTCATCGCATTGGGGACATTTCTTCGGCTTCACCCTGGCTTGGCCTTTGTGAATGATTTTCGTGTGATATTTAAGCTGGCTCTTCTTAACGAATACAGCGTTACAATCCCTACAATTAAATTTATTGTCTAGATGGGTTTCCTTGTGCTTTAGAAGGAAGTATTTGTTCAAGAACCCGGCTCCGCAAGTCTCGCAGACCACTTTGCCGACATGGCAGTTCATGTGTGTGTTGAGGAGTGAGAATGTGTGGAAATCGCTGTCACAAATGTGGCAGACAAAAGCACCATTCTTTAACTCCATGTTATACTCAGTCATTCCATTACTGGCGGGGAAAAATGGTTTTTCATGTTGATCTTGTAAATGTTCTTTGATTGTCTGTAAATCAGGATATTTGGAGTTACATAGACGACAATTTAGGTCTGATATGTCAACCTGTAGCACTCTCTTTTCCTTGTGTACATATTTCTCTAGGAGCATGGTTTCTTCCGGGATTTTGTGGTCGCTGGTATGTCCGAGTAATGCTGGAAGTTTCGAGAAGTATTCCGCGCAGTAGAAGCATTTGAAACACGTGCCCATGAATATAAAAGGCCTGACTGTAGTGTATTGTATAAAAGTGGCAGCGTTTTTCCTTTCCGGCAGCGTCATTTGCCAAACACTTGTTTTAATGCTTGGTCTGTCGTCTGTGAAAGAAAAATATGGGTTATAACTATGTCAACAAATAAAACAAACAATTTATGTATAAGCATATAGTTACCTAGTTCATAGCCAGTTTTAAAACTGGAAAAAAACATATTCTTAACTTAAATTGGAGCCTGGGATATTTAAACATAAAATAAATTTGCGAAGATTTATAAACTTCAACTTTATTGAATTATGAGATCATATGATTAAAGTTCTAATTTCTATTGGAAATGCTTAGTTGCCGACTTAGAATTCGTGTACAAAAATACAATCTTTAAGTAAGAACTTAATTTACGGTGAAATTGAAGAAACACCGCGGGTGCCACTCCTTGACGTGTTTGTTGAAGTCGTTTCGATTCGGGAACCCCGTACCACACTCCGAACAGACGAATTTATCATAATCGTCCCCTTGTAGATGTGTCCTCATGTGCTGCTTCAAACTTTTCTGATGTCTATACGCTTTCTGACACAAATTGCATACAAAATTCCGCTCTCCCGTATGAGACACCATGTGTTTCTTCAATGTCGTACGACAGCTAAAGCTTTTCTTGCATACTTCGCATTGAGTTTTCTGCGTATGGAACTTGTTCGTGTGCATCGTTAGAGCTCTCCGACTAGGGAATGTTGATTTACAGATTTCACATTCAAAAGTAAATGTGATTCCATGGGCCTCTTTCAGATGCCTGAGTTTTCGGAAATGCTCGAAGAATCTCTCGGGGCAGTGCGGGCAACGCAGCATACGCATCCTCGTTGAGCCCTCGTGAGCCTTTTCAATGTGATATCTCAAGTTCGAACTGGTCGTATATACTTTTTTGCACTTATCACAAGGATAGCCTCCGGGCAAGTGTATCTCTTTGTGTTGCATTAGACGCTGATGAGTCATGAAACCAACTCCACAGGTTTCGCAAATCGCATTACTGAAATGCACATTCATGTGTCGGTTTAGAAGTATGAATGTTTGGAAGATTTTACTGCATATGTGACACGAAAATTGCCCGTTGGTTACAGTCAAGTTGTACGCAACTAAGCCGTTGCCCGATTTAGTAAACACTTTATGATGCGTCCCTGACAAGTGCGCCCGAATTTTGTCTAAATCGCTGAAGTTTTCGTCACAAATTCTACATTTCAATGCGGAGATATCGACTTTGACGGTCCGTTTTCCTTTTGGTAGTAGCTCTTTGAGGATTATCTCTGTGCTTGGTATTTCGTGAGTGATTGTGTGTTGGAGCAAGGTATTGATTTCTGAGTATTGTTCGTGGCAGAAGAAGCATTTAAAAAAGTAGCGACAGTAGACGAAGGGGCGGACCGTCGTGTGTTCGAGGAAGACGGCGGCGTTCTGTCGCTCCGACACCGTCATCTCCCATATACTGGTGATGGCTCCTTGCCGAATTGCTGGGTCCAAGCCTGAGGGAACAAAGTCAATTTTGAATGCTTCTCCCAATCCTCTGGTTAGTGCTCAAAATTATCACAACATGCAAAAAAATACTCCGAGCGGCTCTATTAGTTTCTTCCTTCTTTATATGGATTTTTCGAATCATTCTGTAACTGCATAGTACAACAAAGTAAACTTATGACTTATAAATAAAAGGTAAAATTTATTTGCACTATAATTTATTATTAAAGCTTGGTGGTTACTATCCACAGAAGTAGCTGAACAGACGAAATGATAAGCATTTAGCACACAATTCTGTAAAAAAAAACCTAGACCTAGTGTTTTTTTTTGATTTTTTAGTGCTGAATTTTTGCACTTTTCGTGTACCTATTATAGGTACTTCTCCTGCCGACTGTAATTAATTCGAAATAAACCTAATTATGCATAAATTATATCAAAACAATAAATGCTTAATAAGATTATGAATACTCAACATCAGAACAATTAATTAAGAAATTGCTCGATTTTATTATTTCTTAAATCCGATGCAATTGTTATTGAGTTCCTTAGAGCATTCAACCAACAGGAGCGGCGATGTGTCATTTTCTATACATAAAAAGTCTTCCGATTTTTGCGGGGGAGGGGAACGTCAAATGGCCACTCCGGTTGGTTGAATGCTCTATATAAGTTGAGTTCCGTACTGCGTGTTCCAAAAAAGGATTCTTCAAAATTAGTTAAAGCATTAGGTTAATTTATAACTATTCTGACTACATTTTTTATACACAACCGTTTGAACGGAAACAAAGTATAGCTCTGATAAATCGGAATTCTTGGAACTGTCGACGGCTCGACAACACATGCTTTATAAATCAGATTACATCGATATTTTCCTTACTCTCTGATCTGGGTACGAAGCTCTCTTCAATTCATAAGATCCGTTCCAAAATTTTTGACAATAGTTTTAAATTGCCACTGAGGATGCCACTGTTTCATGTGTTTGTTGTATTCGTTCCTATTGTGAAAACCGCTGCCACATTCGGAGCACGTGAACTTCCACACGGGGCCGTGGACCCTCATATGCTGCCGCAGTGTCCTCTCATGCATGTACGCTTTTTGACATATCGTGCAGAAGAAATTCCTCTCGCCCGAATGCCCTCTCACATGCATTTTCAGCAACGATCGAGTTCCAAAGCATTTCCCGCATATCTTGCATTGTATTTTCTGAGTGTGTAACTTGGTTGTGTGTTCCGTCAAAGCTCGCCTAGTGGGGAACACCGCCTTGCAGACCGGGCATTCAAAGCTGAATGTAATTCCATGCGCTTCTTTCAAATGTGTCATTTTTCGATAATGCTCAGCGAATCTTTCCAAGCAATGAGGACATTTCAAAGGCTTTATCTTCTTTGCATTGGTGACCTCGTGTCTTTTGAATAAGTGATAGCGTAATTTTAACTTAGTAGTGAATACTTCTTGACACTTGTCGCACTTGTGAACACCGTTTTGGTGGACTACCCTATGGTTTATGAGGCGTTGATGAGACATGAAGCCCAGGCCGCATGTTTCGCAAACGACACTGAAATGAACATTCATGTGTCTGTTGAGTAGGAAGAAGGAGTTGAAAGTTTTGGAACACTTGTGACAGGAAAGGAGACCGTTGTTTGTGCTGAGATCATAGGCCATGAGGCCGTTTCCTGCTGTGTTGAATTCTTTTTTATGTGCCGCGATCAAATGTTTTCTAATATCGTCCAAATCAGAGTACTTCTGCTCACAAAGCTTGCATTTCAGACCAGATATGTCAACCTTTATAACTCTTTTCCCTTTCCTTAAATACTGTTTGAGTAGACAGCACCTTTCTGGTGTCACATGGAACGCAGTGTGTTGTAAGACTGAGTGGATCTCAGGGAAGACTTCGTTGCAATAGAAGCATTTAAAATTAGCCTGCTGGTAAAAGAAGGGCTTGATAGTGGTGAACTCAAGGAACGTGGCGGCGTTTTGCCGTTCCGATATGGTCATTTGCCATATACTCGTCCTGGGGCCCGGTCGTTGTCTTGTCGGTAATCCTGGGAAAGAAATATTTTCCGTTTAAACCCGTCAGTCGGATACATTAACTGCAGATCGCGTGCAATATTGTACTAACCTTCAATTTATGTTGCAAAAAGGTGAAAAAAGTGATAAGTAAAAGTAAAAGTTCATTTTATCACTTGCAGTATTATGTTCAGGTATTTATGTCAGATTCGAAGATTACGGGCAAAAATCATTAGAAATTAGATACTTCTGACCCATCTTCTAGATCGATGAGGATATTGCTTATTAATTACGGCTAGCTATTTCAATAACGAGTCCTAAGTTAAGGAAGTTGAAATAAAAATGAAAAGCCTTCAACAGATATGAGGGTAGCAGTTGAAAAGAAGCAGTCACAATAAGTCTACTTTTATTTTTAACTAAGACATATGTTATATTCTAGACAACTAGGCATATAACCACCATGTCATCAGCAGTCATAAACACATGCCGAATAGAGCACACTAACCGATCTTTCAGCTGCCAACTGGTGGAATCGAGAAAAGTATGGTACGTTTTTCTCGACTTTGCGGGGGCACAGAACTATTAATGTGAGCAACGAAAGCCCTTATTATCACAACAGTTCATTCCACAGACAGTGCAAGAAACCCCAGATTCATGAGACCTAGAATGTTCTCTCAAATTCTTCATTCTCGCATACGCTTTGCCGCATGTACCACATTTGAAATTCTTCTCCCCTGAGTGAATCACCATATGCCTCGACAGGCAGTACTTAGAGAAGAATCTAGCGTGACATACGCCACATTCATGATTGCGCTCATGTAAATGCACTGATCTTATATGCAGCAATAAATGGTATTTCAAATCGTATTCTCTCCCACATGTCTCGCATTTGAATAGGCCAGTGCTCCGGTTGTGTACGATGCGCAAATGTTTCGTTCTTTGATAATCCGAGTTGAATCTCTCCGGACATATCGGGCATCTTCTTGGATACTGCTTCGTGTGTACTCCTTTCACGTGCAGGGTCCTTTTAGCTGAATTGCTGAATACTTTATCACATTTGTTACAAGCGAAATTGCCCTGTTCGTGTGTTTGGAAATGGCGTTTAAGGAGGCTGAGCGTGATGAACACGGAGCCACAGATATCGCAGCTGAAGTTGTTAAAGTGTTTGCTCATGTGAATTATTAGCAATCTCAATTTTAAGTATTTTTCACCACATATTTGGCAGTCAAAAGAATTTCCTCCTAACTTGAAAGGAATAACATCATCATTGATCCCAGTGTCGACCGGCTTACCATGATGTTTTAGATGTATTCTTAAGGAATGCAAGTCCGGCAAAATTTCTGAACAAAGTCTACATTCCAAGCAGCTAACATCTACCTTGATGTTTTTGTCACGGACTCTATTATTTAATTCCAGTTTAAAGTCTTCTAAACTATGATCGTTGAATGTGTGATCTTTCAATAAGTTAGCATCTAAAAATGTCCTAATGCAAATGAAACACTTGTATTTGTTACTTGCATGTATAAATGGATAAACATATGAATTCTCGAATATAGTTAACGCATTTTTCTTCCAGGCTTCACGTTGTTGGGGTATTTGTGTATTTCGTTTTATACGCGGAGTTCCATAAAAGCAAGATCCCTGAATCGTTTTTACGTTAAATGTGACCGAAGTTTCTTGGTCCTTTGTGTCCTCATTCCACTGGATATCATTAAGGGAAATTGGATCTTTAAGTATCACCCAATTACCTATATCACCTTCATTTGATAATTTACTTCTTTTCATTTTACGGACATAAGATGTTTTTGGTTTTTTTAATTTTATTTTCTTTTTGTTGTCTTCGTTTACACATTCTAAATCGTCTAGGTTGATGGGAGTCTTGAAGACGGTAAGCTTTATGTCATTGCCGTCGTCGTCTTTCAGTATAATATACGATTGGCTCGCTTGGATGATACCTAGAAGAAAAAACGTTTTTGTGTATTAAACTATTTATTAAAATTTAAAATTAACTTAAATTATTCAACTCTTGTGCGTGTGAAGTAGAAGAAAAGAAAAGATAATTTCAATAAAATACAGATCAGTAACTAGTCTTTCATGTTAAAACATTTTCGTGTAATCTAAGATGATCTTTTAAATTCTTTCGTCTTAAGAAGGCCATCCCGCACACTTCGCACTTATAATTTTTCTCTCCTGTGTGAATAACCATGTGTCGTTTTAGCGTCTCCTTATTGCAAAACCGTTGATGACAGACGTCGCACTGCTGATTTCTTTCCTGCAGGTGCACGGAGCGTGTGTGGCATATCAAATGGTATTTCAGGTTGAACGCTCGTCCGCACGTCTCGCATTTGTGAACACGCGTGGACTGATTGTGCACGTCTTGAAGATGGATCGTACGTCTATAGTTTGAATTGAATCTTTCTGGACACATAGGACATCGGCGTGGATACTGTTTCAAATGAACACCTCGAATATGAAGTGAACGCTTATGGGGCGTTGTGAACACTTTATTACAGCGGTCACAGGGAAAGTTGCCGTTTTCGTGAACCTCTAGGTGTTTTTTCAGTAGACGCAGAGTCATAAACCCGGAACCACAGATTTCACAGCTGTAGTTGTTGAAGTGTACGCTCATGTGTATGACCAATATCCGCACTTTGATGAACTCCTCGTCACACATCACACATTTATAGGAACCACTTCGCCCATCTAGTTTGAACGGTATCATATTATCTTTCAATTCAGGGTCTACGGGTTGTTGATGTGATTCTTTTAAATGATACTTAAGTTCAGTTAAATCTTTAGGCCGTATGGAGCAGAGCTTGCACACCATATCACTAACGTCTACTTTCAGCACATTTTCTCGTCGATTATTGACCAGTCTTTTCAATGCTCCGAACCCGTGACACTCTTGCATGTGATGACTCAACTCAACGGTTTCTAAAAACGGTTGAGAACAAACAAAACATTTGAATTTGTTGTTCCCGTAAATGAATGGATACACTGTTGAATTCTCGAAGACTGTTAATGCGTTCTGGCGAATATCAGGTCGTTTTTTGGATTTCGGAGGGACAAATACAGGCGGATCTAAGCCGATCCCCGGTGGAGGCGTGGGCTGGTCGATATTCGATACAGGAGACTGACTACGGGACGGAGTGAAATCCTTCGAAGTAGTCGGAGGGTAATGAGATATTTGTGTGAAAGACCTAAGTTTTAGGTCGATTTTATCGAAGTCTGATATCGTGCCCAGCGGTTTACACAAGCTCCGGTCGTATGCCACTTGGAACAAGGGCACGATCCTTTTCTGCTTCTGTATTTCCGGTAATATTGGCGAGTCGGATCCTAGAAAACAGAAAATTCGTACTTGTATCACGACGTAAACACATTCATGCATTAGATTACTTATTTTGTGTTCAAAAATATACTCAAGTGCATTGTTAATATAACCATTTCCCAGGTTTAGCCAATTATAAATACTTTAAGGAAGGTTGAAATGAAATGAACACATAGAAAATGCGACTTCTTACTTTTATTCCTTAATAAAAAAAATGGCAATTGGAGGGTATTTCAAAATCATAATTTAAAATGTCCGTTTACCCTAGGCAACAACCTAGCTAACTGATCTCATGAAATAAATTCATATTTAACCGGATGGTGAACTTTTACATGATGCTTTAAACTGCAGTTCTGCACAAATGATTCTCCACACGTCGCGCACACAAATCTTCTATCGTTCTCATGAATCCGCATATGTTCCCGCAGAGTATATTTCCTTGCATAAGACTTCTTACAAACTGAGCATTGGTGCTTTCGCTCGCCTCCGTGACGAATCATATGCTCCTTCAATTCAGATTTCGAGTAAAACTTCCATTCACATACTTCGCAGGAATGCCGTTTGAGCTTCAAATGCACCGTATTAACATGCACACCTAGTTTGCCACTTAGCGTGAAAACTTTAGGACATAAATTGCACTTGAACTCTTTCAGTTTGAGACCATGAACTGTCGACACATGTTTGTTTCGTTGGAAGTAATTTCTAAACGTCTCGGGGCAATGGGGGCACCGATGTCTTTTCACACGCATATGAACGAGAGCGTAATGTTCGTTCCTGGCATTTGTCGATCGGAAGATTTTCTCACAAGCGTCACAAGGAAAAGAGCCTGTCTCGTGGGAAAAGGCATGCGTTCTCAAGCGCTCCGGGGTGATGAAGCCCGTTCCGCACTGCTCGCAAATAAAATTCTGATAATGCACGTTCATATGTTGGTTCAAACTTTTGAATTCGGCAAACGCTTCACAGCAAATTGCGCATTTGAAGTCGTTTTTGGTCACTCTGAATGGAAGTATACTGTCATTGGATTCCGAGTGAATACTTTTATTGTGTTTTTCTATCAGATGTTGCTTCAACTCATTGAAATCTGTTAGAACATCATCGCAAATCGCGCATTCGGTGTTAGTGACATCTACTTTGGCAAGTTCGTACTTTTTCAGTTTTGATAGAGCTGATTTCACTTGTGCAGTAGTTTTAACGCTATGTTCATTTTCATTATGAGTTCTCAGCCAGGCTGGATCGTTAAATTGGTTATCACAGTAAAAACATAAATATAAATTCTTCATCCATCTAAAAGGGCATATTTTTGTAAACTCAAGTAGTATCATAGCGTTCTTTTTCCTAGCTTTCAGGTCTATGTCGAAGGTTGCTTTCTTAAATTCGTCTTCATTTGTGTTTAATCCGCCGGTTTTCGAGTCGGTTACCTGTTTGTCACTGTCGGTGGGTGAGGTCTCATCACCTAGAAATGAGAAAAATGCCCATGACTTCCAGGTATTGATTGATAGCATGCATTTCGATTGCAGTGGTCGTCTGTTGAGACACAATACCAGTTGAGAAACACGATACACCTTACGACCTTATACAAAATTATAAACGTGCAGATCATAAAATCATAGGCCTTTAGTTAATTGTCTAAGTTTACTTAAGTTACCTGCAATATAGGGCAAGTGTTCAGCTCAAGCCATTATTACTAAGATAATTTATTATTAATTTACATTACTTAACTCCAGTCGTAGTTTTCAAAAGCGATAAAAGGAAATGAATATTATTAAGAACAATAATTTTTATTTATTTATACAGGTCATTACATGCCTACATAATTTCACGATTCGATTTCATTTTTAAAAAGTGTAGGATGGTGTACTTTAATATGATGCTTCATGCTACACTTCTGGACGAAGGCCTGGCCACACGCGGCACAAGTGAAACGCCTGTCATTGTTATGAATTCGCATATGTTCCCTAAGCGTCTTAATCCTAGCGTACGCTTTCTTGCAAACTTCACACTGGTACTTCTTCTCACCACCATGTTTCACCAAGTGTTCGTCCACCCCACGCTTGCAAAAAAATTTCATACCACACACTTTGCATTCATGTTTTTTCTCCTGCAAGTGTTGAGTCCTTATATGATCAGATCTTTTGCTGCTCAAATTGAAAACCCTATCACACAAAGGGCACGGAAAACTGGGTGTTTTCTGATCGTGGACAGTTCGGAGGTGTTTCAGTCTTTGTCCGTAAAAGGCAAATCTCTCGTGGCAAATAGGACATTTGTTTCGCTTTTTATATTTATGTACTTTGGCTATGTGTGAAGTCAGAGGCGCGAGCATTGGGAACGTCTGGTCGCATTCTTTGCAGGGAAAGACGCCTTGTTTGTGTGTGCGGGCATGTTTGACCATCTGTTGGGAAGTTATGAACTTTTTCCCACATTTATCGCATATGTAACTGTCGTAATGCTCGTTGACATGTCTGTGTAAACTCACAAAAGTTTCATACTTCTTTTTACAGATTTGACAAACGTGCTCAGAAGTACTGTTCAAGTTGTAGGGAATTATGCAGTCACCGTGAGACATATCCAACTCTTTCCCGTGTTCGGCCAAATGAGCCTTTAACACGGGATAGTCGGGAATTTCCGCTAAGCAAAGCTTGCATGAAGCACCTTCAAAGTCCATTTTTGCAGGTTCGTAAGTTTTAGGTAACAGTTTTACTTCAGAGTGTTGTTCGCGGTTGTGCTGTCGAAGCATAGCTGGTTCTAGAAACGTGTCCTTACAGTAGTAACAAAGATAAACTCCTTTGACGTATCGAAACGGATAGACCGTGGTCGTGACTATGGTTGTGAAAACATTGTTTCTTATGCTAATGCGCCTCCTTTCGCTATCATATCGCTCATCGGCATGTTGGTCAACGACAATATCGCAGACTTCAACGGAATCCTTTTTGCCAGACGTACCACATTCTTTCATTCTGGTATGGTTAGCCATGTGTAGAGAATTCATGAATCTACTTCCACACTTCTCACATATGTGCCGATCTGAATGTTCATGCATGTGTTGAAATAAGCTCTGTAAAGATTCGTATGCTTTTCCGCAGAACTGGCATAAGTGCTTGTTTCCGACCAAGCTAAACGGATGCACTGTCTCACCATGTGTTGTGTCAAGTGATCTGTCGTGTTCGGTCAAATGGAGTTTTAACGTGACGTAATCTTTAATTTCGGCTGAGCAAAGTTTGCAAGAAGCTTCCGCGAGGTCCATTTTCATCGGATGGTAACTTTTAGGTCTCGGCAGTTGTTTTACGTCATAATGTTGTTTCCGGTTGTGCTGGCGAAGCTTCTCCGCTTCTGGAAATGTGTATTTGCAGAAGAAACAGAGGAATTGTCCCCTTTTGTATTGAAAGGGGTATACCGTGGTCGTGTTTATGATAGTAGAAACATTATTTCTTAAGTTGGCTCGCCATCGCTCGCTTAATTCCTTACTAGTCTGAACGGTTTCTTCACTGTTCGATCCTAAAAACAGAAAAAATACGTCTAAACTGGAAGTTTTAACCAAGGCCAGTTCTGAAATAGCTTATGAAGAAAATTTGGGTTTGATATTTGAGAATTAACATTTATTAGTGTTATTGGGTTTACATTCCTGCACAGGTACGAATTTAATTGTTAGTTTGTGTGCCGCGTTGTCTATTTTGGATATTGTTATCCACCTAGAGAGAACTCATAAATCTACCTTCGCATTTGCGACACATATGACGATCTGAATGTGCATTCATGTTTGAGAAAGTTTGGCAGGTATTTTTATGCCTTTCCGCAAATTTACAGATGTGTTTAGATAGTTCCAAGCAAGCTGGATCCACGGTCTGTCTGCGTTGTCTGTTTCGTGCTCGGTGAATGAAGTAATACATTGTGTATCCTACTTAATATAATGATGAAATTTTACACGAAGATAGTTTATGGCCTAGATTAAAATATACCTAGGACAGTTTTTATTCCCGGTCCATACAGACGATGTCGCGGGCGGAAATTTAAGTCCAGAAACGATTTCACAATAAGAGTCAATAACTTGGTGTTTACGATTGTGTGTTCTGAAAAAATGCGGATGGATGTTGTGTCATTATTGGTTCTGGCGCTTCGCCGGCCGCTACCGCGGCACGCTCGCTTCGCTCGCTCGGCTCGCGCGCTTAGGGTCACGGTGCAACTAACACTCCTCCTCGCTACGCTCGTCGTCGTACCTACACCGACCTGCCTTACAAGTCCAATATCTCGGCCATTTTTAATTTCAGAGAAAAAAATTCTAATAAAACATGCTTATTTTAGCATATTCTTTACGAAACAGTCATAAACCTACCGTAGTACCTAGTACCCCTTTCAAATGCATGTCTAGAAATGTTTCTGAGTAATTATCTATATGCCTTTGGATGTTATAAATTTGGTCTCTTAGCCGTAATTCACTTTAGGCATTAAAACGATATGCATAACAATCATTAGTACGTTGAAATATATGCCTTAGAATATTTATGAATAACTAGGTATCGATAGACCTTTGATCGTTGTCGACATCAATTTCTGACTTTTGTGATTATAATATTTATAATACTTTATTATGTGTCATTAATGTTACGTTGTAAAAACGTTTACTTAACAAAGATTATGACTATTGATGTTTATGTCTATAAATTATATGGATATCAATTTCTGACTATCGAAATTCGGAACAATAAGTTTATGGGAAACAAACGGCATACTGTTTTAGGTGGTTTATGGGGTCTTCATTTCACTTTCAGTTTAAAAAACATGCAGAGGTTGAAGTGTGCTGGTAGCTAGATTAGTATTTTGAAGATTGGTATCCAATAGGGGTCGCGTTGTTCACAATTTGTTCAATAGCATCATGACGGGGCCTGCTATACTATGTCATCGATAGTTTTTGCAGCAGCGGAAGTATTAGCGGGAGACCAGTGGAACGTCCAATTGTAGAGGATTACGAGTTGATCTTATAAATATTGTGGCTATGTCTTTCTCGATTAGGATCCAAGTCGTTGGCATTGCAGCACTGCACTTCACAGGGTGGCGTAAACATAATGGCAGGATGACAATTACAGCATCATAAATGGCATAATCTTCATCTTAATCTACAGATACGCTCCTCGTACTCCTTGGTCTTCGGTGCTCCTTGTACTTCATATTATTTATTTAGAATATTAGCTTTACAAAATCAATAGTTGCGTAAGACAATATGACATAAATGTCAAATGTCAGACGTACCTAATATGTCAGATGTTACAATAAATATATCACAAATACACACACATACACCTATAGAGCGTCAAAGACAATGTGGCCTGTGTATTAAAAAATACTCCTCATACTAAAGAAAGTAATTGAAACTTTTTACATTAAGAAAGGGCTCGAAGAAGAAAAATGTGGAAAGTTGCGTTGTAATGGTATGTTTTTTGAACTGTTATATTAGTGCGTATTGTAAAAATACCATAACATATACTTTGAGTGCTTATCCAACCATATAACATCTAATGTTTTTTCCCTAAAATCATATTATTATCTGTTTGCTGGTATTAAATTTGGGAAAAATACGGTTGTCAAAATGAAAAAAATCGCTACAGACGACGTCCGTCCAGCCCAAGTCCGCGCGGCATAGAAAAGTACTCTGTGCGCGCGGCCATCTGCCTACTACACAGACTAATAAGGATACAGACGCGCAGTATAATGCAAGACGATGTTTCATATAGTTGTCTCTGTCACTGCTTATGGTCAGCTGATGTGAGTTAGAATGAGACGAATAGTATGGTATTTTGAGTCTATTGACGACTTGTCTCCAAAAACTGTTAACCACGGTGTTAAATGCTAAACAATCTGTCAAATTCAAATCAACGTCAAATCTCTTGCGAATCTTGAGGAAAGTTGGTTATTTCAAGAATATTGTGTTGAAAAACTAAATATTTCTGTAATAAGTCAATGATTTAAGTTGTATGAAGTGGCACAATGGCTTGTGCAGTTCCGTACTGCCGACGTTACGCTAGATTGTTAAAAAAGACCGGAGAAAGAATCGGATTTCATCGGTAAGAATCATTTGGTTATTTTTCAAATATTTCATGTACATTACGCAATATAATGGTCTGGGATTACAGCAGATGCTTGATACTATCGGATAAGTACTTTTTACATGAATCAAACTTGATATTTTTGGGATTTTTAGTAAAAATACAATTGTCGTAAACATGGGTAGTGTTGTTACCATGTATATATCGATATTTCGTCGACATGAATTATTCATGTAGGCGTTTAGACAAAATATTTTGATGTTACAAGTCTTAACTGTTAACTTCAGTTTTCCGCTAAATAATAATCTTCGAAAAAAATGTATTGACGCAGTAGGGCGCAATAATTGGACGCCGAAAAAACACCATAGAATATGTTCGAAACTAACTGTTTCGTTATTATTAAAAATATAAAACACTTGCTGCCAGATGCGATACCTACAGTTTTTCAGAGGCCGCTTGAGGTAAGTTGGTATAGTGAGTTTTATTTATTTTAGGACGACATTTCTGAGGTCCCTCCAGATGAGTTCGTTTGATTTAAGTTTTGTATATACAAAGAACTTGTATAAGTACATTGATTTTCTTTATATTGTGATGTGTGGGTTTAGTCACACACATATCCCTCAGCCTGAAGGGCTATCGAGGGTTTCCTAGTTAACTCAGACGGTAAGGAGCCTAGCAGGAGCAGGGGTAAATAAGAATAGCGGTCGGGTTAATAGTTGGGTGAGGAACCATCTCGTTAGTTATATTCTTATTTGTTATAATTTACTGTACTACTACACATATCATAAATAAAATTTGTAAGTAAAACCATACGAAAGTATGCAATCCAACAAGACCGCACTATAAAATCAGTACAAATCATGTCAAAACATTTTCATAACATTTTTGACTGAATTCTGTTGAATCGTTCGGGCAATATTTTAGACTTCAAATCAATACTTCACGAAGCCATTTGAACATTTCCATTCCAAATTACCGCATGAACTGCTTTCCGAAAGCAAATGCACGATTTAAAAGTACCCAAATCGTTTTGAAACAAGATTTACCTGATTTTTCCAAGATACCATCGTCAGATCCTGACCTAAAAACCATTGGACCACCTAGGACCACCTTTTCTAACAAAAACCATCCTAATCGGTCCAGGGGTCTAAGAGTAATCGAGGAACATACATAAAAAAATAAAGAGCCCGCGGAATAGATTCGTTTCAGAAGTCGGTTAAAAATAAATGTGTTCCACGAAAGATCCACAAAATAGTGAGGGTTATAAAGTAACTTGTCTGACTACCTATGTATTTGCATAATTTAATTTGTAGCGAATATATTAAAAGTTGAATGCAGTTTATTATATTCGTAGTTGTGTAATGGTTTTTTTTTCTATTTGGTAAATAACATATTAATTTTTGCATAGTATGGATAGAGATACAATTCACTTACGAGTATCGCATATTACGAATATATTAACAGTAAATATCGATATCGATAACTTGTAACAAAATATCTTTCTGTGCACTAAATCTCGAGCGAGCGAGTGAGCGAATAACATCGTGCGAGCGAGAAAGCGGAGACAATGACGTATGAAGACCCGTCAGATAACATGGATCCATCCCTTTCTTACTCGTCGTTCAGTACGTAAGTGAGAAGAGATCGGATGTATGGAAAACGTTCATTTTATTAGGACCTATCTGCCTTTTTCTGTAATCTGTGGCCTACTAAAACGAGACGCGCAGCGCAGGTTATTTTCCCAGATACTTAAATTATGTATAGAAAAATTTGAAGACAAGTAAGTGTCCGTAAAAAGATCTTCTTTACATCATTGCCTATTTTTTGTCATTATTCACTTGAGTCAATTTTGCGTCCAGTTTATGTATGACTCGAAATAAGATCAGAATATTTCCTTTTTTCTTGGCATGATATGATCGAGCGAAGTTTAAAATTTCGTATTTTGGTCCGTAAAAGTAACAAGGGCGATTATTAAACTATAACATATCTCAATATCCCATCATAAAACTCAAGATTTCATTGTTTATTATTGAATGTAAAATAGCTCGATTTCGAATAACGTGCCCTTGCTAACGACATTATACATTTTTGAATTAAAGGATAAATTGTATGCTCCGACCCGGATTCGAACCGGTGACCACAGGGATTCATGCCCCGTCGCTACTAACCAACTGAGAGCAAACAACCAACAAAGAAAATATGTAGGTAAGACTACCTAGTGATATACAAAAAAAAATGTATTGTTAACTTTATCTTAGAAGCTTGTACGAAAGAGCGAATACCTCCTAATACAAGTGTCAAACTTAAAAGGAGGGTTCGACACATTTGATGCAATAACCAAGTTACAATTAAAATAATTTTGAAAATATTTTTTTGTATTTTGAACTGAGCTATCGGAATAATCCGGTTCGGCCACCAAATCTTTCAATCAGTTCCTACCTACAACGCCTTAGTAGTGTGGCGACATGAAAATGAAAAATGTTTTTATTTCATAAGCTTTGTTCTGTTATGGGCAATCCACATTACGTGATTTGTCAGCCCGTGGTCAGCCCCTATTTATCAGGATCTGACTAATTGCTATAGTGTGGATGCATGTTCCAACCGTCAAGAGTTGTCCGGACTAATTGCATGAAAATCACAATTTGGACCATGGAATTTGCATGATCTGCCAAGTGTTTTTTCTCTCACAAATTTCATTCAAATAAATAAACGAAAATTAAAAAAATATACTGATGAATATTGTATTAATATTTTACACTCTAATTTTGTATTTTTTTTAAACCGGTGTGTTGCAACTATAATTTCATTCAGTGTGGCCAGTTAACAGTAAGAAAGCGAAAATTGCCGCATTTAAACAATCCTGCGAAGCGGACTGCAAGATTATTACTAACCGAAGAGATAGGACGAGACAGCACGTCTATCATGAGACGGGCTCGCGAGCTCTCTCGATTTTTCTCGCACTATCCGTCTCTCTCTTATTAGAACAAGAGGTATAGTGCGAGAGAAATCGAGAGTATGTCGCGGCCGTGTGTTAGACGTGCTGTCTTGCCCTATCTCATCGGTTATTAACAATCTTGCAGTCCGCTTCGCAGGACCGTTTGAATGCGGCGATTTTCGCTTTCCTTCTATTAACTGGCCACACTGAATGAAATTGTAGTTGCAGTTGTTACGTCTGTACGCTACACCCAATTCTGACTTCGACATGTTGGTCTGACAAATTGGGGTAAAATCACTTAATGTGGATGGCCCATTACAAAGGTCCGTTGGGGCTAACCTAGTAAGCAAAGATATACTTGTGTTGCTATTTAAAAATATGAAATATGTGCTTAATTGAAATAAATTAATATGTTTTGTATTTTTCAATTACTTATCTATAAGTAAGTCTGGTTTCCTAGGATAGCGGTGCCGTCATATGGCGGCTATGACTATCCATCTCTTTCTAATTAGACCACTTCGAAAGAGACGGATAGTCTATCTCACCACCACATTACGGCATCTTTATCCTAGGAAACCAGAGCTTTAGGCTTCTTAACCTTAATTTGAGAAATGGGTCATTGTCAGTCAGTAATCTAGCGACCAAATCGGTCATGACATGTGGCTTCAGCTGTATTGAAACTCCGTTAGCTACTAACCTGAACAACCTTTTTCGATAATCTTCGTGCTGACAGGCCGCAGGCGGTGGGTGCGGGTGTAGTGGGGTGCCGGCAAAAGCGGACGTGGAGGAGATATCAGCCGGCGAATGCGTCAGCGCGCTCAAGGCGCGTCGATTGTGTTTGGTTTTGCCTTCCGCTCAGCACATTTTCGAACGAAATCCAACGATTTCAAACAATTTTTTTCGATACCTTTCCACCGATATTTTTGCATGGCTATTTTTTTGGGGCTTACATATTAATTAATCTCGCGTCAGAAAAAAGCAAATACAGCTGAGACCACAATCAGTAACGGGATCACGGGATCTCTCCACTCTCTTAACAGCCTCAAGCACTTTTTGCCCATACACACTAAAGTTGTAAACACGCTAATTTTACCCATAATCGACTACGGTGATGTGTGCTATCCGGATTTAAATGAAGAACTTCTTGATAAGCTGGATTGACTTCTCAATAACTGTATCCGTTTCATTTTCTGTCTTAGGAAATACGACCACGTCTCCTCTTTTCGGGATCGGCTCGGCTGGCTTCCTATCCGTCAACGGCGAAAAATTCGCATGCTTTGTACTCTATTTTCTATTCTTAATGATCCACATTCCCCTGAATATCTCAAATCTTTCTTTCACTTCCATGGTGCTTCTCGAGACCGTCAATTTCGCTCTTCTGGCAATCTTTCTCTATCTATCCCTGTTCACCGTACTGGCTTTATGTCCAATTCTTTCACTGCGCAGGTAGTTCGTCTATGGAACCGCCTTCCCTCCGAGCTCCGCGATCAAGAAAGCCCCGAGCAAATTCGTTTTTAAGAAATCTGTGCGTAATTTCTTTGCTGGCAGATCCGAGTAGTATTAGAAGGTTTGAAAATTTCGCTTGTAAGTATGCATGTAGTGTATATTTATATATATATATTTATTTGGATATGTATTTATTTATTTTATTTATGTATACGTATTTGTGTAAATATGTTGTATACAGGGCGTCCCAAACTTATGGGACATGAAGGGGAAGTACCTTAAATATCGTAGATAGTGTATTTTGCTGAAAGAAGACTATGTTATTTTTGAAAGTTAGTAATTCTGCATTCAAAGTTTTTCAAAAAATTACTTGCTTCTTCTGGGAATCGAACCGACTTAAATGTGAAAAAAAAAATCACCCCTACTTTTACAATGCCAATGGAAAGAATAGCTAAAAAATAATAAATCTTCCTTAGTGACACAGTATTTTAAAAGAAAAGAACAACGTGAAATTAATCATTTTAATCAAATTAAAAACATACATGAAACTGCCGAAGTCAATTATGTAGGTAGTTCTTGTCTTACACAAATCGCCAATCTTTTAATAAGGCCGCTGCCTGTTGATTTTCTTATCATTTTATGGTGAATACTCGATATGACATGGCATAATCAATGCTATCTATGGAATGATAATATCGCTACTTTTCGTACGTCGTCGTCGGCAATAAATAATTTTCTTGAAATATGACTTGAACATTTTACATTGTTCCTTTCTTTTAAAATACTGTGTTACTAAAGAAGAGTTATTATTTTGTAGCTATTCTTTCCATTGGCATTGTAAAAGTAGGGGTGATTTTTTTTCCACATTTAAGTCGGTTCGATTCTCAGACAAAGCAAGTAATTTTCCCCTTCATGTCCCATAAGTTTGGGACGCCCTGTATAGTAATACCGTAATGTAACTTTTTTTTGTTGTTACTTGCACTGCCCACAATCTTTTTCCGCTTTGCCTTAAGGTTTGACTGGTAGAGAATGCCATATGGCATTAAGTCCGCCTTTTGTACGATAAGTTTTTTTTTGTGCAAGAAAGTTTAAATAAATAAATAATAGACATTATAATTTTATAATTAACCCTTAGAACGCCAAAAAGCTATAAATCGGTCGTGTGTTGTTGTGCCCACCGCGCCAACAACCTTTTAGTGGTTATGGCGGACACTGTCAAAACAATTTTCTTACTGCAGATAAGTTACACATTCGCTCTTTAGCTGTCAAGATGCTGGCGTGTACGTCACATTTTGACACGAAAGTAAAAGCGGTCAAAGGGTTAAAGGAAAAATTTAAAAATTTAATGCTCCGACCCGGATTCGAACCGGCGACCACAGGCATTCATGGCCCGTCTCTACTAACCAACTGAGCTTTCGGAACAATCCGGTTCGGCCACCAACCCTTTTTATGCTTGTTGGACTGTGGAGTGTAGATTGTGGCAGTGGTTATGAAATTATGATAATAGAGACATTTTATTTTAAGTTGGAGCACAAAAGCTCTGCATCGGTTGATTACCCCTCCCACCCGTAAAAACTGAAAAATAGGTCTATTGGTTCTATTTTAGGGCCCATCCTCAAATGGCAAAAAAGAATGATCTATCAGGGGCCAGTATTTCAGTACCTAGGTATAATAAAACTCTTGTTTTAATTTAAAACTGTCGTGTATTGTCTCAGAATTCATAATGGATATTTATTTGACATTAACTTTAGCTAAACAGTAAGGGAAAGGGTTTAAGGAAATAACTTAATATTAAGAAATTATTCAACAAGTTAAGCTCTTTACAGCACCCCTTTGATATTTTATGATAACTCTGCTTAATGTTAACATTCAAATTCTTGTTTAAATTGCGTAGGATGATGCACTCTCAAATGGTGTTTCAGACTACATTTCTGTATGAATGCGAGCCCACACACGGCACAAGAGAATCGCCTGTCATCGGTATGAATACGCATATGTTCTCTTAACGTTTTTATCCTAGCATACGTTTTTTTGCAAATATCACACTGGTAAATCCTTTCGCCGCCATGTTTCACCAGATGGTGTTTAAGGCCGTTTTTAGTAGAGAACTTATTTCCACACAGCTGGCATTCGTGATTTTTTTGTTTTATATGCTGAGATTTTATATGCACGGACCTCTTACCACTCAAGTCGAAAACCCTATCACACCAAGGGCACGGAAAACTGGGTGTTTTCTGATCGTGGACAGTTCGCAGGTGTTTCAGTCTTTGTCCGTAAAAGGCAAATCTCTCGTCGCAAATAGGACATTTGTTTCGCGCTTTACGTTTATGTACTTTGGCAATGTGTGAAGTCAGAGGCGCGAGCATTGGGAACGTCTGATCGCATTCTTTGCAGGGAAACACGCCTTGTTTGTGTGTGCGGGCATGTTTGACCATCTGTTGGGAAGTTATGAACTTTTTCCCACATTTATCGCATATGTAACTGTCGTAATGCTCGTTGACATGTCTGTGTAAACTCATGAACGTTTCATACTTCTTTTCACAGATTTGACAAACGTGCTCAGAAGTACTGTTCAAGTTGTAGGGAATTATGCAGTCGCCATGACTCATATCCAACTCTTTTTCGTGTTCGGCCAAATGAGCCTTCAAGGTGGGATAGTCGGGAATGTCCGCTAAACAAAGCTTGCATGAAGCGCCTAAAAAGTCCATTTTTGGAGGTTCGTAAGTTTTAGGTAACAGTTTTACTTCAGAGTGTTTTTCGCGGTTGTGCTGTCGAAGCATAGCTGGTTCTAGAAACGTGTCGTTACAATAATAACAAAGATAAAGCCCTTTAAAGTATCGAAACGGGTAGACTGTGGTCGTGACTATGATTGTAGAAACATTGTTTCTTATGCTAATGCGCCTCCGTTCGCCATCATATCGCTGATCGGCCTGTTGGTCAACTACAATATCGCACATCTCAACGGATTTCCTTTTGCTAGACGTACCAGCGGCACTACCGAGTTCATTTATTTCACTATCGTAAGTCGTGCCGCATTCTTTTGTATTGATATGGGTCAATAGATGAGCGTAAGACTTTAACCTTTTACCACATTTATTACACTTATGACGATCCGAGTGAACTATCATATGTCTGAGCAAACTCACAAACGATTCAAACATGATATTGCATATCTGGCAGACATGTTTCTCGGAGTCCAGGGTGTAAGGATGGATGGTATCTCCACGCGTCGTGTCGATAGAGTGACCATGTGCGGACATGTGAGCTTTCAGCATGGCATAGTCGCGAATTTCAGCTGTACAAATCTTACAAGATCCAGCTGTGAAGTCCATTTTTACGGGTCGGTAGCCTTTTAGTTTTGGTATGTCTTCTACACTAGTATGATGAGTGCGAGTGTGGTTTCGCAGTTCCGCTGAGGCGAAGAAGGTGTCTTTGCAAAAATAACAGAGAAACAATGCCCCTTGTCGGTTAGCAGAATACTTGAAAGGGTAGACTGTGGTCTTATCTATTATAAGAGAAAGATTGTTCCGTAAGTTGGTACGCCATTGGGAGTCCTTCGTATCTTCTGCTGCGAGAAATTCCTTTTTAGGTTGATTGGCCTCTTCGCTTTTCTGTCCTAAAAATAAAAAAGAAATCTACTTAACGATAATAACAGACCGAGGCGTTTTTGAAAAACACTAGTGATCTCATTATATATATTTGAGAATTTTGTATATATGATGTGAATTTGAAACTTACATAAGTGATGATGAATGATGATAATATTTTAAAGGATCAATTGCAATTTAATATTCTTAATCGAAGTCATAGTTAAAATACATCTTTCAAATGCGTGGGATGATGCACCCTAATATGCTGCTTCATGGAACAGTTCTGAATGAAACTCTGTCCACATACGGGACACGTGTACCGCCTGTCATTGTTATGGATTCGCATGTGCTCCCTTAGCGTCTTTATCCTAGCGTACGCCTTTTTGCACACATCGCATTGGTATATCCTTTCTCCACCATGCTTGATCGCGTGCTCTTGAAGTTCATAATTACTGAAGAACTTCATACCACACACACTGCACACATGGTTCCGTTCCTGCAAGTGTTGGAATCTGATGTGTGCCGTTCTCTTACTGCACAAATCAAAGACTCGGTCACACGATGGACAAGGGAAAACGGGTGTTTTTTGCTCGTGAATTGTATGGAGATGTTTCAGTCTCTGTTTGTAAGATACGAATTTTTCGTTACAAATGGGGCATTTGTATCTCTTATTAAATCTGTGTACTTTTGCAACGTGAGTGTACAAAGGCGCGTACGATGGGAATGTCTGGTCGCACTGCTTACAAGGGAATACCCCGCGCTCGTGCGTGCGTGTGTGATTTAGCATACGTTGTGATGTCGCGAATCTTTTCCCACATTTCTCGCAAATATAATGCTCGTAGTGATCGTTCATATGTTTATGCAGGCTTAAAAACATCTCGTATGTCTTCCCACAAACTTGACAGACATGTTCGTCTCTGCTCAACTTGTAAGGAAGTACGCTGTCCCCGAAAGTTGTGTTTAGTTCTTTGCCGTGTTCCATCAGATGGGTTTTCATCATGACGTAGTCGCGAATTTCTGTTAAGCAAAGCTTGCATAAAGCTGTAGAGAAATCCATTTTAATCGGCTCATACTTTCTGGGTTTCGGCAATACTTTCGATTCAGAATGGTAGATCCGATTGTGCTGCCGGAGCTTTTCGGGCTCTAGGAATGTGTGTTTGCAGTAATAACAGAGGTACATTCCTCTTCTATATTTGAAGGGATATACTGTGGTTGAATCTATGATTGTAGATATATTATTCCTAAAGTTGGTTCGTCTCCGTTCGCCCTCCTCTCGTTTGACGGCTGCAGATGCAGCGTTAATATCCTCTGCCTCGGCCAAAGCTTGTTTGACCTGAAGGGTTGATTCTGGTTTACCCTTAACGACCTCTTCACCTTTCCTTCCTAAAAATAGAAAAACATCCAATCAAGGCTCCGATGTGCTAAAACGGCTTTAACCACGCCGTTAGGTATTTACGAGTTCGTCGTTATGACCTTATTGATTAGGTTTTTTTTTAAGAAAGCGATTGGTTAATCTACGGTTGTTTAAATGATCACTAGATCAGATAAAATAATAAAATCAACCCAATATGCCATACCCTGAAGTAAACTTAGTTAAGATCCACGAAGGACTATACTAAATATACCTAGATTCTAGATTCATTCAGACAATCAGGAAATTCATATTTATTTTATGGATACATTAAAAGGGTCTTCGATAAGAAGGAAGTATAAAGAGTGGCAATTATTAACATAACTTTATTCAAATATAAATCAATAAGGTAGTTTTAGTTTTGGTTCGGCGTTAGGATGGTGCGTTCTCATATGGCTCTGAAGGCTACACTTCTGCACGTATGCATTGTTACAAAACTCGCAAACAAACCGCTTATCATTGTTATGTATTCGCATATGTTCCTTCAGCGTTTTACTTCTCGCATACGATTTTTTACAGACTTGACATTGGAATTTTCTCTCTCCTACATGTTTCACCATATGATTCCTGAGTTGTGCAGCTGTTACGAATTGGTACGGGCACAATGCGCAGAAGAATTGCTTGTGTCTTACATGTACTTGTTGAATATGCTTCGTTCTTTGATTGCACATGGCAAAGACGGCTGTACATAGATGACAAGGGTACTCTACTTTCCTATCGTGGGCAACCTTGAGATGTTTAGCCCTATCTGCGTATCTCAAGAACGAGTCGTTACAATAGGGACATCTATAGCGGTACTCGGGACCGTGTGCTAACGCCATATGACTGTTCTTTAACGCCCGCGTTGTGAAAACTTCGTCACATTTAGAACATTTATACTGAAGACTGTTGGAATCATGTATAAATAAGTGAGCCTTGAGCCTATGTGCAGCAGCGAACGCTTTGCCGCATTGGAAGCATATGTTGTTTGGATAATGATGATTCATATGTGTATTCAGTTTCGAAAAGAGATCAAAGTGTTCGTCGCAATGAGTACACAAAAATTCCTTTCCTTCTATTAGGAAGGGAGTGACACCGATGCCGTGATCTTTACTAATAGGTTTATCGTGGATTTGAAGCAAATGTTCCTTTAGTGTTTCAACGTCTTTAATGGGTTGTAGACAGAGTTCGCAGCGGAGGCCGCTGATCTCTACTTTGACGTTGTCCAAGGGGCGTGCCAATCGCATGGCCTGGACCCGGTTAGGGTGTTCGAGGGCGTGGTCTCTGACGCCGCTGAAGTCCCCGAAGGATATGGGACAGAAGGCACAAGTAAACGTTCCTCGCTTCCACCTGAACGGGCACGCGTTGGAACACTCTATAATTATAGCCGCATTATCTCTGTGATCGTTATACTTGCGCTTCGGTTTCCATTTAAGTTTGAGGTCGATGGACCCTAAAAACAAAAGAAAATTCACTATAAAATACCAGCGCAGGGGGTTTTGATGAAGTTTGTATGAAATGTTAGTTTTTACTTAAAATACAGGAGCGAAACATTTTAGGCAGTTGTCCTTACCAACAGAAACCAAGGTTTCGAATGAATATTTTAATTCATTAAGACGACTACTTATTCTCATCATTAAGGTATTCGCTGTAGAGAAGTTCGCTTACCTACTTGTTTAATTTTTCCGTTTATGGACTGCTTTGATATGAGAATATCGCTGGTTACCGCTTCCAAATACAGAAGGACAAAAACTGCAGCGGTATTGTGCCTTTTGTCCGTGCTCTTTGTCTAGATGCTTCAATCTAGAAGGATAGGAATCGAAATGATCATCGCAAATAGGACAACGATATCTTTCCTTTCGTCCATGAACAGCCGATACATGTCGGTTTTTTGCAACTCGATTAGGAAACACTGCATTACATTTAGGACAGGAATACTGCCCCGACTCGTGGCACTTTTGATGCGATCGTAGCTTGTGCTTGCCGGAAAATCCTTTTCCGCAGGTTTGACAAATAAAGCTTTGATAATGCTTATTCATATGAATTAATAAAGTCATGAAGCTTTCAAAAAGCATATCACAGTGTACACATCTATATTCTTTCCCGGTTAAAATAAAAGGGACCACTCCGTCATTATATTCTGAATCGAATGTTTTGGAATGCAATTGTATCAAATGGCTCTTCAGACCATTCAACGAAACGACCTTTTCTTTACATAGGTTACAAATCAGATCAGTTATATCAACACGTAGTGGAAATGAATTTCGCACGTCATCACGAACCCGAGAAAATACTTCCAATTTATCCTCATGGATGTTCGAGTGAGTACGTAGTTCACTAACGCTAGTGCATACAGCCGGACAATACGCGCACATGAACTTTCCACGTTTCCATCGAAATACAACTGCGTTAGAGTGTTCTAAAATGAGAGCAGCATTTGCTTTATCCTCCAACACTCTTCGTTTCCGCCTCCAATTTATTTGAACTGACTTGCTCGCAGTTGCTTCCATGGCACCCGGCCCTAAAAACAGAAAGACACCGTTTGAAATGATACCGTCCCGTCATTTTGTGGTATATTCATATCGCTTCTTAGCCGGTTTATGCGCGGAGCGGTAATGAGCTGTTCTCTTGCAGCTGGTTTCGAATGTTTTATCACAAGCTGTGCAGTCATAATCTCTCTGTTGCTGGGCGTGGTCATCTACCAAGTGTTTCGCCCTCGCGTAGTATGTTGTGAACAATTCTGGACAACGAGGACACCTGTATCTTACACCTTTTTTATGCACCCGTAACCTGTGGCACATTCTAGCGGCTCTTGTTTTTAGCACCTCGTTGCAATCCCCACAAGGGAAGCAACCCGATTCATGCGACTGAACGTGCGTCCGAAACCTAGATTTTGATACAAAACCTTTACCGCATGAATCACAAATGTAATTTTTATAATGCGTATTTATGTGCTCATTCAGTTTAGCAAAGCTGACGAAATAAGAGAAGCATTTTTGACAAAAAAAACCGTTTTGGTCTAATTTAAACGGCAGAACTCCGTCGCTATAATCAGAGTTGATGATTTTCTCGTGTTGAGACACTAGATGATCTTTCAGGTCATCTATGTCAGTCAAAGGGTGGTTGCATAGTCGACAGCTCAGGTTGCCTATGTCTACTTTCACCATATTATTTTCAGTTAATTTTGCAAATATTTTGTTGCTAGGCGGATCGGATAAATGGTTATTTTGGATGTGCTCACGCAGTGGACCGGTGTCTACAAACTTTGCATTACAGTACGAGCAGTAAAAAGCGCTATGGAACCAGCGGAATGCCCAAGCGGTGGAACATTCTAGAAGAGTCATAGCGTTCCTCCGCATCATAGTTTTGGAAATTCGTTTCTCGGATTCCTCCGGCAACTCGTTGTTCGCGCGGCGGCGCCGACGCATCTGACGAGCGCTTACGTTCTCCTTTAACTTTCTAACACGTCTAACTCCTACTTTTTCCTCCGCGTTCGCAATAGCGGAACCTAAAAACAGAACAAGACGTGTTACTAAATACACTGTGCCTTTCCTTGCCCCACATGCAACTATTCGTTATATTTGTTAAGTAGATATTCTGATTTTGGCAATTGATAAGGTTAAATGTTTGGATTAAGGCCATCGACCTGAATTAATATGTAGACAAACGAATGTTAAAGCTTTTTATTGGGTGAAAATATTGGTCACTATATTATGCCTGCATCACACTACGCTATGCGCTATTCGGTTTATGCGCCTGTATTCGACGCAATGTGGACGGTTTATTCGTCTGTGTTTGCTTCATGCGCACGCATTACGCATAAGCGCGAATAGCAAATACGCTTATCCGTCGACTTGTCGGTTTTTGGTACACATCAAAGGAGGCAAATAACGCGGAAATGTTCTCATGGCTTGGCGGAGTACTAAATTGAAGTCGGTTAAAACTTTGTTTTTAGGGTTCCGTACCCAAAGGGTAAAAACGGGACCCTATTACGATGTCTCCCCGAGTAAGGGGAGACACCGGTACTAAAGATTCCTGATGTCTCCCCCAGGGGCTTACCAGGGGAGACACGGATCCGAAGGGGTCGACTGCCCACACTTCGTTCACACACACACTCGCTCGCTTGCTTCTAGAATTGTATCAGATGCAGCAGCCCTGCATCTGGGACCTAAAACGCCACTCTTCAACCACGAAACCACGGTTTCCATAAGGTAAAAATAAAGATTAGCGATGCCTGTGTTGAAATAAAAAATAACATGGAAGAACGCAAACAACACACATATTTGGCACACCGGCACGAAGCGTGAATGGGCATGTTTGTTGTTTGCGCATAAAACAAATATCTTCGCCAATAAGGAGCGCATAGCGCAGTGTGGTGCCGGCATTAGATGAATTATTAATATCTTTGCTATTTACATCTTATCAGGAACTATATTAACAAGTTCGCACATATCAGAATGCATTTCCCTCAAGTGAGTCAACAATTGCATCCGCTGCTTAAACAAAGCTCCACACCACTTACAGCCCATATCATCGTGAGTTTTCAAATGTGTTCTTAAGGCCCTATTTCGTGGGAACGATTTATCACACACATTACAGTGAAAATTCCTTTCTCCAGAATGTTTTACCTTGTGCCTTCTCAGTTCATAAGCCGTTTTGAAACTCCATTCGCAACTAGAACATCTGAAATCACGTTGCGGCGGAAAATGAACCGTTCGGACATGAATGGCCCGCTTTCCTGAAGTCTTAAAGGAAAGCTCACAGTGTGGACAACGATATGACACTTCTTTTTCACTGTGTGTTGCATTGAGATGGTTCATTCTGTCGTAGTAGCCATCGAAGCGCATATTACATTGAGGGCATTCGTATCTGGGTGCTTTGGCATGAGCGTGGGCTTTGTGGTAGTCTCTAGCAGCTCGCATTCTGAATATTTTGGGGCATTCATTACAGGGAAACGTTCCAGTGATGTGAACCTCTGAATGCTTTCTCAATCTGGGCGCCGTCATATATCCTTTGCCACAAGTGGGGCAAATATAATGCTGGTAATGTGTGTTCATGTGCTCGTAGAGTTTTAGGAAGTTGTTGAAAGTGTCTTGGCAAATGACGCATTTCCAAGATTCTTTGTTAAGGAAAAAAGGTAGGATGCCATCAGGCTGGTTTATTTCGTAATCGTAGCCGTGTTCGATAACGTGGTCCCGCATTTGTTTCACGTCGCTGTATGGCAGCGCGCAGAGACGGCAGACTGTCTCGGTCACGTCGACATTGATGAGAGACATCTCTTTGAACTTGCTGTAGATATCCTTGACGCTGTGTTGCGGTGAGCAAGTGCTTATATGTAGCCGCAAAAGCGCGCAGTCGGTGAAACTTGCTTCGCAGTAGGCGCATTTGAATTGGTTCCGCTTCCACCGAAAGGGGCTCACGGCCCAGCACTCGAGTATGGCTGTGGCATTTTTCTTCGTGGCGAACCTAGCCTCGGCTCGAGCGCTCCGCTGGTATCTGGGCCTTTCTTTGAGCAAATTTTCTATTGGTATAACGCTTGGCTCTACCTTTATCACAGTTTTGTGTTCGGTTTGGCTGCGTCCTAAAAATAGAAAAATTGTGTCAGCTTCCGTGTTAATTGCCAAGTCTCTTGGGTATATTAGATAGATATTCAATCACTTCACGTGTCATATCATAGAATAAAAACCAAATTTGATTCTTTCATCTCTTTAATAATGGACTGTAAAAGTATAATAATCTCATAATGTTTATAATACATATTATGTCGATTGCACTGCAAACAATGTATAATTCTAATTAATTTTATTATACAATTTAATTAATAAATTACTTCACGGCTTTTTAGGAAACTTTGTATATTTTGTGTGTATACTGGAAAAATAAACCTTTTACGCTTGAAATACTGATTTTTAGTGGTGTCAGTCATACATTTAATAGCACAAAAACAGTCACAATGTATATTTTGTTCTACAGAATTACCTTAACGGTATTATGACGTTATTATACTAAAATACTTGATTAAATACTTAAGAACTAATACACGAACCGTTCCCGAGATCAAAGTTGCTATAAGCAGTAAGAAATGCGCCGAAAAAGATCGAACACAAGTCAAGGAATTTCTGAAATATATTGCACAAAATACTAATAATGCCAAAATATTAGGTATCGAGTTATACTTTCATTCAGAGTTTTCAGGCACCCGAGATCGCACTGAATTACTCTACACTAACGACAAAACAAATGCGATTGAAGTAGATTCTACGTCTACTCGTACATTGTAGATTTACAGGTTAACATCAGACGTGAAAATGTTTCTTAGCGATATGCTTATCCAAAGATAATTTCGTAGCGAAGGCTCTAGAACAATTACCACACGGATACCCATATTCTGTCTCCTTCTTAGTCCTATGGGCTTTTACATTGTGATGGTACTTTTGAGACCTCGTCTTGAAAGTCATATGACAAGTAGTACACTCGTACATTTCCGCACCCGGTTTATAATTATGGAACTCCATCAGGTGCCGTTTGCGCAACTCCCACGTCGCAAAACGGGGTTTATCCTTACAATGTGCACACATATAGGGCAACGTTGTATGTTGAGATTTAATGTGAATATTCCTTTCCTCCAAAGTGGAGAATGTTGCCACGCAACGACTGCAACTATATTTATTGTCGTGAGGGATTTTCGTGTGCGCTATTAACGCTGATTCGGTAATAAATCCTTCGCCGCAAGTATCGCAGACAAAGTTCTGATAGTGCTCCGCGGTGTGTTTCTTTAACGATATGAAATCTGAGAATTGACAAGTGCAAATTGCGCATTTCCAGTGAGATCCGTCGTTTAGTTTAAAAGGCAGCACACCCGGTTGTACATCAGCGTTGATCGGTTGCTTGTGGTCATTCTTGAGATGGGTAATAAGATCATCTAGTGTGTCGATTCGCAGGTAACAGAGCTTGCATTGCAGATCAGTGATGTCAACTTTAAGAAACTCCTTCCTCAGTTTTCTACTAAAAACATGTTGAATATTGGTATTAGCGTGTCTTGCTGCCATGTGCATTCTGAGCCCATTCGGATCGTTAGACTGTACGCGACAATAAACACAGTTGAAGTTTTGTCCCCATGTTCTGAACGGACGCGCTGTAGAACACTGCAATATAATTTCAGTGTTGCTGCGATGTTTTAGCGCTTTCCCGAATCGAGGCTTATATGTGGCCTTGTAACATTTAAAGTTTCGCTCATGTTGTCGTAACCCGTGTTCTGACAGGAAGGTCGCCCCACATTTATCGCAAGTAAATATCTTCACATGACTTCGCAAATGGCCGTTAATTTGAGAGAATTCAGAGTATGTCTTGTCACAATACAGGCACATCCACAGCCCAGACGGTCCCTGCTTATAAGGCAGTACTCCGAAAGGAACGTCAAAGTTCACAGTTTTTTCGTGGTCACGGGATAGGTGGTTCATGAAGAATTCAACACTTGGCATTTCTTGGGAACAAAAGTTACATTTGAATTCTGATATGTCGATTTTTAATTCATCTACTACCTTGTAAAACGCGCTATTGTAGTCAGCGCTGGCATGGTCACTTTTAATGTGACACCTCAATGCCGTCATCGGTTCAAACTCGTCATGGCAGTACGAACACACAATTCTATTAAATCGAGTTTTAAAGGGGAAGGCTGTAGAGTACTTAAGTATCAGTACAGCGTTTTGCCGTTGCGGGTTCTGGTTAACAGATCTTTCAAACAGTCTCTTTTTCGTTTTACGTTCTGTCTCAGTATGTCCAGCTATTTCCTTACTGGGCCCTAAAAAAAGAAAAGAACGTCATCATTACACAATTCGTGGAAATAATGTATCTAAGTTCGATAATACATTTTGAACCATGCCATGACAAGTTTTGAGGCTACACAAATACAACTCCAAGCCTAATCAGATCTATGCGGCTTTTGTAAAATATAGGTGTATTTTAGATATTGAAATGTTTTTTCGCCATATGTTTATCTAGGAATAATTTAGTTGTGAACGCTTTGGGGCAGCTCGGGCAAGGGTAATTTAGCTCGCTGTCTTTCTTCACACGATGTGTTCTTGCCATGTGGTTGTACTTGCCAGATCGAGTTTTGAACGTTTTTTGACAAGTAACGCACTCGTATTTGTCAGCGCCAGATGTATAATTGTGAACCTCCATTAAGTGTTTCTTACGTAACTCCCAATTAGAAAAACGGGGTTTTTCTTTGCAGTAGTTGCACATATACGGTGTGTTCGTATGTTGCGTTTTTACGTGATGGTTCCTCTCATCGAGGGAAGCGAAGGTGGCTACGCAACGGCTGCAGTTATATTTATTTTCATGTGGTATCTTGGTGTGTGCTACCATCGCGGATTCCGTAATGAAACCCTCTCCACAAGTATCGCAAACGTAATTTTGCAAATGTTCTGCCGTGTGTTTCTTCAGAGACACGAAGTCTTGGAACTGATTCGGACAAATAGTGCATTTCCAAATTGAACCATCATTAAGCCTAAAGGGTATAACACCTATCTGACCATCTGTGATTGGCTGCTGATGGTCATTCTTCAAATGATTTGTTAGAGTGTCGAACGATTCGATGGGCATAAAACACAATTTGCAATGTATGTCAGTAATATCGATTTTGAGAAACTCCTTTCCAAGCTTTCTATAAAATGCGTCTTGAACGTGATAATTAGCGTGATGGGTCGCCACGTGGCTTCTAAGCGCGCTCGGATCATTTGTCTGGACGCGGCAAAATACACAACTGAAATTACTCTTCCATGTTCGAAACGGACAAGCCGTAGACCACTGGAGAATCAATTCAGCATTCCGTCTAGACTTCATAACCCTACCGTTACGAGCTTTATACGCTGTTCGACAGCACTTTACCTGGCGGTGATGGTCTCGTAAAGCATGATCAGAAATGAAAGTAGTTCCGCATTTATCACAGGTAAAGTTCATAAAATGAGTACCTATATGACGATTAAACTGAGTAAACGAGGCGTATATTTTATGGCAATAAACACACGGCCATTCGCCATTTTCGTTCTCTTTATACGGTAGAACTCCAAAACGTGCATTGAACTTTACGGGTTTTTCATGAACAGAGGACAAGTGGGTCATAAGGGTGTCTATATCGTTCATGTTTTGATCGCATATTTTACATTTTAGATTAGAGATGTCTACTTTGATTAAATTATCGTTAGTTCTATAAAATACGTTTTTAAAATCTGAACTAAGGTGTTCCGATTGCATATGGTAGCGAAGGTTAGAAAGCGGATCGAATTCATCGAGGCAATAGGCGCATAGTATTTGTGCAAATCTCGTTTTAAATGGGTAGGCAGTTGAGAATCTGAGTATCAATTCGGCGTTACGCCGCTGAGGCGTCTGGTAAACGAGTACTATTTTCGGTTTTGGTTCCCTCTCACTACGCCCGCGTATTTCCAACGTGTATCCTAAAAACAAAAAGAAATTGGTCAGTGTCACTCCTGATCACTAACTAAGAATGGATAGCTAATTTATCGATACGGAAATGCCATAGAAATTTAAACAATACATTAGACAAGAACCGTTTAATTTAACCGTTTTTTTTTAAATTAACTTCTTTAGATAATAATTAACAAAATACAAATTAATCGTAGTTAACGACGTTGTCGGGATGATGGGACTTCATGTGTCCCTTGAGACTAACTTTTTGGGCGAAAGTCTTCTCGCAAACTATACAACTAAATCTTTTTACTTTACTGTGGATCCACATGTGCTGTTTCAGACTTTTATCTCTCGAAAACGCCTTTAAACATACGGAGCATTTGAAGTGTTTTTCTCCGGTATGAGCGATTCTGTGATCCTCTAACATCTTCTTGCTTCCAACCTTCAAACCGCAGCATGTACAACTAAACGTTTCATCCGTATGGTTCATTTTGTAATGCGTATAAAACAATTTGCGCGATTCGAAAGTTTTGCCACAATCAGGGCAGTTATAGTCCTTTCTTGGACGATCATGTTCCTCAGATAGATGCTTCTGTTTGCTCTCCCACGATTGAAATCTTTCACCGCAGTACACGCAGCAGAATGACCAGCAGGGCTTAGAATTCTTTATATGAAGCCTCTTTTCCTCCATTGAAGAGAATTCTTGCCAGCATTTCCGACAAGCGTAATTCTCGGCATGGCTGCATCTCACATGGTACTTCAAAGCTTCTTTTGTGAGATACGCACGCCCACAAATTTCACAAGTACACTTTCTATAGTGAGTCGGCGTATGCCTGCCGAGCTTAGTTAGAGAAGGGAATTTCTTGGCACATAAAAAGCAAAACCATTTATCTTTCTCGAGTTTATACGGTTGCAAGCCAGTATCATATTCCAAATTAAGTTTGGAATTTTCGTGTTTGTCGTAGATATGCTTGACCAATTCTTCGATCGAACCGAAAGGTACTTCGCATATGCGGCATCCCATGTTAGAGCACTCTACTTTAATATGTTCCTGGTTGCGGATCGAGTATGCGAAGGAAGTAGCGTAGGAGCAGGAGCGCTGGCACGAGTGCGCATGCTCGCGGAACTTCGCCGGATCGTCGAATTCGTCATCGCAGTACAAGCAAAACATCGACTTGGAGCGTAGCCTGAATGGATACACAGTCGAGTATTGCAAGATAACCGTCGCATTTCGTTTCGCCATTCGGAATCGACTGATTTCTGCAGTTTCTAGAAAAAGAAAGAAAATGTCCTGTGACTGGAAGCTTCCTGATATGAAGATGTTGGTAGTTGGTATGATTGGATGGCCCTCAATATACCTAGTTCCCAAACTTTGCCCAAAAATAATTTTCGAGTTTTACGGGAGGAAAGAGACTAGGGGTCGGGGGTGATGAATCAAACTAGAGACAATATAATATCAAATGTATTCTAAATATTAACATTTCATAATGCAACCCGACTTAGTAATCTGTGTACCATCTGGCATAAAAAAAACAAATATAGGTATCCTCTTAGTCACTATAAAAATAAAGATTTTTCCGAGGTTTCAAGTAAAAAAATAACATAATTTGCCGACCTAGGCAAGTCCCAAAACGTAAACATGTATGTATAATCAAATAATCGTATAGACTATATTTTGTAAATTGATACTTTGGTGCACTCTGGATTATATTCCTAATGTTCCGGTATTTTTTTTCTCGGGCGGGGCATAATCAACAAGTTCGGGATGATAAGACCTCATATGAGTCTTCCAACTAACTTTTTGAGTAAACTGCTTAATACATAATTTGCACTCAAATCTTTTATCCGCTTTATGTATCCACATGTGTTGTTTCAAGTTACTGTTTCTTGGAAATGTCTTGGAGCATACAGGACATTCAAATGATTTTTCTCCTGTATGTCCGACAATATGCCGCTTCAAGTTATACTCTGTGTCAAATTTCCTATCGCAATAACTACATTGAACGTAATTGTTAGTATGGTTTATTTTGAAGTGTTGAGTGAATGAGGGCCGGGATGAAAAAGTGAGTTTGCATTCTGGACAACGATGCTGTTTCTTTTGTTTCCCGTGCACATCTAACATGTGCAGTTGCTTTAAATTCCAAGTATGGAATCTTTCGAAGCAAACGTTACACGTATGTTGACGACATTTCGATTCTTTCGCGTAATGTTTATTTCTGGCTTCCAAATTCGGAAATACCTTTAGACATTTCCTACAGACCGGCCCGTTAGCCTTGTTACAAAATTTGCGATGCGAGTGTAAAGACGTGGTTGTAGAATAAGATTTCCCACAAGTCTCGCACGTGTACTTGACAAAGTGTGTTTGGGTATGTTTGCTTAGCGTCCGTAGACATGGGAACTTGACTCCACAAATTGCGCAAAGCCATAAGTCCTTGAATATAGTGAACGGTTGTAGACCCAAATAGTAGTTGAGATCTAACGCGTAATCGTGGATTTTGAATAGATGATCGGCCACATCCTCTAAGTTTTTAAACTGTTCAGAACATGTCCTGCACCGCAAATCTGTGCAGTCGACCTTCAAATCGCCGTCAGAAACGTGAACGAAGGCCATGTGAACTTTGAATGTTTGATGATCATCATCCATATGCTTTCTGAACAGTAAGGGATCTTCAAACTTCTCGCAGCAATACACGCACACCAAGAGCTTCTCTGGGAGCCGGAAGGGGAACGCGGTCGAATATTCTACGATAATCTCGGCGTTTCGTCGTTCGATGGTAGCATTGGAGACCGAATTATTGTCTAAAACAAAAGAAGCTTTTTAGGTGGCTATGTGTCTGTTACTACCTATTTTTTTTTGTATAACGTTTTACGTCATTGAGACTGTCATGAATATATTTTACAAAACATCGAACTGTTAACTGAGTAGGAGAGAAGTAGTTACTTCTTGATGTTTCTGGTTTCATAGCTGTTGTGCGAAGCATAATGGGATTTACATTTAAAAGCAATATTTCAATACGATAATATTTATTTATTACAACCAAAAATATATTTTCTTAGGTCTATCAAAATCATATAAGGTATGACTACGAAATCCAACGGTTTATTTTTAGAGCTCATGAATATATTTCACATATCATTTCTTAATGAAATGATTTATTTCAACAAGAGCATTACTTATACTAGACGAGAGAATCAGAAGATCGCGAGGTAAATTACTAACTGCATATATTGCATCATATGCACAAGTTAACTTTCTTATTCGTTATCTCTTAATGAAAATGAATTTAATTTCATTACAGTACACGATGTGGAGAACTCTAATTTGCCGTGTTTATAAAACTAATCAACGATTTACTAGACTAACATTAAGGGCGAGTTGCACCAAACCGTCTGTAATCGTAAGCGGTGTTCGTTAAAATCTGAATGTATGGAACGTTTGACAAGTTTCTATGCGATGACAGCTGTCAGCGGCATATTTAACGTTGATCGGTCTGTAATCGTAAGTCGGTGCAACCCGCCCTAATTGTGAATTATACGTAATGTAATAGGTATAACAATATTTAAGCAATTCATTCAAAAACAATTTTTTGATATAATTACGAGACAATTGAGATAAAAAAATCATAACATCCAATAATTAGTACATGATTTACAGAGGTATAGCCGGGGCATAAAACAATAACTATCACGTTTTTATTATCATGTACCTTTAATATCGGTTAGTAACGACATCGACCTTACTTTGAGTCTATCACCGTGAGCTTTTCCCTCAAAATCGCCTGAATCCGGATGATAGGACTTCATATGCGTCCGCCAACTGACTCTCTGATTGAACTGCTTATTGCAAGGGCCACACTCGAATCTCTTGTACTCGCTATGAATCCACATATGCTGAGCCAAGTTCTTTTTTCTGGGAAACGATTTTGAGCAAACAGTGCAAGGGAATAACTTTTCCTTTGTGTGCACTACTCTGTGCTCTTCCAAGCCGCGTTTCGTATCGAATTTCAAACCGCAACAAGTACAAGTGAAGTTGTCGTCGGTGTGAGATATTTTGAAATGAACACGGTATTTCTTTCTTTCGGAGAATACTTCTCCACACTCAGGGCAGGGGTGCGACTTCTTAGGAGCTTCGTGAACTTGATTTAAATGGCTTTGTTTTAACGTCCATGTCATGAACCGTTCACCACAAAAGATGCACAAATGGGACCAGCATTTAGAGGAATGCCTCAAGTGCTCACGTTTTGCTTCTAAAGTAGAAAATGTCATTCTACACTTCCTACATATACGTTCGTCGCCAGCGTGAGAAAATCTAATATGGTTCTTTAAAGTCGTTATTGTAGCATAAGATTTTCCGCAAGTATCACATGTGTACTTCAAGAAATGGGATTGCGTATGCCGACTTAGTTGGCGTATGCAAGGGAATTTAGTGCTACATATAGCGCACGCAAGTTTGTCCTTCTCAAGTTTAAAAGGCTGTATGCCAAGCTCAAAGTTTAGGTTTAATTTCTTGTCGTGTTCTAAGTGCAAATGACTAGCGGCTGTTTCTAAGTTATCGAGCTGTTCAGCACATAGACGACAACGGAGTTCCGTGCAGTCAACTTTAATAAAACCTTCGCTGCAGTGAACGAAAGCCGTGCGCACTTTGAATGTTTGATGATCATCATCCATATGCTTTCTATACTGAGTGGGGTCATCGAAACTTTCACAGCAGTACACACAGACCATGGCACTCTCGGGAAGCCTGAATGGGTACGCTGTCGAATATTTCACGATAATCTCGGCGTTCCGTTTGGCGTTGAGATAGGCATCATTGTCTAGAACAAAAAGAAATGCCCTTGGTCATTCGATTGTTCTGGTGCCTCTTTATATAAAATATTTAATTGTTTTATGATATATAAATAGTACTTTTATTAATAATGTGTGCCTTTTGTGAGAAACGTGAAGATTCCTGAACGTTATTGATATATGTTATTAAAACGTTTCTCCCCTTTTCCCAGCAGAGAACGTAATAACTGAAAGCTGTCATCAAGAACGCATTAACTAGGTATATAATATATTCTTGTTTAGAAACATGCCTGTGACCTTTTGTCCAGCAGTCCAGTTTTGAGAAAGCCCAGGGTTATGGTATTAAAAATACATGCGTAAGTGATATTTTGGAAGTTTCTTCTTCATCCTAAAGTTATGTCGTTATTTTCATTGTATTTAAGTCCCTTTACAATGTGAACTTGTTTAAATTCCGCACAACCCAAATGAAAGATTTTCTTATATTAGTAAGTTTGTTCAGGGTGGTATGACTGCATATGAGTCCTCCAGCTTACTCTTTGATTAAACTTCTTATCGCAAGTTACACACCCAAATCGTTTATATTCACTGTGTACCCACATGTGCTGGACTAAGCTAGATTTCCTATGGAATGTCTTTGAGCAATTGCCGCACACGTATGCCTTCTCTTGGGTGTGCACAATTAGGTGGCAATCTAGACTGTTTTTGTACTTATAGATTCTCCCACAATAATTACATATGTGTTTGGCTTGAGCGTGCGCTACTCTAAAGTGTTCAGCTAGTTTGTTTTTGCCCATGAACACTTCCTTGCATTGAGGACAGGGAAATGTTTGCTCCGGAGCACCATGCTTTTCTGACATGTGGGCGATTTTTTCTTTCAACAGTATAAAGCGATCCCCGCATACCATGCAACAGTACTGACGACACATTTTATATTGAGTCAAGTGGTCATGTTTTTCTTCCGCTGTATCAAAAGTCTGTCTACATTTTCGGCATATCCGCTGATGGCCGAAATGTACAAATTGTACGTGCTGTCGAAGAGAAGACGGCGTAGGGTAACCTTTACCGCAGATATCACAAGTTAATTTGGAAAAGTGCTTTTGAGTGTGTCTGCTCAGTTGACGTAGAGAAAAGGCTTTAATTCCACAAACAGCGCACGTCCAATTGATGTTATCGATGAGTTTAAATGGCTGTAAACCTACTTCAAAGTTCAAGTCTATATAAGGGTCGTTATGGATATTTTTCAAATGGTTTGCGGCTGTTTTTAAGTCAGGTAAGGATTCTTCACAAATACGACATCTCAAGTCAGTTATGTCGACTTTTATAAAGCCTTCGTAGCAATGTACGAATGCTATGTTCACTTTGAAAGTTTTATGTTCGTCTTCCATGTGCTTCCTATATGCGGATGGGTCCTGATAAGACTCACAGCAGTACACGCAAACCATGTCGTTTTCTGGTAGCTTGAATGGATACGCTGTAGTATAAGTGACGACTAACTGGCCGTTCTGTCTCGCTGCGGCTTTTTCATCTTCTAGAACAAAAAAAATCCCTCCGTCATTCTTAGTTTGAGAATGTCGTGCGTTGAGAGGCCGTGTTTTAGTCTAGACTCAGAAACTTTATCAAGGCTGAAGAGGTAGATGACACAGACCAACAATTGGTCGAAGCCTGGACGGGAACGCCAAACAAAACGCAACCTCGAAGTTGATCGTTGAGAAATTTGCTGTTTGTTATACCATACGATACGACCGTGATTAAAACCGATTTATCTCTCAAAAAGTACTCAAGAAGATGTTATCTTGGTTCGGTTCTAATTTATTATATTCTGAACTAGATATGACCACACTGAACTTCTCATTGTAGTTTTTGGCCAAACTCGAGCGTGAAAACTTCTGGATGGTGTTTCTGAACGTGCATTTTTAATTTCTTACGGTCAGTAAAGAGTCTACTGCACACCGAGCACACTTTCTTTTTGCTGTCATCGTGAATGATCAGATGTTGCTTTAGAGCTTTGTCTCGAGCAAAGGATTTATTACAAACATGACATTTAAGTGGGCGCTCTCCTGTATGCTGGTGTGTGTGCTCGCGCAAATCCCGTCTTGTAGAAAACGTCATGTCGCAGTACTGACATTTGTGATCCTCCGTATGTGCCGCCTTGAAATGAAAGTACAGTAGCGTGCGCCGTTCAAAGACTTTCTCACATTCTGTACAACGAAATATTTTCCTTTCTTTACCATGGACTTCGACTAAATGGTCCTCTCTTCGTTCCCAAAAAGGGAAGCGTTCTTTACATAATGTACATCTAAATGGCAGACAAGATTTACTAGTGCGCATGTGCTCCTTTTTAGCTAATAAACTTGGGTAGGATTTTTTGCAACCTCGACAGTAAAACGTCCGGGTTGTATGGCGTAATTTAACATGGTTGTCGATGCCTCTGCGACTCTCGAACCGTTTCCCACAAATGTCGCATATATTCCTAAAATAGTGCATTCCCGTATGCCTGGAAACTTGCATAGTGCTGGTAAATTTTTGAGCACAAACCACGCACTCGTAACGGTTTTTCTCTAATCTTATTGGCACAAGAGCCAAGCTTTGGCTTAATTCGATTTCTATGTCGTGTTCATCGTGTAAATGTTTCGCGAGAGCTTCAATAGAGGCAAAAGACTTTATACATCTTTTACAGCGGAGGTTCGTTATATCTACTCGTGTTTGTGTATCCAGGTTTGCTCTGTGGCATGTGGACCTATCGACGTTCTGATGGATGATATCCATGTGTGCCCTGAACAGTGCGGGATCGTCGAAAGTCTCGCGGCAAAAACAGCACCGCAACAAGGAGGATATTTGCAGGAACGGATACGCCGTCGAGTGTCTCAATATCATTTGGGCGTTCTGCTTGGCGGCATCCCGACTCCATCCAAGATAGTCTAGAAAAGAGAAGAGTTCAGTTGTTCACCAATTCCTAGAACGCTCAAATGTATACTGAAATAGTCGGTATAATGGTTTTTATGCAAATGGGAATCCCGCAATACTTAAGAAAAAAAGTGGGTTTTTTTAAATGTATTTGTTCGGAAACATAATTAGATTAGATGAAATAAAACTCAATGGTAATTTTGTGTTAGTACCGTCCTTATTCCATATCTTTCTCGCTACGTAATACAGTTATTGAGTTTTTCATCTCATTAATTTGGACTCCATGATACTTTAGCCTCTTGTAATGCCCATGCCCTAGATTTACGTAGATTTATCGTTTAAACCTTTTTTATTTTCTTTTCATGGTCAAACGGCATCCATGTGATCTTTATGCTTTTAAAAATCTTTAGTATAAATAAAAAAAGTTGAAGATTGATGTTTTTAGAGTGTTTCCGTTTGTTTACCTGTCAGGTAAATGGGTCAATTCACTTTTTGTTGTTGTTATAAGTAAGCTGGTAAGCCAAGAAACAATAGTGACGAGGTTTCTTAGAAACAATACCATGTACAAATTAAATTAAATGCTAAGAAGATGCCCCACCATGAAATGGGTTTACCAATATAACAAAAACACGTGTTCAGGAGACGTAACCGGGTAGGCAACGAGCGACAAAAATAGTTGATTGGACCGAATAACTTATTGATATTGAGTAAATTTATAAAGAAAATATAATACAGTCGGGTCATCAGGTGGAATTTTCATGGCCGGGATGTGCTTTCTGTAAATGTTCCTTAAGTCTATAACGTCTCGTAAACAGCTTACCACAGACCGGACAAGCAGTCTTCTGACTGTCATCGTGCGTGATTAAATGGCGATTCAATGAAGCCTGCTCTATAAATGTCCTGTCACACAAATGGCATTCAAACGCCCGCTCGCCCGTGTGGTATCTGGCGATGTGCCCTTTTAGTCTGGGTATCGTTGGGAACTGTTTATTGCAATATGTGCATTTATTTTCGTTAGTGTGGGTGGTTTTAAAGTGACAATGCAGTAACGTTCGTTGTTTGAAGACTTTGTCGCATTCCGTGCAAGGGAATATTGACTTCTCTTTCATATGAATCGCAACCATATGATCTTCTTTTTGATGCCCGTGTAAAAACCGCTCTCCGCAGATACGGCACTTGGCAGGTTGGCATGCTTTGGTGATTCTTAGATGTTGCCTCCTTGCCTCTATGGTAGAAAAGGTTTTCCGGCAATGTTTGCACGTTATTTCGGTTGAATGACCGAACTGAACGTGCAAATGGAGACCGCCTGCAGTTTCATATCGTCTTCCACAAACATCGCAAATGTATTTGTAGAAGTGCGTCCCAGTATGTTTCGACAACGGTTTTATACTTGAGAAAAGTTTCGAGCAAATAAGGCACTGAAATCGGCTTTTTTCTAGCTTTACAGGAACTAACCCATGATGATAGCTAACATCTATATTCATACGGTGCCGTGTGTTCAAATGAGTAACCAAAACTTCTACAGAGTCAAAATTGTCCGTACAGCTTTTGCAACGTAAATCTGTGATATCTACTCTCGTACGTCCGAGTCTATCCGGTACAATTGATTTAGATTTATCGATGTCAGAATGTTTGGTGTCCACATGGCTTCTATACAGAGCCGGATCTTTGAAAAGGTCGGGACAGACGAAACATTGTAAGAAACCCAGCTGGTATCTGAAGGGATACGCCGTGGAATGATTCAATAGAATGGACGCATTCCGCCTGATAATGGTAGCTTTCCGTCTGGCTGCTTTCACGCTCTTCTCTCCGTCTATTTCTAGAAAAGAGAAGATTTCAGTTTCCATTTGTTCGATCATTTCTCGCTTTTGTTAGTTTAATATTATTTCCTTGTACTACGACTTGAGCGGACATTTATCTATATCATATATTATAGGATAGGTCAATATGTTTCTCGAGTTCTGCCTGACTGCCTTCGCCACATTAGTTTCTTCGCAATTTTTAGATAAAGAGGTTTCTGCAGCTCAATACTTCGGATAGCTAGTGTTACAATTTTACCTTGTTTAAAAAAAACATAGTTTTTCTAATTATTCTAAATTTCTATGCAAAAATTTATCACACCAGCGCTAGAAGTGCTTTTAACGTCTGCAGTGAAGAAGATCACCATTTTGACGGAAACATCGAAAAACTAAAGGCTCAAGTCAATTGTTCCAAAGCACCAGTTGAGGACGCAACCGGTATTAACGATCAGGTGAGAGAGAAAGAGGGAGACAATTTCCGATATTCTACAAAGCTTGGCAACTGATTACTGACTTAAGTCTTGTGTTTGCAAAGCAAAATGCGAGTTTACCGTTTTGTTTAGTGAAGAGTATTATATCATTATGTCATACAAAGGATTAACCTAAATCTGATATGTTCGTTGTTGAGGTGTATGATTCGTTACTCTAGAATTATTTTCAAGTTACAGGGTATGCTTTCTTCCTAAATGCCTCTTTAGACGAGAGGACGACGCGAACCTTAAACCGCAATGTACGCAAGCGACACATTCTCTAGAATGGCACAATTTATAATGATCATAGAAAGCCCTCCGACTAGAACAGGTGACGTTACAGTCTGAACACTGATAAGCCTTCTTTACCACACCGTGTTGTTCAACCATGTGTTGCTGTTTCATTTCCCATGTAGGGAACCTATCGGGGCAGAGGGAGCAGCAGTGAGACATGCACTTTTTCTCGGTTCTTTGGTGAAGTGCCTTCGCACCCATGGAAGAGAACACCATACCGCACCGCCTGCAGTATGCCTTGTACTCGTTTTCGTGAGTCTTCCTTACATGTTGCAGGAGCCCAGTGGTAGCAACATAAGATTTACCACATATTTCGCACACGTAACTTCTAAAGTGAGTTATTGTATGCCTGTTTAAATGCAATAACGAAGGTAATCCCGCTTGGCAAACAGCGCAAGTCCACTCACTGCCATCTAAAACGAACGACATCACGCCAAGGGGAGAATTTTCGTGCACAGTTTTGAAATGATTATCTTTTAAATGTGTAAAAACTTGCTCTAACTTGGAAAAAGCTGTTGTACAAATTCTACATCTAAGATTAGAAATGTCGACTTTAACGTATTCTGATTTGGGTAGTTTTTCGAAGGGCATGCGGTAGTTAAATTTAGCGTGTTCATGGTCCATATGAAGACGGAAGTGGGCGGGGTCGTCGTACAAGTCCCCACAGTACACGCAAAGTATAGACTTATCGTTCACTCGGAACGGATAAGCGCTCGTGTACTTAATAATCGCCTCGGCGTTTCTCCTCACGGGATCGATTTGTGTGTCCACTAGAAAAGAAAACGTTTTCTGTAGTCTCCTTAGACTTGGCTTGGACTTTTTACAGAATGGGTTTCTTGGAGAAGATAGGAAAAACCAGGAGTGAGTAACAGGCAAAGAGAGGTACTTACTTGTATATTTATTTTTGTTATGGCATAAAACATGATATCAGGTTTTAAATTTTAAATAGATTGGTTACGTTTAAGCTTCCATAAACCTTGAATTAAGATATGTACGGTTAAGCCTACTGCATGCTTAGCTTCACCAACTTCGTATCTACAAGTTATGCTTAGCCAGATGCCGTTTCAACCGAGACGAGAACAGAAACTTCAAACCGCAGTGTTTGCAAGAAGAGCACTCTCCAGAATGGTGCAGCTTAAAATGTTCATAGTAAGAGTTTTCCGTGTTAAAACTTATATTACAATCCGCACATCTAAAGCTCCGTTTCGTCTGTCCATGAGCGGCCTCCAAGTGTCTCTTCCTGGATTTCCAATCGAGGAATCTCTCGTTACACTTCGGACAGACGTACGGCATGCAAGATTTCTCTGTCCTCGTGTGTTTTTCCTTGGCTTCCATGTTTGGAAAAACTTTCCGGCACTTCTTGCAGGTGACTTCGTATTGCTGATGCTTGGACCTAACGTGCCGGAGCAAGCCGGTCGTGGCCACGTAACTTTTCCCGCACACGTGGCACACGTAGCTGAGGAAGTGCGAGATCGTGTGTCTATTCAGATGGAACAGCGTCGGGAAGTTCTTTTCGCATACGGCGCAATTATGAACGTCTTTGTGTAGTAAATACGGCATGACGCCCAGTTTCCCGTTCGCGTCTATCGTCCTTCCATGTTGCGTCAAGTGCTCCGCTACAGCCTCTAGAGTTTGAAACTTTTGTGAGCAGAATCTGCATCTCAGATCGGTGATGTCTGCTTTGATGAACTCTAGGCTGGGTAGGTTGTGGAAGGCGACCTTGAGCGTGAAGTCTCTGTGCTCATCCTCCATGTGTTTGCGGAAGAGGATAGGGTCGTCGTAGGTGTCGAGACAGTATACGCACAGTATGCTTTTGTCGGCGACGCGGAACGGGTAGGCCGTGGCGCATGTTAGGATTGTCTCGGCGTTACTTCGCGCCGGATCGTTACTTTTGTCTAAAAAAGAAAACATCCCATTGACTGCTGCCTTAAGATTCTCTTGGCGCCTGATTGTATCCATATACGAGGTTTCAACGCAGTATTAATTCGATCGAATAAGAGTATGTCAAAGTATTTGTGGGTACTGTACACGTAGATTCAGTTAAATAGCCTTAATAGGCACGAGTTAAAAGTTTTGGGTTTAGATCGCAAACGTTTGAAATCCGATGCAAATGTCTAAGTAACTATGATATTACTCCTCCCAAAATTGCTCCGTAACCGTACATCTTGCGTAAATAGTCAGGTTTCAAACGTGCCAAAGTTACAGGAATTATTTTGGGAATTGCTAGGAACATGGAATAAATTATATGAACGAAGATTATGATTCATTTAAATTTGCGGTAACGGATAATTCCAGTTATGATTGCAGCATAATGCATCCCCATGACATGTGTACTATACGGTTGTAAAATATGACAAGTCGTTCATATATTTAACCATGTTATAGGCATTTCAATTCGCCTAATTAATATGGATATGTCTCTCAAATTGTATCAAACTTCTTATATAGTAGTTTCACTGTGAGAGCTGAATATATCACACAACACTACTTTACCGAAAATAAGTTAATCGTCTTATGAATCATAACAAAGTTATTTTCTTTGTCCGATCGTACTTCGTATGTAGCACGCTCATAATATTAAGTAAGTTTTCTATGAATACTCCCACCGACGATTACCTTATTTTCAGTATGTTGAATACCACGTACCTTTCGATGAATACTCGGAGCGATGGCGTCGAACAAGTAATTTAGAATTGGGAATCGAACCCAAGAGAGCTGAATACTCGCCGCTATATCCGTGTGATGGCATGATCTTAAGTCAATATTCAAAATATTTAAATTTAGGTTTTTGTTAAGGAATTAGATTAAACGCTTTTGTTTTTACAAAAGAGACTAATTATAGTAAAATATTAATTTTAACATTCTATATTATACGAACTTTCTAAATTATAGTAGTAAAAAACCAGTTTTATAGTAGTTACACAAAATACGATGCGCCTAAGTCGAAGACCTAAAATACCTAAAAGGAAAGACACGAAATACAAAAACAATTCAACAAAATAGCTCTAACAGTGTGGCCAACGCTTTAAACAACACTCAAACAATTTTTTTCTACAGTCACAACTAATACAAATTAAGATTGTTAAGGTCTGTGACGGTATCTTTGAGTCTACGTGACTTTGAAATTATATTGGACAAGAGATTTATCAAAATATAAATGCTTGACAATTGTTTAAAACTAGACCATTCATTGAGACATATCCATATTATGATGCATGCGTTTTCTACTACATTTTGAAATATTGACAGACTTTGTACTAAAATAATTTTATGAAATGTCAAAACCCCTAATAAATGAGCCCTACTGATGATGATCGGGTCAATACCCTTGGTCTCGCAAATTCAAAGGTATCTTTCAATAACATTTATGTACAAAAATAAATTAAAATACCTTGAGATTAACTTATCGATTTTGTTCAATGCTAGCACATGACTTGTAATTTTAGTAAAAAGCCTGCCAATGTAAACATCGGTAAACAGAGTTGACATGAACTTTGAGGAATTCACATGAAAATCCAAAAAAAAACGAAATGTAATTTTTGAATGAAGTTCCAAGAAAAGTATTGCTACATTTTTTTTTCGTTTTTTGATACTCAGAATCCTTGATACAATACAATTTGACGACCGCTTTAGCCTAGTTGGTAGTGACCCTGCCTACGAAGCAAGAGGTCCTGGGTTCCAAACCCGGTAAGGGCATTCATTTGTGTGATGAGCATGAATATTTGTACATGATGTCATGGATGTTTTCTATGTATTTAAGTATTTATTTATGTATATAAGTATGTTTATCGTCGTCTGGTATCTATAGTACAAGCTTTGCTTAGTTTGGGACTAGGTCGATTTGTGTAAGATTGTCCCCTAATATTTATTTATTTATTTATTTAATTATACAGAATGAAAAAATGACCCAGATTTTACTACGTATTTTTTTTTGTGTGTCACCCTAATACATATAAAGAAAGAAGACATACAAAAATGTAATGTAACATAGCTCTAGCATGGTAGCCTTCATGTCGCACAAAAAAAAGAATTGTACGTATCGTATAAATGACTTAGTTCTGATGTAACAAACGTTAAACATTAAAACAAATTAAGAAACTCTTCCTTTTTTGAAGTCGGTGAATAAAACAATCATCCCATACTAGCAAGTATGTAAGACCCAGAGGGTAGCAGCTAACGTGACTTTAAAACCCGAAGTAAACGAATTTTCCCGAAAATTAGACCAATTAGCTACATCGCTTTGGCGTCCACCTATTGTAACCCTGCTACCCAAAGGTTCTTTGGAAGAGATCGCTCTGTAGCGACAAGACCGCCTGTTGTTTACCTCTACTTGTAAGCTGTCAGGAGTGCACTAAAGAGTACTTGTATTTGTATTGTAAGTCCCAGCGAAATCGTTACACACGTTTCGGAAACTCATTTACAAACAAATAAATTGACTATTGTTCATTCAATAGGTAGCGTCATATAAACAGATTCACTGTACCGACCGTTGTTAAGAGGAAAACCTAGAACACGAATCCTATTCGAGTCGCGGGACATGGAACCTATAAAAGTCAGAAATATTCAAGTCAACTCGATTCCCCAATGCAAAAAGAAGATAATTAGATGCCTACCTTTTTTCTTCTTCTCAGGTTTCACTTTGCTTGCGGTCGCTTTTGGGGTTTCCTTCTTCGATTTGGCCTTTTTGGCTGGGGTGGCTTTGGCTTTGGAGGTGGACTTCCGCTTTTGTGCCTTGGCATTGTCCAGCAAGTCGAGAAGGTCTACTGACTCCTTTTTAGGCACTTTGCTGGCGAGTTTTGTTAGCGGCTGGTCGTCGACTAGAAAAGAAGGCTGTGGTTAGAATCATACTGATATTATGAATGCGAAAGTTTTGATGTTTGTTACTCAATCACCCATAATGATTTTTGCTATACATAGTGTAGCCTTGATTAACAAAATACTTTTTGTCCCGGACCGGAAATAATCCCCTAAGAGGCGACAGTTTGTATGGAGCTACGATATAAACGAGTTCCACGCGGACAAAGTCGCGGGTACAAGCTAGTTACTAGATAATTACCAAATTGATTGAAGCGTCAGTAGCAGTGGTTCTATTTTGAAATTGCGGGTTAGAAATCCTGGCTCGTATGCCTCGGATAGTGTACCAAGAGTTAGAGAGAGTAGAGTTTTTGTGAAATTATGTACGTAATATCATTAGATATTGACCGTTAGTTTTTCAATGGAGTGCTCATGGCCTAGCGGTACCTGCATGATCACCAGAGCCCGGAATTTTCAACGCAAAACAAGACTCGCAATTTTACTACTGTTAGAAACATTTTTTACGTATGCCAACCGGCCCACCAAATAAGGTTTCTCTAAAATTACATAGAAACAGATGCAATTTCTTCTTCGAAATCCACATCAGTAGCATAGCAGCACATGACATTTTATTTGGTTTCAGATAGTGATAACCAAACCTGTGATAACTTGGGGCACATTCTAGGGATTTGATATCGACAAAAAATATGTCGATAAATAATAATGCATGTGCTCATTGAAAATGGTTGTGTAATGTAATGGTTAATTTATAAAATTTAATTGTTATTAGTAATTGGTATGTATGTTGTTCAGGTTGGGTAAGTTTTTCAGATATTTCTCGTATATTATATTTTAAATGAACTGTCGAGAATTATTATAAAATAAAGATATTTCGAAAACTAGCGAGATTGCGACAGTCTTTAGTCTTGCCGTGAAAATTCTGGGCTCCGATAATCACATTGAGTCTGCGGGTTACACATACAGCGAAGTAACGTCGGAGATTTTTAATGATTACTGACTGTACGTTAAATCACATTAAGCCATTCAAAATCAAAATCAAAACATTTATTCTGTAAATAGGCTCACACTAGCTCTTTTACATGTCAGCTTACAACTATATATTTATATGTATATATTCTATTTTAACATAATTGCATCCTTATCTTCTACGAATTCCTTTACAGTATAATAAGCTTTCTGTAAAAGCTGTCGTTTCACAGTAGACCTGAATTTATTCATTGACAATTTCGTTAAATTAGATATTAGATGGTAACTTATTATAAAAGCGCACAGTCGCACACTATTCCCCATAAATGACATATTATTTACTCTATTTAAACGTAATCTCGGAATCGCCAATTTATTTTTATTTCTAGTATTATAGTAGTGTATGTCACTATTCAATTTATACATGTCCATATTTTTATGAAATATTAATTTCTCTGAATTTGTCTTTAAGGGACACTCGTGTTCCTAAATTATATATGTCACGTACAGCACGTTTCTGTAAAACAAAAATTGAATTTATGTCAGCGGCTTTGCCCCATAATAATATGCCGTAAGACATGACGCTGTGGAAATATCCAAAATACACCAGCCGTGCTGTCTCAACATCTGCAAGTCGACGGATTCTTTTAACTGCGTATGCTGCAGAACTTAGTCTACCTGCCAGTGTAGAAATGTGCGTGCCCCACTGTAATTTTGAATCCAGGGTTAAGCCTAGAAAAGCAGCTTTATCTTCAAAATCTAAAATTTTGCCTTTTAAAACCACCTGTGCATCACTCGTATGCTGGACATTAGGCAAAGAGAATCTAACACATTTAGTTTTCATGGCATTGAGAAGTAAATTATAGAGGACAATACACCATTTATTTCACTTAAATCACTGTTTCATTTTTACTTTAAATATAATAGATGTATCATCAGCAAAGAGAACCAACTTATGTTTTTCATTAACTGTATAAGGCAAATCGTTTATATAGACGAGAAACATTGATCAGGTTGTTTTCTATGACAGTAGTAATTAGGCCTAAAACAGACGGCGAAATGCAACTGCAACATCTAGTCACTTTTGAGTTTCATTATAGTTTATGCCATAGACTCCTTTGAGAGACCACACGTGACGCGACCATTCTGAAACCGGTTTACTGCGTTAAGGCCAACACACACAGAAGACGTGCGCGGGTCGGGCGCGGGACCTAGCGGGCGGGCGCGTTTTTCAAACCCTTCACACAGAGCGCGGCCCCCGATTTTGTAAATAAAACCGCCCGACCCGCGCACGCCCGCTGTGTGTGAGCTGATACGCAAACCAACGAATAACGAAAAAGGCGACCTTTGCTACCCGCGTCAGCCGCGCTGTCTGTGGCGCGGGCGCGTGTGGCTGATACACGCACCCGCCCGCGCCCGCGCTCTCTGTGTGGATGTCAATCTTAAACTGGTTAACACAACGTCCGACGGGCCCGCGGACGCACGCACCCGCCCGCGCCCGTCCTGTGTGTGAGTCCTTTAGGGCCTCCAGAGTTTATGAGCAGTTTGAAAACTTAGCAGTCAAGTCGTGTACCTACTCACTTGACGATCCCAACACGGTTTAATTTCTCTAAGGGTAGGAAAGATCAAATAGTCTGGCCAACAAGTCGTGAAATAGCGTTTTTTTTTTCAAATTTTTAAATACGAGTAGCAACTATTTTACCTATGAAATATGCTGTTAATTATAAGTAGTTGTACCTATGACGCCGCCATACATTTCGTGTCACCAGCAAGCGTTTGCATTATTTGCCGCGTTTTTCTTGTAACAGACTCGTTAGTTAGACTCTAGCAGTTGTTTCTACTAAAACTATAGCTTGGCAATTTCGTTCGTGACACTCCCATGGTCCGCGCGGGGGGCAGGGGACGTTGACGTCATACTCGCCGCTACACACGATATGATTTACGTAACGAATATGTCTGCGGATATCCCTAACAATATTCTAATTTGTTAAGAATATTGTGTATTTGTGATACCGAGTAACCATTAGGAATGAATGATTAGTTGATTTAGGTAAGTAATTTATATCTTTGACGGCCGTTTAGCCGAGTGGGTAGCACTACACTGCCTACGAAGCTAGACGTCTCGGGTTCGAATTCTGGCAAGGGTAAGTTATTTGTGTGTTGAGCACGAATATTTGGTAATGAGACATGGACGTTTTCTACGTATTTATGTACCTATGTATTTATCTGTATAAGTATATTTATCGTCGCCATTGAAGTTAGATCATCCTTAAGTTTTTTTAATGGCTATATACATTATATACAATTTGTTTGGCTTCCAATAACTTTGCCTATCATTAGACTCATCGTTGCGTAGCAATTTCGTGTGCGTTTTGTTACGAGCGGCAGTGCTCATGTACACATGTTACCGCCAACCGCGACGGCGGGCGACTGACGCTCCTGACTGACAGTCCCGCCGCCCACACACTTCACACCACCCCCGCTATCCTTCGTCCCCCGTCGCCCGCGAACCATGGGAGTATCACGAACGAATTTGCCAACCTACGATTTGCCCTTGTGACGTCACAGCACACAGCAGGTAGAAAAAAAGTTGGTTTTCATACAGATTGAGGTGTTTAAGTTGTCTAGTGTATATCTATACCTGTTGTAACGCGCTTGATTCTTCTGGAATCACAAGCATCCATAGGCTACGATGTCTGCTTACCATCAGGCAGACTGTATGCTAGTCTGTCACCGCTGTAGTGTAAAGGGCTACTCACATTCGCCCTCGTCCATGTCGTCGAAGCCACACAGCAAATCCTCAAAAAAAATAAAGGGTCGGTAACACGCTTGGTTCATCTGGAATCACAAGCATCCATAGGCTACGGTGTCTGCTCACCATCAGGCAGACTGTACGCTAGTCTGTCACCGCTGTAGTGTAAAGGGCTACTCACGCTCTTCCTCGTCCATGTCGTCGAAGGCACACAGCAAATCCTCAAATAAAATAAAGGGTCGGTAACGCGCTTCGTTTTTCTGGAACCCCAAGCATCCATAGGCTACGGTGTCTGCTGATCATCAGGCAGACTGTATGCTAGTCTGTCACCGCTGTAGTGTAATACTCACGTTCGTCCTCGTCCATGTCGTCGAAGCCGCTCCGGTCGTCGAAGTCGTCGTCGCTCGGGTTCTTCTCCAACTTGACTCGCTCTAGCTTCACTTCCTTCTCCGGTTCTGGGTTGACTGGAGAAAATAGTCATTATTATTATTTAAGGTTTTAGGTTGCAGGAGTTCACTGGATGCGGGTTGTGCAGTACCGGTCACTTTGGCACTCTTTGGGCTCTCCCAAAGAGTGCCAAAGTGACCGGTACCTATGTCCAGCAGTGGACGTCTTTCGGCTGATATGATGATGATGATGATTATTATTATTTAATTCAAGGACTATTATTATAAAACATTCGCAACCATGAACCCGACTGGTAGGCACTCGGAATGTTTTCTCAGTAGCTGAGCCCGCTAGGCGGGCAGTAGTATGAACCTACACGCCTAGCGAGTTCTGTCGGTTTCTGGTGTATTGTTCCAATTTTAGGCCGGTTGCGAAAGTGTTAACAACGTAAATGAATCTAAAATAGGTTATGAATCTCGTAAATTCTTACGTTTTTTAGATCTTGTTAAATAAAGTGTACAGAAACACACTTTATTTAGAAGAGGAATTTTAAGCTTTTTCTTATGAAAATGTAAAAGTGACAGATAAGACAAACGAATTTTAACGGGATTTTAGTTAAAATAGACTTGTATTTAGAACGTTGAATACGGCCATATGATAAGCAAACCCCGGATGACGGGAGCAAAAATGCACTTGTCACTAGTGCTTAGTTAAATATCGACTATTCTATCGACATCCATACGAACAAATTATTAAATCAGAAATTTATAGATCAAACTTATTATCTTACATGTCAGGTTGTTACACAATATTAGGTACATCAGGTAAGTATAGATACCATTTCAGTCAACTAATTACATTGGTACTATAATTATATCATACTCACGGGAACGATTTAAATATTTTGAATGATCTAAAATGGATAAAAAGTGATTTGACAATAATACCTAGTACAATAAAACAATTACAAAATCAAAATTTAAGCCTGGAAGCCAGTTTAAATATAGTACACAAGTTGAAAGTGCACTTGTCAAGATTACGGTTACATCCTCAAGGTAAAGTTATTCACAACAAGTATCAGGATGTGTTGAACAAAAACGTTGGCTTTTTAACTTTAAACATCTTAAATAATTTGATATCTGGTAAAGAAGTGGAAGTACGTTGTACAGAAGAAATCCATAACCACTATGAATTATTTAATTTTGCTCCGATTACTACAGTAGATTTAGAACGGTCCTTTAGTTGGATGAAATGGATTTTATCGCCAAGGCGAAGGAGTTTAAAATCAGAAAATTTAGAAAAAATGTAAATTGTATATTACGAAAACTATATAAAATACTGAAAAAATACAAACATTTCGTTTTAATTTTATTTTCAACAACAATTAATACTTCTGCATATCATAGCGGTAGTCCAGTAGGTACATCGTGGTTTTTATCGACATCGATTTAAATGATATAAAATGTGTGTCCTCGCACTATAAAGCTGTCAACGCATTTTTGCTCCCGTCATCCGGGGTTTGATGATAAGTGTTTATATCTATTATACACGGTGGAATTTAATCGGTGAACAGGAACCCATTTTTCTAATTCAGTAATCGATGGCGGTCACGTTTATGTAGTAATTAAGTGGAAACAAGTTTTTTTTATCATAACTAATTTTTAATTTTAATTAAGATTTATTGTCACCCTACTAATGGTTTAGTCTGAAAAGTTTAATACCTCTTTTCAAACTATCAGCCATAGAAACTTAAAACATAAATGAGCAATAAGCTGTCAATTTGTCATTGTCAAATTCATAACAAATTAACGTCTGATCTGTCTAGTTTCCCGCCAAAGCCAGCAAGCACTTGACGTATGTACACTTACGAGTAACTTCCCTTCAATAAAAGTAGGGTGTCCATTTATTCAGTCAGTGTACATTTTACCGATGTTAATTAAGTGTGATTAATTAGATTTTGAGCTATATTGCACGAGATCTCACGTATTGGTTTCTGTGTAGATTGATAATTAAGATTTTTGGATTCCTGATCACCGATTAAATTCCACCGTGTATATATCTCGTAGCCCAAGCCTCATTGAGCTAACTATGACTAGTTCGATTTGTGTAAGACTGTCCCCTAAAATTTATAAAAAGATGAATAAGCCTTGAAGTTTTAGACGTAATGATCAAATCGTACTGGACAGCGGAACAAGACAATCAACATAAGGCGCGGAATACACGGAGCGGTGCGGCACTGCTCGCCGCGGTAGTGAAATTTTGTATCACGATGTAGGTAATCCGCCGAGAGCGGGAACACGGCGCCGTTCCTGCGCGCGACATAGTAGCTTGGGACACACTTATCCCAGTCAAGATTTCATAATGTATTGCATACGTTACATATTTGGGATAATAGGCATGATGATACATTTTGAAAAACTGTTCTATAATAAAAGCATTTATTATGTACAACGAATAAGATTTTTTAAGAGAATTTAACAGTTATGTAGGAAAAAAATGCATTTTAATTTTTAAATTCCAAATTGGCGCTAAAACGCTTGTCAGTGTCATGGCGTCCCGAGTGACGTCACGAATGTATAAAAAGAATGCAGACCTTTGATGTTTGCTACCTAGATCTTTCAATTGCTCATTAAATGAACATAAATTAAAAAGTTTACAAGTCTTGCGCGGCCGTGCAAGCGAGACAGCGGGACAATGACGTATGAAGATCTGACAGATAACATGGTTCTATCCTTGTCTTACTATTCGTTCAGTACGTAAGTTTTCTCTGTAATGTTGTAATGGCCGTTATGGATATGTATTTCTACAAACGTGACGTCATGCGCTCTGATTGGTGTTTAACATATCATGGCGGGCGTCCGTATTTTTCAGTTTAATTTTATCAAAATAAATAATAATCTCTTACTTAATAATAAAATATGAGCAATTTTTGAATTCTACGATTAAAATTTCACTAAGATAATACCATATTTTAGTGATTTTCAATTACTGTCATCATGCCTATTGTATCCCTACCTTTACTATGCGCACTGCCGCGGCGAGCGATGCCGCACCGCTCCGTGTGTTCCTCGCCTAAGTTGATCTCAAGTTGTTGGAGCCACTTACTCTCCATCTCAATCTCTAGGCCCACAATCCGCCCGGGGTCCAGGTACTCCATAAACATCTTCTCGCACTCCTGCACCTGCCTCTTGAACTCCGCGGCGTCCCGCAGCCGGGATATGCACGGCTCGCAGATGAGACGGCTGTTGCTGTTCGTGCCCGCTGCTTGAGCAAAGGCAATCTGGAAGGGAGAAAACCATTAATAAACTGGGACACTTTACACTCGAAGTTGTAGACTATTATGGAAACCTAGGACAGACTATCCAGTTAGGTAGCTCCCACTTTGAGAAAGAGGTCAACCGTCGAAACTGACTCGGCTGGGCAGCGTTCAGGAAGCTACAACACATCTTTTCGTCCAATATTCCGCAGTGTCTCAAGGGGAGTCTTTGACCAGTGTGCGTTGCCAGTGATGACATAAGCACTGATAATTTTTATAGGTATAATGGGTGGGAATGGGAAGGTTTGTACGGAGCTACGATATAAACGATTTCTACGCGCACGGAGTCACGGGAAGAAGCTAGTTAACAACAAAATACTAGCCATTCCCCCACAAATGCAATTTTATACTCCAATATTGTTGCCAGATCCAACACTGGTATTGTACTAAATGTGAAGACAGTGGTGGTGGTAAGTAGATACTGTAGTCAATGGACACTTATGTTGTGACTTAGTAGAATAACAATTGTGCTACCAACCAATTATTGATATTAGGATTTGTCAATGAGTTAATCCTTTCTAATTAAACTTGGAAACGTAATTCAAGACCAAAAAAACTACGACATATATGTCATCACTGTCATTAAGTGACAAAGTCACTTATGTCATTGTCAATCGAACATGTCAGATGTAGCCAACCTTTTTGCATTGATCATCAAATCATAGTAAATATTCGTAGATATGGCCAACATTCTCAATATCAAACAAATTACATTCAACAATAATTATTAAAAAGTAATTGTTTTTTCTACCTGATATCGTTCAAAAACAATTACAGTATCCCAAAACAAAAATTACTTCTTAGACATTTTATAAATCTATTCAGATATAGTTAGTGTGTTAAAATGGCGGAGGTCAGATTGACCATTACTAATCTATGGGGTCATGGTTGGTGGGGTCTACAGATTATATGATTTCACCACAATTTGTCAGTCAGTACAACATGTCAAAGTCATAATTGGGTGTGTCGTATAGATGTAACAATCCTACCACATGTGCATGCAATTTCTCAATACAACTCTTTTGCCAGTTGGATCAGCAGCTCAACATGCCTCCAGACAATAGCAATTAGTCAGCTTCTGATAGATTAGGGCTGACAAATCATTACACTGCCTACGAAGCAAGAGGTCCTGGGTTCGAATCCCGGTAAGGCCAAATATTTATGCGATGAGCATGAATATTTGTTTCTGAGTCATGGATATTTTCTGTGTATTTAAGTATAAGTATTTATATCTATTATATATATCGTCGTCTAGTACCCATAACACAAGCCTTACTGAGCTTACTATGGGACTAGGTCGATTTGTGTAAGATTGTCCCCTTATATTTATTTATTTGAGCCTTGAGAAAATGGTGGATGACTGTGATTATAAAGTGAGCTACACACTTTTGGCCTGTTATTTTGTTGAATAGCTAAACGCATGGCATAAAAAATCTTCTATGGTTAAATATTTAACCCTCGGCATGCCTGGTAGGGTCTGACAGACCCGGGCTGTGAAATATTCATCGTAATTTTTTTCGATTTTAAATTTACCGCGTCGCGGCTCTGAGTAGCTTCGCCTTATTAACTACCCGACATTTTGACGCTGCTCCCGCAGTCGGTCACGAGCACCCCCTCGATTTGGACGTGCGCAAAGTGTCAGCGGCCTAATCATAAACACACTATGTGAACTCACACAAACAGCACTGAAAATAATAGAGAAATGGTGCAAGGAGAATGACCTATCGGTAAACCCAAAGAAAACCGACACAATTCTCTTTACAAATAAACGCAAATTGGGTACCTACGAAATGCCAACTCTCGGCACAAAACTAACACTCTCGAAAGAGGTGAAATATCTGGGTATAACACTAGATGACAAACTGAACTGGAGCAAACACCTAGACAGTAGACTAAACAAAGCAACAGTAGCCTTCTGGCAATGCAGAAGGATGGTGGGGAAGAGATGGGGCCTGGCCCCCCAAATCATACTGTGGCTATACAAAATGGTGATAGTACCAATGATAAGCTATGGTGCCATAGTATGGTGGCCGCGCACCCAAACCACAAGTGTAATAAACAAAATCCAGAAAACACAAAGGCTAGCATGTGTTGCGGCTACAGGTTGCATGAGAACAACCCCAACAGCCGCACTAGAAATCATGCTAGGACTCCTACCTTTACACATGCATATACAGAAGGAAGCGGCAGCGACGGCAATACGCCTAAAAAGCCTCAACCTATTGACGAAACTTAACGCACCACACACTAAAATCCATAACAGACTGATCACAAGCCTCCCCATGATGGAGGCTTCAATCGATAAAATACCAAGAACTCCAGTCTTCAGGAAAGACTATGACATATCACTAACCGAAGACTCGAAAGAGGGGCTAAACCAAACGGACCTCAGAATATTTACAGATGGCTCAAAAACGAACACGGGAACGGGATGTGGTGTGTTCTCAGAGGATTTAAACATACACATATCCAAACCACTAGGTAAACATAACACGGTATTCCAGGCCGAATGGGTAGGGATAACTGAAGCCTGCAATGCCATAAAAAGACGACAAGTCGAGAATACAAACATACGGATACTCTCTATGGACGACAACATCAACACGCGACGGCAGAGCTACGCATCGCGTCATACGAAGATTATACGTAAGAGAAATATGTGATTATTTATAAAGACTTAGATTGTTTAGAGTAAATAAATAACCCAGTAGTTAGAATCCCCATAGTAATTATTTACATAAAACACCCTCTCATAGCATTCATTCGATATTGTAAACATTAAAGTAAAATCCCAGTACAAATTGTATTAGAAAGAGAGAGGAGATGTTGCCTATGCGCGAGCGCAGCGCGGACTGGCCGCCATGGAGGGGAGGGGTGTATCGCGCCAACATGACCGTAACGAGAGCCGCGGCCACCGAGCCTGAATTAGAATTTAATACGGCGCATTTTCACTTTGCAATTAATATGTTTACGTTTATACCTTTACAACGGCTCATCGTATCAGAATGATTTATATATTGTTAGAAAGCTAATTAAAAGTTCTATTAAATGTTTAAACTTACAAATAAGTAAACTCAGTAGGTTCAGCACAAATGATGAATAAGTGTTAAGAAAGGGACCGAATTACGGTTTGCCCGATTTCCATGTACGATTATTCAGATAAGAAAATATTTACGAACCCTACTGTACTTATAAGATCTCAAGCCATATTAGAACTTTGTAAATCAGCTTAGTCTTCCGCCCATTAATATGTATAACATCCCAATAACATCTTGCAATGTAAATTAGTCAAGTCAAAGTGGGCGTAACCTTTATTGTCTCACTCAGCACGTCTTGCTCACCCACTAGCTGGTATAAATAGCAGGTACGGCCCGGAGCAAATCACAGTGTACAAACTTCCCCGCGTGGTCGTGCCGGAGGCTTCCCCTGGATTTTCCCCAGGCCACCCTCCAACCACGCAGTTCGACCGCTATATTGGGTCCGTCCTATTATAGCAACAGTCAGGGTCAAAAAAAAAAAAAAAAAAAAAAAAAAAAAAAAAAAAAAAAAAAAAAAAAGGAGCAAATCAGTGTCCGCTCGTCACTCCTGGAAGTAACATCTCTACAAGCAACAACTAGTGTCCGCTCGTCACTCCTGGAAGTAACATCTCTACAAGCAACAACTAGTGTCCGCTCGTCACTCCTGGAAGTAACATCTCTACAAGCAACTAGTACCAGCAAGAAAATCAGCAAGCAAGCATCAGTTCCAGTATCCAGTTCCAGTAATCCAGTTTCATCAACGCCGGCTGCCGCATCGAGCAAGTGGGAGTTTAGTCGATCGGGTCCTTCGACCGGATCAATCTACGAGTCACCGATCACGCCTGGGGCGATAGCGGGCCGTTCCCCTCGTCCAGGACGATGAATCGAGGTGAGCTCGGGCCGGCGCGACGGGTGCGCACGGCAATCGACTCGGCTACGCGGGCCGCGGGCACCGCAGGAGCAGCACATCGGGCACCGGCATAACTTCGAGTGAAGATAGTACGAGCAACATCACATCAGGCGTCAGGTCCCTCACATTCCACGAGGCTCACGACCGAGCCTCGCCATCTGAGCGGGCACTCACGAGGGACCTGGACCCAGTCGCGGCGGAGAAAATGAAGAAGGAGTTGGAGGAAATAGCGCGTCAATTGGAAGACGCCGAAAAGAAGATAGCCGTCCAGAAGGAGGACTGGCGCAACAAATTAAGCAAGCTCAGGGAAGCTTTACGTACCAAGGAGTACAAAAACCCGGGTAAGGGTTCGGTTATTAATAGACAGACCGCCGGTCGTCTATCATCGGATTTGGGGGGTCCGATCAATCTACGTGTACACACACGCACACCGTTCGAGGCAACGGTACCGCACTACGGGGCACACGCAGCGGCAGCGTGCGCGAGCCCGACTTCGCGGAAGCCCATGGAGGGCATCAACTCCGTCGCGACATCAGCATCAACAGTGGACTGTTTCCACACATCCGTAGAGCAGCCGGGAGACGCCAATGCCGCGGCCGATCTCCCAACATTGAAGCCCAGCGAGAAGAAGATAGCGTGGGCAGAGTGGCGCCGCAGACGCAGCGACCACCGGGATAAGGAAAACGAGGCGCCGAAGGCGCGGAATAAAGCAGAGAGGAAAATATACATAGCTCAACCATCAAGGGAACTAGTTGAAGCAGCCTGCAGGAAGGCCAAAGAAAGAAAACGGGATCAACTAAAACTGAAGATTACCATACCAGTCAAGCAATCATCGGAAGCAAACTCATTAGAAGTCGTCGAACAATCATCGAAGAAATTTAAACCCGGAGAATGGGAACTTTAACGTAGCGTCAAAATAATAAGTGTTAGAATCAGTGAAAGAAGGGTCAATCAGTGAAAGTGCCTAAGTGATAACACCGTTGCAACCAATAGTGCGAGGCTTCGCCTCACACTAAAGGGGGAGAATTATGGACGACAACATCAACACGCGACGGCAGAGCTACGCATCGCGTCATACGAAGATTATACGTAAGAGAAATATGTGATTATTTATAAAGACTTAGATTGTTTAGAGTAAATAAATAACCCAGTAGTTAGAATCCCCATAGTAATTATTTACATAAAACACCCTCTCATAGCATTCATTCGATATTGTAAACATTAAAGTAAAATCCCAGTACAAATTGTATTAGAAAGAGAGAGGAGATGTTGCCTATGCGCGAGCGCAGCGCGGACTGGCCGCCATGGAGGGGAGGGGTGTATCGCGCCAACATGACCGTAACGAGAGCCGCGGCCACCGAGCCTGAATTAGAATTTAATACGGCGCATTTTCACTTTGCAATTAATATGTTTACGTTTATACCTTTACAACGGCTCATCGTATCAGAATGATTTATATATTGTTAGAAAGCTAATTAAAAGTTCTATTAAATGTTTAAACTTACAAATAAGTAAACTCAGTAGGTTCAGCACAAATGATGAATAAGTGTTAAGAAAGGGACCGAATTACGGTTTGCCCGATTTCCATGTACGATTATTCAGATAAGAAAATATTTACGAACCCTACTGTACTTATAAGATCTCAAGCCATATTAGAACTTTGTAAATCAGCTTAGTCTTCCGCCCATTAATATGTATAACATCCCAATAACATCTTGCAATGTAAATTAGTCAAGTCAAAGTGGGCGTAACCTTTATTGTCTCACGCACGTCTTGCTCACCCACTAGCAGGTATAAATAGCAGGTACGGCCCGGAGCAAATCAGTGTCAATCGGAGCCTCCTGGAAGTCACAACAAGAAGAAGAAGAAAACTACAAAGTAATAGGAAGTTAGGGACTTGTAATCAAGTCACTTAGGGCAGTGATAGGGCAGTTAGGGAAAAGTAAATAAAAAGTCTATTTCTCGTTATTCCTTCTTTTATTTTGGTAACATCGATTACCCAAAGTGTCTGAGGACACGGGCGAAGCCCAAACACACCATTCGGGCGCCGAGTGGTAGTACGCGCTGTCCGTACACATAGGGGCGGAGCTCGTCCGTCGCCGACTTGTGTCACGGAGCGTGGTCGACGCACTGTCCGAGCACATAGGGGCGGAGCTCGTCCGTCGCCGACTTGTGTCTCGGCACTAGGTCATTCTTAGGTGACTGTGAGGGCGAGCATTGCCGCGGCCGGTAGCGCGCGCGCTCACTCGCCCAGCCGACGCCGCCGAGAGCGGACGTCGCTCACACTCTCAGACAGTAAATCGGTACTACAGGCACTGAGCAGTGATAACATCACATCTAGCCTGCTATACGAATGCCACCAAAGCCTCACAGAGGTGTGCGCAGATAAAAACAACGTTATTATACAATGGATCAAGGGGCACAGTGGCTCAAGAGGAAACGATGCAGCGGATGAACTGGCCAGGAAAGGCTCAGAAACAACGGCATACGGACCGGAGCCAATCTTACCCCTGCCACAAAGCTACATATATAATCAACTGGAGCTATACACCAAAGACCAACACCAAAGATACTGGGAGGACATAGACACATGCAGACAGACTAAAGAGATTTTGTCGAAACGCGACAACAAACTCACTACCGCACTACTGAGGACACAGAGAAGCCAACTACGCAAGATAGTTGGAATAATAACAGGACACAACACTCTGAACAGACACCTCTACAACTTAGGTATCACAGACAGCCCCATGTGCAGAGCGTGCATGGAAGCAGAAGAAACAACCAAACATATTCTACTGGACTGTAAGCAGGTAGAAGTATACAGGAAAAAACACCTAGGGTCTCCGGACACACTAAAGGACGCAGTCAGCAATACCAAGGCACTCACAAACTTTCTGGAGGAACTGGGGTGGTTAGAGTAGCGCTACCCCACCGATTCACGCAAAATAGGCACACTGGATGTCGACTTGCGGAAAACGCCCAGTAAAACTAACTAACTAACTAACTAGTGCGCGCGGGCCTGAGAAACCCGACCAGGCATACGGCGTAACATTTTATAGCCAAGTACATTTACACTATTATCCGTATACATTTTATATGCATATATATTTTATAGATAGTATGTGATACAAGGATATATCGGTGCCTTAAATAAACCTAAAATTGAAGTTGATCTTGGGTATACGTTTAATTTTTATGCTTTTAGACATGAGAGTTTATTTTTGTTGATGGAAATATGAAATATTTTTATGTATGTAATAAATTCCTAAGGAGTTTCTGGAATTAAGACTTAGATTTATTTCTAGTAAAAATAATGTACAAAATAACCAAAAACACAAATTAACGCATTAAAAAAATGATTCATTTGTAAATTATATTTTTACATTTACGGGTTTGTCAGACCCACCAGGCATACAATGTGACTTTCGTTCACCAGGCATGCCAAGGGTTAACAGGGCATCTAGTATTTTTTTTTAAGTAAGTTGAATTAACTTGTTTATTTAAATTGAAGTTTTAAAACTACCAATAAATATTTTTTCTTGGTGCGGTCTTTTAAAAAGTGAAAATATACCACCGTGAACATATTTTATTTTAGTGGCAACCCATGTTGGTCTTGAATTAGGTTTTCGGTTAGTTATTAATAAGAATTTTCATCAGAATAGAAGCATACCCAAACATTTGTAGTTAGTATCATGGCGCTCTATGGGCTAAAAATAGAATAGGAAAAGTATATAAGAGGCTGAAATGTAAACATTTGATTCCTGATTCTAATACATGTATAGGACCATCCATACTAGAATAATTATAAATGCCAAAGTGTGTCTGTCTGTTACCTCTTAAATCACTGAATCAATTGAGATGAAATTTGATATGGACAGAGTATGAACCCTGGGGAAAGACATTTGATAGTTTTATCTCGGAATATAAACGAATTCAACGCGTACAGAGTCCAGAAGCCAGTTATTTATTGATTCTTTGGAATCTTTATCATTTTGATAATTAGATGCGTATTTTGGGAAAAGCCGCAGTTAAACAATGATGGCTTAGTTTATAAATAAGAAGCACCATAGCATTAAGTATAATTACAAATTAAAGGGTTCTCCAAACCAATTACATGCCTTGAAGTGGAAAGTGATATCTTGGTTTGACAGTTAAGCCGTAACAGACATACAAACACATCAAACAATATCTGTGCGCACTAGCGACTATTTATAGTGGACTGCACTACTGCATACTATATAATCGATATTTTGCCTCTTCGATCGAAGACGAAGACGCCCATCACTATATTATAAGTACATGTACCAAACACGAAAATATAATCAATATTTTCACAAGCCATCCAAAACGTAAAGACATGGACAGCGCAACTCCACTGAGCAAAGACTTAACTTCTTAATTTGGTCGCATAACACAAAGAAACTCGACCTGAAGAAAATGGACGCCATAATGCAGTAGAATCCAAGAGAAATAAAAACTGGTTTAGGATACTCACACTGAGGTCAAACGTCTCGGTCAGCATTTCGGCGTACACTTCTCTCTTCCCCATCCAAAAATATTCAGTCGAAATGTCCTTATAACAGCCTTCGGCAAAACAACAACGGCAGACGGTCGGGCCGCTAGGCCCCCGTACCCAATCAGAACTTTTGCCTTCCATTATCACAAACTTACAAATATTTTCACAGAAAATATTGTTCCTAGACTAACACATAAATAACTAACTTAATTAAAACGCTACGATACTATTCTCATCTATTTAATATTAATTTAGAAACACAAGAGCCGAAAACCGACGCCATCACTAAGCCGCGTCCTTCAGTCAGGGATGTGTATGTTGCCAGTTGTGTCACTTGTGTTGCTTTGTCTAGCTAGCTCTTCTTGCCAGCCAGGCATTTGAGCAAATAAACTTCTTGTTTATATTTTTGATGATTATAAATGGTGGTTCACCATATATAAATATACTAAAGCTTTGGTTGAAACACGATGTACGATCATGTCACATTTAATATTTTGAACATTTTTGAACTTGAGGTAACAGACAGGAAAAACCCCATTATTACGACAAGCGCCATCTATTGATGAGTAGCAAAAATATAAACGTAAGGAAGACACAGTCTTTTCTTTTGTCTCAAGTGCGTACACACCAAGCCAACGAACGTTCGTTTGCTCAGTGTGTACCCACCATCAGAACAAGCTTGCTTGCTTGCTTTGCTTTAGGTATAGTTCAAGAGATATTTTAATTGTATCTATTGAGAGTCATTTCATTCAATCCAAATTATCACTATTTTAAACAAAATCATAATATTTGATTTCAATTTCCAAGCAGAACAATGCAAGAAATGTAAAAACGAAACGCCAACAAGCAAAACAAGGTTGAAACGTCAATACAATACTGAAAGAAAATTGTGAATTGGAAAATTAACTGGATCCCCTTACTGCTTGAAATTTGTGAAGATATGAGTGCTACAAGCCGTAAAGGGCCGGTATTCGACCCAGGCTTGTGCCGCTGTTGCGGCGCGCTGAAGAAATGTCGCCTTTTAAACTACGAGTACGAATGGCAAGGCAAGAAGGAAGTTTACACAGATATGTTCGTGGATTGTTTTGGTTTAATGGTAGGTTCTTTGCTTTCTCCTCATATTTTAACATATATTTCCCTTGGAATCTGAACGGTAACTGTTTAAGTATAATATACATGAGTTGCCAATAGGTACGACCTAACAATCTTCTCTTAAAATTCTTTCAAACTGTACATTGAAATAGATTTCTTCTTTAGAATTAGATGCGTCTGAAGATACGCTACAGAAACATAGACACAAGTTATTGTTGAAATAGTCCTAAATAGTTAGTTAAAGACCCTAAGGTAAAAGATGTTAAAAGGAGATGTTTGGTCAACTTTTCAATGTTGTTTTATAATGCACTATCTCGTTTATATCGTATCTCCATAGAAACATTCACCCCCGATTTCACCCCCTTAGGGGATCATTTCCGGGATAAAAATTATCCAATGTCCTTCTCCGGATTCAAGCTATCTCCATACCAAATTTCATCTCAATCGGTTCAGCAGTTTAAGCATGAAGAGGTAACAGTCAGACAGACACACTTTCGCATTTATAATATTAGTATGGATTAGCACGCAATGGCTCCGCCTGCACCTGCAGCTGCAGTATATACTGGCCCCTAACCAAAAAAACATTGTCCAAACTTAAAGTATGTCAGAGAGGAATCCTGTGAAAGGAGTTCCGTGAGTCACGTATGGAGCTGTCTGAAAATCAGTGCTGTAGGTGTCTGTCTGACACCTTGGTATAATGCTGAGACAGCTAGCAATTCACTGCCGCATAGACACGCAATATGTGTCAATTGTATTGTATGTCAACTCCCTTTCTCTGTGTGTCTTTTGTGTAGTAAGTCATCTAGGACTGAAACTTAGATATAGAGTGAAAGACAAGTCAATCAGAAAAGTACCAAAGCCTCAGATGTAGTAAAATAAGTGCTACGACTCAAACTCGTGATGATATCAAATTGACAGTGGGATGCTATTGGGAAAGAAAAGCTTAAGACAGAGAAACCTGGAAAGCTTTTGAGGAAGCTTTCACCACTATAGGTGTAGGTGTAAAATTAACTACGTCAGAATTTACATGTCAAGTAAGAGAAAGAAAATACGATCTTATTTCTTAGAGATGTTTCTATAAGGTCTCCAAGTGTCAAAACCAAAATAATTATATTTATATCTCATAGGTACCCACAGAGATGTATAAAGCCCGCCACAGACATAGCTATAATATATATTATATTAATGTACCGTAAGATAGTGAAATATATATTATATCTACGTGTGTGGACTCTGTCAACTAGTACGGAAAATATATCGTAAGATGCCTAGGTAATAATGTTATATTTTGGTATATTAATTATAGGTGTCATAAACTAGTTGAATACAAAATAATTGCCGATTTGCCGCTAGGTTCCCCTGGGTGATTGGGGTCAGGTGATTAACGTGGATAACGTGATTCCAGCTGTCTCACCTGGACGGCTCGGAGTTGGAGCGCCTCATCTGTGCCACCTGCGTGCTGCGGCTGAGGGACGCCAGCGCCTTCCGCGGCCAGGTGCTCCGCTGCGAGGAGACACTGCTACAGGCGAGCATTCATGTGCACGGCGACAATGGTAGATACTTCATTTATTTACTAGCTTCCGCCCGCGACTTCGTCTGCGTGGACAAGGGATTAAAAATATCCTATATTTTAATCCAGGCTATAAACTATCTTCATGCAAAATTTCATCCAAATCGGTTGAGCCGTTGAAGCGTGATTGAGTAACAAACATCCAAACATCTAAACATCTAAACATCCAAACATCCAAACTTTCGCATTTATAATATTAGTAGGATTTAAAATTTATAGCAGTAAGCTCCGCCGAATTCCACCTTCCCATTCAAACGAAGTCCGCTGGATGCGGGTGGCGCAGGACCGGTCACTTTGGCACTCTTTGGGGGAGGCCTATGTCTAGCAGTGGACTTCTTCCGGCTGATATGATGATGATGGTGATGATACAAACGGAGTTTCTTTCTCATTTTAAAACTACGTGTTGGTATGTGACAATACTTTGCATGTACAATGACATGAGGTATAGTATGTCTGTAATTGAATGAAATCTATGAAGAAAATCCCCTAGAAACTCTAAGCAGCGCCTCAAAATGGCCCCAGAGAATGGGTGCCATTGCCATTGTGCGGGGATGCGGGCGGTGTCGAAACGATGCCGCCGTTTGCGCATACGGGGTTTTAGGGACGAGTTTGGGTAGAATTTTGAAAGAGCTCGCATTCTATGGTATTTTCATTCGCTGCAGAGAACAAATACAAAGGAAAAATAAACCATTATCTTCTTCAGTGTACTTCTTCTGTGTATCAAGTTGTTATAGTCTATATAGCCCTCCGAATCGCTAAACTTAGTGGCAGTGGGCTGGACACATAGCACGCAGAACCGATGGCCGTTGGGGCGGAAAGGTTCTCGAGTGGCGGAAGGTGCGGCGTGGGTCGGCCGCCACAAGGTGGACTGATTACCTGGTAAAGGTTGCTGGAGTCCGCTGGATGCGGGTGGCGCAGTCTTTGGCACTCTTTGGGGGAGGCCTATGTTCGGCAGTGGACGTCTTTCGACTAATGATGATGATCGAGTTGTTTAAAAATTTTATGTTTTTATTTCCCTCCCTTGAAACATATTTATTCATTAAAATGTAAATGTGTTTCTCTAATTTGTACTTTTATGGTGTTCCAGTGCCTTCCGTGGTGAAACAAGAGCCCGGCGTGAAGGCAGAGGAGCCCCCGGAAGGAACAGAGCCCCCCGACGACTCCATGGACCCGGACTATGTGGATGAAGGGGCTGACGACGGTACGTAACCAGTGTAATTGCGAAACCGAACCAACGGCTGACAGAACTCGCTAGGCGTGTAGGTTCATACTGCTGCCCGCCTAGCGGGCTGAGCCGGCATCTGAGCAAACATTACGAGTGCCTACCAGGCGGGTTCTTGGTTGCGAACGTGAAATATTTATTATTTTATCACAATTTAAACTTTACAAGATTTTTTTTACATGTTCGGTCGTTTGTGTAAATTACATTTATCAATAAAACCTACAAGGTTTTTAAAATTAAATTCTAAAATCAATGCATTGCATAACAACTTGTAACTTGCAATGCAAGTGAAAACCTCTTCAACCCGTATTAGTAAGGGACTTATGCTTGAATTACAACTTACAAGCCATTATTCAACCCTTGATGCCAACTTATAGAATGTATTTTCTTACTAAACGACCTGAGTAAATAAATTAATTTTGTATTAAGCAGTAACGCTGCTAAAGAAATTATAAATTTCAAATTATGGAAAGAATTAGTATAGTTTATTTAGTATGCGGTGGCGCATCGTTACTGACGATTTTTCAATATAATTTGAGACGTTAAGAAGCCTAAGTCTTCTGGTAGATGTCGCTACACGCCTCCCTAAGGCGTTGTAAGAAGGAACCGATTGAAAGATTTAGTGGCCGAGACGGATCGTTCCGATAGCTCAGTTGGTTAGTAGCGACGGGCCATGAATGCCTTGGGAGCATTAAATTTTTCAATGTTTCCTTTCATTTGAAATTCTAATTAAATGATTCCAGACCTAGATATCGTAGTGGAGAAGCCGGCGAAGCCCGTGAAGAAGTTGAAGAAGCTGAAAGGTGTGAAGAGGCGGGAGAAGGGGCGGGGGCGGGCCAAGAGCGAGCTCGTAGAGAGGGTGAGGAAGACCGGGGAAAGGCTGAGGAAGTTGGAGCATTTTGGTAAATATACCGTCGCACACGCGTTATTATTTGAGCCCGGGGTCCTTTGGGGGCATTACCGGGAATAACGCTAGGAGGATGATGATACATTCTTTCGAAGTGTCAGTGTAATATACATACATCCGCACATAAGGATTGGTCGTTGGTCTTATACACGGTGTTTTTAGGATTCCGTACCCAAAGGGTAAAAACTGGACCCTATTACTAAGACTTCGCTGTCCGTCCGTCCGTCTGTCTTTCACCAGGCTGTATCTCAAGAACCGCGATAGCTAGACATTTCAAATTTTCACAGATGTATTTCTGTTGCCGCTATAACAACAAATATCCACATCATATATATTGTTTTGTCCACGAATAAATGTTTCCTTCCTTTTTTTCTTCTTGAAATACTAAAAACAATATAAAATAAATAATAAAGGCGGGGGCTCCAATACCACAAACGTGATTTTTTGCCGTTTTTATAGATAATGGTACGGAACCCTCCGTGCGCGAGTCGGACTCGCACTTGGCCGGTTTTTTTAACCGTCTTAGAGCCGAAGCCCAGTATGTATACATTAAAAAGGACTTAAAAAAGATTGTTTTTTTTATGCATTAATTTGTTTTTTTTTGTATTAATTTTAATCACGCAGCCGAGTGACCGCAGTGTCCGCTAGCCGCCATCGTATGTAGCACATATAGCATATAGCATGTACATAGCTACGAACTCTAACCGGGTGAATAAACTGCGCACCGCGCGCCATACTGGAGTTTTTCAAACTCAATTACCTTTTATTACTAAAAACTTTTTTTTTCACGAATGATTAGTACGTTTTGGAAGTATCCAAAACGTACTTAAAGTATTAAGTGGCGACCAAGACGGTAAAAAAAACACGTAGATTTACATAAGTCTACATTTGTTTTACCGACAGACATCCAACCAGCCGTCGAGAAGAAACGGGTGGTAGACTCCGACTACAAAGCCTACAAAGACTGCGTGACTCTAGTCGAGCACTCGTACGTGTGTCCGTTCGACACGTCCTTCAGCGACTACTACTGCGTCTACTGTCGACAGGTATGCTTGTTTACCACCTCGGGTAAAATTATAGGACAGCTGTATCAAGGTTATAAACCCTGATTTGAAATTCCGCGGAATTCTGACAGCTGTCAAAATTTGACGTTTCAGGAGTCGGCAACAATTTTACTAACGTAATACTAGTACATTATTTTTTTAGCCGAGTAATCTGATCTCTACCTGTGTGTGATTGAGAAACGAACTTTTGTAAACACTGGATAGCGATACTCCTGTCAGTTAGTTAGTTTTTTGGCACACTCTGTTGAACTCCAGTCTTCGGATTTTGGCCAAGTTTCCCACAATCGTTTCGTTACGAGAAAAAGCTTCACGTGGTCTTTTCTTTTTAGGAGACAGGAAATCGGATTCCTGCTCCTGCGAAAAGCTTGGTTGTGGATCCATAGGGTTTGTTAGAATAACACACAAAGTAACAAAACAGGCAATAGACACTCAAAAAACGTAACAAAAAACAAAAAAAGCAAGCACATTCGAGCGATCAAGTTGAAAGTCGAATGACATAACGACAGTTCGAGCCAGTTTGGGGGCAAATGTCAGTTCAGTTGACAGATAATGTTTCACTTAATGTAAGACTCGGTTATGGCAGAATTATTCCACTGGAACTTGGCCATTCCATAAAAAATATTGTAAAATATGTGGAACAATTTAGTGCAACACTTGTAATTTTGAACCGATGGTTTGCAATATATGATAATCATAAAAATGATACCAGCCTTAAATTTCTTTTCCCTCGCAAAAATATTTTATAAATATTTTAATAACGTTTATGTTTTATTAAAAAAAAAAGGTTAAAATTGAAAATTAAAGGACTGTAGTTTACGTCCCTTGATTTTTTTTTCTTTCCTCTTCTCACCACAAGTCAAAGGAGTTTTTTTTTGCCTGGCAAGACCATTAAACGTCAGAATTCCGCGGTATTAAAAATCAGGGATTAGACACTAAATATAACTACAACTTAGAAAAGTTGATGAACTCCCGACATTTTCATTTAAAAGTCCAATATCTCAAAACCGGCTGAACAGATTTTGATGAAACATGGCTAAGAACACTCGTGATAAAATTATCTATGACACAAAAAAAATGCATTCAAATCGGTCCATCCGTTAGGGAGCTACGATACCACAGACAGACACGTTAAATTTATAACACCCCTCTTTTTGCGTCGTGTAATATTGCTTGTTAGGAACAAATGTAGTTGACCACATGAACGCAGGAATCATTTGAGTTTCAACAAAATAATTCCAATCCTACCATCATGAATTGTTCGAGTTATCATAAATCAAGTTATTACTGATATTTACCAGTAGCATGTCGGTGAAGGAAACACCGTGAAACCTGCATGTATTTACGAAGAAATTCAAAGGGTGTGCAGTACCCAACCCGCACTGGGCCAGCGCGTAGACTACCCATTCCTTCGCATCCATGAGAGGAGGCCTGCCCCTAATAACGTATATGGATAGGATGATGATAATAGTAGGTATAGATAGTTCCTTCTAGATCATGAATACTGATTTCCAGATAAACCATTAAACATACAATCACTTTCAACAGAAACTTTCGTGTAACCCGCATTTGGCCGCTCACTTCGTTCGCTCTATGCGGGTTCCACTAAAGTTTCTGTTGAAAGTGATTGTATGTTTAATGGTTTATCTGGAAATCAGTATTCAATATCTAGAAGGAACTATCTATACAATGAATTATTGCATTCGGTATGGAACAAGTAACAAGTCAAAAAACAAAGCAGCGCCTGAAGTCAATGTCATCTTCAACTAACGTACATACATAGGGCTTCCCCCGCTGTGGAACGCTTGCTCAATTCAAACGAATGTTTGGATGTAGGCGTTACTAAAAACGGAATGTACAAAAGATAATATTAACCTAAATTATAATGCAACAAATCATTATTTTAATGACTTTCATGATTACATGACGTCTATTTGAGAAATATGAAGTTTGTCAAGCAGCCTCAAACCATGCAACTCGAAAAAGTTGCTTTGAATTGTCACAATCAAAATTTGCGTCATGGTAAACTTTTACCTAACACAATCCGTAGCATAATTTGTGGTCCTTCTAATTGCGGCAAGACCAATTTAATAATAGGTCTTCTATTACATGAACAGGGTTTGCGTTTTCAAAACGTATATGTTTATTCTAAAACTCTTTTCCAACCTTTGTACCACTATTTAGAACGAGTATTGTCACTAGTTTCTACAGTAAAATATTTCAAATATCGTGAAAACGATGAAGTGTTAAGTCCTAGGGATGCAACAAATAACTCAGTAATCATATTTGACGACGTTGCGTGTGAAAACCAAAATAATATAAGGGATTACTTTGCAATGGGACGACACAAAAATATTGACAGTTTTTACTTGAATCAAACATATAGCAAAGTACCTAAACAGTTAATTAGAGATAATGCAAATTTGATCATTTTGTTTAAGCAAGATGACATTAATTTACGTCATGTTTATGACGAACACGTGGGAGCTGATATGGAGTGGGCTCTGTTTCGTAAGATGTGTGCGACCGTATGGGACAGACCGTACAGCTATTTAGTGATAAATAAAGATTGCGCGAAAAATTCAGGGGGTTACAGGATGGGATTTGACACATTCATTGTTTTCGATTAATTACATATTTAATGCTCATACAACCCCGTCAACCGTCATTGTTTTTTATAATTCGATTAAGGTAAGATCACCTGAAAAATGGATATAAAGAGAACTTTAAAAGAGAAAGTACTTGAATCAGCTGAAGCTGTGAAAAAAAAGGTTAAATTAATTCGTGACATGAAAACTACTAACGAAATGGTGTTGGAGTCAGTTTTAAAACCAATAACGGAGCCTCTCAATGAAATGGTTAAAAGTAACCAAAATTACGAGCATAAACCGTACAAAATGAATAACATAAATTTGAAGAATGAATTTGATGATGGCAAAATAAAGTGGGGAAATACGGTTGCTAAAAGGCTTAAATTTAGTCCTCTTGAGGAAAGTAAAAGTGACATTGATAGCAATGATCAGACCATTGTGCAGGAATCTACTAACCTCCATCCTCATCATGATAAAGATGACAGTGATAGTAACTCGAATGAAAGCGGAGAAAGTGACGATTCAGATAAGACAGATGATGCTTCTTTTAAGACGACCGATTCGTACTCTTCTCCTCGTGATGATCCTACTTGGCAAATATCTTCAACTAATTTCGAAAACATCCCTTTCGGCGTGCGAATGGAACGCGGCAAACTTATGCTCGGGTCTCAATTGGTAGTCATAAATAACAGAAAATTAGAGGTTAACAGACATACTTACAATATAACAGAAGGCTTGGATGAATTGTTATTTAAAAAGGTACCAAATTTAGATATCATTACTGAAGATGACAAACGCATATATAAAATACTGCTCATAGAAACGAATGCACACAGGCGTGATTACAACCCAAATAAACCTATCAAAAGTAATAAAGGAAGAAAGTATTTATACATTATAAAACCACTCTTCAAATTATCTAAAGAGCGTTTAATTAGCAGCGATAGCTGTTCACAAGGGCGAGGTCTACCCTCCATGAAAAAAGCGTTCCGTAGTGTTTCGTATGTTTATTGGGATGATCCTAACGAGTTAGTTGAAAGACTAAAGCTACTTGTTGCTTCCCGTGATGCTGGTAATACTGGATTAGAAAACGAAATCATATCTATAATTGAAGAGCTGCGAGAGGCTGGCTTAGTTAATAAATAATATATAACACCTACACAAGTACTTATTAGGTCAGTCCATTAGAGGATTTTGTCAACAAACAAATTAATAAAAATGAATGTGGACAAATTCGGACATCACGTTCATAAACGTTTACGTGTATCTGACATTTCTGAATTCAATCATAAGGCTCTTCTTCGAACTGAGAATGGAGATTTTGATTTACAATCAGCAAGATTAAAAGGTGTTGAGTTTCCAGTATCACCTAAAGATGCGGTAAATAAGCAGTATGTTGATCAGTTCATTAAGAACCTTTACGAAAGGAAAACGCTGGATTCTTTATTTGAAACTATAAATAACCAAATCAAACACATTTTACTTCAGTTGAAGCTAAACTTTTATACGAACAAAGAAATAGATGACATGTTGAAACGATTAAGTGATGGCAAAGCAACAGATCGTAAATGAAATCCACCGGTCGGCTCGCAAAAATTTTCTACGTCGTTCTGTTGTATTAAAAGGTATTGATGACTTATGGCAAGCTGATTTGTTAGATTTACAGAATTTTCAAAAAGTCAATAAAGGGTACAAATACATTTTAGTTGTTATTGATGCATTTTCAAAATGTGCGTGGTGCATACCATTAAAATCTAAAACTAAATTTGAAACAACAAGTGCATTAGAACAAATTATCAAAAGTGCAAAACGTAAGCCGAAATATCTGCAGACCGACTTGGGTAAAGAGTTTTACAATAACGAATTTGAACAATACGTTAAATCAAAGCAAATTAACCATTACTCTACTTATTCAATTAAAAAAGCTTCCATTGTAGAGAGGCTTATAAAAACGCTTAAGAATAAATTATACAAATATTTCAGTTTTATCGGAAACTACAAATGGGTCGGAAAACCTATGAATGATATCGTCAATTCTTACAATCGGTCAGTTCATCGTACAACAAAATTTAGACCGGTTGATATTAATTTCAATAACGAAGCAGAAGTGAAAGAAAATATAAAAAAATCGCGACCTACTCTGCAATCAAAGCCAAACAAGTTCAACTTGGGAGATCATGTACGTATCAGCAAATACAAAAGAGATTTTCATAAAGGTTATACTCCTAACTGGACTACAGAATTATTCAAAATAAAACAAGTAAATAAATCACAACCGGTTACTTATGTCCTAGAAGACCAACGAAAAAATGTTATATTAGGTACTTTTTACGAACAAGAACTTCAAAAAACAAGGTACCCTGACGTTTACCTCATAGAGAAGGTGCTAAGAAAAAGAGGCAATAAATTATACGTTAAATGGTTAGGTCTTAAAGACACTGAAAATAGTTGGATCGATCGAAAATCAATTGTCTAGTTATATTTATAATCTCGCATGAATATGCATTTGTCATTAATAAATGAGATATGAAAGGAAGTGGACTTTTAAATAGTGTGATTAATAATCTACCGTTTGAATTACACTTACCCGGTTATAACTATTGCGGACCTGGCACAAAACTACAAAAGCGGTTACTAAGAGGTGATAAGGGAATCAATCCTTTAGACGATGCTTGTATGCAACACGATATAGCCTACGATAACAATTTAAATTTAGAAGATCGTCATATAGCTGACTTAAAGCTTTATAAAATGGCTAAGCAAAGAATGAATGCGAAAACCGCTGGAAAAGGAGAAAAACTAGCATCTTGGTTAGTAAGCAAAGTAATGAAATCAAAAATAAAAGCAGGCGCAGGTGTAAAATCATTTAAACATTTGGTTTCTAAAATTAAAACCGAATTAAAAAAAAAAAAAAAGGGGAATATCATCAACCATGCATATGCCGCAGCTAAAAAAATATTTCCTAACTACTGTAAAGTACGAATTCCTCGTATGATACCACTCCCCAAAACTGGAGGTATTTTGCCTCTCATACCCATTTTTGCGGGCTTATCAGCATTGGGTTCATTAGCAGGAGGAGCAGCAGGAATAGCTAAAGCAGTTGGCGATTACAAAGCAGCAAGAAGTAAATTGGAAGAATCAGAACGACATAACAAAATGATGGAATCTATTGCGCTAGGCAAAGGATTACATATAAAACCATACAAACATGGACGTGGATTATGTTTAAAAACTTCAAAAAACTAAATAACAGACTACCCAGAAGAGCTCTTACAAATATAGACATCCTAAACAATTCCTCAGATATACCATATTTTAAAGGTGTCTTTATGAGAGACTGTTTGCCGAAACATCCTAAGAAAAAAGAATGTGGAATAATTAATTTAGATGACTCCAAAAACCAAGGAACTCACTGGGTAGCCTATGCTAAAGACGATAGTTATTGTGAATATTTTAATAGCTTTGGGGATATCACACCGCCATTGGAATTAATAACCTATTTAAAAAAATATGATATTTTTTACAATTATGATGTGTACCAAAAATTTGACACTGTTAATTGCGGACATTTGTGTCTGAAATATTTGAAACGTTTTTGGAACCAGCGTTTAAATTGATGATCACAATAAAAACTTTGTCATTAACACGATGTCTTTCACTTTGTCTATAACTGGGACCTCCTCTACTTTAACGACAAACCATTCGCCTGCTCTTCAGCTGGACGGTGAATATGAGTGTGGACTGTTATATTTATCTACTTTTAATTCGATACCAAATATAGACTACAGAAACAACAAATTTTACTATGGTAAAAATGAAGTGTTAGAAATACCAGAAGGCTCATATGAACTTCAAGACCTCGATGACTATATTATGAGCCATATTCAGGGATGCGCTTTCAAACTAACTTGTAACAACAATACGTTGAAGACCTCTATATGTTGCACTAAAAATGTTTACTTTAATAAAGAACATTCTATTGGTAAATTATTAGGATTCGGTAACGAAACCGTCAAAGCGAATATATTAAGAGAATCACCTTTCCCTGTGTCCATTCTGTCGACACCTATAGTTCGGGTCGAATGTGACATCGTGAGCGGGTCATTTGTAAATGGAAAACCAAGCCATATAATTCATGAATTTGTGCCTAATGTGCCCCCTGGTTATCGAATTATAGAAACACCGAAAAACGTTATTTATTTCCCTGTAACTCAAAATAACATAGGCTCCCTTAAAATCAGAATATTGGACATAAACGAAAATTTAGTAAATTTACGTGGAGAGGAAATCCAGATATATTTACATCTCAGAAAAAATGATCGACTTCAATAAAAATGCAGTGTTAAGTACTAATCATGTCAGTACTCTCCGTGGTATCAAGAAACGAAGAGCTAAGAAAAATAAATTAACAAAAGAAAATAAAATATTTCTGAGATCCATTGGCTTGCTAAAATGAGCATATTAGATTTATCCAACTCTGTTAGTTACGACGATACGATAGAAAGTTATGAATTTCATTCGTATAAACCTTATGTGACGAGCTTTAATTTGAACGATGAAATCCGCATACCGATTAACCAACAAGATTTATACGTGCTTCCGTCGGCCAGTACACTATACATAGAAGGCAACATTAATGTGATCAATCGAGAATCAAAAGCGAATGCTTCTAGCGTTCTTTTTACAAACAACCCAATCCTTCATTTATTTCAAGACATTCGGTATGAGCTAAATGGAATTGAGATAGACAGAATAAAAAACGCTGGAGTCACTACTACAATGAAATCTCTTTTATCTTTGAATGAACATGAGGCGAAAATGGCAAAATCGTGGGGATGGGATATTAAAGGTACCAAAATAACCGATGGAACGTTTTCTGTTTCTATTCCATTAAACAAGATTTTAGGCTTTGCAGAGGACTACAACAAAATTATTATTAATTGTAAACATGAACTTGTTCTTTTGCGTTCCAATACTAACTTAAACAGTGTTCAATTGAATACAAATGAATATGTTGACAATATTACTTTAACGAAACTTGTTTGGCGTATGCCCCATATTAAAGTTTCTGATCGAGTGAGGTTAAATTTACTCAAATGTTTGGAGAAAGATCACGCTGTCCAAATTGCATTTAGGAATTGGGACCTCTATGAATATCCATTACTACCTAAAACATCAAAACATTCTTGGGCTATCAAAACTTCATCCCAAATTGAAAAACCTCGTTATGTTATTATCGGTTTAAAAACTGGTAGAAAGAATGCGGCTGATAAAGACATGACACATTTCGACAACTGTAATTTAAGAGAAGTCAAAGTGTTTTTGAACTCTACGTACTTCCCGTATGAAAATTTAAATGTAAGTTTTTCTGGTGGAAAGTTTGCTTTATTATACGAACAATACGCTAAATTCCAACAGTCATATTATAACCGTCCTCAAGCTCCGTTGTTAAGTCCTCAAGATTTTAAAGACGTAGCACCATTGTTTTTCTTGGACTGCTCAAGACAAAGTGATACATTAAAAGCTGGTATTGTCGACGTGCGAATTGAACTAGAGTGTGATCAAGATATCCCTGACGCGACGTCAGCTTATTGTCTAATTTTGAACGATAGCGTCATAGAATACAAACCGCTGAGCAATATTACAAGGAAAATATCATGAGCCCAGAATATTTATTCGTGGATCTTCAAGGCTTTAATCTTAATAAAGAATTTATAATAAAGGAATTTGCGTACAGCACTAACGATTATACACAAGTTTTTTTAGTAAAGCCGCCATACGCGTTTTCACGCCTATCAGAAAATGAAAAAAAACAAGTAAGGTGGTTGGAGAAAAACTATGGTATTTTGTGGAGTGAAGGTTATATTGACTACAGGGAATTCCGAAGAATAATCGTATCCCACCTGAAAGATAAGAAAATTTTTGTAAAAGGTCCAGAAAAAGCACTATGGATTCGAGATTTGTATTCTGACTGTACTATTATAGAATTAGAGAGAAAAGGTTATCCGAATTTTAAATATCTTTATGAAAAATATTGTACCAATGACTCTACGTATAACTGTGTTTATCATAAAAAAAAGTGTGCATTAAAACATGTTATCTGCATTAAAAAATGGAGTTTTGATAACAATATGTTTACGTTTCCAAATGTAGTTAGTTATTAAGTTTTAAAAGTAATATAATACATATAGAGATCAAAGTTTTGTAGACATCATTTTAGCAATTAATTTGTGTTTTAGGATCATAAGTTAACTGTTATTTTAAATAAAAAATACGATTAAAATATATATTTTTTATTTCACAAATTACGTTTACATATTTCTTTAGATATTTTATGAATTAAACTTTCAGCAGAATCTAATATTTCATCAACAGGATCATTGACTACATATTGCGCGCTGAGACTTAAATATTCACCGTCACTTTCGTCAGAACTCAATTCGGTTGGTTCTGTACACTCCGTAAAGTCATATATTTTTATTTGTACTACACGATTTCCCCTTCGAGCCTCCTTACTTATTACAAACGATTTTTTTGCTCGATTATTGCGGTTTTTATTCTTCGGTCTCTTTTTCAGTTCTGATCCCTTTCGCTTTTTTGCACCTTTTTTCATCATAACCTTCTCTGGGTTAGGTGGTTTAGGTGGATCGTCTCTGGTCCATTCTTCCATGCGTTGTGTGAATCCTTCCAAAGGATCTTGCGCATACACGTTAGGGTCGAAGTCTGTTTCCTAAACAAAACCGTACACGATTTAAATAAATGTAACAAACACACAATGAAACATACGGATCGAACGACACCCTATTTTTTAACCATATTAAATTTACTGCGATGATTACGTTAGGAGTTTTACTAAAATGATAACAGATAAGTAATGTCATCTAAAGTCATAAAAGTTAAAATAAGTTGATTTAAAACTTACATGGCTTATGGAAAAACTGTCCATTATAACTGGTAACAACCTGTGTTCAGTGCGGCGCTCCATCAAATGAAATAATAAACCGTAGGAATAAATGCTAGAGTCATCAATATCATAACTTGACGTTAGTAATGCATTTAATACCTTTATAGGTATATGTGAAATAACTAACCAACGTACTCAGTTTACAAATGAAATATAAGTCATGTATAAATGTCAGGAAATATCTTATTAGTCGCATTGTTTTTACGCACAAGCAAAATTAAGAAAAAATGATGTATGTATAATTATGTAATTAATCTAAATAGGATGACATTCGGTCATGTTTTATCTTGTTTGAGGTATGAAATTTTGAAGAGTAAAATAAAACAAATCTGTCGCAGTTATTCTTTATTTTTCAATCATTTAATTATACATGGATGAAAATTATGTACTTATACACAGGTTATAACCAATATTACTAATTACTAATTATTTTATTACTAATTAATTGCATAGTGTGGCATTACATTATAATTCTCTTATGACCCCAGGCTAACGTGGATATTTTATCATTAATAATAAACCTTTTATCATCTTTATTACATAATGCAACTTTATTTACAGTCTGGGTGAATACTTCATGCTTAATCGATTTAAAAAGCACTTGTTTCTTGCGTATTATTTGGTCATTAAGGAGCACATTGGTATAATCAGAAATACCCAGATTTTGAACAACAGGTTTTTTAACTCCTTTTGCTTTTTTAATAGAATACTCATTATTTGTTGTTATACAATATAATTTCGAGCGCAAGCCGACAAATTTTTTTATAACTTTGCCTGAAAGCTCATCTTTAAACAATCCAGGAACTTTTTTATTTTTAAGTGGGATATTAAATTGGTTATTTAATTCTAAATTGCTTGTATCGAAATGTTTTAAAAATCGCTGCCGCAAGTCATTGTAAAAATCATGCGTTTTTATAGAATATACAAATGAGTCAGTATCCGTATACATCAGAGTTACACGGTTGGAATAATATGGCTTTATAACCGAGTAGTGAAAGTCGTACATATGGCTTTTGGATAATTCAAGCACAGAAAATCCTATGTAAATCGGTTTGTTTAGTTCAACACTTTCGGGTTTCATTTGAATTGCGACTAAATCATCTGACAAAATGGATATGCGATGAAAGTTGGGCTTGTTTATTAATTCACTAGCACCGATTTTTTTTTTAGAAATGTTATTTTGATCATTCCAAGTATTAACAAATTTGACAGTCACTCTTCTTTCAGTGTTTTCTAATGTTTTTCCGAATACGCTATTATTTAATAATTTAAAAAAGTCTTGTTCAAATGGAGACACAGCCTTTTTCCTTAACTCGGTATTTAAATCAATATATTGTTTAAGGAATGTACTCTGTTTGAATTTGATAATGCGGTGGATTTTTTTTAATTTGAGCCCATGCTTAAGACAAGTCTTAAGGTGAACATAGTGTATGACATAATTGTACTTATCATACAAATTTGGCACAAGTTTTTCCATCATCCCTCCAGGTGGAACCATTTTTTCTGCACAAAACGGCAAGTCGTTGTGATTAGTATGGAGATGGGCAGGGTATTGTATGTCACACATTAAAAAATAACCCCAAGCCCCATCGTCGGGTATATCCATAACTACAAATGACTCGATTTCGTTCTCGCTCAACCATTGAAAACCTGAATAAGGTAAATACTGACACATACTATAACCATATAGGTTATTACAGTCTATGTACACGAGATATGATTCCGGTTTACTACAATCATAATCATTACAATACATATTATTCGCTTCGGCATATCTATTCGAACACAAACATATCCCGCCTCGAATTCCGCTTTGAATCATTCTAAACATTTCAAAATCATGTATTAATTCAAGAGTGACACCGGTTTTAAGCAGCATTGCGTCGTAAGATAAACTAGGCGCTGTTAAATAGAACGCGGGATCTAATTTGTAATGTGTTTTACTTGTTCTTCGAAAATTCTCAAAGATATCAGTGAGTAACAAAACGTCAGTTTTTAAATAAAGGTCGGTGTATTGTCCCATATCCTTGATTCTAAACGTATCCTATACTAATTTAGCATGCTGAAATTGTTCTCTAGTTACTGATTCGTTTGTGATTGAACTAAAAAAATCTTTTTGCTGAGGTAATTTTTTTTCCTCATACGATTGCCAAGTTTTCATGTGTTCATATGGGTAAATACCCTTTCGCAGTAATAATTCGAATTGATTCGTGTGGGGGAAAGTTTTCTGTAAATGGTAAAAATCCGTTTTGTTCATGCTTTTCGCGAGGTTGTCTAAACTGCTACTCAAAAATTTAAAAGAATCTACAAAGCGGAGGGGAAAACAATTTTCTTCACTATTGAGAATCACATACTTTGTAAATGAAATGTATTTTTCCATAGATTTTGGAATTAATTTTACCTCTCCAGGAGTTTTACACAATTCTTTAATAAATAAGTGGCAATCATATCCTGACAGATTATGAAAGAAAACCGGTAGAAATCGAGGAACTTGTAGTTTTAAGTTGCACTGTGAATGCGCAGCGCCACGATATTGACCTGTTAAGTGACAGTGATCTCGAACTTTATTATCTTCCCATAACAAGCCGTGACAAATATAGCAAATATAGGCATTAGAAAATGCTTCGCGGTCTGACTCGGTGAATATCATGGGCTTAGTTATTCGTAAAATATTAGATACATGTTCCACTTTTTCATAGAGTGATTGAACAAAAAGTTTAACACAATCGGAGCCACGATACGAAACAAAATCATTTAATGTTTCATCATACGAACATACAAGCTTAAAAGCAAACGCCACTGGTACATGTTTTTGAAATACAAAGGTGTCTGATTTTGCAGGGTCGTTATCGCAGCCCTGATAAGTCTCTAACATTGTCTCAGCATCGGCATATATTACAAATGGGACTGTTTGTGTACGCTGATAATTATTAAATCGAATATAACTGCCTGGTTTCGGTAACATAGTCGCAATGCCTACGCAATTGTGCATACTTAGTTGATTATCGCTATTAAAGAATAAAAGACAGTCATCGCAAAAATGTAGCGTGCAGTGATGTTTAGTAATTTGATTCCGTACGAGTCGAGACAAGTTTTTAATAAGACAATAATGCTTCTGGTCATCTTTTTCCAATAACAGTAAATTTATTTTATGGACTCTTTTAAACTGAGACTTGTAAAGAGGTCCAATCACTCGTCCGTTTTTAAAACCATAAACATTAATACATACATTATCATTGTTACGTTCAAAAACTGAAATGTCCATAAAATTTACTGGATATGATAAACCTTGTATATTCAAAACATTTTTAAAATGTGGATAAGAGGTTATCCGGTTGACATTTCGTTTAGCAGGATATAACCCTGCCACGATGCTCCATAGAAAACAAAATTTGTCTGTATTTTTTACATTTATACATGCCTTTTTATTTTTAATTTGCGCAGGCAATTCAAAGAAACTAGATCCTCTCATTGGTTCGTATTTATTTATGTTAACTTCAAGGTGACAATTACTTAAAAATGACCATCCACTGTCTTTATGCTGAAAATTTTCTATTTTCCGCATCAGATCTGCAATGACTGATGAATAAATTGCTTCGAAATCGAAATGTGTATAAATTACGATGTTTTTTGTGCAAAATGATTTTATTTCTTGAGTATCATTTTTGCATAAGTAAAATAAACTATATAGTTCAAAATTAACTTTCACCGACGTATGCGTTTGAATTGCTTCATTTATTAAATACTGTACTTTATCACGAACTTCATTTAAGAACTCTGCTGGTAACAAATTATCTTTATCATTGTTTGCAACTATTTTATATGTAGCAATTCTAGACCGAAACGCAGATGAAACTTTATAGACATCTTTCATATGCTCCTCCGAACAATTTTTTTTATGCAAATTGCTGCGCAAATGACCAATCCATTTTCTTTTTTCAACATTAGCAGAACAACTTGAACAAAATGGCATTTCAAATAAATTCTGTAAACAGTTAACGATACGTTAATGTACCACCAATTTTTTTGTTTAATGAAAAAATTATTTAAAGAGTATATGTATGAAGCTAGCTCACACTATGCAGATGTAAAAATAAAATAAAGGAATCTTCGTAAATTAACAAATGTAGCGTTCTCAGGTAAAAGATACCCTTTGTGTAGGGGTGTCAAGAAGACAAAATACTATATAGAAATGGAATTATAATTGGACTTAAAAGACGATCGATAAAGTGTCACCTTTTACCTAAGAACGTTACAAATTAAAAAATGTATGTAAACGTGAATGGATTAAGTAGCTTTTTTAGCATAAAATACTGATTCAGCCTCGTCTAATACATTGCGTACTGCTTTACAAAAGCCCTGTAGCTGTTTCCAATCATCGCCATCAGGATTTAATTGGATTTTTATAGAGGTCAAGGCCTTTTGCCAACGCTCTTCAGAACGTGTGGAAATTGCGTCACTTGTCTTATATACCTTTAGTTCGGCATAAAATTCCCCGTCGATGTTCATACGACGAACCACTGATCCGTTAGCTACGCGTGATGATAACACCGACGGCAGCAAGGTGGAGGTTACTTGAAGATCTGCAGACGCTTCTTCCTCTGTCAGTAACCCGAACAAATCGTATGGTTGGAGGACGGGTGTTTCTCCATGTATTTTTGGCGATCTGTGAAACACAGGAACATTGTAAATTAAAAAGGTATAAAAATAATTTAGTCATAATACGCGAATTATTACTATGGTCGTAACTTTCAAATCTGTGCATATAATTAACGGGTAAGTACATACTATATTAAGGAAATACAATACATCATAATCGCAACATTATGCTTATCTACCCTGGAAAACTATAAAATTCAAACAAATATTACTTACGATTTAGGGGGACAAGTCTTTCGCTTCTTAGCAATGGTTTCTTTTCTTTCCGCGTTCTCCGACCTGAAAAATACCGATAATAGTGTAAATATTATACGTTGCCATGTTAATTGTATTAAGGTCGTATTGATAAAGGTATACAAAAACCATAAAAAGAGTCAACTATAACCAAAGAACGACAAAATTTGAAACAATAATTATAGTTTAGCAAACATAAAATATTATTTTTTATGGTAAAGTATGTAGTATATATTATTATTTCATGTGTAAACGTCAAAAATTAAATACATACTTTTTTTTCGCTGGTGTAATCTTCCGTTTTTTAGATGTCTGTTCTTTTAAAATAACTGTTTCTTCCGAATCAGATCTGAAAGAAAAAATAATGAGGTTAAAACAAAATTTTAATGATTCCAATAAAATCGTATTTAACTAACGAAACAACCCTAAATTTAAAATGCATGTTTACCTGTTCGAATAAACTTCTTTTTTAGGTTTATTTTTGTTAACGATAGGAGTATAATCAAGGCTTTCGTATCCACAACCTTCAGAGTCCGACCTTGAAAAATAATAGAAAATAATTAACTTTTAAATATCATGAGCAAAATAATAAAAAAGTTAAATTGCATTCACAATGCTTAACTATCGTCATATTCGTGAAAATATGAATTAAATTAATAATTACTTACTTACATGATTATTAAATCAGGAGTATTTAATTTAGTTACTTAATCAGTTCACACCGCACTGCAAGGATGATGCAATTAAATGGAACCTTTGTAATAAAATTGTAATCGCGATAATTTTTGTTGACATAGTCCCAAGTCATAGGGTTGTCGCGTTCATTTCGAAACCTGATTTGATCATTAGATATCATTTATAAGTTAAAGTTATAAGTCAAATAGGTACAAAAATATATATCACATTGATGATAATGAAAATGAAATGATTTATTGTTAGACTATATGTGAAAAAATGTTTTATCTTATTTCAGCCCAGCTCAGTAACATATAGGTATAGTTTTGCTAGTTGATAGTAAACAAACCCAAACACGACTCGACTATTATTATACAGTTCATAAGTTTACGTAAAGCTTCAGTCTCCATCTCTAGTCCTGCAGGTCGAATACGTAACATTTCATACGCACGATGGATAACAATAAAATAAATAATATTATCAACTACTAATAAAAATCAACTGACAAAACATAAATCAAAACTTTAAAAACGGTTGTGTTCGACATGCAGTCGATAGTACATAACTTTATGTATATTGTTAGTGAGACTAAATTTGAACTCAATTGTCCACCATTATGTACTAATTAGAAAAAATGTTTCCAAGATATGACGGAAAGACAATCAACCATACATACATAATAAACCTATCATGTACAACCCTATTGCTTACGAGAAATCACACAGAAAAATAAAACGATCAAGTAACATTCATGCAGTAAGTAATTAGAAACTCACAAACGCCGACACTTGTAACAATTGTAACGTTGTATGAACATAGCACAACATATTTACATTCGACGTTTTACAATGTAGTCTTAGAAACTCATAAACGCCGACACTTATACCAATTGTAACGTTGTATGATTATAGCACAACGTATTTACATCCGACGTTTTGCAATGTAATCGCAGACTGCTTCTGGTTTGCAATTATGCAGAGTTGGCACTCACTATATGAACCACATAAGTTACAGTCTACGGACAGACCTAAACTGAAATAAAAATCATTAGGTATATGCGGTTCAAATGGTATAGGTAACGTGAAATATTTGAATGTGCTCCCAATGATCGTATTCAGACTGACAACTTCAAACTCAGCTTTTTATTTTCTCGAGAATGTATAGTTTCTTTCTTGATTTGTTCTACTTTTACTCAAAGTCAAAATCATCCACGCCTCCCTGGACCACTACAGCAAACCATTTATTACATTGAATTTTGATAAGCAATGTATCCTATATCGATAATTATATTGTCACAATACCCACGCAAAGATATGGTATGGTCACCCTATAAATCAAGCAAGTCGACTACGTCACACAAGTAATGATGGTTGTCATGAAAGTCATATATCATCCAAATTTGGCATTTTGAAATTGATCTTTGCCCACCTTGTTTCACGTTATATGTTTGAATAATATATTTTCAAAGTTCTAGATCGCGCTATTGAAATTTTTAGATTGATTTGCATATATACAATTTCGAAAGAGGTTCTATCGGAGAATCCACCACTATTACGACCGGTAGTGACTGGAGGATCCTAGCACACAAGTTTATGCCAGGGCTCTGCGCTATGGAGCTTGCGTCTCTTCATGAAGACTGGCCACCTTCATGTCGAGCTGTGCTATCGACAAACAAACTAAGCATTCGAACGATAAGGAGAAGCCGTCACTATACCGGTCGATAGTGTAAGGTGGACCCTACCACAAAAGTACATAAAATGTGACTTTAAGCCAGGGCTCTGCGCCATGGGAGTCGCGTCGCATCAAGGAGATTGGCCACCTCCGCGATGTGTTGTACTTTATCACACACAGCAACCCAAGTCTTACTTGGTACCAAAGACAAGGTGCGTTGTGAGATTCTACGCCCGAGGCTCTGCGCCATGGGGAATCTACGTGTTCACAGAAACTGATCATATCTGTGACATGGTGTGTTTTTGGTATTTTGTTTGCTTGTTTGAGTTTGATAAAATACATTTTAAGATAATGAATAAAAAGTATGTTAGTACATTTATGTTTATGTAATTTGTATTAATTAAAAATAAAATGTTAGTGATATGATATTGCAGCATCAATTTTTATTTTATTTGGGTTTACGGTTTTTTTGTACAGATTATATCTGAAGCCCTATGTATGTACGTTGGTTGAAGATGACACTGACTTCAGGCGCTGCTTTGTTTTTTGACTTGTTACTTGTTCCATACCGAATGCAATAATTCATTGTATAGATAGTTCCTTCTAGATATTGAATACTGATTTCCAGATAAACCATTAAACATACAATCACTTTCAACAGAAACTTTAGTGGAACCCGCATAGAGCGAACGAAGTGAGCGGCCAAATGCGGGTTACACGAAAGTTTCTGTTGAAAGTGATTGTATGTTTAATGGTTTATCTGGAAATCAGTATTCATGATCTAGAAGGAACTATCTATACCTACTGATAATGATTATAATTTGATGATTTCTGGAGGATTTAGATTAGATTTATTTATATCGATATAAAAAATATAATATAGATTCGCATACAATGTCAAAATTATAAGAATCCTTATCACGATCGTCAATATTGACCGCGGTCAATAAGTACTCGGTTCGAAACCTGGCGAATGAAGACGAATAATATTTGTTTCTGAATTATGGGTGTTTTTAACCCCCGACACAGAGAGGGGTGTTATAAGTTTAACGTGCCTGTCTGTGTATCTGTCTGTGGTAGCGTAGCTCCCTAACGGATGGACCGATTTAAATGCGGTTGTTTTTGTGTCATAGATAATTTTATCCAGAGTGTTCTTAGTCATGTTTCATCGAAATCTGTTCAGCCGTTTTTGAAATATTGGACTTTGAAATGAAAATTTCCGGGTTTTTCAACTTTTCTAAGTTATAGTTATATACTATATAGTGAGTAAATCTTGTCATTCCCCAGGTATTCACGGACCCCGACAAGCTCCGCGAGCACGCGCTCACCCACGACCCCGCCGGCTACAAGGACATAGTGACAGCTGTCAAAAAGCTCCCCCAAATCGACGTCCACAGAATCGACTGCCGTCTCTGTCCCACCAAAATCGACAGCTTGGACACTTTCAAACAACACATCACCAGCGTCCATGGAAAGGCATTCCTTCCCAACACCAGTGACTTCCTAGTGTATAGGCTAACATTGACTAATTTGACGTGTTTAGAGTGCAAAAGCTCCTTCGGCTTCTTCCACGCTCTCAGAAAACACATGGCGGAGCATTTCGGCACGTGCATCTGCGACGTGTGCGGCGCCCATTACTTCGAAGAGCGAATGCTGATCTTGCACCAGAAGACCCATCAGAGAATCGACGAGAATTTCCCCTGCAAGGACTGTGGGAAGAATTTCAAGTCGAAACACAGCCGGTATCTGCACGAAGCCAGGACGCACAAGAAGGAACCGGCGTATCAGTGCGTCAAATGTGACGCAGTGCTGTTTTCCTACACGCTAAGGTACAGACATATGATCGAGGTTCACGGAGAGGAGAGGATGTTTCCGTGCGAGCATTGTGACAGAGCGTACGACAGCAGAAAGTCTCTCAGAGAACACAACAGGAGATCCCACTTGAAGATCTTTAAGCATCAATGCGATTTGTGCGATAAGAGGTTCTATTTGCCGTCCAGACTAAAGGAACACATGGCCACACATACTGGGGAGAGGAATTATAGGTGCGAGTACTGCGGGAAGAGTTATCCGAGGTTGAGGGGACTGAAAGTTCACATGCAGTCGCATGTTGCGGAGAAGAAATTCAGGTGTACGCTGTGCGGGGCCGCGTTTACGCAGAATGTCAATTTGAGGAATCATGTCAAGAGACAGCATCAGAGTCTGGATGTAGACGAGTTTCACGAATAATTAGACGCACAGTAGTACCACAAATATAAGTTACATCGACAATCTTCGTCCACGCCGACGAGTGCTGACAAGTACCGAATGAAATCGAGCTTGTGACCATTTCAATAAAGACATTGTTGCAGTATACGTAAGGTACAATATGCAATGACAGGTGAACTCGTGCTTTCCCGCTCATGACGCCAGACAAGATGGCGGGCGCCGGAGCGGCCGGCGTCGCGCGCAAAATTCCGGCCAATGGGCGTTGAGGATTTAACCCGCGCAAACGCGCTGCCTTATGATTGGTTAAAATATTTTCAAAAAATGCTTTCTGGGCAGGTACGTCGTTGTAACTTGTATTAGCGGTACTACTGTGTATGTGCTTTGAGGAAATCATACGTATCATATCCGTGACGAATCTTATTGATATCTCGGATCCGTTATTACTGGCTTATATTTAACTTTCATTTGTTTGCATGTAAGTGAATCAACTATTTCCTGCCCATAGTTGCCATGGTTACGTCTGCTGAGTCACTTTTTAAAACTGCGATTAATGAGTTTAAAATCACCAAATGTGGCGTTCTTGGCCAGTTGGATCCCTTAGTGTATGGACCATCTTCTAGGCACTTTAGAAGTCCGTATTGTATCATTCTTTCTAAGAAATTCTGTAATTTTGCCTCCTGGCTAACGGTACAGAATGACAACAAGAAATAATTAATTTATTCAGTAGTCCTAACAATAACAGACACATAAATACACATGTACATAGAGACATATATGTAAGTATTCTTGACAATTTTTCAGCCTTGAAATGAAATTTGGCATATTTATGTAAGTTCGTTTCAACGCCACATTATGACCACCAAGGGCTAGGGAGAAGCTACGGTAGCCTAGTGGTTCTAGTGAAAGCGGCGATCTTGGGTTCGAATCCCGGCTCGTAGCAATGAGTTTTTCGTAACTTTTGTACGGAATATTTACCGTTAGCTTTTCCGTGAAGGAAAACATCGCGAGGAAACCGGTCTAATCCCAATAAGGTCTAGTTTTCCCTCTGGGCTGGAAGGTCAGATGGCAGTCGCTTTCGTAAAACTAGTGCCTTAGCCAAATCTTGGGGGTCATAGCGGACCCCGGGCTCCTTTCGGGGCACAACCGGGAATAACGCTACCCCATAGCATGATGATTATGACACCACCAAAATGATCTGATGATAAAGACAGGTTTCTTTAAAATTCCTATATGGCCGTATAGGACTTTAAAAGCTACGCCAAGTTAAACTCGTGCGCCATCTTATTGCGATCACACCAAATTTACATAAGTTTGTCAAATGTCAACACAATCGGAATGAAAGCTGAAAAGTAACTTGGAAATTTTGAACAACTCACATACTTACATACGAACAGAGTAGATTAAATAAAAGCTTGTTAAGATGGAAAAAGCTTTCCGTTGCCAAAGTATTTGACATATCAGTAACTAAACCCTCGGGCCCTTGGAAAATATTTTTTTACTATACCTGCATTTATTTTATTTAATGTAAAGTTTAGAAAATTAATGATAATACTCCTGAATCTCTGCCAGTATTATTTTATAAATGATTTTGTAACATTATTTCACTTATTTATTTTTAGCTTTAAGTGTAAATAAAATAATACAGTTGATTACAATAAATTATAATGTTTTAACCCTTTGACCATTATTTTTTTATAGCAATGAATCGAGAACTTTAACGATACGCACAGCATGGTTTTTTTTAACCTTTTTCACGTGAAATCTCGTCATCGACGATTCGTGACACCGACGCCAAAGACGGCATTTGCCGACATTTTTTTAATTTTTTTTATTTATGAAAACCTACTCTAAAAGTGCCCAATTTCATGTTGGCATTATATCTTTAACCCATATTTTTTTACCCTTGTGGTGTGAGGTGGCACGGCAAAATGCTTTACCATCTGGCGGTGAAAAGGTTAAATGATTTTTGAGAAAGAGAAATGTATATTTTATTTCGGGGTTTCCGAATTATAAGACGGCAATATGTTTGCCGCTATCAGCCAAGGGCTGTAGTGACGACACCGTCGTGTCAGTTTCCAGGGGGAATTGTGGGTGGCCTGAAGAATCCAAAATGAATAAATTAAAAATCCGAGTGATAAGAATTAAATTAAAATCTTTATTTAACTTAAAACAGAATTCTTTCAAATAAATAAGGGTTCCGTAGCTGCCCGACCTTAATTATAATATTTTTAATATATAATATTATATGTAGGTATCGTATATTATTTCCAAGCAGGTATTATAATCCCAGCAAAACTGTGGGTAGGTGCTAGCATTTAATAATTTGAAGTATTGAATTAAGCTATTGCTCCATATATAAATCAATAACAATAGTACCCTTTCCTTTAATAAACACCAGATAGTGGCAAATATAATAGGCATGATGACAGTAATTGAAAATCACTAAAATATGGTATTTTCTTTGTGAAATTTTAATCATAGCATTCGAACAATGCTCATATTTTTTTATTTATTTTGATAAAATTAAACTGAAAAATACGGACGCCCGCCATTATATGTTAAACACCAATCAGAGCGCACGCATGACGTCACTTTTGTATTAAAAAATACCCATTACGGCCATTACCACGGATTACAGAGAGAACTTACGTACTGAACGAATAGTAAGACAGGGATAGAACCATGTTATCTGTCAGATCTTCGTACGTCATTGTCCCGCTTTCTCGCTCGCACGGCCGCGCAAGACTTGTAAACTTTTTAATTTATGTTCATTCATTGAGTGATCTAGGTAGCAAACGTCAAAGGTCTGCGTTCTGTTTATACAAACGTGACGTCACTCGGGACGCCATGACACTGACAAGCGTTTTAGCGCCAATTTGAAATTTAAAAACTAAAATGCAATTTTTTTCCTACTTAACTGTTATATTCTCTTGAAAAATCTTATTCGTTGTACCATAAATTATATACATATGTGACTATGCGAAATGTAGGGTAATGTAGGGTGTCAAGCGGGAATTGGATGATAATCTTTGAAATCTAATACCAAGAAAAATAGACAGACGGAGCGTTACGAACAGTCAAGTGAAGCCAAACCACATACAAACAAAACCAAGCTACCTACTTCAAGTTAAAGTGCAAGACCAGTTGGCCACCGAATGAACCAAATCTGATAGCTAACACACGTTTATACGTTTCCATTGACGACGCGAAACAGAGGCAAGGCAGATCGTGCAATTGACTCACTTTTAGTGGATGGAGCCACTGTTGGATGGAGCGCATAGAGGAGCATTTGTATCGTAAAACTGCTTAAATGACTGTGTGAGGTGTAAAGAGAAATTGTAAAAATACGTGAAATAATAACATTACATGACCAATCTTCCTCCTTTTCATATTACATCAATATGTAACATAGTCTTTGTTACATAGTCTTATGAGTCAAGACCAAAATACTATAATTGAGTTTAATATAAAAAAAAACGATATGTTCATTGAAAATTAATTAAATAATCCAAGTGACCGTCAGCATTCGAGTGATTAGATCTCTTCCCCGAAATCGTTAATTCCGCGTAGCAAACTTTCCATTCGCATTTTTCCCCACTCTAACCCATACTCCTTTTTTATCATTCATAAATAATGCCAGTGTCATAATTTCCTATTAGCGTACTTATCCGATCCTTTTTTATACCATTCGTAAATATGACCAAATGTCGTTTATTCCCTAATCGGGTAATTATCTTATCTCTTTTTTTACTATTCTTATATATTACCACAGTCATATAGAACTCCGTTAGGTACGACGACGAGCGGTTCTGGTGCTTCGCCGGCCGCTGCCGCGGCACGCTCGCTTTGCTCGCTCGGCTCGCGCGCTCTAGGGTCGCGGTACACCTAACACTCCTCCTCGCTTCGCTCGTCGTTGTACCTAACGGGGACCTGCCTTAGGTATTTTTTTTGTACAGGATCAATATCGCGTAATAAGAAATAGAACTATTGAGAAAAAAAATACATAGAATTGCAAAAAAAAGCGACTGGAAAACTTTTGCTATAGAAAAAATATCGTTTAAGAATTAGAAATATTGTGATAAATATCGTTTGGCCATATTTGAGAATGAGGAAGCAAGCAAATGAGAAAAAAAAGTGGCGGGTAGAAGTTAGTGGGGAAAAATGCGAATGGAAAGTTTGCTACGCTGAATTAACGATTTCGGGGAAGAGATCTAATCACTCCAGCATTCTACACAATAAAACTGAAACAGCTACACTTTAAATTATTGCTATTTCCGAGAGTTCTTCTTTAATATAAATTGGACTTTGTGAATGTAGTAATAAGGCTTATAATAGGTAGCCTTCATTTTCCACAATAATGTTGCTAGGAGGCTGCGATAACATTGATTGTTAAACATAAATAATCAACACAATTACATCTAGCAACATAAAGGTGGAAAATAAATGCTACCTATTTTAAGCCTTATGACTATGACCGCAAAGTTCAATTTATAAAAAATCATATAAAAATAGGTTTCAATACCGATTACACTGTTAAAAATAAAGGCCTAAACGCACAGACACGTTAAGCCGGGGTTATATTAGAGCCACGCCGCGTGTCTCAACGCGTTCTTTTCTCATTATTTATCATAATTAGAGAACATCAAATTTAAATAAAACTATTGCAGCATCAGTCCAATAATACAATAAAAGTTTTAGAAAAAACACGTAAAAAAATTACTTTGTGACGGGGCCCCCGCGACGCAACCTCCGGCTCAGACACTGCGCGGATCACTGGTTCGATCGATGCGGGCATGCCAGAGCGTCTATGTATGTGCGTGCAATGCATGCAAAGCTATAGCAAGCGGTACACTGAGACCCATCCATGACCCACTCTCCCCGACCGAGCAAACGGGCGAGACAGTGCTCACTCGGCGCAAAAGCGGCGAGATAGTGATGTGCCGTTACCGTAAATTACGGTAAGAGAGAGAATTTTGGGGTAACGTTCTCCGTAACGGTAATTATCGAGAAAGTAGTCTGTCCTAAATTTTTTCAACTTTTTTTAACGTTATCCTATTTCAATTAGGGATAATAATCTACACAAAAGAAATCACAACGATCGGAATAGAGGAACTAGTAAATTACCATAATTACCGTAATTTACCGCCGTAAATTACCAAGAATATTCTCCGGAAACGTTCTCAGGTAATGTTTATTACCTACGGTTTTTTTTCTATTCGTTTTAATACAGTGCAAACCATTAAATTCAATTTATAATAAATACAGTTCTTTTTTCATTAATTATTTCGTTATATAGAATAGAATAGAATAGAAAAAGTTTATTCAACAACACACAATTCATACATGAGAATCTTAGATTGAAGACTTAACATATAAAATTAAATATAATCTAGATATTACTATATTTAGATTGAATAAATCATTTACCTGTTTGCAAAATAGCGTATTAGCTAAAAATTAACACGAAATGTAATAAATATCCTTAAAACAAACGTGTATTCAGTATATCACCCTAACATTATCCAAACAAAATATACTCGCGGAGAACTTTTAACGAGAAGTTACGGTAACTTACCGTAAATTTCAACGGCGAGAATTACCGTAAGTGGGTAATTTCTCGGCGGCACAGAATTTTACCGTGAAGTTACGGTAATTTACCGTAAATTTCAACGGCGAGAATTACCGTAAGAGGGTAATTTCTCGGCGGCACATCACTAGGCGAGACAGTAGGTCGGCTCCCTTTCTATCTACTAGGCCGAGTACTGTCTCGCCCGCTCGCTCGGTACGTGTGATCAAGGTATTATTAGGTTAGGGCGAACCGTGCTCGGCTGGTTCTGCCCGCCCTTTGAAGTGTAGTTTCAATGTTTTACAACTTGCCCGGCCCGCGCCTAACCCGCGCGCTCGCGCCGCAACCGCGACCGGTATGCGTGACGCCTTATATATTTTTCGTATAAGGTTGTATACCCCCTACATAAAATATGTCATTATCATTATGAAAACCTCGTAAAGGCGGAAACACACACGCGACCCGATACCACGCGACGCGTGTTGAGTCGAATCAAATTGTAGTATTTTCTATGACCAGTCACACTGTGGACATGCGACGCGACGCCACGTCGCATGTTCATAGTATGATTCCGTGTTAATAATGTGCTGGCACCTTTCATTAATTTAAATTTCAAAAATGGCAATAGGTAATTCTGCAATGAAGATTTTTAGAATAGAAGACCACATTCCAGTTACAGTTCATTGCAACGCGTCCTCCGTGTCTTCCAGGAGGGTCAGGAAGACTGAAGCCGTGCCGATAAGTGTACCTAGGCTATAACCACGAACTTCGAAGTTCGGGTATATCCATCTCTATCGCACTCACAGTATCACAGTACTCGAGTGACAGGGATGCGCGTATACGAACTTCCGAGTTTCGTGGTAGCTCCGCTAGACGTCCCTCGAGCGACGCCGAGCCGCTTCAGCGATACATGTATCATCGTTTCATTTTATAAACTTAACATTACCTCTAAATCCGGCCGTACACTAGGGAAGCCCCAACATTCTGCTGCAGGTCGTGGCCGGGAGGCAGGATAGCGCCGTGCTCACTAGCGCCACTGGTAACTAATTGTGATTATTTAAATTAGAGATGCAACGGATATCCGGTTGCTATCCGGTATCCGGCCGAATACCGGATAGTTGAGCATTATCCGGCCGGATACCGAATAGTGATTCTGTTTGGTATTTAACTTTGAAAAATGGTTAGTAATACTAAAAACTTACCTATTCAGCAAAATAGGCGGGCGCTCGTGTACTGCATACTAAATAGTTCCGTTCACTGACCTAATAAAACTCGTTTCTTGCCTTGAAAACGGTCCGCGCGAACCTACAATACGTAACAGGTTGAAACCTGCACGACGCGCCCGCCGCCGAACTAAAATGTATGTATCGTTTGGCCGGCCGAATACTGGCTATTCGGCCGGTGATCAGGCCGAATATCCGGTATCCGGCCAAACAACTATCCGTTGCATCTCTAATTTAAATTTAACGATAGATTTAAAAAAAAGGAGGCCGCTACACACTGTGTTTTGTATTTAAGTACCTACCTTGTGAATACATCAAACTAGTTTTTATGTTGCTGGATTCGTTGATCTATGAACTCAAAAGAAAAACGGCCGTTTCAAAAATCATCATCATCATCATCATATCAGCCGAAAGACGTCCACTGCTGGACATAGGCCTCAAAGAGAATCAAAAATAAATAATCTGTTTCAAAAATAATCACAATTATTTACCAGTGGCGCTAGTGTGCACGTGAACCGCCCAGGCTGTTTTGCAGGGCATTTAGTTTATATTCCCTTTTTCTTTCTTTTTTACTAACTCAATTTAGTTTTTAAGGTCGTTTACTAATAATGATGGACCTATAAGGTGTCTGAAAATAAACGCATTTTATTTTATTTTATTTATTTATATTCTCTGTAGCAATGTTCTCCCGCCAAAAAGATGTAGTATGCGAGAGTCTTAAGCGGCCTTTAGACCTGGGTAAATGCAGTGCACTCACTGCACTCACACTCACTGATAAGAGCGAGAAGGTTTATCTCCCCTCCCCCATTTAGTGCACTGCCTTTAGCCACCTCTAAAGCGACCTTTGGACCTGGCTAAATACAGTGCACTACGCACTCACTGATAAGAGCGAGAATGTTTATCTCCCTTCCCCCATTTAGTGCACTCCATTTAGCCACATCTAAAGCGGCCTTTGGATCTGGCTAAATAAAGTGCACTTCACACTCACTGATAAGAGCGAGAATGTTTATCTCCCTTCCCCCATTTAGCCACACTAAAGCGGCTTTAGACCTGGCTAAATATAGTGCACTTCACACTGACTGATAAAAGCGAGAAGGTTTATCTCCCCTCCCCCATTTAGTGCACTCCATTTAGGCACATCTAAAGCGGCTTTAGACCTGGCTAAATACAGTGCACTCACACTCACTGATAAGAGCGAGAATGTTTATCTCCCTTCCCCCATTTAGCCACACTAAAGCAGCTTTAGACCTGGCTAAATATAGTGCACTTCACACTCACTGATAAAAGCGAGAAGGTTTATCTCCCCTCCCCCATTTAGTGCACTCCATTTAGCCACACTAAAGCGGCTTTAGACCTGGCTAAATACAGTGCACTCACACTCACTGATAAGAGCGAGAATGTTTATCTCCCCTCCCCCATTTAGTGCACTCCATTTAGCCACACTAAAGCGGCTTTAGACCTGGCTAAATACAGTGCACTCACACTCACTGATAAGAGCGAGAATGTTTATCTCCCCTCCCCCATTTAGTGCACTGCATTTAGCCAGGTCTAAAGCGACTTTTAAAGCCTGCATCACACTGGCGCGGCCTGCGGTGGCGGTCAATAGTAAACTTGACAGTTATTGTCAAATTTACTATTAACCGCGACGGTTGCCGCGCCAGTATGAGAGGCTTTTATTAGTCTGTATGCTGAGACTACATATGGTTAGAGCTCCCGTTGCACGAAACCCTACCTCACAAGGTGGCAGAACAGAAATGCAATATAGTGATAGATACTACTTAGGAACACTGGATTTTAGTTGGTTGCCATAGCATATCCTGGAAGAACTATAAGTTTTTTTCATCGTCGTATCGCTTTTTTGATCGAAAATTACATCATAAGGTGGCAGATCGAAACGTTTACTCATCGAAAGAGACACATTTGGAGATAAAAACCCGCATTAGTTGCCAGCCCAAACCCTGGCAGGTTTCAAGATCAGCCACGTTTTATGAGCCCCAAAAATGGGGTCAATTACCTCATCAGGTGGCAAGATGAAAATGATGCAGATCGATTGCCTTAGACGTGCCGTTCACGAATATATAGGGTTGCCTGCCTTCAGCTTGGCAGTTTTTCTGGTCAGCCACCTCAAACAATGTATGTGAAAATCTTGTAATAACGAGAAATTCGTGTATTTATGCTATGATTTAATAAAAATCAGGATATGAAATTAAAGTCAACGTACTTGCGTCTTATGGTGTTATATAATTGGACCTGTTATATAATTTAGTTTCAATTCTAATAGGGGTGTACACAATAAATATAATAATCAATTTTGACGTATTTTCTCGAAAAAATTAGTCAAATGGAGAAGAAAGCAACGCAAGAGGTTAAATAATCACGAAGTTATAACTATCAGTTTTAAGAAGGCGTATGTTCTGTCCCTTTTTCACAAAACGCAACTTCATATGAAACGATGACGCTCGCAGATTGTTTACGTCACAAACTGTTTGCGTTTTCTCTTCTAACAAGCAACATCAAAACGGCGAAAATCGCATTCAGATATCTCAAATAATTGCTTATAGTAATCCACCTGCCTTGTTAAAGCCTGTTCTTAATTTAGTTGCATAGGAGCCTCCGTCCGTATAGCAGGCGTACAGATTATCTGTAGATATCTATACTCTAAGAATTTACCCGTATTCAGAATGCTGGCTCTTCATGTGCCCCTTCAGACTGCAGTTCTGTATAAAGGCCTGCCCACACACATGACAGCGGTACCTCCTATCGTTAGTATGTATCCTCATGTGATCCTTAAGCGTTTTAAGGCGAGGGTAAGTCTTCTCGCAGACTTTACACTTGAAGTTCCGCTCCCTGGTGTGAGTCGGCATGTGGTTGTTGAGCGCGAAACGCGTGAAGAACTTTTGTCCGCAGAACTGGCATTCGTATCTGGGGAACACGTTAGTATGAGTCAGGATAAATTATTGCATAGTCAACGAGATATAGAGAGTGGAGCTCGCGACAATATGTATCGTTGACAACGTCACTGAGTAAACAAGTGAATTCAAAAGATTTTTCAAAACCCTAACTCCTTTTTTTATAGCCTATGTCACTCCCACGATTAAGAGGAATCCAACGACACCTCATATGTCGAAATCCGTCAAACGGTTTAGGCGGCAGGGCGTGCCAAAGAATATACCACATACATACATACATACATACGCTCAAAAAACATAACCCTCCTCCTGGTAAAAATGGTCCATTTTGTGGAAAAAATTAGCAATTGTATGACATAAAGAAGTTAACTTAGATTATAACAATGACACCGGCTAAAACGTATCTTCTCGCGAAAATGCCCAATGATTATATTTGATAAGGACAAAGTTGAATAGTCTTGTTGACTTTGGATTTTTAATTAACTGTTATTATTTTATTTAATGTTTCCGTCAAAACTTGAATTTTTCATACAAGCTTTTATTGTCGACTGTACTTTTCTGTGTACCGTCATCAACTACACATTGAGTCGATTCTATCGAGCCCAAACTCAACGGAGCTACGTCGGTTAAGTACTTAACTATGTCAAACGATTGAGCTGAAATTTTGGGTATACGTATAGTTTGGATGACAATTCAATACCATCGAGCTGATCTGACGATGTACACTGTACACATGATGCGATGCGTCGAATCTTTTATCTACTACGGAGTAACATAATAATGGATACCTGTAATCCTTCAAAAGGTCTTTCTGCCGATGTCTGGTGCCGAAAACGCGTTCGCACGGAACAGGGAAACGACAGCGATGCGTCGAATCTTTTACCTACCAGGGAGTAACACAAATATGGAATATACCTGTAATCCTTCAAATGGTCCTTCCTCCGGTGTATGGTGAGCGTGCGTCTGGTCCCGAAAATGCGTTCGCACAACGAACAGGGAAACGACAATGGCGCGTCCCCGTGCACTTCGACCAAGTGCTTGAGCTTCTGCGTGTACGACATCAGCTTGGCGTCGCACTTGGGACAGAACACGCGCCCGCGCTTGTTGTGGACACGGTCTATGTGCAAGTCCCTTTGGAAATGGATAAAGTCTATGTTAGTTCTCAACACGTTGCGGACGCAGTAAGCTCGATTCTCCATAAAAACATAGTGCGATACTATCGATATGGTGATGTTACAGCTTTGTTTCTATCAGTCAACAAATTGGAAACGCAAGCAGACTGTTCACTAAATCACATGATGGCAAGTTAAGAGTCCGCAGCTCGCAGTAAGCTCGGTCGAATTTCACCTTCCCATACAAACGTAGTTACGCTCTCATTTTAAAACTACGTGGTGGATTGTAACGAAACTTTGCATATACAATGACATGAGGTATATCTATGTCTGTAATTAGTATATGTAGCTTCAGATACCATAGTAAAAAAATTAAGCGAATTTAAGTTTTTCATACAAAACTTGTTTCTGCTGTATTATATTTGTTTTAACTGGAACCATTTAAACTAATTACAGACATAGATACACCTCGTGTTACGTATTATACATGCGAAGTTAAGTCACAATCCAACACGTAGTTTCAAAATGAGAGCGTAACTACGTTTGTATGGGAAGGTGAAATTCGGCCGAGCTTACTGCGAGCTGCGGACTCTTAACTTGCCATCATGTGATTTAGTGAGCAGTCTGCTTGCGTTTCCAATTTGTTGCCTGATAGAAACAAAGCTGTAACATCACCATATCAAAGTGGAAAATAGAATAATTATTCGCCACTAGCGGGACTTGAGCCCGCGACCTATGGAATCCGTCCATCGCTCTAAACGAACTGAGCTACCGTGGGTCCGCTAGTAGCGACCAATCTTTCAATGCCTTCACTACACCTTATATTATAGGGAGGCTCGTCGACATCTACCGTGTAGTTCTTTTAAGTTCTGTTTCGTTACGGACGTTTCTGCTTATTAATATTTATCATCATATCAGCTGAAAGACGTCCACTGATGGGCACATGCGTTCTCTCACGAATGGACAGTCCGACCGAACCCTGTCGCCCAAAAACTATAAAGATAGAAATAGCTACAACTTAGAAAAGTTGAAAAACCTCCGACATTTTCATTTCAAAGTCCAATATCTCAAAAAAGGCTAAACAGATTTTGATGAAACATGGCTAAGAACCGGGACAAAATTATCTATGACACAAAAAACCGCATTCAAATCGGTCCATCCGTTGGGGAGCTACGCTAACACAGACAGATACACAGGCAGACACGTTAAAATTATAACACCCCTCTTTTTGCGTCGGGGGTTTAAATAGAGATAACCAACTCACCTATTGTACTGAGCCTTAAATATCTTCCCACAAGTATCACAAGGAAAGTCCCCCTCCTCATGTCTCTGCTGGTGCATCACGAACCGCCCCTTATCCACAAACCCAAGCCCACACGTCTCGCACACATAGTTACTAAAATGCTTATTCATATGCTTGTTCAACGCGTGAAAGTAGGGAAACACTTCATCACACAACGCACACTGTTGCTCGTTTAACGTCAAACGGAACGGTAGAATCAAGTCTTTAGAGTTAAAATAGTACTTCTTCTTATGGACAGTCGTTATATGCCTCTTGAATTCTTCTATATCGCTGATCTTTTCTATGCACAAGCGACAGTCTATCCTAGTCAAGTCCATTTTGATCATCTTTTTGTGCTCGATTACTTTGAATTTCTTCGGGTGATGCTCGTTGGTTGTGTGCTGTCGTAGCAATTGAGGATCTGAGAAGTTGGACCCACAGTAGTAGCAGAGCAGATGGTTGTGGCGACACTTGAAGGGGCAGACGTATGAGCATTCGACGATGGTGACCACGTTGGAGTCGATCATGTACGACGGGTCGCGCTCACGCATTATCTGCTGGACTTTGTGCATCGGGAGTTCTGGAACAAGGAGACTAACGTTAATTTTTCCCATTTTCATTCACTAAGGGGCTCCATGCGCTGTTTGGCTAGTTTTGAGTTGATATTCCTCCGTGAAACTATAGATATACTCGTACTTACGGCAGAAACAGTTATCGGTTCTTCAATTCTTTATCTACATTTGTACGAGATTGTTTTTGAAAATAATGAGTATTAAGTTTATTGATTTATTCAAGTATGTTCCATAAAAGCACTGTTTTCGATATTAGTAAGTATGTAGTTTATGCCCTTTTGTATATGAAATCTACACATAACTGTTTCTTGTTGACGTTTCTAACAACCCACGAGAGATTTTTATTTTTAACTCATTTTTACAAAACTTTTTCTTTGGCCTGAAATGTTCAAAGTTTGGTGCCTTATATCCCGAAAACTGAGTTTTTAAGTGAATATGGGATACCATTTCGGTAAACCTCGTTGTTGTGGGTATGTTAAGCCAAAGAAAACACGAAAAAACCGACTGTTACAGATCGAAGGTCATTGCGAGCTGTAATACGAGGGCTGCCTTTTAAGTTCTGTCGTTTGCAAACCTCCCGTGATTGCATAAAAAAGAACTAGTGTCATCTTAAAATATTTGAATTTAGAATTCGAAAACAAAAGAATGACTCGAAATCGGCCCAACCGTTTTAGTACAGCGTTCGTTCAAAGTGGACAAGTCAGTTGTGAAAATGGAAATTTCGAAGGAAAATTTACGTGCGATATTTTTTTACAACTTCAAAAGGGGCTTAACGCGACTTCAGTGCTTCGAAGAGTTGACTACGGTTTTCAATGATAAAGCACCATGCCTCCGGACTGTGGAACGCTGGTATTTAGAATTTCTACGTGGTTGCTCTAGTCTTGGTGATAGACATCGTGAAGGTCGACCAAAAAGAGCCGTAACCCAGGAGAACATTGATGCTGTACGGCAACTGATCGTCGAAGATCGCCATGCGACATGCCGTGAAATAGAAGCTTCCATAAGTATTTCAGGGACCAGTGTTCACAGTAATTTGCATGATCACTTAGGCGTAAAAAAGTTGATCTCACGCTGGATACCACATTTACTCAGTGAAGACCAAAATACGGCTCGCGTTCGATGGTGTCGCAAAACTCTGCGGCAATTCAACCGAGGAAACTCGAAACATGTTTACGACATTATCAGTGGACGAATCTTGGATATATGCCTACGATCCCGATTCTAAACAGCAGTCGACTGTTTGGGTGTTCCAAAACCGACCAAAGTAATACGCTCACGGAGCACTTCGAAAAAAATGGTCGCCACGTTTGTGGCGAAAAGTGGCCACGTTGCCACCATCGTGCTCGAGGATTGTCAAACGGTTAATGCTGATTGGTATACCACTGTCTGTTTACCAGAAGTCATCGGCGAGTTTCGAAAAAATAACCCAAGACGTCGTATAAGACTGCACCACGATAATGCGAGCTCGCACACCGCCCGGCAAACAATTGCGTTTTTAAAAGAGCAAAACGTCGAAATTCTGGAACACCCGCCGTACAGTCCAGACTTAAGCCCTAACGATTTTTTATTTTTCCAAAAATCAAGCAACGACTTCGTGGTCAACGGTACCAGACGCCTGAAGAAGCGGTTGAGGCATACAAAATTGCCATTTAGGAGACCCCGACTTCGGACTGGAATAAGTGTTTCGAAAACTGATTCGATTGAATGAAAGAGTGTATTACATATCACGGTGACTACTTTGAAAAACAATAAATACCATTTAACACTTAAATTGTCTTTAGTTTTTCCAAACGACACAACTTAAAAGGCAGCCCTCGTATGGGGTAATTCTAGAGATTCTGAGCGAGTATCTTTACTTTAAAAACGCGCACTTCGGTTGCTGGCCGGCAACAAAGGAATTCTTGCAGGGAGCTGTTTAAAGTTCACCATATCATTATTCCCTCTAAGAACTAATGTTTGTAAGGAATAATCTTCAAATGTTCTAATGTTTTGACGAACTTTATTGAAGTACATAAATTCTTTAGTTACTTAACTCCTATACTGACTTATAATTTGTATTTTCCTATTTCGTTTTAATTTGATTCTTTGTTTAACTATTTGACGATCAATAACTATTTTTTAAGTTCGTAAAAACGTTCAACGTTCAAGGTATTTTGAGTTCATCAGAAGATATTAACGACTCTGGTTATTGTCTATAACAGCAGTACGCAATTTAGAAGCCTAAGGGTGGCAAGTTCTTGGTTTTAGCCGAGGAACCCTGGGATTCAAAGTACTAGTCAAAATATTGTACACTTACTGTTCCCTAGCACACCTCACTATGCTTCGACTTCATATGTCCCTTCCAACTGCACCGTTGCACGAAGCCTACTCCACAGATTTCACATTTAAACCTCCTCTCCTCGTGTATCCTCATATGCTCCCTGAGTGTCTTCTGTCGACCGTATGCCTTCGAACATACCTCACACCGAAATTCCCTCAAACCCGTATGCTTCACGGAATGATTCTTAAGTTCCTGCTTCCCGAAAAACGCCATGTCACAGAGGGGACATTTGTGAGGACGCTGCATTAGATGGTTCCTCTGGACATGAATGGTTAGAAGTCTTTGGTTTTTGAAGGTCTTTTCGCAAGCTTGACATTTTACTGCGCTAGAAACTCCGTGGATTTGAAACATGTGACGTTCTTTGACTCTGTAGCTTTTGAAGCGTTCTTGGCAGACGCCGCATTTGTTCAAAAAGTTGGATGTTGCGTAGACATGGACGAAGCGTTCGTGAAGCTTCTTCTTCTGTTCAGTATTGAAGCTTTTAGGGCAGTGTTCGCAATTGAAAACGCCAGTTTTGTGCATATTGCAATGCTGAACTAGCATCCTTTTAGTTGGATATCCAGTCTCGCAATCATCGCAGATGTAGTTCCTAAAATGGACGTTCATGTGCTCCTGTAAACTCCGAAATTTTGTGAAAGCCTTCGCGCACACAACACACTTTAAGCCATCATTGAACTTGAACGGAAGTAAATGACTTTTCACATCCGTATGTAATCTCTTCTCATGCGTCACTCTCAAGTGTTCCGTTAAGCGTTCTATCGATTCCATTTCTAGCTCACATATCCGACACTTCAATCCAGTTATGTCAAGTCTAACAAGGAACGCAAAAAGCAGGTTTCTTTGCATCAGCACCCGACGTATTTTCACGTCGTGTTTCGTTAATGTGTGCGTTTTCAAGTCGTTAGGATTAGGATATGTGTCTGGGCAATAGCAGCATCTGTAGCCAACGCCACTAAAACACCGGATTGGTGTGGCGTTGGAGAATTCCAGAAGGATCTTTACGTTGGCGCGGTGTTTTCTTAGCTCTGCTTCGTCTTCTGGACTGATTCTGGGTTCTTCTTGGTCTTCCTTGAGGCCTACAAAGAAAAGTACATGTTATTATCTCTTCTTTCTTCTCCCGTTCTTCTAAAGCGTCGACAATAGTGGGTCAGGTCCAATAATCCGATTGTATGGAAAGTTTGTAGTTTCCTATGGAGTAGCAGATTGAAGTGCCACATTTTACATTAACCGGTCCTTGATATGAGATTGAGCCTACCACCTGAGAATTATTCTGTTCTCGAGCTTATGTTTAGGACAGCCTTATACTCAGAAATTGATATATTTGCAACTGTTCTTTGTTAGGGTTGAGAACAATTGCCATGTGTTGTCATCCATGACCATTGCCAAGTCAGATATGCTAGTAGTCTGTACGTTTGTTTATCGCGTGGACGCCCTTCTTGGCGTGGCCCGAAACACCGACAGAGAATGACGTAGCATTTGACTTGTTAAACCTTGGTGCCAAGCTATGTCGATGATTATATCTAGAGGCTAAGGTAATCAAGGAGATATTGCTGATATTTGAAGAGTTGAAAAAACGCAAGGAACTCCAGTTCGGTTCGAACTCCGATCAAGGGCAACCACACAGAGGCGTCTTTACATATGATGCAGGGTGTGCGATGCACACGGGCGCAGCGGTCCTAGGGGGCGCCGAGCGCCGCCCGCTACCATTCCATTTTGACCGCGCGCTTACTAGGGGGCGCTAGAGTAATGTTTGCACACGGGCGTTATATGGGCTAGGGACGCAGTCGCTCTTTATGAACCGTACTTGACTAAGCCCTTGACTGCTGACTATACTTAAGCCATCTTAAAGCCCCACTGCAACTTCAAGCAACAACGACTAAGACTTCAAGTCCCTCTCTAGGTTTTAGTTACATCGCTGCCGCTATTGATTTCGCGCGAAGTCAAGACTTAGTGGATTTGGGCAGGACACCTTGCCAGCCCAAGCGATGGCAGTCGGTTCTAAATGGTGTCGAATTGGTGGCCACTTCTAGGTCAAAGGAGCGTCCACAGGCTCGATGGGTTAACGATGACGATCGATAACGATATACTTCATATTATAAAAAAAAATACTACGACAGTGGCAAACAAGCGCACGGCCCGCCTGGTGGTAAGCGGTCACGCAGGATATAGACGCATGCCCTTGATATGTTTGAGGATTCGCCGTGTTGACAGCTGAAGGAACAAATTCCCTCGCTCCCAACACAACGCATCCTCGGGAGCTCGGGCGACCTTGCTCACCTCCAGGAACAACACTGCTACAGAGCAAGTAGTAGTGTTATTATGGCTGTGGTCTTCTGCAAGGAGGTACTTCCCCAGTTGGGCTGCTCCACATTCGAGCGGGATGACATTTCGCTGTGCCCTACCACACCGATATTAGGATTACCATGGGTAACTCCTGTATAAGATGGATGGCATACTCGAAGAGAGGCTTATGGTCAGAAGTGGGCGATGAAACTGATGGTAATAGTATTTTTTGAAGTCATTCCGCTCCTCCCGCTGTTTCCCGGTCTTGGTGGGCTATTGACGGACTCAGTATACCAAGCTTTAGGGTGTGTAATGATCGGTATAAAAACAAATAATATAATTTCATTGGATATAACCATTTTTGATATAATTTCAAAGGGTAGAATCATTCATTGTATATAATAAACGTTTGGTATAATATCAATATATATATTCATCAATCATCATAGAGTATAATTCTTATTTGTTATACATCTCATATTGTACAATGATCAAGCGGTATAATTTTATTAAAACTGTAACCTTAAGAAACCTTAGAATGAAATGATGTTCCGTATATGTAAATATATATATTTTTTATGTGCAAATTGCATTTTACTTACCTAAGCTAAACTACTTTTTTCCGTTCAAACCTAACACAACCTCCAGCGTGACGACGTCACCCCGCTTCGCGGGGTGCCTATTTCCGCTCTAAGGGACACAAGTGAACCCTAACCTAACCCACTAATAGTACAATTGTTGCGAGAGTTTTTTTTACTGCGGTGGGTTCCGCCTCCTGAGCCCCCCTATTTCTGGCTGCCCTGGCTTGATTATATCAACGGTACATTAGACGGAATGAGCATTATATCCAATGTTCAATATAGCAAATATGCATTATACTTAATGTATGTTATACTAAATATTATTATATCAAATGATCGTTACATAAAATGCTAACTATGTCATATGAAAATATATTAAGTGTTGTTATAGAACTTGAGAATTATATCAGATCAGCGTTATTGCGAGTAATATTAAATCAAAAATATTTATAGCCATCGTTACGCACCCCAAGCTTTATTATTATCCTCCCCTCCCCCCTCGCGTGTCTCGGTTGTCTCCTTAAGGAGCCCTGGGTCCGCTTTGGCACCTAATCCCAACATTACTAGCAAACGACTGAAAGAACTAGACTTCGATGAGATTAGACAGGTTTCCTAATCTCAATAAGGTCTTGTTTTACTTTTGGGTTTGGACCTTCCTAATATTTGGAATAAAAGAATACACAAATATCTTCTAAATCTTAGAAAAGTTGAAAAACCCCCGACATTTTCATTTCAAAGTCCCTCAAAAACGGCTGAACCGATTTTGATGAAAAATGCCTAAGAACAATCTGGGTAAAATTATCTATGACACAAAAAACCGCATTCAAATCGGTGCATCCGTTTGGGAGCTACGATACCACAGACAACACAGACACGTTAAACTTATAACATCCCTTTTTTCGTCGGGGGTTAAAAATGCAATATGATGAGTTTTTGCCGGGACTAAATTGGTGGGTAAGTACTCACCGGCGTCAAGAGGCTTGGGCGGTAGTTTGGCGGGCGTGGAGCGGCCGCGGGACGCTCGGCGCTTGCGTCGCTTAAGAGGGACGTCGTCCGAGTCCGCCGGGGACTCGCACTTCAAGCGCTCTGCTAGGAACAATCACGGTGATTTTCAGATATATGATTCTTGACTGTATGATTGTTTTTCTAATTTGACCTATACATGATAGCTTAAAATTTCCTCTATAGAAAAAAATTCCAAAGTTGGGTCTGTATTTTCCTTTTTTTACTCAGCCTACTCAAACGATATATTATTTTACGACACAATCAAGTTTAATACAGTATTTTATCTCATCTGAAATCTCACTTAATTAAATTTAGATAAAACTTCACCAAGTTAGGTGTTCATCGAGAATTGACCAAAAAGCCATTCCCGAAGGTTACATCTCTTTTTCTCATCATAAATGAACCAAACTAAGAACCTCTACTAATTTAAAAGGATATACATTCAAGCTGCACTTTCAAGTAAGATTCATACTCACGTTGTTCTAAGGCTGCGTCGGTAACAAGACCGCTTGGGTCAGCAGTCTTCCCAGATTCAGGGAGTCCGCCGGGGTCGCCGGGATCACCAGGGTCGGGCCCCGGGGAGCCGGGGTCAGGGGGGTCGCCGGGGTCGCTGCCGTCGGGAGGCTCAGGCTTGATCTCCACCTCCAGCAAGGCGGACGCGTCTAAACGCGCTTGGTGATCTGGAAGTAGTCATTATTGCAAATTGACGGACTGACGGAACGGGCTGAAGGGACGGCCCGCTAGGTTCCCTGTGCAGGGTCTTCCAAATGTTCACACACAAAACAAGTTTCTGATAAAAAAAAAATTGGTACAAGCTTTTATTGCAGACTGTACTTTTCTCTATACCATAAATGAGACGATTCTAACGAGCCGAAACTCAACAGGGTTACATCGATTAAGTACTGAATTCCCATGGCCACCTACTGTCTCCGTCATCAGATCAGCTCGATGGTACCATAATATTGAATTGTTATCCAAACTATACTTATACCCAAAATTTCCGCTCAATCGGTCACCGGGAAGTGGGTCAAATTTAACTTGCAAGTTTTGATGACAAACATCGGGACAGGTGAAACTAAATAAGAGCTTGTAAAAACACCTGCTATTCAGAAAAGAGTCATTGCTGCCTCTAGTGAGCGATCAAAGTTGTACTTTTCTTCCCTGAGATTTCCTGATTAATTTCAGTTTCAGTCAGACTGACACGCTAGGTGCGACAGAGACGGTACCTGCGGCCTCAGTCTCCCCCATCCTCAGCTGTAGGAAGGCCGCCTCGCAGCGCAGCACTTGTGCTCTGAACGCGGCCGCCTCGCGCAGGCGCGCCACGCACGTCGCGCATACTAGACGCGCTGACGGCTGGTCGTCCAGGTGCGATAGCTGAGGAAAATTGTATTGATGTGTTTTTTGCTCCCTCCATATATAAATAAATAAAATAAAATAGTCTGTATTGCTGAGATTTTACAAAAACTTATACTACTTAAAAAAAATAAAACTTATTATATACTGCATTTCTTTTACTACTTTCCATCGGCAACCTCAACTTGTCCTCCGACAAAGGCCTCTTCCAAAGCATTCCACTCGCGTCCTGCAGCTCCCTACATATGGTAGAGTTTATTTAATGTGGCTGACTTTTTATAAACCTGGAATTGGAATCTATAACCGGGAAGGATAGAGTTGCTTTCTAAATCGGAATAAATATTGTAATAGAAATTAAATTTGAATTGTAAGAGACTAGAGTTGGGGTTCTGGTGTGATACCCCACAAAAATTATTATTAGGTTTAAATCCTAGATTAAGTTATTTTATATTTTATACTTTGTAACACTTTCTTTCAACCAGAAATAAAAAGGCTTTTTATTTTGCCTGTACCACGCTGCTACAGTGCATGTGCAAAGAGACATTTTAATTTCTTAGCTCCTCACCTATAGAATAAAATAATTAAAATGTATAAAATAAATAAATTAAGTAACTTTCAATTTAAACACAAAATTAACTCCTGGCTGAAGTCGATAACTTATACGGAGTCAGAGGAACTGCTTACTATAATATCTTAATGCAAATAAAAAAATACTCATAGTTCTCAGACACACATATGTGCGCACACACATACACTCACTCACTCACTCACACATACACAAACACACACACACACTCACACACAAACACAATGCATGTTGCATTCTACCTAAGATTAACATTTATAATTAAAAAAAAAAAACATGTTCTGTACAATTGAATGTTGTAACTATTATAATGCCTGTATCAAGGAAGGAACCGGCTTTTGAGACACAGGGCAACCTACTTTGAAAGCCGGGGCTTCAACTATTATGTACCTATGTTTATAGTTGCAATAAAGAATTTTATTACTATTTATTATTATTATTTTATTTATTTATTATAGTTCTCTGTCCACACACTTAAATTGATGCTCTATAAAGCATACTGTCAGATGTTCTACATGTGCAGCCTGTGGGTGAGAAATGCGTTACACATTCAATACAACAACATCTTGAGAATGATTGATTGATTTGATTGATAAAAACTTTATTCGTTCCCACAACATACATGGCATTGAAAATATAAAATTTAAACAATGAAGCTAAAAGAAAATAATAATAATATACATATGCATATGCATGCAAAAAGTACATTCTAAAAGAAGCCACGTGTCGTGGCAGAGAAATGGCGCTGGCTCAGCATCATGATGTGGCAAGCCACATCGCTGGTATTCTGCCGGGACCTTAAAATGAAATGAATGCTGCTGCGGCTGGCGAAACACTGCAGTGCATCTGGCTTTAGGAGAAAAAGAGTTGCCTTCATGCCAAAGCAGTACGCGGTGGCAGCAACGGTCTACTTGGTTCATGGGTCGAAATACTTGAATAGCCGATTATGACGTTTTGGGTTTAAGTGGCTATTGAGAGAGCTGTAGCGGGTGCTCTCTTCAATATCTCCATAGACAACTTTTTATCTCGCAAGACTTCACTAACAAAATATGGATCACGGTCTGAATAAAATTTTTTTTTGGAATCACCCCCGACAAAAAAATAACATATTATGTATTTCTTTATGACACAAACTATCTCCATAAAAGACTTTAGCTCAGTATTTTTCAAGCAGGAGTAAAAAGGTTTTGATAAAATGAATATGCGTGTATTAAGCTTTCGAAAAGGAGAATTCTTGGTGAAATGACTTTTCGATGAATGGTGCCATCAATTGATCAAGCTTTCGTCTAAAAGGAGAATCGATAAAACGTCTTCGACGTAGCGAAACATCTTTTGAAATGGCGTAGGTAACCCTGCAAAGATTGTGTGTTTATGTTGACTGTAAGTTTGTATATAAGGGGCTACCACCACAAATACTCAATCAATATCAATGGACCTTCAAGGTGGATATAGGCTATGTTATTTGTAAAAAGTGGGACGAATCACAGGGACACCCAGTTTCTTTGCAACCACAAGTCCTGCGGTATTCTAGGTAAGACAAAATATCTTGAAGATAGTTGTCTATCTAACCATCTAACCTAACCTATACATTAAATTCTTCACCCCCTCACTAAATTAATATAAATCCATGCTTACCAACAGCCCAAAGCATTCCATGATTATATCAGAGTAGACTTCTTTCTGGCCCATGCACTGGTATTCCGCATTCAACAATCTGCAGCGCTTAAGGGAGCCACAGCACCGACAAACTCCCGGGTCGAAAATCGGCCCCTTGCCTTTAGCGACACTCATTATCGTCAAATTAGTTTCATGTTTATATTATAATTTATAAACAACAAAATATATTGGGATTATAAGCAAAAGGACAATTTATTTGGCATTATCTTTGAAGTTTGCGTTTTGATAATGCATAGCATAGCATTTGTCAGTCACTATCCACGACATCCACGTCAAATCGCTTGGCCAACGTTGCTGAGATGCTGTTGAGAGTTCCCTTTCTTTCGTGCAAGAATGTTATTGCCTCAAAGAAAGAGATGGTTCAACTTTTCTGCTACTGACACGGTTAACCAGACTATAGTTTATCTATTCAACAACAGATGGCGCTACTATCTGTAAAGTCTGTTCCAGTAAGGTACACCAAGTGTAAATGCCAAAAAAAATGCAATTATTATGTTGCATAATGTTTGTTCAAGCTCAAATTTATGAAAAAATGGATTTTGAGTGTTTTAATTCATATAATTATTTAATAGAACATTGATTTTTACTTGATTTATATGTAACATTACGTAATGACATTTCTGAACGAAAGTAAACAGTACGTCAAAATCTGTCAAAAAAGCGAGTTTGCCAAGCGTATCAGAATTTTTCTAAATAATCTGCCTCTAAATCTTTTTAAAAATGAGTGCCGCCCGCCGTAAAGGGCCCGTGTATGACCCAGGCCTCTGTCGCTGTTGCGGCTCTATCAAGAAATGCCGTGTGTTGAACTTAGAGTATGATTTCCAGGGTGAAAAGGAAGTGTACTCTGATATGTTTATGGACTGTTTTGGGTTGATGGTATGTTTAGAAGAATTATCTACGACTATTATCTCATACTCCTAGTATACGACGTTAATTTAATTGATAAAAAGTGCAAAGTAATCTGTTAAATCTTTTTTGTCTCGTAATTTATAATGAGAGGAACATTTCGAAATACATAAATATTAGGGGAAAATCTTAACAAAGTTGAACTCGCGAACTAGGCCGATAGTAAGCTGAACTATGTTGGTGTTACGGGTACTATAGGACCTTATACTTAATACTTTGATAAGATCTTAATGTTACCACCTGTGTTTACAAATAAATAAATTTATTCTATTTTATAGAACACACCCAAGACTCAGAAACAAATATTCATGCTCGTCATACAAATAATCGCCCTTACCGGGATGGGATTTGAACCCAAACAAACAATTATGCCAGCAATAAATACTAAGATATATCTCAACTCTCAACAACAAAAACTTTAGTGATTAATGAGTCTCCAATGAGGCTAAGTTTAAGACAATTAATTGATCAGATATTTTATTTAAATCAGTGAAGATCACAATGAATTAAATAGTTATAAAATTTCAACCTCAGTTTATGTAATTCGGTGTTTGTTATTCTTCAATTAAATTATATGATTGTTTATAAAGATGTGCCATTTTGGTAATTATTCGGTATTTGGCACACTCAATGTATTTTTCAATCTTCGCTATTTGGCCGAATAACTGTCTCATGGTCCAATCTTGGCCAAGAGATCATTGACCCCCAAGTTACCTGAACACCCCAGACATCATTTTAAGTTGCTGCCTGATATAGAAAATTGTATTCCAAAAACCCATATTCGGCGCATCTCTTATTGTTAATAAAATATTGTTTTTGTGCATTTTATTTATGAAATGATCACAATCTTTTAGCTATCCCACTTAGAAGGGTCATTGGAGACGGAGCGGCTAGTATGCGCAACATGCGTGTTGCGACTCCGGGACGCGTGCACCTTCCGCAAGCAGGTGCTGCTGTGTGAGGACCGGCTGCTGCAGGCCTCCATCCATGTTCACCAGCCTACGGGTAATTATTCTCAAGTATATATAGGTACCAAAAACTCCAAAGCCAATATCAAAAATATATATAAAAATATTTGTTTTCAGCTTGACATTGAGTCCTCCTGATTGATCTCAAGCTCTGATATGGTAGGCTACTGGCTAGGCCAGCTACTCTACCATACTACTTTCAACATATTTTGCTATTATGATGCTATTATACAAACATTACATTGTTATTTGTCACGAAGTTAAAGTTTTAAGGAGGGGTATGTTCTGTCCCTTATTCGCAAAACGCAACTTCACATGAAACGATGACACTTGAAGATTGTGACGTCACTAATAGACGGCGGCGAGCCGCGCCCCATCGTGTGCGGCGCCGCCGTCGACGCGGCCCCCGGCAGCCTCGCGTCACGTGACGTCACACACTTTTGCGTTTTCTCTCCCTAACAAGCAATATTAAAATCGTTGTAACTTCCTAATTCTTTCAGATATCTGAATGGGATTTTCTTTCTTTTGAAGTAATAAATATTGGCTCATTTTCATCACCTATTTCCAGATAATAAACCAGGTCTAAAACTGAAGACTGAAGTAGTAAAGGTGGAGTTTGACCCTCCCGGCGAGGACATGGACTCCGATACACACATGGATATGGACCCACATACGGAAATGGATGAAATTGGTGGCAACAGTGAGTACAATATTCTTTATCACCACACTATGGTGGCGAACAAGCACATGGTCTACATTGTCTTAGGGTGGTATTGCGTCTCACTCATTCTAGCAAAATGTGGATACACATTGGACACAGATCTTGGATCTGTTGGATGCTGCCTTGGTATCCCTTCTGTCTCCATCATCATATCAGCTGGATGGTACCATAATATTGAATTGTCATCCAAACTTCACCTTTACATAAAATTTCAGCTCAATTGGTGAAAGATATCTGCTTTAAAATTGAGTTGCAAAATTCCACGCGAACAAACAAAGTTACATACATTGCAAGTTAAATAACAGCTTGTAACATACCAGCACGGCTTTCACGCGACGGCGCGCGAGCTCTCTCGATTTTTCTCGCACTATCCGTCTCTCTCTTATTGGAACACTTAGAATAAGAGGTATAGTGCGACACAAATCGAGAGAGTTGAACATGCCATGCCGTTTGCTGGTACAAACGCCAACACAGTTAACTGACCACCCTGTATTTATATTGAACCTTATTACAATGTATATAAAGTGCACAGATGGTCATTTAGCTGTGTTGGCGTAAATCCTACTATACCGGGTGTACAATCCAAATGGGTCAGTATGGAGAAGTCGGAAACTATGAGAGATAGCGAGATGTGTTCTTAGGAACCATGACGTCGATTTTAGATTTAATAATAATTACATTCAAACTTTTTTATTAACTCTCATACATAACCGGGAATCGAACCTGGTCAATATTTTTGTAACCGATAATTAAATTATCACATTTATTATTTTGTAATTATCTTATTGGTGGGTTTTTCTTTCAATTATTTAAACAAGATTCTATTAGTGTTGTGCTTCTTGCGACTTGCAGAATTTATACACATTGATTTTGACCAGTTCGATTCCCGGTTATGTATGAGAGTTAATAAAAAAGTTTGAATGTAATTATTATTAAATCTAAAATCGACGTCATGGTTCCTAAGAACAGATCTCGCTATCTCTCATAGTTTCCGACTTCTCCATACTGACCCATTTGGATTGTACACCCTGTATATCCTACTAATATTAGAAATGCGAAAGTTTGGATGTTTAGATATTTGCTAATCAATCACGCTTAAACGGCTTAACCAATTTGGATGAAATTTTGCACGAAGATAGGTTATCATCATCGTCATCATATCAGCCGAAAGACGTCCACTGCTGGACATAAGCCTCCCCCAAAGAGTGCCAAAGTGACCGGTCCCGCGCCACCCGCATCCAGCGGACTCCCGCAACCTTTACCAGGTCATCAGTCGAAGTCGCGGGCGGAATCTAGTTAACATTAAAGCGACCAGGGGACTGACGCCAGTTAAAACGCTCGTAGGATCACCATCTTACATTATGTTTCAGTATCGGACGCCAGTATTAAAAAGGAAAAGCCCCGAAAACTGAAACAACTCAAAAAGGAGAGCGAGCGAGACATGCTGAAACGGATCCGCTCGCTCGGGAACAAACTGCGCATGCTAGAGCGGGTTGGATGTAAAGGTAATACATATCATGATTTGTCAGCCCCAATTTATCAGGAGCTGACTAATTGCTGTCGACTGGGGCCAAGTTGCGCTGCTGATCTAACTGTCAAACGAGTTGTACTGAGAAATTGCATGCACATGTGATCGGATTGTTACATCTGTACGCTACACCCAATTATGACTTCGACATGTTGTACTGACAAATTGGAGTAAAATCAATAAGCATGGCTATCATGCGACGGCGCGCGAGCTCTCTCGATTTTTCTCGCACTATCCGTCTCTTTCTTATTAGAACAAGAGGTATAGTGCGAGAAAAATCGAGAGAATGTCGCGGCCGTCCCACGATAGATGTGCTGTATACCCCATAAGACGACATAAAGGCTCCTTTACACAATGGGCCAATATGGCCTATGATGATGATGAATGATGATACAGGACGTGACTATGCGTTAGAGGGAGAAAGATATAGTTCCATTGCATTGCGACGCATAACTGCGTCCTGTCCTGCGGCCATGATGCCCCATTGTGTGGACGAGCCTTAATACTATTGTATAAAAATGTGACGATTCTAGGAAAAAGGTAAATATGTTAGTAACAGATACCTACTAGATTACCCATTACATACAAACAAACAAACTTACAAAGCTACATTGTCACAGACGCGGCCGTATTCATAAACGTCCTACAACCCTGTTCTAAAATGGCGTTAAAATTCGTTTGTCCTTATCTGTCATTTTGACATTTGTGTTCGTAGGAAAGGGACAGAGCACATTTTATTTAGCAGAGGCATTTTAAGTTTTATGAATAAGGGGGTTTATCTTTATAATAGACGTATAGAGTAGACTGGTTACAACTAAAACTTGAACTAAGTCAGTTTCACCGTGACTCACTTTCCATATTTTAAAATTGTATCCTAATAAATGAATACTTCCAGAATCGCCCCCAGAGAGAGAGCGGGTCCGCTGCAAAACGATGGACAGAGACGACAAACAGTTCTACAATTGCGCCACCATCGTCGAGAATTCCTTTGTATGCCCCTTCGAGACCTCATTCAGCGACTACCACTGCATATACTGCCGTGAGGTCTTCACGGATCCCAAGGAACTCAGAGACCACACTCAGACCCATGACCCCACCAAATATAAGGACCTAGTCAGGGTCACCAAGAAAATACCACAAGTGGACGTGATTAGGATAGACTGTAGACTATGCGATCAAGAAATCAACGATTTAGACAGTTTCAAAACGCACATAACGACCATACACGGTAAGTATCTCTTCCCCAAGATACAGAATGAGGTTTTACAGTTTAAATTGACTCTCAGCCATCTAGCTTGTATAGTTTGCAACGCGAATTTCGGATATTTCCACGCGCTCCGCAATCATATGGCTGTGCATTACGGCAATTGCATTTGCGATGTATGCGGCGCGCATTTCTTCGAAGAGAGAAGGTTGACTGAACATCAGAAGACGCATCAGAAGAAGCCTGAAGTCAGCTATCCTTGCAAAGAGTGCGGAAAAGATTTTAGGTCGAAACATGGGCGGTACTTACACATAGCGACGACTCATAAGAAGGAACCTACATATCAGTGCGGCAAATGTGACGATGTGTTTTTTTCTTATGCGTTACGCTGCCGGCATAGAATAGAAGTTCACGGAGAAAAGAGGGAATTCGCTTGCGAGTACTGCGATAGGTCCTACGATAATCGGAAGTCTTGGAGGGAGCACAATCGAAGAGCGCATCTCAAAGTGTCTAAACACAAGTGTGACATCTGCGACCGGATGTTTTACCTGCCGTGTCAACTAAAGGAGCATATGACCACCCATACTGGGGAGAGGAACTTCCGGTGTGAGTTTTGTGGGAAGTCCTACCCCCGTTTGCGAGCGCTGCGGCTGCACATGAAGAGCCATAGTGAGAATAAGTATAGGTGTCAGGTCTGTGACGCCACGTTCACGCAGAACGTGAGCTTGAGGAACCATGTGAGGAAACAGCATCAGGGCGCGGAGGGGAAGTAATTGGACCTTTGAGATGTTGAAGAAGTAAAAGGGTCGTAGACTCGAAAATTATTATTACTCCAAAAGAAAGAAGGCAATAAAATATGCCTAGTGATGAAAATTTCAGATATCACAAAGAATTACGAAGCTACAACCGTTTTCATAGAATTTGGAGAAGTAATTTATGGTGGAGAATTTAGAGCTATTGAAGATGGAGAATATGGAAAGTTATTGAAGATGGGTGATTTGAAGAGGTTATTGGAGATGCAGAATTTGGATAAGTCATTGGAGATAAAGAAGAAGAATTCCTTGGAGATCGAGAACTTGAAGAGGTCATTGGAGATGGAGAATTGGGAGAAGTTATTTCATTTCACATTCACGCAGAACGTCAGCTTGAGGAAATTTGAACTTTTTATGATATTCTTCAATGAAAATAATATTAGCAGTAAGCCAATGTAAATAATATTAATAATTAATAATTACTGTTGCCATATAAAAAAAGGTTCATCTTTCCCTGACCATAGTACATTATTGTACAATCTTTGAACACAAAAGGAACTGAACACTATATAAATAATCTGGAAAAAGGCGAGCTTATCCGTTCTTTCTTCTGGGATCTTTTAATGTGGTACGATTTGTGTGAAATAATGAAATGAAATTATAATGGTTTTAACATTTATTTCATTCATTATCGGTTACACCGGTCCCACTTTCAGTGTCATCCTGATACATCCATTCTAATCCATACTATCCATATACTAATATAAATGCGAAAGTGTGTCTGTCTGTCTGTTACCTTTTCACGCTTAAACCGCTGAACCGATTTAGGTGAAATTTGGTATTATGGTTTGAGTCCCGGGGAAGGACATAGGGTACTTTTTATCCCCGAAATCATCCCCTAAGGGGACTTTAACTATCTCTACCAAATTTCATCTGAATCAATCTATCGCTGCAGAAAAGCCTCAAGATTTCTATTCGTATTTTTTTGAAACCATATTATTGTAAACAGACGCATTATATTATAAATTTTAAATGAAAGGAAAAATTTAATGCTCCGAGCCGGATTCGAACCGGCGACCACAGACATTCATGGCCCGTCGCTACTAACCAACTGAGCTATCGGAACAATCTGGTTCGGGCACCAAATCCTTCAATCAGTTCCTTCATACAACGCCTTAGGGAGGCGTATGTATGTGCTTTCATTTAAAATTTATAATTTTCTTTAGCAGCGTTACTGCTTAAAAAACAAATATTAAGACGCATTATATTGTTTCGAAAATGCCTTAGGAATGTTTATGTACAGTCAGTATCCATATAGCTTGTTAGTAGCAACCAAATATGACAACTAACCAAATATGAGTAACCTAGGACAGACTATCCAGTTAGGTAGGTCCAACTTCGAGAGAGAGGTCAATCGTCTGGGCTGTCCGACTCGGCTGGGCAGCGTTCGGGAAGCTACGACAAATCTTTTCGTCCAATATTCCGCAGTGTCTCAAGACGAGTCTTTGACCAGTGTGTGTTGCCAGTGATGACATATGGCACTGAAACGTGGTCGCTTACTATGGGCCTCATAACAAAGCTCAAAGTCACTCAAAGGGAGAGGGCCATGTTGGGAGTTTCTCTGCGTGATCGCATCAGAAATGAGGCTATCCGCAGCAGAACAAAACTAACCGATATAGCCCTCCTTATCGCTAAACTTAAGTGGCAGTGGGCGGGGCACATCGCACGTAGAACCGATGGCCGTTGGGTCGGAAAGGTTCTCGAGTGGCGACCGCGTACCGGAAGGCGCGGCGTGGGTAAGCCCCCCACAAGGTGGGCTGATGACCTGGTAAAGGTTGCTGGAGTCCGCTGGATGCGGGTGGCGCAGGACCGGTCACTTTGGCACTCTTTGGGGGAGGCCTATGTCCAGCAGCGGACGTCTTTCGGCTGATATGGTGATGATGATGAACTAAATATATCGGAACAAGTCTTTATTACTAAATGAGTAAGGATGTGTTACGATATATTTGGCTTGGCATGGAAAGCAAAAATAGTATTTTCATTAGTTCTGTTTATTGGTATGTAATATTGCGGGTGGCGCAGGGCCGGTCATTGTGGCACTCTTTGGGGGAGATGTCCAGCCGTGGACATCTTTCGGCTGATGATGATGAATATTGTTGCCAATCACTGTATATGTAAATGTAATAAATGAAAGTATCAAATTTAATAAATGTATTTTATTAGCTAATACTATTGAATAAATACGTCGTCGTATACACATTTCAATAAAATTATTTACATACATCATTTTAAAAATAAAAAATTGGTGCATACATACACTGCAGGGCGCAGGCATCTATTGTCCGTTTGACAAATCTACAAATAACGATTTCGCAATCTTAAGCCTCCCACAGAATCAATAGTAAACTTTTCAGTAGCTGTCAAATTTTTAGGCCTTAGTCGTTATTGGAAAAGCGTCTCAGTGTTGCCAGTTTAGAACTACAAGTCTAAAGTGGCAATATTGAGGCCTTCAACATAGGACACACGAGCGAACCGGCAGGACTGCCAAGCAAGGTCACAAGAAATCTAGTATACCCTGATTTGGCTAGCTGCCGTGCTTCCGACACGTATCCACACGGGCCGAATTACGCGTCGGCCGGCATGCAGTCCTGCCGATATCGGCCCGTGTAGCGTCTCCTTTATCATTCGACGTCATTTGACCAGTGTTGCCTGCCTGTAAAATTGCACCTTGTATCTTCGTGAACCAGGCTATTGGTGTTTGGCGGCCGTTAAACGGTGATTAAACACTGATCTACCCATATCACATGCATATATTGACGTGTATCACAAGATTGTCAATATATCGCAAAACATAAGGATGATTTAGAATAGAATAGAAAATGTTTATTCGTGACAACACAACACAACAGAAAATAAAAAACAGTAAAAGTAGACATGAAAAAAAGGGTGCTGCACGAAATGGTCCCATCTCAGCGTTATGCTGGCAGGAATGCCAGCGCTGATCTTCCGATCAGCCGGTAACACATAATTAAACAAAAGAGAGAGAAAAAAAAAACACGAAAAGTAAAACAATAATAAAAATAAAAATGAAATAACAATTACTAACAAATAGTAGGAAGAGAAGAGCATAAGAAAAATGGACAGGTTAGAAAATATCATGCAATGCCAAGCCACTTAGGCATATTTATGGTGAGTTTATGTATGATAAATAATACTATTACGTTAGAGGCAGCTTGTCTCCAACCTTAACATTTCCTGCCCTTTTTGATGGCTGAAAAGGAATTTTTTCAACTGCATTTTAAATGTGGCGATATGTTTCAGGCTTCTCACTGGGGGCGGTATGTTATTCCAGCACTTTGTGGCCGCATACCGGAAGCTACCGCGGAAGGCGGCTGATGTGTGCCGAGGGACCAAGAGCTCTAACCCACAGCGGCGCACCCTACGCTCCGACTGACTAGATGACCATGTTAACTTCTCAGAAAGATACTGAGGCGCTTTATGTTTTAACACATTAAAAAGTAGACAAGCCAGGTGAAGTTTGCGCCGATGTTGCATTTTTAAAACATTGTTAGTGTTTAAAAAGGATGTGACATGGGCTCTCGGCGGAACATCAAAACAGTAACGTGCACAGGCATTTTGTACACGCTGGATGTACTTTTTAGTTTTTGATAAAAGTCGAGGGCCAAACACTGCATCCATGTAGTTCAGTTTGGATAGCACTAGTGACTCCACAAGTTGAACGCGTAAAGATTCATCTATAAAAGGTCTCACTCTACATAACACTTTCAGCTTGTAGAAGCAATTACTTACACAGTTAGCAATGTGTTTCTCAAACCTCAAGTCAGTGTCCATCAGCAGGCCTAAATTACGTGCTTCACTAACACATTCAATGGGCTCCCCTAGCAGTGTTACACCTAAAGATGGCTCACAGGAGGATCGCTGTTGCTTACTACCAAAGACAAGATATTTAGTCTTCAAAGGGTTTAGCAGCAAGCTATTCTCCTGTGCCCAAGTCGCTATTCTATTTAAGTCATCATTAAGCAACTGTATGGCATTGTCAATCTCTGTTGGCTTACAGGATATATAAACTTGTATGTCATCTGCATATATATGATATTTACAATTTTTTATTTGAGACCTTATGTCTGCGGAGTATAAAATGAATAGAACTGGACCCAAAATGGACCCCTGGGGGACCCCTCTCATGATCTTAAGCTCATCAGATGTCCGTGAGGACCCATCCCCATTATCTACCTTGACATACTGGGAACGACCACTGAGATAACTATTGAACCATCTCACAGCTTCAATGTCAAATCCATAGTAAGAGAGTTTAGACAGTAGGATATTTATATTGATCAAGTCGAAAGCCCTAGAAAAATCGAGCAGTACTAAAAGAGTGCACATTCCCTTGTCTTGAGCACAAAGTATATTGTCAGTGACATCAAGTAGCGCAGTTACTGTACTCCGGCCTTTTCTGAAACCGGATTGAACATCGGGAAGTATATTATTCGTTTCTAAAAAGTTGTTATCTGCATGCACACAGCTTTTTCTAATATTTTAGACATGCTGGGCAGTATACTGATAGGCCTTAGATCTTTCATTACTACTGGGTTAGAAATTTTTGGTAATGGCCGCACAATTGCTGTTTTCCAGGTTTCAGGAAAGGTAGAAGTCGCTATTGATGTATTTACCATTTTTTTTATTACGTCAGTTATTTGTGGGATTGTCATTCTGAGCATGGTTACATTTATACCGTCCCGGCCCTCTGCATTTGATTTTAAGTTTTTCATAATTTTAATAATACATTCTGTGGTTACTGGTTGTATATGAAAGACTGCGTCACTATATCTGTGATATTCAAAATATGTCAGTGTAGACAAGATTGGTTCATAAATAGGGGGTAAATTAAGGAAATGATTATTAATAGCATTCGGTTCACTCAAGTGATAAGGTATGTCAATTTCATTTTTAGGCAGTAAAGTAGATTTAAGATTTTTCCATAGTTCCTTAGGATTATTGACTTTATTATTGATATTAAGTTTAAAATATGCATTTTTCTCTGAAAAAATTGCCCTATTAACCAAATTTTATTACTAGATTTAAAACTTTTATAGTACTCTTTCTTAGGATCGGTTTTAAACTTATGATAGTCAGCCGCGGCTTTGTCACGTAAACGCATCATAGTTTTCACTGTGTCCGTGATCCACGGAAAGGAATGAACTTTGATTACAACTGTTTTTATGGGTGCATGCAAGTTAAACAGAGCGAGCATGCTCTGGCTTAAGGCCTGGACCATGGTATTGACATCACCTAAGCCAGATATCCAATCCCATCCCATACTCTGCAGGTCTACATCAAAGTTGTCTAAGTGTATGTTTGTCATGGGTCTCATGGACACTGAGTAAGGTTTCGGTTTAGTACGTTTAACTTTAAATTCAGTGATTACAAGGCAATGTCCAGTCAGCGATAAATGCTCCACCTCGACGCTTTCAGCACACAAGTCAGTGCATACTACATCGAGCAATGTCTGGCTACTCTCTGTGAAATGTGTGGGCACTGAAACTAACTGAGATAGACTAAAGCCCTCGAGGAAGGTCTTGAACTTGTCCAATCTAGATGAATTGGTTAATACATTAATATTAAAATCACCTACCAAAATAATACTATCCGAACTATGTAGTGAGCTAATGGAGTCAGATAGCGCGTCAAAGAATAGGTCAGCTTTCATCCATGGGGGACGATATGCAGTACCTATCGCCAGCCTTGTTCCGTTGAGAGTCAATGTAACCCACATTTGTTCCACCAATTTATGCAATGGGTCTACCGGGTGGGGCCAGACGCGAGCGCTTACGGTTCGCCTGATGTAGAAGCCGACGCCTCCCCCCCGCGCGCGAGCACCCCCCGCCGGGCGGGGGAGGGGGGAGGGGGGAGGGGGGAGGGGGCGCAGCCGGTACCCCGGGACCACCGGGGCTCGCTGCTCTTGCCCCACCTGGAGCCAGGTCTCATTTATAGCTAGTAAGTCTAAGTCTTGTTGCATGCTTATCCCTATTAGGTTGTCATGGTTAGACCCAAGCGAGCCTGCATTAAATAAACCAATTCTTAAATAGTGTTTAATCATTGTAGATAATATAATATGACATGTATATAGATTCGGTAAACAGATAATTATAATGGCTGCTGTAATAATTAAATAATATTGTATAGTAATACTGAGGTTTATGATAAATAATTAGATATATGTTTTGTATGGCTCGGCGTATGTAAGTACCACGTCCAAGATTCCCCACTCTGATCTCCCCACTGACATGAAAACACATGTAAAAATAACAGGACAGAACAATACAATAAACATTCACAAATAATACAATTTTTATTTTTATTTGCTCAAACAGCGCCATCCCCAAAAACACGCAGTAGATCCTCCTCGGACCGGAGGCAGTAAGCCTGCGTGCCATCGGCCCGCCTGGCGTACACGCGGCCCCGCTTGGTCCACGAGTACCTCCACTGTCGCTTGCGGCACTCCTCGCGCACGCGGTGGAACAGCAGGCGTTTGGCGCGCGTCAACCGCTCGTTGACGTAGACTCGGCGCTCCCCACCCGCGCCCGCGCCCGCGCCCGCGCCCGCGCCCGCGCCCGCGCCCGCGCCCGCGCCCGCGCCCGCGCCCGCGCCCGCCTGCCCTGCGCCGCGCGACGACAGCCCGCGGCGCACGCGCGCGGCCCGCAGCAGCTCGTCTCGCAGCTCGCGCCGCGCCAGCCGCACCACCAGCCGCCGTCCCGCGGCCGGCGTGCCCGCCCCCGCCCCCGCCGCGCTCGGCGCACCCACCCGCTCCGCGAATACAACGGGCAGCTGCCCGATGTCGAGGTCGGCCAGCAGCGCGTCCTGGTCGCGCTCGGCCAGCTCGCTCTGCAGGCGCGCCACGCTCCGCCGCAGCTCGTCGACCTCCGCGCCGCCGGCTCCGCCTCCGCTCTCTGCTCCACGGCCGCCAGTCGACGCTCCATGTCGTCCATCCGCGCGCCCATATCTCTCAGAGCGGCCCGCATCTCAGAGCGGAACTCCCTCTGCTGGGCTATATACGTGCTCAGCTCGAGCGGCATCACCCAGGGTGCAGCGCCCACAGGCGAAGCGTTGCCGGCGGCTTCCACAGGCGGCGACGTCGTGCCTCCCTGGTTACCACAGGCGGTTCTTACCGGAGTGCTGCTGTTGTCGGTTCGCTTCTGTTTTTTTTTACACTCGGGGCAGGCCCAGTCCCTGACTACAGCAGCACCGTCCGGTATCGCTACGCAAGCTCTGTGATACACGCAGGGACATAGGGCACAATGGACAGCCACTGCCGACGCCAGAAACTTTGCACAAGCAGCGCATTTCATTGAAGGGGCCATTTCCACTACTCGACACTAGATGGCACTGAGTCTGCAGAAGTATTTCTTTATATTTTATTAAATATTGTTCACACCACCATAAAAAAATTGAAAAAGTGGCTAAATAATATATTAACACTATATTTAATAAAGTATAGTTAGGTATCCTCAGTGTTTATCTTTGTACGACGTTATTTACTCCTACCCACCAAGCGATAATTGTGTCACTGTAGCTCAAGAGCACAAAAGCACTAAAAACTCCCGATCACCGGCGCACAGCTGATAACGAACACTTGCACGAGTCAGTCGGACCCCGTGACGCACAATTAAAGCACGGTCGGCGCGATTAATTAACAGTTCCTATTTTTTTGACAACGACACAACGCGAACGAATGTATACGTGTTACCGTCCGTGACGTCACTCAACTCATTTAGGTGTTCGAGCCTATGCTTGAACCACTGTGAGATTACTCTTTCGTTATTCGCATTAGTACAACCTCTTTTGTTATCTGTGGTCACGAGTGAGAGGGAGAACCACCCTAACTATCTCCTTCTCGCTCCATTCTGTCGTGGCAGCGCGCGGCGGCCATTTGCTTGTTCAGTACGCTTTCGATATTCGTTAGTACACCACGTGAAATTGCATTATAATATAATTATATGGAAGAACATCATAATCATACACGAAGTAAGGAATTGTTAATCCTATAATGGTGACCTTATGTCATAAGAATACCGCTCGGTCTCCGCACCAGCGACGATTACCGCTCGGCTCCCCTAGGACCAGCGACGAATCGAGGAATGCACAACTGCATTGAAATCTCGGGCGACAGCCACGATGCCTGCGCATCATGAAAAGTTACCTTGGAGGTACAGTCTGTCGACTCGGTCATCGAATGCTGTGTCGACTCGTCGAATCATGCGTCGAGTCAAATGTCGACTCGTTTGTCGAATCGAATGTCGAGTCAAGTGTCGACGTGAAGAAGGATCGAATGAAATGCTGACTCGTAGGTCGAATCAATTGTCGACTCCAATGTCGAGTAATGTGTTGACTTGTACGTCGAATCAAACGTCGACTCCAATGTCGAAATAATTACTGTTGCACGAGTTTGCTATTTTATTTTTTTTTTTAACGCAGGGTTGCGTATAAAATAAGACGCTTCATAGTGCTCACTTGACAATCTGCTTTCAGAACATGCCTAAGCTGACGACAATGGGAAGCCTCGCGGCCTCGCCGCATCCTGATAAAGAAATATTGGAAAACATAATCGCGTCTCTAGACCTCAACTACCCGGAGGACTGGCGCGATTGGAGAGTGCTAGATTTTACGCTGGAAGAGTTATTCGGTGATGAGGAAATACCGCAAGCGATAGATGCGAAACTTAGGTTCGCTATACCTACCACAGATCTAGCTCGAGCTTTTGACCCACAAGCTAAAGCCCTTTCTGAACGGCGGTTCAGACACATTAGAACACAGTTGATGCAATGGTCTTTGGGACGTGCCCTATTATATTCACCACACGCAGTAATGGAAAAAATCCATGCGCCTCAATACGATGTGTTCATGAACAATGTCAAGAGAATCAAACACAAGCTGACGAATAGAAATGTAGCAACGTCAGAGCTGAGCGACACATCGGCTAACACGCCGCCGCCACCAAAAACTACTACCAGTGATATCAATACGAGAGATAGATCATCCCTATTAGCAGATCGACCTCGGCCGAACGACCCGGTTCTGGCTCAAGGTAGCAACGACCACCTACTAATTACCATTCTGAACCAACAAATGGACCTAATGGCAAAGATGTATAACATGCAGGAGCAACAGAACGAAAACATCAAAACATTGGTCCGGAGCAGGAGTAACGAAATGTTGTTGGATACAAGCTTTGAGTCGCAACCCGACAGTACAGCCGATCTTGACGAACCCCTACAAGAGGAACAGCCCATGATGGAAGACGGCGCTGTTCCTGAAGACGAAGATAGTTCGGAAGAATATGACTTCATGCCCAAAACAATTGAGCATGAGCCGAAAATAAGGCAGGCTGACCCAGTAGCCGTAAGATTCGGGGTGGATTGCCAAAGGCTTGGCCAGTCAGGGTGGTGCAACTTAAAGTACCTCGAAACCGGAAAACAATTCCAAGCCACACCCGTGTTCTGTGCCCTTAAGATAAATAACATCCTCGCGGAAGTAACACCAAAATGGAAATATTCGGAGATATTGGAGACGTTTGATCTCACTCTTGGAGCGATAACTAACGGGCTGATTCAGCAAAGAATAATATTTGACAATATTCTAAAGACGCTACCCCAAGAAATGAGGAAGAAGGTGTCCAAGGATTTCCTTGCACCCACATCAGAATTCAAAAAGAATTCAGAGGCCTTGCTGCAATACGTGTGCGGTAGACGCACTGATGTCCTGAACCAAAGACGAAACGTCTTTAGGCCTCGCAATAAAAATCTAAAGAAGATGTTACAAGAGGTTCCTCCCTCGGATACCCACCTCTTTGAAGACAAACTGCTGTCGGATATAATCAAAGAACAGGGAGGAATTAACAAGTTTTTTCCTAGCAAGCGGAGTTTGCCAGGAAACACGAGACAGCCTGTGCACGCGACCAGACCTAAAGGTACCTCCCGTTGGGCCCCAAATTTCCCTCAACCATCAGGTCTCATCCGGGACTCAAAATTCCAAGGAAGGAACTTTACCAACCAACCGGCGGGCAGGGGTCGAGGAAAGGCGGAACACCAATCGAAACGAACCTTTAACTCCCAACTGGGGAGAAAGTGGGCGGGTCGAAAATGACTCCTTCGAAGCGGGATGCCTTGCAAAATATACCAGTCAGTGGAGGCAGGCACCCGAAAGCATCAAGAGGCTCATAAGGGGTTACAGGATCCCTTTTGGGCGAAAACCCCCACTGAAAAAATTTACAAACTTAAACATACAAAGGTTCCAGACTCAAGTTTCTCAAGACATGGACAAGGAAATTCAGAAGCTAATAAAGGACAAAGCAATAAGAAGAAGCTCACAAGAACTCGGATTTCTGTCAACCATGTTTCTAAGGAAAAAGGCGAACGGAGAGAATCGACCAATCTTCAACTTGAAGAATCTGAACGAGTCAATTTTGACACCAAAATTTCACTTGATAAACCATCAAAAAATTCCACTACATCTGAGAACGGGAGACTTTATGTGGAAAATAGACCTCTCAAAGGCTTATTTTCATATTCCTGTAAACGAGGGCCACCGCCGTTTTTTGTCTCTGTCGTACCAGGGGTTAGTTTACGAAATGACTTGCCTCCCGTTTGGAGGCAAGCGCTCCGTCGGCGTTTGCAAAAGTCACAAACTGGATAGCGCACCAGCTAAGACAGAAAGGTCTAAGAGTCCTAGTATATTTAGACGACTTCTTGCTGATCCACGAAAATCCGGACATTCTGAGAGATCAGGCTCATATAGCTTTAACGTTCCTTCGAAACCTAGGTTGGCAAATAAACGAAGAGAAAACCTCTGCAACCGCCTCGACAAAACTAGAATATCTCGGAATAACATGGGACACACAGAAAAACACAAAAAGTTTATCGGAGATAAAGACCGAGCAACTGCGGCGAAATATAAACACTCTTCGAAGAAAAAAGCGTTGGAGTTGGCACGACGCGAAAGTATTCCTAGGCAAACTGAGCTTTGCATCCTTCGTGATACCCCTAGGATGACTGCACTCACGGCTGCTACAAAGGGGATTACGCCATCTACCCCGAGACCGCCCTCGCAAGAGCTTTCCCATGACAGACGATCAAATGTTAGAGGTGAAATGGTGGTCGGAGAACGCGCATATGCACTCTCCAATTCACTACGCGAAACCATCAATTTTCATCACAACAGATGCAGCAGACAGCGGCTGGGGCGCGATTGTAAACGGAAAACACTTTTGGGGTCTCTGGACTCACGCGCAAAAGAAATGGCACAGCAACCTAAAGGAGCTTTGGACGGTATTCGAAGTGCTTCAACGCCTAGAGCCTGTACCGGAACAGAAAACTCTAATGCTACAATCCGACAACCGCACTACAGTGGCATACATCGAAAAACAGGGAGGCACAAGATCGAAGAAACTTCTGGACGCGACAGAAGAAATTCTACAGTTTTGCGAAAACAGGCGTTGTCACTTAATTGCCCGGTACATCCCAGGCGCTTACAACGGGATTGCCGATGGTCTATCGAGGCAAAAAGCCTTCCCCGAGTGGCACCTCAGCCCAACAATACTACGGGACATTTTCAAGAGATTCGGGACACCCTGCATAGACCTCTTTGCTTCAAGGAGATCAGCAGTAGTCCCTCTTTACGTCAGCGAAGATGTAGCAGATGCGAACAGCGCGTTTACAGATGCGTTCAGTCGCAATTGGAACTACGACCTAGGCTGGATCTTCCCTCCACCGGCACTGATCCCACGTGTGCTGCGACACCTCCGTCAATCGAGGGGACGTTACCTTCTCATAGCCCCAATATGGCACAGAGCATTCTGGGAACCAGAACTGCGCAGTCGAGCAGAGGGACCACCGTATCGGATAATGAATCTACGCGACCACCTAGTAGACCTTCGAACGAAGTTACCACCACCGCAAGTAGAGCACCTGGTATTGGCGGTTTAGGTGGTTCGGGCTGGTCCGAGCAATTGAGGGGCTGGTCGGGTCCAGAAGGAAACCTCCTAGAATCGGCTTGGAGAAAATCTACACTAAAAACGTACAAACCAATTTGGAGGAAATGGTGTGAATGGGCTCGTAGTTGCAACGTTTCAATTAACAACCCCGATGCCCAGAATGTAGCTAAATATCTTTGTTTCTTATTCATCAATTTAAAATTGAAGCCTAGAACCATAGCACTTCACAAATCGGTTGTTATAAACTTTAGTAACCCGATACAAGCTGCTCAGCTTAGCTCAAACCCTCTGATTAAACAGACAATGAAGGGCATTTTTGCCAAAAACCCACCGACCAAGAAGTGCATCACTTGGAAGATAGAGGACTTACTTATTTTCCTTAAATCCTATACTGTGGACGAAAACAGTCTGTTTGCTGTGGCCAGACATACATGCATTCTCCTATTACTGGCCTCTGGCAGACGGGTCCATGACTTGACGTTATTATCAATCAGTAAGGAGGCTTTTGAAGACCGAGGAAACGAAATAATATTTTGGCCAAAGTTCGGCTCGAAAACGGATTCCTCGACTCACCAACAATCCGGATGGTCATTAAAAACACCAGATGCACCTGGTGATCGATTAGATATGGTTTATTGGGTTAGAAAACTAATAAGTACCTCTGCGACTCGTCGATCAGCAGGGGACGTCGATGGCTTATTAATAACCACCAGGGGAACAGTGAAAAATGCTTCAAGATCAGTGATCGCCGGCTGGATAAGAACCCTTTTTAAAGAGGCGAATATGTCCACCTCAGCTGGAAGTTTCAGAGCAGCAGTAGCAACGAACAACTGGACATGTAACCGGTTCAACATAGACGAAGTGTTAAGGAAGGGGAACTGGAAATCCAGCAGTACTTTCTTTAGACACTATTTTCAAGAAATAGTGGTGGAACCGAGAACCAACGAACAAGAACGTGTTAAGCGATTGTTTCTCGACTCTGTAGAATGATCTGAACATGCTTTAAAACTTATGCATCTCAGTATTATTTTAAGACATGATAATCTAGTTATAATTAAGTATACTATTATAGAAACCAATGAATCAATAATTGTGATCTCAATATTTTAATGCCGGAAGGAGGCAATTTTTATGTTAAGTCTAAGTTATATTTGTGTTTATTTTTGTTTAGTAATACTTGAGTGTCATACTCGATGAAAATCTTTCTTATTTTGATATCGGTACGACCGCTATGTTCATACATAAATATGATTCACATACTAACAGCTAAGGTAGTAATCTAATTATGACAAGCTGTATAACATTGCTATGAGCATTTTCAATTTGGTTACCAAAATCCTAATATTTGTGATATTATAGCTAAATAATTATGTTTCTTTTTCGGAGTTTTATTGCCTTAGTTAATACAAAGCTCATTTTTTTTACTCCTTCTCTCACAGTACGCCTAGGGCAGCGCCGGCAGATAATAAACACGTCTCACAGTGGTTCAAGCGTAGGCTCGAACACCTAAATAGAACCGTTTTACCCCCGAAGGGTATAAAACGGATATTTAGGTTTCAGCCGTAGCTTGAACCACCCTTTCAGGGCCTTGCCGGCTCAATGGAACGTACTGAACAAGCAAATGGCCGCCGCGCGCTGCCACGACAGAATGGAGAGAGAAGGAGATAGTTAGGGTGGTTCTCCCTCTCACTCGTGACCACAGATAACAAAAGAGGTTGTACTAATGCGAATAACGAAAGAGTAATCTCACAGTGGTTCAAGCTACGGCTGAAACCTAAATATCCGTTTTATACCCTTCGGGGGTAAAACGGTTCTATTTTGAAATCCACCCACAGATAAGAAATAACCTGTGAGCGACTAAAGGGCACACCACACGATTCTACTTGATGGATGGTATGAGCGGTACGCAGCTGTGACAGTTATAAGTAGAATTCAGTTCAGCTATGATGTGCCTTCTGGCGTACGAAAATTTGGTAATTAGGTGTAACAGAATGTCAACATTAGTAAAAAATTAAATTAAACATTATATATCCATACAATAGAATAATACAATATGATTGTTTCCAGAATGAATTATGTCACCGCCTGGGCATGTAGCATGATACGTTTTATGGCTTAAAGTGCATATTTCTACACGTTGTTGCCACAACACAGGATAGAAAGCATGCAGCTAAATTAAGAACTGGTTTTTAAATGGTTGACGGTTCACTATAAAGCCTTTTCGTCCCTTATTGTGCGCGTGTAGCTCCTCTCTAGAAATCTATACTCCAAGTTTGTGTACACCCAATTATTGCACTACACTGTACACTTAAGTTATAAAACAGTCCTGCTCATCATCATCCTCCTAGCGTTATTCCCGGTAATGGCCCTAAAGGAGCCCGGGATCACCTTTGACACCTAAAACAGTTCTGCTATCACGCAAAATTAGTGTTCATTTCGTACCCCTGATGCAAACTGTTCAGATGATTCTTCAAACTCCCGTGCTGAGTGAACTTAGCATTGCACAAGTCACACTTGAACCTCCGCTCTGAATGCGACCTGACATGCTCTTGCAGAGACTGAAGTCGCGGGTAGCATTTATCACAGAATTCACAGCGAAAATTCCTCTCCCCAGTATGCGTGGCCATATGTTCCTTGAGTCTGGAAGGTAAATAGAATCTCTGTTCGCACAAATCGCACTGATGCCGATATACTTTTAAATGGTTCCTCCTGTTATGTTCCATCAGGGTTTTTCTCCTGTTATACACTTTGTCGCAAAGCTTGCACGGGAAAGTTCTTTTATCACCATGCACTTCTATAAGATGTCGATTTCTTAAAGCGTACGATAGGAAGCTAGCGTCGCATTTATAGCAATTAACTGTTGGCTTCTTTTCGTGGACAGTAGCGACGTGCAAGTACCTACTGTATTTGGACTTCAAGTTTTTCCCGCAAATCTCACAAGGGTAATTCGCTTCCACTTTGTTGTGACTTTTGATGTGAGTCCTTAGGGAGTTCTGCTCCATGAAGCAGGCGCCACACTGGTCGCATATGAACGTGCCGAAATGTTCTATCATGTGCTTTTTTAAACTGTCGAAGTAGGGAAAGGTACTGTTGCACTCGGTACATTTAATGTTGTCTAACGTGAGTTTGAACTTTAAGAACTCGTTCTCGACCGGGTATATTACTTTGTCATGTACGCTTGTGATGTGTTTTTTGAAGTCTTCGAGCGTTGAGATTTTCTCTGGACACAGACGGCAGTCGATCCTGAAATACATAATTTATTTTAAAAACATAGTTTAAACCGACTTCAATAGGATTGTAGACTCATGTCAAAATTGATAACGTAGTGTTACAAAATGGACAGTAAATCATCAAATTATTGTAATAAAGTTAAGATGGAAACCATATAAAGCCACAGACCTTGATATTTTTAAATATGAATTTTTTTATGACCAAGAGTACATTTAAAGCTACCAAACCGATAGAATCTGTTACACTTTTATAGAAACAAACTAGCACTATTATAACTATAGACCACGCAGTATTTCGTGACCGAAATGTCAATTTATTTGATTTTCCATACAACGATTAGTACAAATAGCAAACTGGGACGTAATAATTTTATGACAATTAGTGTGAAGCGTTTCGGCTGCCGCCAGCGAGGTCCGTCTTTGACTCAAGTTTTTGGGTATTTATGTTCTTTAATTGTAGTTTCTGCCATAAAAACATTTGTTCCTCTCGGAAAACTGGTTCGAATGGCATCGTAAAAAAATCTTAGGTCACACCCCTATTCTGTTAAAACTAGGCTGTAAAATATGGGATGCGCTCGAAGATATCTAAAGGACCGGTCTATTTATAAACATCTGGTAGGTAATTTGTTAATAGTACATTACGTAACTAGGGCGGTGAATTCGCCGGTATTTGTGGCCCGAACCGAAGGTGAGGGCCATAAATATGCGCTCTGGGGCTGTACGAATTACCACCCGTGTTGAGTACAAAAGTTTACGTCTTCACCTGGCCACAATGCGAGTTTTCCCGTACGCGCAGCGTGCAGTAAAGCTCGCATTATGGCCAGGTGTGACGTAAAGAATCTTACACAATTCGTAATGAGCGGTAGATCAGAAGAACGCATTCGGTTTTCCCCATGTTCCCGGCTACGACCGTATCGCTACGATTTTTTGCAGTGATGCTAATGACGAAAAGTACCTATCTCGATAAAAAAAATAGCTATCACACATCCTTAAGTTCCTACATCGTTATCCTGAACACCCTGTATACAACAAGGCGTCGAAATAGAGTCGTGTCACATATTAATGCTGAGCTTAAGCGTGAGCGTTTCCATACTCACTGGGCCGCGTCTCACGCCGCCAAACGCTCCGCTTGTCCATAAACAGGGCCTAATAGAAGGATCCAACTCACCTGGTGATGTCAACTTTGGGCACCTTTTTCTGCTCGGTCATGCTTTCGTACAAGGTCGGTTTGTGTGTGAGCGTGTGCTCTCGGAGCTCGACCGGGTTCGTGAACTGATCCTGAACAAGTAGTTATATTAAGACATGGTGTTGGTCGCAGCGGCAATAAAGAGGGATATTGCAGATTTTCGCATCCGGGGTAGAACCGAATCAATTTGAACCGCAAAAAGTGTATTTTCTTTTATTTTTTATTATTAACTCTTAGGGTCGATTTTTCAATTCCCAGATAAAACTATCTGTCAGATAAATGTTAGTTCTGCCCTTTTCTTTCATATGACTTAAGAAAAGATGGTGATAATTTTACCTGACGAATAACTATCTAGAGATTGTAAAATGATAATATTTTATACTAGAAAGGGGAAATGACACAGCAGGAGTGACAAACCAAACCTATGAGTTCCTAGTTAGGAACACATGAAACTGTAGAAGTTTTGTGGGCCAGTAGTTGCAATGGCCGCATACTGGTGACCGAGATAGAAGGAATGACAGCAGCATTAAACTACTGATCGACTGATTGAGGTACCAGGAGACTATAACACAGTAGGAGGGAGAGACGATATGAGATATGTTACGTTTTGAAACTCGAATTGCGCGACATATTGTGCATAAAGGGTACTAGGATCCCATTACACGGTAGGAGTATATACCCTGCAGTAGTTGTATTTGCTGATCCGGTTCACATATAAGTCAAATAACGCGACAAATCTACTAAATGAAGCAACGAGGGTACCAGGATCCCATGACACAGTAAGAGTACGTACCCGGCAGTAGTAGCAGTAGTAGTTGCTGATCCGGTTGTGGAACGGGCAGACATACGAGTATTCCACTATGGTGATCGTGTTGCTGAATATCATTTCGTCGTGGTCGAGACATTTTTTCTGTTTGCTCTTCGGCTTCTTGGGCTGTTGTGGGGCTGCGGGAAATAAAAACAAAATGTAATTTATTTACTTATAATTTTAGAGAGCAATCGTAATGGATCCTTCTACTATTCCTGATTTTTTTACAATTTAAAACTTACTCGCTCCCGCCCGCGACTTCTATATTTTGAAAACTATTCTTTATTTTGGTCCATGCACAATTTCATCCAGATCGGTTGGGCCGTTTGGACGTGATTGAGTAACAAACATCCAAACTTTCGCATTTACAATATTAGTAGGCTGACACTGCCGGACAGTGACTATAGCTCGCACATTCACGCGACAATCTTAAGTCTGAGGCACATGTCCCACCGCCGGCGAGTAGCGAGTACTCTCATAGCAATTCTTACTCGCTTTTACTCGCGCGAGTAAGAATTACTATGAGAGTACTCGCTACTCGCCGGCGGTGGGACAAGTGCCTGAATCACACTGGCAGTTAGTAAGTTTGACATTAACTGTCAAGCTTACTATTGACCGCCACCACCGCAAACCGCGCCAGTCTGTGAGAGGCCTGAAACGAATGAGCACGTGCCATGCGATAGAGCGGGAGGGCATGATTTGAGTTTTCTATGCGTCAAACATCGGTAGCGATCCTAGTTATGTTAATGCTATATTTATAAGGAGGTCCTCCTCCGAGGTATACACACGGCTTGCTGGCGAGCATGTCGTCGAACTTGTTCTGTAGCGCCAACATGCGCTCGAACAGCTCGCGCTTGATCCATGACTTGTCGCAAAAGTACCAGGAACGCATAAGATGCGAGTAGTTTTCGACGCCACAGACTGAACATTCGTGAACATTTTTTTGATTGCAACATTATGTTCACTTACGCGGCTTCCTGTCGAGCATGTCCTCGAGCTTGTCCTGAAGCGCCAGCGCGCGCTCGAACAACTCTCGCTTGGAGCGCGGCCGGGACTTGCGTCGCTTCTCTGGGGGCTCCGGTTTCAGTTCTATTTCCACTTTGCACTCCGGTTCTGATTAAGATAAGTTAAGTTTCTGTCATCAATTTCATTTTTAATTGCACCAGAGGTTCCTAAACTTATACGCTAATGGAACACCCAACACAATACCTTTAATTTTATTGAACCCCATATTAAAAGATTACAAATTAAAGACTGTAATCTAAATAAAAAGGAATCTAACAGTCGTATTTTGCAATTTCTTTTGTTTTCAATTAGGGGCATTTAAGTTTATTAACCATTTATATCGGTCCTTAATTTGCAAATTTTAAATGATTATTGAGTAAGATTATTGATATTTTATCGTAAATTTGCAGAATAAATAATTAATTTTGATTTTGACAGCATCGCAACTGTATCGCTGCATAAAGTCGCCGTCCGTCCGCCGCGCGACCTACCTTAGTGTTAATAATAAATACCGTATTCGTGGTCGTCGTCAGCAGCTCCCATGGAGGCGTCCGAGTCGGGGGCGGGTTCCTGCTTTATCACTTGCGTGCTCAACGGCGGGACTTCCACTGCTGAAACAAGACAAACAACTTATGGTAGTCAATGTACAAGTATTATGTACACTGTGGGACTGGGACCGAATAACCCTTAGTGTTAACTTTACTTTGAATAATTCGTTCGAGATCGCCGATAGCTCAGGCCAGAGCAACGCATGGAATGCGAAGGTCACGGCGTCTTATCGTGGCGAATAATTTTTCAATTAAGCCTAAGGATGGTGCACGTTTTTTGGCTGAATGCGCGAAGAGCTCGATGCCATTAAAAAAAAACCGGCCAAGTGCGAGTCGGACTCGCGCACGGAGGGTTCCGTACCAATCTATAAAAAATCACGTTTGTTGTATGGGAGCCCCCCCTTAAATATTTAGTTTGTTTTGTTTTTAGTATTCGTTGTTATAGCGGCAACAGAATACATCATCTGTGAAAATTTCAACTGTCTAGCTATTGCGGTTCTTGAGATACAGCCTGGTGACAGACAGACCGACAGTGAAGTCTTAGTAATAGGGTCCCGTTTTTACCCTTTGGGTACGGAACCCTAAAAAGGATGGTGCAGAATCGCAGACCAATGATATTTGACAGAGAAGCAGATGCATGTACTTAAAAACATGTGTTGTAAACGCATTCACTAAATAAATATAGATACAGCCCAAAGTTGGGTTAGAAATGTGACATGTGGTGTCAGATGAGAACAGCACCACCCCCTTTCTTCATGGGGCGATGGGCCAACATGACGGAGAAAATATCATATTAGAGTGATAGGTTACTGTAATATGATATTCACTCCGTCTTACAATGCATTTCTTCTTTCATTTTCTGTTGTTTCTTTCAAACAGCAGTGCCATCTCAGGTAATATTTCTGGCATCATGATGACGATGAAGTGTCATTGAAAATTAAGCCGCACCGCGACGCGAGTCGAGAAGGGTCTACCGTCCTCGTTCTAATTTGCACGGTGCGAGTGTGACAGGGGACGCTCAGTCGCGCGACAAGCGAGACGTACAGGTGTCAGTTTATGGACATACAGTCCACAGCCGAAGTAGCTACGCGGGCCTAGTGCTCTAACGATCTACACACTCTAATAAGGATCCAATTAGACAATCAAGTAACCATAAATTTACTCTAGCAAGCATGATGTCTCACCATCTCTATTCCCCAGCCGGACGTGCAGGAAGGCCTCCTCGCTCCGCAGCACCTGCTGCCGGAACGCCACAGCCTCCCGGAGACGCACCACACATGTGGCACAGACTCCGCTGTCTTTCTGTTCCCCATCTAAGTGGGATAGCTGTAACAAGGTAATGAACTGGGGTATTCCAATAAATGTCGAAAGTCGTAGGACTAATGTGGGTGGAACCCTAAGTACCAGGGATGTTGTAGACAACCACGGAGGTTCCGCATAAATTTCAACATCGTTTCTGTGACCAAGACCAGACGTGCCTTTTATTTGTTCATTATTATTGTAATTTAGTCTCAATGTGATTGATAATTGCATAAAACCGGTTTTATATGAAGTGCGAGTCGCACTCGCGCAAGAAGGGTTCCATACCATTATCTATAAAAACAGTAAAAAAAGTTTGTTGTATGGGAGCCCCCTTAAATATTTATTTGATTTTGTTTTTATTATTTGTTGTTATAGCGGCAACAGAAATACATAATCTGTGAAAATTTCAACTGTCTAGGTATCACAGTTCTTGAGTTACACAGCTTGGTGACAGACAGACAGACGGGCAGCAAAGTCTTAGTAATAGGGCCTCGTTTTTTTACCCTTTGGGTACGGAACCCTAAAAATGGACTTTGTTTTTACGTCATTGTCCGTCCAAAATCGATGGGCAGATGACATTGTAGAAGTTGCAGGGAAGAATTGGTGGAGTTACGGCAAAGAAAGAGAAAAGTGGAAAAAGATGGGGGAGGCTCGTACCCAAAATCCATTTCCAACCAAAGAAATGGAATAAAAGCTATATAATAATAATATGTTATAGATGCCGTCAAACTTCTTGAACACTTGACCTTGCCTGCGCAAAGGCGAATTGTACCTGCGAGCTGCCCCCCCACTTCTTCGTCCCGCATGTTCAAGAAGTTTGACGGCATCTGTAATAATAATTTACTATTCAATTTGAGATTAAGTTTTTGTTATGTTTGTTTAACATTAATTTGGTGACAATTTAAAGTTTTGTCCTCTTGTGTTGTGTTTGTATTTCAAGTGAACAGGTCGCTCAGTTCTGGACAGTTGTAACAGCCATTTAAGATTTTAAAAGTCTAAATCAATTACCCCCGTTCATGTCTCTTTTTGAGTGTTGTCAAGACTAATTTGTGTTTGTTGTCTTTCCTCATAAGGCAATGATTCAAGCTGTGTGGGAGTTTTGGTGATTTTGGTGAAAAGGTCAGATTCTGTTCAATCAAATTTATACAGATGCCGTCAAACTTCTTGAACATTTGACCTTGCCTGCGCAAAGGCGAATTGTACCTGCGAGCTGCCCCTCCACTTTGTCCCGCATGTTCAAGAAGTTTGACGGCATCTGTACCATCCTAAGTTGAATCAGTCTTTCTCTATTTCATACTTGTGAGTTGATTCAAATCTCTTTTCTAATTTTTCTTATATGGTGGCTGGAAAAGGTTTTAAAGGAAAGTTTCAAAACAATCAATTTCCCTACCAACCAAATCAGTGCCTTTTAAATTATGCTGCTGTTTATTTATATTACTTTATTCATATCATGTTGCACTGCTGGGTCTATGGGCCCTTGCAGCACAGGTGCAACACCACAGCAGGCTACAACACCAGCTTAAGGAGAGCTTCTTGCGCTTCTTTTTCATTAAATACAAACAGCCCTCTTTATACTAGGTATATCAATTTCAGAGAGTATGACTATGGATAAGCGGGCAATGGGCGGCGCGATTCCGCGTCGGAGCACGCTCCAATATAGACATATGGCTTTGTGTTTATGTACAGGCCCGAGCGATTCCACATACGCGTGACAGCGAAAGCCTTGCACCGCAGAACGCCCCACGTTATCCATAAACCCTCCTGAAAATGTCTACTGCTTCACAGTAATGTTAATAGGGTTAAACATACAATATACTTACGAGTAAACCGAAGCAATCCATCAACATATCCGAGTACACTTCCTTCTTACCCAACCACTCGTATTCGCTGTTCAAAACTCTGCATTTCTTTATGGAACGGCAGCATCGGCACAACGCAGGGTCAACTATAGGTCCTTTAGTTTTAGCCAACGTCGTACCAGCCGCCGCCATAGCGTTAAATAATTTTAAAACACGATTTATAAACACAAACCTAGGAAAATCGCTTCTGAGAACATTTCAACATTAGCATTTGTGACATTAGATGGATCCAGTTCGAGTAGACAAGATATTTTTATTTTATTAATGAGAGTTTACTCGGAAATATGTCAGTATAATTGTAAGTCCTTTATTACAGTCTTGCATGAAACATTGAGTGAACATATTTAACATTTGCTATATGAAACACTAAAAATACATAATTTCCTGAAGCCGTAACATGCCATCTACTTGAACTGTGCTATTTGCGTTTTATTAATGCACCGAAAGTCATCAACAAGGAGGTCACCCAATCAATAATTACAATCGATCGATTATGAATTCACATAATCGAGATATGAGGGGCTACCGCGAATACGAAATGAAAACGAACTTCGTTCGTGTATCTCTCTCTCTATCGCTCTAATTAGCAAGTACGACAGAGACGGAGATGAACGAACGAAGTTCGTTCTCGTTTCGCGGTAGGCCCTATGGTCGGAAGATGAATTTGCTTGTATCTCTTTTTAACGTGACGCGTTATCGTTTGCTAGCCTAGTTTATCAGAACTGCATTTGATCCGGAATTAAAGTCTGGTCTAGTCTTCAGCAGAATTCAATCCATAGAACCAATTAACCTATTCAAAAAATCATTATTTTTTTTTAGTACAAAATAGTTTTTACGCACTACAAGATTTTTTTGATGAAGCGTCCGTGAAAAGAAGTTAAATTCTTGCCTACCAAATTAATTAGTACCTAATAATAAATCTAGTTCAAGGTAGAACTAGTAGTATTCGGGTAGTACCTGCAACCTAGATGTAACCTAGTCATAAGCTTCTTTGCTGTGCCCTTACAGGGTCCATTTTATTACTTGTAATATTATCTGTGCAATAAATATTTTGAGTTTTGAAAAGAACGTTATCTCACTCACATTTGGAGAACCCACGTGATAATAATGACCTACTTTGTTATGTTTTTTATTTTAAATCCATTGTACTCGTACTATGTAGTGTTGTGTTCCTGGATGTGACTGAGTAATAATAATAATTTGTTGTCATTTCACCCGAGTCAGTGCCAAGATAATAAACGTTTCATTATAGTATCATACTTTTTTCAGGTGACTAGACACCTATTTCATTATTGTTATGTTTATGCATAAGAAAACGTTTACATGAAATTTATATTCAAGTAATAATTCAAACTACTGCAGTCTATACACGAAAAATAAACACCAACATCGCCAGAAAATATTTTATTACAAATCTTTACATATCCAGCTTAAAACTAATTTGTATATTATATAATACTCAGATCAATTTATGCTTACCCTAATATAAATATAAGTTACCGTTATCAATTAATAGTAGGTACATCATTAAAATTGTGATTATTGCAAATTAAATAAATGAATGGATAAAACATACACACCTAGTTAATGATTTAATTTCGTCACCAACTTACGGAAACTTCTATGGAAAACAATGTTACGATTTTTCAAGTGTAGACAGGCAACACAGGTCAATGGCCAGTTGTCATTGGCCAAACACCTCAGTGTTGCCAATTTAGACTTGTGCTTAGTGAAACGACAGCCATGCCGATTTGCGGATTTTTTTGACCCATTTCGTATCGAGCGCACTTTATGTAATCGTGTAACTATTTAGTGGTATCATTAGTTGAAATTCTGAACTAGAGAAAAAACCTAAAGGAGACGCTACACGGGCCGATATCGGCCGGACTGCATAGCGGCTGGCGTGCGTTCAATAGTCGGCACCCAGATAACCTGTGCCTAACTAAAGTCAAAACCAAATTTTCATAATAGATGTTATCCGATGGCTATTCGAATATTTAATGCCCTTTCAAGAGAATTTAAAAGCCTGTCTCTTAAGGAACTTAAATATAAATTGACTCTCTGGCTACAGAACGAATGTTTATATTCTATTGAAGAGTTTTTGAAGCGGAAAGAAATTCGTCGCAGCTATTAATTGTAAGCTTGTAAACTTAAAATTAACTTTAGCAATGATAACTTTGATATAGCGATTTGTATATTCTTGTATTTTGTTTTAACTGTATTTTTTTTTTCAAAATTTTATTACCAAAAAACACATTTGCATGTCATCTAGATATGACAAAACATGTGAGACTAAAATAATTTTACTATCAACTTATGTATACCATGTTTTCTAAGCAAATAAATGATTTATGATTTATGTGATTCGGCCCGTGTAGCGTCTCCTTAACGGTTACAACAAGTTCGGAACTTCAACTAGTGAATTTACCTAATTATTACACGTTTATATAAAGCTCGCTCGATAGAAAATTGAATTCTATAAATGGGCCGGGGCCTACCTCGCCTTAAGTCAAGTATTTAGTGTAACGAAAATAATTAATATAATCCTACTAATATTATAAATGCGATGTTTGTTACTCAACGACGGTTAAACCGATTTGGATGTAATTTTGAACAAAGATAGTTTATAGCCTAAATTAAAATAAAGGATAGTTTTTATCTCGGATCCACAACGAAGTCGCGGGCGCAAGCTAGTGATTTTTATGGGTGACTTTCGTTAAAAAGTGGAATCAATATTGTTGTTGACGGCATGAACCCGTTACTATGTACATATTTTTAAATCCATTCTAATAAGTAATAAATATGCTTATATGCTACTTTAATACTGAGGTTTACTGTAAAAAATATGTTTTTATGAAAATTATATGCAGTGTGTGTATTAAAATTATATTTGAATGTTCCATTAAGTTTAATTTTATCTTTAAAATCTGGTTAAAATAACTACATGTTTTTTTTTAAGTTAAATATTTCTTCGCAAATAATTAAAAGGCGGCCATTTTGCAATTTGTGATTAGTTTTAAACAAATGTATTCTATATCGCATAAATCGAGACTACTTAAAAAGAATACTTAATATACTAAAAGAAGTTACATACAAATTTTTTAAGTAGCAGCGCTTGTCTTCATGTGGCTCGTTAGATGAAACTATTCGTTTATAACACTGAGACAACCAATAACATGGAGCTATAATGGGGTCTCTACATGTCATGATTTATCAGTCCCAATTTTGCTATCGTCTGGAGGCATGTTGCGCTGCTGATCCAACTGTCAAACGAGTTGTACTGACAGATTGCATGCGCATGTGGTCGGATTGTTACATCTGTACGACATTCCCAATTATGACTTCGACATGTTGTACTGACAAATTGGGGTAAAATCACATATGTGTATAAACCCATAATAAGCATATAAATCCATAATACTCAGGACAAGCCATGGTAATAATAGTACCACGTCCGAGCGAGATGTTAGCATACAAATCGCAATAAGTGTGACAGAAAGGGAAATATCATTTGTCCTTGTCATAGTTCCACTTTTTTTGTCTGCCACAACTGATTTAGTAAGAGGTTGGCAACAACCATTAACCGCCCAAATTAAGTAGATTGTTTATGGCAAGCCATCATCCATATAATTTAGCTGCATAGAAGCCTTTTCGTCTCTCATTGTGGCAACATGTTTAGCCGAGTATTCGTTGTCCTGAGTATTATAGGTCCACGTCAAATACCGACTGGCCAGTGTTGAAGGACTGGCTGGTTCACTCTTGAATTGATGGGTCGCCAGGGCTATAACCACGAAAATCGAATCACGAAGTTCGCATATCTCCGTCTCTACCGCACTTATGGTTTATGGTACTCGAGCGACAGACACAGAGATATACTATCTTCGAGATAGATTTTCTTGGTAGGGCCGCAGGATTGCTTTCACATTACCACAACAACACACAATCAATCAATATGTATCATGTAATATATGACGACTTACGGCGGCGAAAGCCTCACAACACAGGCATTTGAGACACGAGCCGTATAAGAGGACGATAAAAACTACATCTGAGGATTTCCCATCGTATTACGATCTTATCCTATAACTAGGGCCCGTTGCATAATGACTTGTCAGTTGTAAAATAAAATCAAATATGTTTGTTTATGTTTAAAGAAATTTAATCTCTTCTCAATTCCTTTTCAAAATGGCTGCTACTGGGAATGTGAAAAACGTGGCAGCAGTACATATAAAGAATTTAAAAGGAAATCTATCACGGCTAAGTAGGCATAACTAGTTACCGAGTAATAGTCGATAAACTCAAAATGTACTTAGAGAGGCCAACTTTCGTACAAATTCGGCCGACGCAACCATTTAGTTGGCGCACGCGTGTCGATGTAACTAAGAAAGACACGCAATTATGGACCCTACACTGCGCGTGGCCCGACACGCACATGGCCGATTTTATTAGTATAATAAGACTATTGATTGAATTAAAAGTTATGCAATAAACCCTTGATAGTGTCAGATGCGTAGAGTGATGGACGACGCACACACAACTGAAACGAATATCACATAAAATAATAAATAATAATTGTTGTGATGCTATTGTAACAGTCAATGATATGGGAACATATCTGCCCAGCTAACATGATAGGTTTTATCGTCACATTTTACGGCCAAACGTACTTTAACGTCACGTAACATAACGATTAAACTTATCATGCTACTAGGCCTGAGGTCTCATCTACAGTGGATTAATACTTAACAATTTCTTGCATATTACGTAAATAGACTTAATAAATTATAAAATGAATATTTAAAATATTATATTTGCTCCTACAAGTCTTGCAAAATGCTTACGTTCATACAATGGCTTAATCCCAAGGCATCCAACGCGTATAAAACACAGTTGTTTGGAAAACGTACACACTTAAGGGTCGAACACACATCACCGTCGCGGGCACGCGGCGCGGCCGCGACGGGCGCGCCGCGCGATATTTCCCTACAAACCGCTAGCGCGGTCAAACAGGCTGCGCCCCGCCGGCAACGCGCCCCGCTTCTGTCGCGCCCCGCCAGCAACCCGCCGCGCGGTGCGTCAGTGTGACGCCAGACAGCGCAGCGCGCGGTGCGTACGGGCGTGAGGCCAGCGCGATGCGCGCGCGATGCCGGCTGGTTCATTGCGCGATGCGCGCGTGCTCTGTGTGACCGGCCGTACCGCGCGCATCACGCGCTCGTCAAGCGCCGCTACCGCCCCGCTGGCAGTCTGTTCGACCCTTTATATTTTATTTATACTTACTTCAAACAACGGACTAACAAAATATCCAACCTGACTGTAGCTTATAATGACCATGTAATAGAGGAAACAAATGTAACAAAATTTTTAGGTTTAAGTGTAGACAATAAGCTGACATGGGAAAACCAAATAGAAACAATTTGCAAAAAACTTAACCAATATTCTTATGCTATGTATAACTTAAGAAAAGTAGTAAGTCAATCAGCGGTTCTTGTAGCATATCATGCATACGTAACTTCGACTTTACGATATGGAATTATGTTTTGGGGTAACTGCACTGACCGTGAGATAGTTTTCCGAAGTCAGAAAAAATGTATTCGTGCCATATGTGGTATCCCGCCAACGGAATCATGTAAGCCACATTTTATTAGACTAAGTATATTGACTCTGCCATGCTTATATATCTACGAAATTGCTTGTTATGTTAAATATAATCAAAATCATTTCCCTAGTTTTAATAGTTCGCGTCAACGGGGTAAGATCTGCAATACATTTTCATGTAAAACAGCCATGCTCTCAAAAAGTGTTCTTGGAATGGCATCAAGAATTTTCAATAAGTTGCCAAGAAACATTTTATATGCTGAAGATCTGATGCTGTTCAAAAAGAAACTGTTTGCGCTTCTAGTGGAAAAGGCATATTATTCAATTGACGAATATAGAAAAGACGATTTGTTAAATTCGTACTAATTTTGTTATTTTATGTATTAGGAAAAGCACGATGCATGAAAATTGTGGTATCATATAAATTACAGCTTATTTCGTTCTATATTTTGTTACACCTTCGGGTAAAACATAGTGATACCAAGCTGTCATTTTATAACATCTGTATAACCTATGTTTAGCAAATAAATACTATGACTTTGACTTTGACTTTGACTTTATATTTTGTTTATAGTTAAATGTCGTTTGAGTATTTTTCAACGTTCCATTGTTACATTACTAAATTTCAATAAATTTACAAAAAAAAAAAAAATTACAATGTCATCTGTGTAACGGGTGTCCCCATTACAATATTTCATTACATTACGTAACTAAGGCGGTGAATTCGTGAATGCCCCAGATCGCAGGTGTTTGTGGCCCGAACCAAAGGTGAGGGCCATAAATATGCGCTCTGGGGCTTATTTCGTCACCTGGCCACAATGCGAGTTTTCCCGTACGCGCAGCGTGCAGTAAAACTCGCATTATGGCCAGGTGTGACGCAAAAAATATTTACAACGCCATCTGTTTTTTTACACTACCCTGCTTTTATTTTTTACAAAAAGTTGCAAGCGTCCATAGGCTTCGGTAACCACTTACCATCAGGTAAGCTTTTCAGTCACCGACGTGGTATAAGAAAAAAGTGAGCCAAAAAAGATCGGTGAGTGAGCCAACTAACCCTCAAGCGTCGCTTAAAAATAGCATTGTTCAACATCACATTCAGGATGGTGACTCTTTATATGGGACTTCAGACTAGCGTTCTGAATAAAGGCCTGTCCACATATGTGGCACCTGTATCGACGATCATTCGTATGGGTTCTTATATGATATTGCAACGACTTAAGTCTGGGATAGCTTTTGTCACAATATTCACAACGGAAATTCCTTTCCCCTGTATGCGTCGCCATGTGTTCTTTCAGACGGGACGGCAAGTAAAACCTTTGATCGCAATACTCACATTGGTGCTTAAGGACCTTCTGATGATTCCTCCGCTGATGTTCCGTTAAAGTTTTCTGTCTATTATAGATTTTGTCGCACAAATTGCAAGGATATGTACGCTTCTGGCCGTGAGCTTCGGTCAAATGCTTGTTTTTAAGCGCGTAAGACATGAAGCATTCATCGCAGCGCGGACAGCGAATTATCGCCTTCTTCTTATGAACAATATCGACGTGCATATCCTTGTAATGATTAGATTTGAATACCTTACCGCAGACCTCGCAAGTATGCCGCTCGTCATCTTTATGCCGCTTGAGATGAGCGTCCAACCTAGGTTTCTCGAGGAAACACATGCCGCACATATCGCAAGTAAAGTTACTGAAATGCTCCACCATATGGGTGTTCAACGCGTTAAAATCCTCGAACACATCACTGCACATTACACACACTAAATCGTTCCAAGTTAAACGGTAGAGCAGCATTTTGTCAGGCGCTTCAAAGTATATTTTCTTCCCGTGTATTTCGTCTATGTGTTGTTTGAATGCGTTGAGATCGTCGATTTTGGTGGTGCATAGACGGCAGTCGATTCTGGTGATGTCCACTTTGGGCATTTTCTTGTAGCCCATGAGGAGTTGGAACGGTTTTGTGTCGTGCGAGACCGTGTGGGCTCTCAGGTCTTCGGGTTTCGCGTAGTAATCCTGGCAAATATACGAAAATTATCCTGTTACTAACCTGATTTTGTGTTAAGCAGTAACGCTGCTAACGAAATTATAAATTTAAATTAATTCGAACCGACGACCACAGGTATTCATCGCCCGTTGCTACTAACGTAACGTTGATATCTACTGTATTGTATAGACCTAAGCACCTTATTGTATAATATCCTCCTGTATAATTAACATGCATAGCCTGTCTGTTAGTGTTAATTAAGGAATAAATAAATAAATAACCAACTGAACCTCCCTAAGAAGTTGTAACAAGGAACTGATTGAAAGATTTATTGGCCGAGACAGATTGTTCCGATAGCTCCGCTGTTACTAACTACTGAAATCTAAACCTTATGTTGAAACTATAGGGTCTATTCCCAATTTTGTTTTTCTCTCTGAACCCTAAGTTAATTATAAATATGACTGTTTATTGAACATTGTCATAAAGCTTGCTTATTACGTAAATGTTTGAGATGAGTCATCTATTTATAAGTTGTCTTGTAAGTGAAATATTTAATTTCTTTAGACAATAAAGTTTCATTAAACGGAAATTACTTAAGCTTACTTTTAAAATGAGTTTCAAAAGTTCTACCTACTGCAAAACTGCATTTGCAAAACGCTTCAAAGTATTTGCCTTAACTCGTATTTATAATCACATCGTGAAAGTCTGTGACTTAAAACTCTGCCGACTTGACGCGGGTAAGACATTAATTTTGGGAGCTGTTTTTGTCCGGGACTTACGAAAAGGCTGAAGAAGCCCTGAAGTAAAGAACTATTTGCATGTTTTTTCCCGCTTAGTAAAAAAATATTTTTTTTTACATTTCTTTTAATAGCCCCATGATGTTTGTAATTCTCGTATTCGATCAGACAACCACGATACGAGTATTTCTCAAAAAAAGTGCCACTATTATTAATTTGTACTTCTAGGATTTTTATGTTAACTATTTCCACTAAGAATCAGGAGCTCTTTCGACCCTGGTAGGACAACAAACTGTCCTAAAAATATTTTTCCTATTGTGTTAACATTTACCTTATACTTTGTATGGTGGTAAGTGGTAACACAATAGGACAGTTCAAAAATGTATCTTTGGACTCTTTTTTCTCCTATTGAGATGGAAATACATCTTGATTTTGAGTAAAAATTACATAAAAGTTGCAGAAAATCTCCGATAAAAAGGTGCCAATGAATTTGCCTTAAAATACTGCGATAGAAACAAAAATGTTTGTTTACTTAGGTTTCACCCTGTATAGGTTGAAGATGCTTACCTTGCAGTAGAAACAGTAGTAGTTATTCCTCCTATTTTTAAACGGGCACACGTATGAATACTCAATCACGGTGAGCAGGTTCTCTTCCGACATGCAATCCATGTCTCTATCGTAAGTATTTTTCTTTTCTACGGGCGGTTTCTTCATTATTTTTTGTGCTTTCTTTGCTACGGAGGTACCTGTAATTAATAAAATTCAATATTTTTTTAGTTTAATAATAATAATTCATTTAATTCAGGCACGTAAAGCTATATGACAAATACCTTGAAGACTTACATACGGTTATAAATACTAATATGAAGATATCATTTAGGAGTGCACAGTATAAATAACACAATATGTGTTAAGATTGTGTTTATGTGGAAAATTATTTATCAAGTGATTTTTATAGTTCGCTTGTAAGAATTAAATTAGTATGAAAATGTGTATGAAATAAATGTTCTTAGTAGTTTTCCTGCGGAACTATAAAATTCAAAGCAAAACATTATTCAAAACTATGTTTTATACCCATGTAAAATATATTGTGCACCACAAAGTGAAAATAAACACAAAACATTAACTAGGCTAACTACTGGCCAAGAATTTGGTCCTCACCCGAATACTAGGCAAAAACAGATGGTCTTATCGCTAAAGAGCCATATCTTCCAGACAACCTAAGTAACTTTTTAGTTTGGCTATCAATTTATCCATATAAAAGTAAATAAATAGACATAGACACTATATTTTATTTAAAAGTCATCCTGCAATGAATATGTGGCTATTTTGAATGTCATTCCAAGTGTACATAGACGTAGATTCAAATTTGACCAAGGTATTTTTTATATGGAGAGAAAAAAACATACAAGTACAATCATTTTCGTATTTATTATACGATAAGGAGTTATATTTTATACCTATATACAAAATATGTCATGTAAATTTTATTACGTTAAGAACATCAATAACATAGTCCTTTGTCATAGTAAGGCCATTAAACAGCAAATTTGTCACAATATCTTGCTATAAGGTCTACTAGGTTTAATGCGTCTATGGGGTGAATGCGTCTTTGGAAGATACCTTCGAAACGCAACATTTTAAAACTATTAAAGCCCTCGATGTTTAAAGTGTGGTTACCAAACTTTCAATTTAACCGATTGTATTATATCTAAAAAGTTCCGTTTCGGAAATATCATAGAGACGCATTTACCCCATCGACGCAAAGTCCCGGTTGACCTTAGTTGGAACGGGACCGCTATACATACATTTCATTAACACAGTTCAACTCACGTATTAAACGTCACTACTGGCGACATGTTTCGAACTCTTCAGTAGTTCAGGATGAAAGTTTTCGCAGTTTAAAGACATTTCATTCTAACTATAGCGAGTTGTAACAAATTGCAACGCATATATATATGTAAAAAAATTAGGTATGTAAAATTAGGTAAGACTTAAACCATCGTATGCTGAGGCATTTTAAACATCAATATTCTCAAGGGCCATCCCAATAAACCAGTTTTGAAATCTGCATAATTTTCTTTATCCCTAACTAGCTGCCCGGCCTGGCTTCGCACGGATTACCCGTTTTCTCGTAGGAATGAAGCATTTTCCCGCGGTAAAAAGTAGCCTATGACCATTAGGGATAATGTCGGCTTCCAATGGAAAAACAATTTTTAAAATCGGTCCAGCAGTTTCGGAGCCTATTCAATACAAACAAACCGACAAAACTTTCCTCTTTATAGTATTAGTGTCGATAAATCATAACTAAATAAATAAACACTCATAGAAGGTTGATTCCATTGTGTAACGATTATATGACATATAATACTAATTCAGTCCTTTACTAAGAAAGTTATTATTCAAACACGACGCATCATAATAAGCAATATTTACAGTTGACGTTGTTGAAAATTGGAATGGTTTTGAATGGTGATTTGCAATTCTCCCTTATATAACAAAAATAAAAAGCACGCGTTTCGCGCCGCGGTACAAGTCGCTTAGGGGCCATTCATAAATTACGTCATCTTTTTTTGTCGGTTTTTTACTTCCCTATCATCCTCCTGTTATTCCTTGAAATGGACCTTCCCTGCGTAATAAAATGACTATCGTAATCCAATGGCCAGACCCCCCCCCCTATTTTGAAATGACGTAATTAATGAATGACCATACATAAACAAGGTCTAAGATTTTTGTCAAATAGAGGCCACTCTCCATTGCCCTTTGGGTGACTTTGAGCTTTCTTATGAGGCCCATAGTAAGCGACCACGTTTCAGTGCCATATGTCGTCACTGGCAACACACACTGGTCAAAAACTCTCGTCTTGAGACACTGCGGAAGATTGGACGAAAAGATGTGCCGTTGGGGCGGAAAGGTTCTCGAGTGGCGACCACGTACCGGAAGGCGCGGCGTGGGTAGGCCCCCCACAAGGTGCACTGATGACCTGGTAAAGGTCGCGGGAGTCCGCTGGATGCGGGTGGCGCAGGACAGGTCATTGTGGCACTATTTGGGGGAGGCCTATGTCCAGCAGTGGACGTCGTTCGGCTGATATGATGATGATGAGTCCATTTTCATACCAATCAATGAATTTGTTCTTGGGTACTACTTTGATTATTCTCTAATAAGATTCTTTATAAATCCAGTGTGGTCAGTTAATTGTGTTGGCGTTTGTACATAACACCAATATGATTTTTACAAGAGATATGTGACTTTTCATTGTTCTCCGCAGAAAAAAACCCGGCCAAGTCCGAGTCGAACTCTCGCACGAAGGGTTCCGTACCATTGTCTATAAAAACGGCAAAAAAATAACGTTTGTATGGCAGCCCCCTTAAGTATTTATTTTATTGATTTTTTACTATTTGTTGTTATAGCGGAAACAGAAATACATCATCTGTGAAAGTTACAACTAACTATCACGGTTCATGAGATACAGCCTGGTGACAGACGGACGGATGGACAGCGGAGCCTTAATAATAGGGTCCCGTTTTTACCCTTTGGGTAACCCCAAAAAGAAATAGACTTACGAAGAGCATTAAAATATGTAATACAGGCGATCTTATCCCCAAAAAGATCTTCCAGACAACCCCCTTATTCATTAAACTTAACAAGCCTATTTTAACTAACATGTTTTATTTCCGTCTTACAAACACAAACATCAATAAGGCTGATAAAGACATAAGCTTATATAGCTTTATGAGTAACGGCTTTTACATTTAAAACATAAGGCTAATATAATTATTAAAATAATGTATCATTTATATAAATAACATGTGATGCTGATGAGATATTATTATAAACTGAAAGTTTTATGATGTGTAATAGGCATGATGACACATTTTGAAAATCTGTTCCATAATGTTTAAAAACATTTATTACGAGTATGTACAACGAATAAGATTTTTCAAGAGAATATAATAGTTAAGTAGGAAAAAAATGCATTTTAGTTTTTAAATTTCAAATTGGCGCTAAAACGCTTGTCAGTGTCATGGCGTCCCGAGTGACGTCACGTTCGTATAAACAGAACGCAGACCTTTGACGTTTGCTACCTAGATCGCTCCATTGCTCATTGAATGAACATAAATTAAAGAGTTTACAAGTCTAGCGCGGCCGTGCGAGCGAGAAAGCAATGACGTATGAAGATCTGACAGATTATTCGTTCAGTACGTAAGTGTTCTCTGTAATCTGTGGTAATGGCCGTTATGGGTATTTGTTTATACAAACGTGACGTAATGCGCTCTGATTGGTGTTTAACGTATCATGGCGGGCGTCCGTATTTTTCAGTTTAATTATATCAAAATAAATAATAATCTCTTACTTTATAAAAAAATATGAGCATTTTTCGAATTTTATGATTAAAATTTCACTAAGAAAATATCATATTTTAGTGATTTTCAATTACTGTCATCATCTATTATCTTTTAAAAGAGTAGTTTTTTTTATGGAACGAACGAGCGAAGAGAACGAAATTTCCCACTTGAGCATTTAAAAAATCGGATATCGGGCTGTCCAGCTGTACTCCTCTATATATCGTATTACTAAACCGATTTTCACTACATTTTCAGAGCATGTTCGATAATTCCGTAGGTTTTTTGTAGATTTGATGTCGACGTTTTTGGAATTAAATATTAAAAAAAGACAGACTTTTGAGGCGAGACAGCTTACAGACACACTAGTTATTATTATTTCTTAAATTCACATACTGAATATGGACATTGTTCATTGCAGTTATTTATTTACATAAGTAAAACTGATCAAAATTATTTTTTACAATGTGTAGTTTTGATGATTCTCTTTTTTTTCCGTGTTTTGTGCTAAATAGTTTCTTACTCTTATTATAAATAAAATAACACAATAAGGACACTTAGTATGCTTGAGTGCGCATTTGCATTCTCGAAGCTTTTATCATCAGGTGGACTTTGTGGTTGTTTGCCACTTCATACCTTAACAACTTATCATTAAATATGTATAAGCCGATAGTTTTCAGAAACATCATCTGCAACCATGCAAAATCATTAAAGATAATACAGATATCTTGAAACTAAGTCTATTAATCAGATTCAATTGTAATCACTGGATCATCGAATGTAGAATCTACTGAATTTTGTATTTGACAGCTACTTTGCTCAAACGGGTCATCAGTCCTTATAGAATCATCGCGCGTTTCATTTGGCTGATTCAATGATTCGACTGTCTCATTAGATTCGTTTGGTTGATTCAATGTTTCAATATTATCAACCAATTCACTTGGTTGACGCAATTCAACTGTATTATCAATCAAATCCTTTGGCTGAAGTAATGATTCGACATCGTCAATAGATTCATTTGGCTGATTCAATGATTCAATTGGTACATCAACCAGTTGACTTGCTTGGTGCAATGATTCAACAGTATCAAGGGATTCATCTGGATCATTAATAGATGCAAAAGTATCCTCAGTTTCAATTGGATCCAAGCGATCGAAATAACCAACGAATCTGTTACGTACAGTTATTGCTATATTGGTTGGTCGATGGCTGGTGGACCGGAAAGGTTTCAAGCATTTCAGTTTCTTCCGGCCACCGGTTTTACTACCTGTGTTCACATTAGAGTCAAATGGATATATTTCCCCATGCTTAGCTAAAATATAATTATGCAGGCAGCATAAAGCTTTCAGGATGGCCACAGCCGATTCGACCTGAATCTCCATAGGCCTGTCGAGGATCGCCCAAGAGTCCACAAGCATTTGGAAGGTTTTGTCGGCAGTACACGCCCTGTTCAGCCAACGGTTGAAATTCTTTTTGGAATCGTCGTAATTCGGCGTTTTCGGGAACGGTCTCAACAAATTATACCTCACTGTGAACGAGCCGTCGCCTATGAGCACGTGCGGGCACGGCGCCGTGTCCCCTGCTAAAGGTATGGGTTTCAAAAAGTTTTTCCTATCCATATACTTGCTGTAGAATTTGGATTTTTCTAAAATGCTACCGTCACCGTCCTTAGCGTAGTTCCCTATGTCCAAAGCGACGATTTTGTTGTAAGGATCCGTGACGGCCAGGAGAGCTATAGTCACGAATCTCTTGTGGCGAAGTAGGTCGGATGCCTTGGGGTATTCGGATTCCTTTTTGTGTTTCGCTATGATATGCCTTCCTCCGATGCTTCCGACGCAGTTGGGAAAGTTCCAGACTTCCTTGAAGCCTGCCTCTGCCTGTTTCCACGTGTGCTCCCTTGGTGCGGGCATGTATACGGGCTGTAGGGCTCCCCAGAGGGCTCTGGAGACCTGTTTTACGATCTTTGAGATGGTGGTGACGCCGACGTTGTATCTCGATGAGAGAGAGAGGTGGGAATGCCCGGAGCGGAAGTGCCTGAAAATGAAAAGAAATATTGGTATAGTATGTTAATTGGAGTCAGTGCAAAGGGTTTGACGCACATTTGATTTGAAGCAAGGAGAAAGTGATTTGTTCTATCGTAGGCACAAGTAACAAAAGGGTCATTATTCGAGTGTTTGTTCCGACTTTCGTGGTCACATGTTTCTAGAAGTGGCTCCAGATTTCGATTTCCTTTCTGGTTAGGTATCTAAGTTGATCGGACACCTAACATCCGAAAAAGGCATCAAAATCTACGCCCAATTCTTCAAAAGTATTGCTCGAAAATGAGGCGGTTGAAACACTCGTATAATGACCCAACTGCGAAATGACTCGAATTCAATGTCGGTGTAGGAAGCCAGCAAACAACGAGAAAGTTGATTTTCCATACAAACAAAAACAATCTGGCACGTCGAGACACAGAAACTTGGAGTCTGAGTTTTTCATAGTCTGAATGATCAACAATAGTATCCCCAATGACTTTGCCCATTTTTATTTCTCTATGTGACTTTTGTATACACACAACTAGATATAATCACACAATGATTGCAGATCTAAAATTGTTTTACTTGTGGCGGAAGAATAAAAGGCGGGAACGGTTTTTTTAACGCCTAGTAGCTATAGAAATTTAATAGGAGGGTTTACTAGTTACTAGTAAAACAAAAACTTATTAATAAGTGACTTTTTTAAAATTCTATCCGTTGAATATATATAATCCAATTGTAGCGTTAAATTTAATTTAATTTATATTTATACTGTTACTCTTAATATACACTGTACTTCACTGAATTGTTAAAACTATGCATGAAATGTAATCATCTTAATACGGCAATGATGTGTTCACCTATAATTGGGATACATAAAGTCCCAAATAATAATTGTGCTACGGATAAATGTAAATACTCAGCTTATGTACTCTGTTGGTGTCCCGTATAATTGAATAAATAAATAAAAATAAGAAGGGGTACGTTCTGTCCCTTCTCGCAAAACGCAACTTCAAATGAAACGACTGTCATTTACTATGACGCTCGCAGATTGTGACGTAGTGACGTCACTAACTGCGAGCGTTTTCTCTCTCTAACAAGCAATATTAAAACGGTTGTAGCTTCGTAATTCTTTGAGATATCTGAATGTGATTTTCGTCACTAGGCATATTTTTTTGCCTTCTTTCTTTTGGATTGATAATAATTTTCGAGTCTACACCCGTATTGTTTCTGCCTACGTCTTACGTCCAAAAGTATTGAGCAGCCATTTGTATTAAAAGACGAAATTTTAGTCGAGTATATACCTTTACGTATATATACCTTTTCCAATGAAATATTATCAACTAGCTTCTGCCCGCGACTCCGTCCGCGTGGAACTCGTTTATATCGCAGCTCCATACAAACTTTCACCCCCTTAGGGGATGATTTCGGGGATAAAAACTATCCTATGTCACTCTCCATCCCTTCAACTATCTTCACTTAAAAAATCACGTCAATTCGTCGCCCCGTTTTGCCGTGAAAGACGGACAAACAAACACACACAGTTTCCCATTTATAATATTAGTATGGATTATTTTAAACGGAGTAGGTGTTTTCGTTGCGGGGATTTATATGCTTCCATAGAAATTTTACAATGTCATTTCGTTTTTTGGTGCATTCATTTCTTATTTTAGTAACTGAAATATTAGTAACTTATGTCCTCGTGTTGTATACTTACATATATTAAAGATTGAAATTTAATTTAATTGTTTGATTTTATTTAGAATGAAAATAGTCACAGTCATACATACGCTCGAAAAACAACCCTCCTCCTTCGGTAGTCGGGTAAAAAAGGTGCTTAATACTTTTGGACGTAGCCTGTATGTATAACACCGACACTGGTAACGGATGAACAACAAAGAAAAAGTTTGCATACCTTAAGCATATAGCCAGTCTCTCCTTAGCAGAAACACATTTTCTTATGTTCGACTCGGCTTTGTCTATTAGCTCTTCAGTCATTGCGTGCAACTCTTCGAACGAGCTCTTGGACATATTGAAATAGCTGAAGTAGAGCTCCTCACTCCCCTCTGACTCCAGTTGCTCAAATTCAGATAGAGAGTCACATCGGTCTCGGATCCAGGGTCTACTCTCTCTCTTCTTTCTAACTCCTTGATCGTCAGGAGTTTCCGATGCTAGGTCAATCTCCACAGGAACCTCCAAATATTCTGTGCTGTCTTCTATAGATCCGTCCGATTCACCAGAGTACTCCATTTTGATTTCATCCTTGATGATAATCTCTTCGTTTAACCATGGCGCGTCTGAGTGGTCGGTGTCTGTGCAAAACAAAAGTAATTCTTGTTCTCTCAATAGCTGAAGTGAATATTCCTATCCGCGAGTCAACTGACTTTAAATTCCCACTAGAATACAGTGTTACAAGTTACAGTTGTTAGAAATGACTATATTTTAGTAATGAGGCTCACAAATAGAATCTGTGGCAGTCTCAAATGGATCCCGGTCAAGATTGGTTTAAATCCTAATGTAATAAATTTGAAAATTGATTTGGATCTAATTTAATCCATTTCAAGATTGGTTTCAATCCTTAGCCTCCTAAGGCGCATGGCCATCCCAGGCCTACTCATATGACCTACTCTGTCGAAGGAATTTAAATTATATACAACTGGAATAGAGTTGAATTTGTTTTGTTTCGGGCACGTGACAAACGAAAGTCAACTCTATTTCCGACACAACACGATTCTAATTTCAATGTCATTTTGTATGCTGGGCCTTAGGAGGATAGACAATAATGTAACATAAAAAAGTTGTAGACAGGTTATAAGCAATTCAAAAGTGGCACACTAAAACTGAGTCAATTGCACCCGCTCGCCTCAGTTTCGCGTCCTCAATGGAAACGTATGCTGTCAGATTTAGTGGCCATTTTTAAACACGGAATTTCGGTTAGACAACTCTTTTTAATATTACATCATTGATAATAGAGATACATTTTCATAGGTTATATATGTATACGCAATGGATCTATTGAATGATTGATTTGGGTCCTAATCGCCAAACTACGTCCAAACATAAGGTACATCGTCAATGATCGTTATCAAAGAACTAATTGCGATAAAAGAAATTATAATCAAACCCTTTTTAATACCTACTATTGCCGCGACATACATAGTGTTTTAATAAGAAAGAGACGGAGTGCGAGAAAAATCGAGCTCGCTCTGTACTCTGCAGAGAATAAATAATGCAATGATTCTAAAGCAATGGCGTGCGATATTGTAGCGGGTCGAACTATTGTAACGAAACACAAATGTTTTAGTCCAATTATACGAAAATTTATTAAACTTGACTAGTTTCATTGTTTATAGACAATTTGCTCGACCACTGGTGATGATCAGTTTATCGATCTATAGACGACAAAATTGTAGCCAGGCGGCCTACCGCGAAACGAAATCTCCATCTCTGTAGCATGGCTAACACGCGACGGCGCGCGAGCTCTCTCGATTTTTCTCACACTCCTTAATAGAACACTTAGAACAGGAGGAATAGTGCGAGAAAAATCGAGAGTATGTCGCGGCCGTCCCATGATACACGTGCTGGTACCAAAACGGATCCCGGCCTCCTCTTGGGCACAGCCGGGAATAAACGCTATGGGGATTATGACACATCAGCAAAATTGTGATGCTGTCGACCCACATGACTCATATCCCATCTGTGATATGCTGCAACCCTAGTTATCACATCACATCATCAGCCTATATACGTCCCCTCATGTATGAGAGGGAAGGGGCAGTAGTCCCCACGCTGGCCCAGTGCGAATTGGGGACTTCACATACACCTTTGAATTTCGTCGCAGATGTATGCAGGTTTCCTCACAATGTTTTTCGACACAACTCGCTAGGCGTGTAGGTTCATACTAGTGCCCGGCTAGCGGGCTCAGCCACTGAGCAAACATTACGAGAGCCAACAAGGCGGGTTCTTGGTTGCGAACGTGTTAGCAAAATAATCTTCGTAAATTGTGAAAATTATAGTTCAAAGATTGTTAGTATAGTTATAGTTATGGGCGTCAGAGTTGAGGTCACACATACAACATGTCATGTCATGAAAGCAAGATTTTGAAATTAGCGTTCTTTTTTCGTACCGAGCATACAGCATAGAGTAAAAGTCTATAATTTCCAATTATTTTTAAACAAATAAAAAAAGGAGGTTCTTAGTTTGACCTGCATGTTTGAATTTATGTATACTTGTTCGCGATTATCTCGCGTTGGGCTGAACTGATTTTTATGCAGTTTTTTTTTAATATCTAATTTTAACAAGATATCAGTATAGGTAATATAATTTTACATGCGCCCTAATATATGCAACATTGTTCCGTTGAAAATAGTTTTATATTAATAATTGGTACAGTCGAGTCCTCCAATATCTACACAGACAACCTTTCAAAATGATCTACAGATAAATAAATAAATAATAAATATAAGGGGACAATCTTACACGAATCGACCTAGTCCCATAGTAAGCTCAGTAAGGCTTGTGTTATGGGTAGTAGACGACGATATATATAATAGATATAAAAAAATAAATACATAGAAAATACCCATGACTCAGAAGCAAATATTCATGCTCATCACACAAATTTTCGCCCTTACCGGGATTCGAACCCAGGACCTCTTGCTTCGTAGCTTCTTGTTCGCGTACTATTGTTACTGACATAAGACACGTGTGTATATAGTTTGAAAGGTTGTCTGAATAGATATTGGAGAATTCGACTTTTGAGATTGTACCTGAATGATGAATAAAGGATAGATGTTGGTAAATGCATATATTAATTGTAAAATCCTAAGATAATATATGCTTACACACTCACTTAGTTAGTATTAAATGAAGCTGTGTGTGTAAACATTTACCTCAACTCTCTTGCCTTATACTAAATAAAGCACTTTGAACCTTTCCCAGCCCAAACTCTAAACACCTACCTGCTTTCTGCTTCTTAGCCTTAGCCGGCTTCTTCTTAGCCCCGCCGTTAGCCTTAGTCTTCCGCTTGGCTTTCTTCTTGATCGGCTCGTCAGAGTCGCTGGAACTGCCCTTATAGTCCTCGGAATCCTCACTCTTCAATTCCTCGTCCTTCGGGGGGAGAGGATCGGCGGGTTTTGACTCCGCCTTTAGAGGTTTGTTGTCTGGAATGAATTGTGCATCGTTAAATACATTCTACGATACCGATGGCCGTTGGGGCGGAAAGGTTCTCGAGTGGCGACCACGCACCGGAAGGCGCGGCGTGGGTATGCCCCCGACAAGGTGCACCGATGACCTGGTAAAGGTTGCGGGAGTCCGCTGGATGCGGGTGGCGAGGGATCGGTCACTTTGGCACTCTTTGGGGGAGGCCTATGTCCAGCAGTGGACGTCTTTCGGCTGATATGATGATGATGATGATGAAATACATCGTACAAGCAGGCCTTTAAATACCGCTATTTTCGCATAGCTCTATCGTTTATAACGTTATTACAACATTATACGACCGTATTTTATAACGTTATGATATTCATTATATTATGATATTTATATCGAGGCATACTTATTTAGTAATAACGATGTCATGTTTTCGTTATGATTCCACTTTTATTCATAACGTTTTAAAGGTCCGAGTTACCAACGCCGTTATCGTAATTAGTTAGCTAGTTACCTGTCTGGTAACAGTAGTTAGTGAGTTACCTTCGTCGTCTCTGTAGGTGCACCTGCACAGTAATTATTGAGTGGAGTTACCTTAATTATCGTTGTAGTTAGCGAGTTAGCAACGTCGTTGTTGTAATTAGTTAGCTAGTTACCTATCTGGTAACAGTAGTAAGTGAGTTACCTTCGTCGTCTCTGTAGGTCCACCTGCACAGTAATTAGTGAGTGGAGTTACCTAAATTATCGTTGTAGTTAGCGAGTTACCAACGCCGTTGTCGTAATTAGTTACCTAGTTACCTATCTGGTAACAGTAGTTACCTTCGTCGTCGCTGTAGGTGGGCAGCGCGTCGTCGCGGTCACCGTGGTCGAGGGAGTTGTGGTCGCTGTTGTAGTCTTTGGGTTCAGTCTTCAGTTCCAAGCTCTCAAGCTCTAGTTTCTTCAGTTTACTTTCTAGAAAAACAAGAGAAAATATGTTTTAGGAATTGCTAACATGCTGTTTAATCTTTAAATTTAATTCAAGCATAATCATTTAATTCCTAACTATTTTACATGAAGGATAAATTCTCCATGGGTGGCGCAGGACCGGTCACTCTGGCACTCTTTGGGGGAGGCCTATGTCTACGTCTTTCGGCTGATATGATGATGATGATGACGATGCTTTGAAACATCTGCATCCGCAGATGTCTAATAAAATGCATCTGCGACATCCATTGCCTTTAGCTTATACTACTATATAATACTATCATGCATTGTAAAAGGTTGAACCGTCATGTAGTAACATAACCCATTTCCCAATGGTCACCCAAATAAATTATTTTGACCATGACATCTTGTGGAGGTCCACAAAACATAACCCATTTCCCAATGGTCACCCAAATAAATTATTTTGACCATGACATCTTGAGGGGGTACAAGATGTCATGGTCATAATGGCATGAAAACAGATGGCCCACGCTGCGCCTTCTGGTATGTGGTCTCCACTTCTTTCCGCCCCAAAGGCCATCTGTTATACAGTCAATGTCGACCCTCCTTAAGTGTTGGAGTGCGCTGGTTGCGCGACTGTTTATTGTAGCACTTTTTAGGGGGACTATGCAGCAGTAGATGTCACGCTGATGTGATGAAAGCCTCACCATAGTTCATAGAGTTGTTGGTCTCCTCCTCCGTTGGTGACAGCTTGGCCTGTAGGAACAGCTCCTCGCATTGCAGGACCTGGTGCCGGAAGGTGATGGCTTCCCGCAGCCGCACCACACACGTTGCGCACACTCCAGAGTCTTTCTCGTTGTCGTCTACGTGTGATAACTGAAACAGCATAACGATGATTAATGTACGATTCCCACCGAACGGGCCGGCCCGGGCCGCATCGCAACGGACGCGCCAGGACCCGGTGGTAGCCGACCGCGTTTTAATAGAGTGCAGCATCAGGCGAAACGCTAACGGAGCCGGTCAGGTGCGACGACAGCCGAGCGCAGCCGTCCATGTCCGCGAGGAGCCGACCGGCCGCAAATCCAATTCAAATTCATCCCACTTTTGGAAGTCTTTTTCCCTATGGTTTACTGGTAGATTGCCTTGACGTATGATATACGTAAGATCCACTATCTTGGTAGCATATATCTAAGATAAGATAAGACAATTTTACTCCAGAACTGATTGTCTGATGATATACAGACGCTGAACCCAGCTATACTCAACCTGCGGCCCACCAAGCCTTTGCAAGCCCATCCACCATGCAATCCCAGCATAAAAACCATAAATTTGACAATCTTGTCGATCCTTAGCTAAAATGTCCTTGCGGCCCGGTAAGAATTAAGGTAGAGTAGTGTTTTAGTGGAAAGAGTTATGGGAGGCCTTTGCCTACAAAAGGCATACAAATGTAAATTATATATATATATTATATATATATTATTATTATATATTATATATATATATATATATATATATATATATATGTTAACAACAAAATGCAATATAATGAACTTACAAAATACTTGTCTGAAATAAAGGCTATTCTTATTTTTATTAATTTTTATTAGTGTTGTAGTAGGGTCGTGTGTGTGTGTGTGTTATGTTGGTCACATGGAAGGATAGACTCGGAACGAGACGGAAAATCGTCCGAAAGTCGTTCGAAAGTTCGTGGCAGTCACAACCCTCAGCAATAAGGAAACAACAACATCTTCAACAGTTAAAGATAAGTTCCTTCAACACAAGATACATTTAGGAGCTCTGATGATCATACTGACCACCAGGATCAAATAAGACTACAAAACGACAGACCAATTTAAAGTTATTATGGCTGTGGGCTTTGGTGGTGGTACGTATATTATTATTATTATATTATTATTATTATATGGCTTATATTCCATTTCTTTATGAGTTTGTTATTCTTTTCTTATGTATCTATCTTTGGTAGAAATGGATCCCATTTGGGTAAAAGCCTCCCCCATCTTTTTCCATTCCTCTCTTTCCCCGCCGAGTCTCCACCAATCTTTCCCTGCAACTTCCACAATGTTGTCCGCCCATCGTTTCCTTGGTCTTCCAACCCGTCTTTTGCCCAGAGGCCCAGGCCACTTTGTAGACTGTGAGGTCCATCTTTTGTCCTTGTATCTTGTAATGTGACCTGCCCATTGCCATTTGAGTTTCAGTGCGTGTCTGAGAGCATCTGTTAATTTCGTCTTCTTCCTTATTTCTTCACTTCGAACTTTCTCGATTTTCCTAATTTTCAGGATGCTCCTTTCCATTGCACGTTGAGTAGTGATTATTTTGTTTCTAATTTTTTTGGTAAATACCCAGGTTTGGCAGCCATATGTTAAGCTAGGCAAGATACAGGTTTCTATGACAGTCTTTTTTAGTGGCAGGCTATAGCTTCCCTTTAGGATTTCTTTTTGGGCCCAGAAACTTTTCCATGAGCAGTTTACTCTTCTCTCCGCTTCCTTTTCATTGCTATCCTGGTGGAAGGAAACTTGTTTGCCCAGGTATTTATAATTGTTGATATATTCTATTTGGTTGTTATCTACTTGGATGATTTTTTGTTGGCCATTTGTCATCACTTTGGTTTTATCAATGTTCATAAGTAGTCCTACTTTTTTGCTTTCACATGGTGGTACATATAAGTGACATGAAATTCTTCTGTACCAGAAAAGGCATCTAGGGTGGCCAAGCAACCTGTTTTTTAGTGGAGCGAATAAATGAAATAATTATTTCATAATCATTAATAAGGGTGGGGTTACGATTACGGACCGGCAACTGCCATTCCATAGAAGGCTGCCAAACTATCCATACATTCCGATTTTAACAAACGCCACTTTCAATGACAAATGTTTTGATGCAACCTACCCTTAGATAACACAAGATAAGCATTTTTTGCTTTATAACTGAATTTTATACATAGTTTTTGTACTATAAAAGTTTTTGTACATATTTCCCCATTATTTCTCTATTTTTAAAAATTATTCATACTTCATACCTAATGTTACTGTAGATTATTTTAATCAAATATTTTTATTGTTGGAGTCTAATCTGGGGCAGCTATTGGTGCAAACTAGTAATCTGATAATGTAGTTATTGTTTTCAAATAAACGAAACATTTTATAAACTTCTTGATGGGCAAATGCTCATGAAAAAATTATAATTACATGACAATACTTATTCCAAAACTGTCTCATGATGGCCTCACTCATAAGGTATAACCGCTTATAACTAAAAATATAACTAATTGCTCTAATTAATGTTTTTTTTTTGTGTCCCTCTAATACGACCAAGTACTTTTATTTATATTGTTAGGTTCACAGAAAACTTACCAATATGCCATAACAATCCATCACCATGTCTGCGTAAACTTCCTTCTTCCCCATCCAGTTATATTCGGCTGTAAGGACCCTGCATTTCTTTATAGCTCGGCAGCATCTACACAGAGCTGGGTCTATAATAGGCCCGTTACTCTTCTGAACACTCATTTTTAACTTTCCAGTTTTATTTTCACTTAACCACTGATCAGGGACATTTAAACTTGTCACTCTTACTATATTTATACATAATTTTAAAGTAAAGTCGCTTAAAAACTATTAAGAATACATTTTAAGTAATAAAAATGCTTTATTCATTGCCGAAAGCTTCGCTACACGCTAAAATGTCAATATTCAATAACCAATTGCGTTTTGTTATTGCAATTCAGGATATATTTTGTCTCGATTATAAAGGTGGTACAATCGACACGATCTGGCACTATGGCCTAGTCTGTGGTTTAAAAAGAAAATGCCCATGATGGCGTCTGTCTTTTCGTTTGTTCGAATTCCTTGCATTTGAGATTGTTTGTTTTTTATTCAAAATTTCATAAAAATGGATGTAGAAGAGGACAGGTTTTTTGGTTTGTGCAAGTGTTGTCTTCAAGATGGTTGTTTCAGGAGCTTGTGGGTTGAATATGATGAGAATGAAGATCGGCAGAACTATGGGGAGATGCTCAACGAATGCTTTTCTCTAGATGTGAGTATACAATGTGCTTTTGCCCGCTTAGATTCAACATTTTGACTTGAGGTCAGTGTCTTTGAAAGTTCAACAAGTATTTCACGAACGAATTTCAAAGTGTAGGTACTGAATAGTTTAAAGTAGGGTTATATATTTATCGTATTGTGCTCCTACAAACTCAATATGCCTATGAATGAAATATTTGAGATAAGACAACTCTTTCAAATAACTAAGTAAGATAGTACAGTAATAGTTTAATATTTTGCTTTCATTCACTTTCATACCATATCCCCTAGACTCTAGGACTTGCTTATTATTTATTTTTAATACTATTTTAGTGTTTAAATAGTTATTAAGTATGTAGTATAATTTGCAGTAAATAATTCAAATGTAGTGTATAATTTGTATGAGGTTAGATTTATAGTGGTTGTGCCTGCGAGTTGGAAACAATAACGCAGCAACAATGGCAGCGGTCAGTCATTGGATGGGTCGAGTTGCCCAAAGGCACTGTCACTCGCGTCCGTAGGAGCTACCTACCACAACCCTGCATGTGTCCCCTGGGTGGTACCAATGAGTGACAAACTTTAAAAAGCCAAAATAATGTATACGCTATACAATTAAATACAGTGGTTTAATAAAACAAATGAATAATATTTCCAGTGGGAGAGACCTGATAATGTCCACTTGGAGCAGATCTGCGATGAATGTGTGAAGCGTGCGGCAGACGCCTTCAGCTTCCGCCAGCAGGTGCTGGCGAGCCAGGACCAGCTGGCTGGTCACTCCCAGCATACAGAAACAACCGAGGTCCTTGGTAAGGGAACAGATATGTTTCTAATTTCTATTTGAACACTTAGCCTTTAAATACAAGGTACAAGGTCCATCTAAAACCAGTATATTGAACTTATATAACTTACAAAGCAAGACACACTGTCATGTTTAGGGTTTAAAACAAATTGTTTTATTAAATATTTCTGTTTCTTGGCAATTTAAAGTGAAAGTTACCACAATCAAATTTTAAAGGATATGATAGGTACTGTGAACAAATATAATATTAACCTTCCTAAAACGGTATGTTTTTCGGGGTATTCTTATTGAAGTAGCAAACAAAGCTTTCTGCTTCAGCTTTGACCATAATTCTTTCGAATGTCTGGATATCTGACTGTTCTAAGTTATAGGTTGTTTCTCTACCGATTTTTGTGAAATTTTGTGAGCAAGTTCAATAACTGTATATAATTTATTTGTCGAATCAGATAAAGTACCGACATTAATAAAAAAACCGGCCAAGTGCGAGTCGCACTCGCGCACGAAGGGTTCTGTACCATTATCTATAAAAATAGTTAAAAAAAAGTTTGTAGTATGGGAGCCCCCCTTGAATATTTATTTTATTTTGTTTTTATTATTAAATACATAATCTGTGAAAATTTCAACTGTCTAGCTATCACGGTTCTTGAGTTACAGCCTGGTGACAGACAGACGGACAGCGAAGTCTTAGTAATAAATGAATAAATGAACTTTATTTTGCAAGTGGGCCGCAATGGCACTTTTACAGGTCTGACTCTACTAGCGTTTCCAAATATAAGATCATTGTCAAGAGGAAACACCGGAACAAACTTAACAGTAAGCAATTTTTAACAAAATAATCTTAGTCACCAGCGTAGTTCCGCAGCAGAACCAGTCAAATACCTTAAAATTAAACAAAAGTCAAACAACAAGACAGATTAGGGCTATTTTGATTCCGGTCTGGGCCATGCATTTCTGTCAGTCATATAGTCTTCAACTCTATAATAAGCTTTTGACATCAATGTCTTTTTTAAATATTTTTTAAGAGCTGGGAGGGGTAATGTTAAAACTTCGTCAGGTAACTTGTTGAAGAAATGGATACATTGACCCAAGAATGACCTCTGTACTTTACGGATACGAAACTTTTTAATTGCAATTTTATTTTTGTTTCTAGTATTGAGCTTATGAATATCCGAATTTTTTGTAAAAGAATCGATGTTTTTAATTACATAAATAATGTTCTCATATATATATAGAGATGCTACAGTCATAATATTAATTTCCTTAAAACGGTCTCTTAAGGATTCTCGTGAACTCAATAAATATATTGAGCGAATAGCCCTTTTTTGTAATACAAAGACAGTCTGTATATCAGCTGCTTTACCCCAAACCAGAATCCCATATGTCATCACACTGTGAAAATAACTATAATAAACTAAGCGAGCTGTTTCAACATTGGCCAATTGCCTAATTTTCCTAATAGCATATGCTGCTGAACTTAACTTACGTGCTAGGACTGCTATATGGGGACTCCATTGTAGGCTTCTGTCCAATGTTATACCAAGGAATAAAGCCTTATCAACCATTTCTAGACATTCATTATTTAAAAATATTTTAGTTTCTACTGGTCTAACATTAGGCAAAGCAAACCTTACACATTTAGTTTTCTTAGCATTAAGTAGTAGATTGTTAGTTGTAAACCAGTCAAGTACTTTGACCAATGTGTTATTTACTCCACTGTAGTCGGATGATTTCCGATCAACCTTAAACACTAATGATGTATCGTCAGCAAATAGTACTATGTCACAAAGATTAGGAATTATATACGGTAAGTCATTTATATAAACTAAAAATAAAAATGGACCTAGCATAGAACCCTGAGGCACCCCTAAAGTAACTGTTGCTCCATTAGACTGTGTCCCGTTTACAACCACTGTTTGCGTTCTATTACTGAGATATGAAGACATAAGACTTAGCGCATTTTCAGACAGACCATAATGCTTTAGTTTCAAAATAAGCGTTCTATGATCGACACAGTCGAATGCTTTGGTTAAATCGCAAAATATTCCAATTGCATCACAAGAATTTTCCCATATATTGTAAATATGTTCAATGAGGACAGAAGCGGCATCCGTCGTGGAACGTCCCCTTGTAAAACCGTATTGTTTACTAGTGAACAGTTTATTCCTATTAAAGTGTCCTACAAGATCGTTTAACATTAACTTTTCGAAAACTTTACTCAATACAGGTAATATAGATATGGGGCGAAAATTTTTTAGGTCATTCAGATCACCCGACTTAAAAAGAGGTATGACTTTACTATATTTCATGAGGTGTGGAAAATTTCCCTCCGACAGGCAACTATTGTAAATAAAGGCCAAGTAAGGTGCAATTAAATCTATGACATGATTGATGACTTTAACTGACGCTCCCCATAAATCTTCCGTTTTCTTTAAATTTAGGGACTTAAATGTCGCAACAACCTTCAACGAATCTAATTTACTAAATTCAAACCTTACATTGCATTTATTAACGTTAGCGCAAAGCAAAGCGTGGGCTTCTGCCGCAGATGATTGAAGACCTTTGGTTGTGCTACTCGCTATGTTGGAAAAATAGGTTTCGAATGCCGAAGCAACTTCCTCGTTTGGCATGATCTGTTGGCTTTCCGTTAGAATATTTAATTTAATTTATTAATGATAAAATTGATAAATTACAAATATAATATACACCAAACTGTTAAGCTTTAAGGCAAGATGCGCCTTTTTTTTATTTATTCTGCAAGTAGGCCGCAATGGCACATTTACGAGTCAAAATTCTACCAGCATTTCTGAAAAAGAAGACCCCTGTCAAGGAGAACCGCCGGAACAAACTCAACTGTCAAATGTAGCAATTTGTATTGTCTTGCTGGTTACAGATGCCGAGTCCGGCGAGATAGCACTGATTGTAAAGGAGGAGGCTCACGAGCTTCTGGACCCGTCGGAACTTGGAGAATTTGAAGAAGTCGAATACTTGGAGGTGGAAGTTGATAAGGAAGAACTGATTGAAGGTAGGTGACAGTTGTGTTTTGATAACGGGGAAGAGACGTTCCTTAGACTGAATCACATTGAATTCGAAGACGTTTTCAGTCTTATCTAAGCAAATATAATAAAAAGAACCGGCCAATTGCGAGTCGGACTCGCGCACGAAGGGTTCCGCTTCCGTACCATTATCTATAAAAGCAGTAAAAAAAAAGTTTGTTGTATGGGGCCCCCTTAAGTATTTATTATGTTTTGTTTTTAGTATTTGTTTTTACAGCGGCAACAGATATACATAATTTGTGAAAATTTCAACTTTTATTTGTAACTTATATTTGTACTAGCTTCTGCCCGCGACTCCGTCCGCGTGGAACTCGTTTTATATCGCAGCTCCAAACAAACTTTTACACCCCCATTTCACCCCCTTAGGTGATGATTTCGGGGATAAAAACTATCCTATGTCGCTCTCCGTCCCTTCAACTATCTCCACGTAAAAAAAACACTTCAATTCGTCGCTCCGTTTTGCCGTGAAAGACGGACACACAAACAAACACTTTCCCATTTATAATATTAGTATGTATTTATATTTTCTAGAACCCCACTACCCAGAGGTCCGGAAACAGTCGAGAAAATGGCCGAAAAAAAAGAAAAAGGGCGAGCGCACGCGCACCTACAAGAATTACTCCACCGAGGACCTGCTGCGGGGCTTCGAGGCTGCCAAGAGCGGCCGCATGACGGTGGCGGAGGCCGCGGCCGCGTACAATGTGCCGCGGAAGACCATAGCCGCGAGGCTGCTCAACGATAAGCGAGGCGGTGAGTGTAAAAAAAAGACCGGTTTTTTTTTTTAGTTTTTTTTTTCAAAAAGGTACATAACACATATTCAATTTCAAATTCACTCGCCAAACTGACGGAACAGTTTGTTGGCGTTGCACTCCGGGAGTGCCGGCAGCGGTGAAAACTTGCGAATTGCTTAAAAAAAACTTAAATAGTTTTAATTTTGCAAAAAAACACCCCCACACAAGGTGGACTGATGACGAGTCCCCTGGATGCGGGTGGCGCCGGACCGGTCATTGTGGCACTCTTTGGGGGAGGCCCAAGTCCAGCAGTGGACGTCTTTCGGCTGATATGATGATGATGACGATGTTGATAATGACGTCGATGATGAGGATTATGATGACAATGGTGATGATTATGATGACGATGATGATGATTATGATGACGATGATGATGATTATGATGATGATGGTATGAAACTGAATTTCAGTGCCGACCGGCGCGAAGACCCTGAAGAAGGACGTGATGGTGTCGGAGATAAAGACCCTGCTGACGTACACGAACGCGACCCCGTACAAGACGCGCACGGCGCACTACCACTGCGCGTACTGCGGCACCGACGGAGCCCTGTTCGAGGAGCCCGACCAGCTGCGCACGCACACAAGGACGTGCCACGCAGGTATACCATGAATCTAATCAATTATTTTTTTATCGCAGAATAAAACGTAGGCTGTAATGGCACTTTTACAAGTTAAAATTCTACCAGCGATTCTGAAAAAATCAGTCCATGGTCGGGGGTCATGTTTGCCAAAAAAAAAGTTATTACAATGATAGTTCGTCATCATCGTTAATTTAAGAGTTATCCTCTTGTCGGTGGAGTATTTTCCATTTCTCTCTGTCGTACGCCAGCCCTTTGATTTGCTGATACCACACGACACCAGCATTTTCCTTTATTTGGTCTATATAACTGCGTCGTGGTCTTCCCCTGCCTCTCCTTCCTTCTATCTTTCTTTCCATAATGGTTTTAAAGAAGTTGTCATGACGTATCAAATGACGAAATGACCAATCATCAGTTCATAGCCTACCTAAAATAAGTCTAATTGAATATGAATACAAACAAAAAAGCACTGTTCTACAAAACATGGAATTCTTATAACTTGCATTTCGTCATGAACTCTTCAATTGAATAATAACTGTTTTTGATTAAATGGTAAAATAATGTCTTCCTAAATACATTGTTTGGCAGAGGCAGAATCATTAATTTACCTTCTGCCCTCATAAAAAAAATGTTGAGTACTGTAGTGCATTAGACCGAAAACGACTAATATGAGGAGCTTTGACTCCCTGCATAGTAAAAATCGCCAGGCTACATTCAGAACTTAACCTGATTTTCATGATGATAATGGTGGTGATGAGGATGCTGATGACAATAATGATGATGATAAGGGATATTGGTGATGAGGAAGATTATGATGATGATGATGATTATTAAATATGCTTTTTTTCCAGGTGAAAGAACGAAAGCCGTGGAACAGATCCTGCGGCCGCTCTGGCTGAACGAGGTCCTGAAGGTCGACATCGAGAACCTCCACTGCACGGTCTGCTGCACCATCCTCGTCTCCTGGAACGACATGTTCAAACACCTCAAGGAACAACACAATCTGGACTTCGACGAGGCCTACACTAGGGTCATCCCTTACGTACTCTCCTCGCAACTCCGCTGCGCCCTTTGCAAGGAAAACTTCCCCAATTACCATCATCTCGACTCCCACATGAACGCACATTATAATAACTATATGTGTGCAGAGTGTGGCGACACTTTCCTGTCCGCTTCGAGGCTTAAGAAGCACTTGAAAATTCACGAAACCGGGCGGTTTGTGTGCGATGAATGCGGTAAAGTTTTCACTCTAGATAAGTACAGGAAGAAACATGTTGAGCTGGTTCACAAGCACTCTCAGAATATTCGCTGTCTGTATTGCGAGGAGAAGTTCTTAGGGACGTATCCAAGGCATCTACACGTGCTAGAGTGTCATAGGGAAAAAATTAAAAGTATCACATGCGAGCTTTGCGGCAAAAGTTTCGAGTGGAGACCGTATTTCCTCGCGCATGTTCGTAGGAAGCACAATAATGAGAGGAACTATAGGTGTTCTTTCTGCGAAGCTCAGTTCTTCATGAAGTCTGAGCTGAGGAGGCATGAGGAAGCTCACGCGAAGAAGCGTGGAGAAGGCGTGAGAAGCGGGTACGGAGAACCGACGGGGAAGTATCAGTGCAACATGTGCGGTAAGCGATACTCTAGTAAGAATTGCTTCATTACACATATTAGTTCACATCAGGTGCTAGATTTTGATGATTTGCAGAGAATGGCACAGAGTTGATGTGTTGGTACACACATCCTATATTTGATTTGTTTTGTATTAACTCGTTCGCAACCAAGAACCCGCCTGGTAGGCTCTTAATGTTTGCTCAGATGGAGGCTTATCCCGCTAGGCGGGCAGTAGTATGAACCTACACGGGGTTACCTTTGTTTTTCCAAAAAAAAAATGACAAATTATCACTTCCCAAAACATTTTTCGTAGAATTTCATTTGCCAAATAATCGTTTGCCAAATTAACACTCGACAAATAACTCTTACACAAACTTTATGGTTGGCATATTCATGTTTAGGCAATATCTCGTTTACCAACTGGTACTTTGACCAAATTTCATTCAGTCAAATATGTTAGTTGGCATAATATGTTTTAACCAAAACAAAATAAGGCAAATGATTTATATCGTGAATATTTAATTGACCATTTCTATTCCGTCGGTTAATCAGCAGAGGAACTCTTCAATGACAAATCATTTATGGTGTATAAATACACAATAAAATAACCACTTTTTTTGTTATGTGGGTAGGGAAAATTAATTTGTGTAAAGGTCGCAATTCTAACCTAACCGCCAGCGTGTCGACGTCACCCCGCTTCGCGGGGTGCCTAATTCCGCTCTAAGGGACACAAGCTAACCCTAACCTAACCTACCAAATAATACAATTGTTACGATTGTTTGTTTTTTTACTGCTAGGAGGATTCGCCCCCTGAGCCCCCCTTTTTTGGCTGCCCTAACCTAATTTAACGCCTTTGCCTACCGACCTACTTAACCGTGCATTTTTTTAATTTAAGGGACCGTGCTGTGTTATTAATAGTATTTTGGTAAAATGTCATAAGTCATAACCCAAACAATTGTGATTTTTGTCTATTTATAATTTGCCAAAACATTAACTTGACGAAATGTTTATAGTCTAATGTTTTTTTGCCTTATTAAAGCATTTGCTAAAAGACCACATGCCATAATGTAATTTTTCGTAATAATATTTTGCTGAATGAAAATTTGACGTAATGAAAAAATTCGTAATAAAATTGTGCCAATTTTTGCATTGGCAAACAAAATACTTGCTAAAATTTGATGAAAATTGACCAAAATAAATTTGGTAAAACAACACACGCCTAGCGAGTTCTGTCGGTTTCTGGTGAATTGTAAGTCTAGTTCTCGATCTGGGTTGGAAACTGTCTAGTTTATAGCCTGAATTAAAATATAGGATAGTTTTTGCCCCGGCTCCACACAGACGAAGTCGCGGGCGGAAGCTAGTCATTTGTAAAAATGTTGAAGGTTTTTGAAGTGCAAACTTCTTTAGCGGCGCTGTGCACTTTTGTGATGGGGAAAAAATGTTAAACTCGCAACAGGTCATGTGACCGTAAGATGTCACGTGACCGTAATATTTGACAGATTGAAAATTCGTAAGACGAGACGGACACGTGACCTGATCGAAAAAATGTTACAATGTCATTTGCGTTTTCACTTCCGTCGGCACTCCCGGAGTGCCACCCGAGGGTCTTTTTTTTTAAATGTTCGCTTGAAATGTATAAGTTTCGTCAGTAGACGCATCGTCACTGACGATTTCGCAATGTAATTGGAGACGTTGGTGTCGTTCAGAAGCAGAGTCTTTTAGGTAGATGTCGCTACACGCCTCCGGAGTTGTAAGAGGGTTTTGTTCGAATAATTTGTCTACCGAGTAAGATTCCGATAGCTCAATTGGCTAAGAGCGACGGGCTGCGTATGCCTGTGGTCGCCGGTTCGAATCCGGTATGGACCGATACATATTAATTTTACTTGATATTTATAAGGTTCGTTACATCCTTTCCCTCCCGGGCTAATTTTTTTTTGTTCGCAAATCGTTACTAAAAGCTGACAATGAATTGAAGCTCAAATAATAATTATTACCACATCATCACCCAAAGACATTATGTACTTATAAATTACTAAGTTGAATATGTTACATTGTAAGTATTGTATATTAGTACATTGCGTATCTAGGCCGGTGAATTCGTAAATGGCCCAGATCGCAGGTGTTTGTGGGGTTAATAAATATGCGTTCTGGGGCTTTACGAATTACCGCCCGTGGTAAGTACACGATCTTACGTCTTCAACTGCGCAGCGTGCGGTAAAACTCGCATTATGGCCAGGTGTGACGTAAAATAAGTATTGTGACACATGTATGTTGTGTATACTGTTGTGTTCACTTGTTTTTTAATAAAAAAACACTGAAAAAATGTATTTTGTTTTAGTTTCTTTGAACATCCAAATTATCCAAGCTACGGTAGCCTAGTCGTTCAGGCATGCAGCTGTCAAGCAGGGGTCGTGGGTTCGAATCCCGATTCGAATTTAGCAATCAGTTTTTCATACATACTCGTAAGTACGGAATATTTACCGTTAGCTTTTCGGTATGGTAAGGAAAAGATTGTGAGGAAACCAGTCTAATCCCAGTAAGGTCTAGTTTTCCTTCTAGGTTGGAAGGTTAGATGGCAGTCGCTTTCGTAAAACTAGTGCCTATGCCAAATCTTGGGATTAGGTGTCAAAGCGGACCCCGGGCTCCTTTAGGGCACAACCGGGAATAACGCTAGGAGGATGATACCTTGACTTATTTCTGTAAAAATTTTAGTCTTTTTGTATGGACTAGGAGTCACTCACAAGACTAGGTATCGAAAGATTAAGCTATAAAACAAGCCCCCCCTTTTAGTAGACTTTATTTTTTCGACTTTATCAGTTCGATCTGTTTACGAAATCACAAAATTACGCCCATAAGATGACGCTGTCTTATCGGCAGATAAAATCTAATGCCTTGCTTGTGCAAGAATTATCTTATCTCTCACAGTGGACAATTTTTAAGAGCATATACTTAAACATACAGTTTACCTAACTCGGTATTAAAAGGTACAAGCTGTGCCTACAAGTCAAGTTCGTTTCCAGAGATGATTACTATTGCTATTGTAATCGCTCTAGTCGTAGCGATTTACTTCCATCTCACTAAGAATTTCGATTACTGGTCGAAACGCGGCATAAAACACGACAAACCATGGCCTCTATTCGGCACAAACATGAAGAATTACCTCTTGAGAGCCAGCTTCGCTGTCATGTTTACAGAGACCTACAACAAATACCCAAATGAGAAGTTAGTTGGTTATTTTAAGGGCTCGCAGCCGGAGCTGTTCATCAGAGACCCAGTTATAGCTAAACGCGTGTTGTCAATCGATTTCAATTGCTTCCATCGACGAGGTTTGATCCCGCCTACAGCTAGAAAAGAACCCTTGGACCACAACCAAGTAGTGTCTGATGATGATCTGTGGAGACTGTTGAGAATACGGATGACTCCGGCGTTTACGAGTTGCAAGATCCAAGCTATGGTCCCTCTCATCTTGCAGCGAGCAGAGCGTCTTCAAAGCAGACTACTTAGTTTGGTGGGTGAAACTATCGACGCAAGAGACCTTATGGCTCGGTTTACAACGGATGTCATAGGGTCTGTTGGCTTTGGCGTCGTCTCTAACTCACTTACAAACGACGATGATGCTATGAGGCAGCTGGCTCTTAAGGCGCCGTAGGTTCATGGTCTTCTCTCCCTCTCACTGAGCATAAGCGTGAGCGAGATGGAAGTGCGTGCTCGGAAGCGCGGAAATCATGTTTTTTAATTTAAATTTTTTGGCCGTTTAAATAAATATAAAAGTAAACACTGATTTCCCTCAATGATATTGCCGATTTTTAGAAGCCATTTTAATATTTTTAGTTTTTGTTCGTAATTTGTAACAAATATTTTAAGTGTATTTTAGACCCTTTTAGAACAATGTTCGTGATTTTTTTCTATCGAGCGAAAAATGCTTAATCATATTTCTAAACACTGATTTCCCTGCAGAAAAGCCTCAAGATTACTATTCGTATTTTTTTAAACCATATTATTATAAACAGACGCATTATATTGTTTCAAAAACACTGTTCGCTTAACTTCGCTGAACCTACGGCGCCTTAAACTATGCTCAACCAACTTCCCAAGACTACTGCGGCAAACCTTGAGGAGCCTCATTCCGGGTATATTCGGGTACAGGTCGACACACGTAAAAAGAGCCCTGGCGGCCATATAAAAAGTATGGCCGCCAGGGTTCTTTTTACATGAGTCAACCTATAAAAGTTTTCGGAGACGAAGAGAAAGATATCCTCGGAATGGTGCAGTCGATTATGGAGCCCAGGAACTGGGAGCCAAGCGGGCGGCACGATTTTATAGATTTGCTGCTGGAGTCTAAAAGGCACGGAGCAATGACTGGAGATTCTTTGGTCGAAGTGAATGCAGATGGGACTCCAAAGAAGGTTTCTATAGAGATGGATTTAGCGACCATGGCGGCGCAGTGTTACGCGTTCTTCGTTGCTGGATTCGAGACATCTTCCACTGCATCCAGCTACACTCTTCATCAGCTAGCGCACAATCCCGACATACAGCAGAAAGTGCAAGAGGAAATTGACAGGGTACTGTCAAGGCATGACAATGTGCTGAGCTACGATGCGATTTCGGAGACGACTTATTTGAGGTGGAGCTATTAGGATGTTTCCGTCGGTGGGGTTCTTGCAGCGACAAAGTGTCCGGCCTTACACGTTTCTCGATACCAAGGTAAGATACTACTTACGTTAGTTAGTTACCTAATGCGTTGTACACAGATCAGGTTAGGTTAGCATTTTAATATAATTGCACAAGTCTTACACGAGACATTCGAATAGACTCTGGCTAGACTCATCTCGATGAATATGCTTAGAAAAGTAAAGTCTTCAATATAGGTACTACTTAAGTCTCAGAATTGCATTGTCTGTGTGTCTTCAAAATCTGTATCTATGTCACATTTTACATACTAAGAAGGGGGCTTAAATACTACGAGGTCCTAATGGCAGCCAATTTGCGCCTTAAAGTGCGCCCTAAAATATCGTCGTGGTTAAGTACATTGCAAAAACACTTGGATGCTCTTCAGGTAACCTTAGACGCCGGTGTGACTGTAATCATCCCACTAGCAGGCTACCAGAACCACGCGACCATCTTCCCGAACCCCACACAGTTCCTGCCGGAAAGGTTCGACCCTGCAGCCGTCACAGCAGAGCAGTGGATGGCTTACATGCCGTTTGGGGGCGGCCCACGTGCTTGCATAGGTGTGTTAACCATTATTAATATCGCCATGTATGTATGAACTCAATAATCTTCGTCGGTTCCTCAAGGCTGAGGGCCGTGAACATCAGGAGCCTCCAAACGCTAATTTGGGCTAAAGGCCTGTATTCACTTTGATTAGTGCAGGTGCTTAGTGACGATGTGTGGACAGCGACTGATTAGTGCAAGTGATTAGTTGGCTGTGCAGTAAAGTGAATAGAAGCGTGTTCTATTTTTTTGCGAGTGGACTGCGAGTAGCCACGTCCCGCGCGCCCTCCCTTCCCCCTCACTCGCAGCGTGCCTGCCACTAAACACCTGCACTGCACTCGCAGTGAATTGGACACTACTCGCACTACACACCTACACTCCCACTAATCACCTGCACTCGCAGTGAATTGGACACTACTCGCACTACACACCTACACTCCCACTAATCACCTGCACTCGCAGTGAATTGGACACTACTCGCACTACACACCTACACTCCCACTAATCACCTGCACTCGCAGTGAATTGGACACTACTCGCACTACACACCTACACTCCCACTAATCACCTGCACTCGCAGTGAATTGGACACTACTCGCACTACACACCTACACTCCCACTAATCACCTGCACTCGCAGTGAATTGGACACTACTCGCACTACACACCTACACTCCCACTAATCACCTGCACTCGCAGTGAATTGGACACTACTCGCACTACACACCTACACTCCCACTAATCACCTGCACTCGCAGTGAATTGGACACTACTCGCACTACACACCTACACTCCCACTAATCACCTGCACTCGCAGTGAATTGGACACTACTCGCACTACACACCTGCACTCCCACTAATCACCTGCACTCGCAGTGAATTGGACACTACTCGCACTACACACCTACACTCCCACTAATCACCTGCACTCGCAGTGAATTGGACACTACTCGCACTACACACCTACACTCCCACTAATCACCTGCACTCGCAGTGAATTGGACACTACTCGCACTACACACCTACACTCCCACTAATCACCTGCACTCGCAGTGAATTGGACACTACTCGCACTACACACCTACACTCCCACTAATCACCTGCACTCGCAGTGAATTGGACACTACTCGCACTACACACCTACACTCCCACTAATCACCTGCACTCGCAGTGAATTGGACACTACTCGCACTACACACCTACACTCCCACTAATCACCTGCACTCGCAGTGAATTGGACACTACTCGCACTACACACCTACACTCCCACTAATCACCTGCACTCGCAGTGAATTGGACACTACTCGCACTACACACCTACACTCCCACTAATCACCTGCACTCGCAGTGAATTGGACACTACTCGCACTACACACCTACACTCCCACTAATCACCTGCACTCGCAGTGAATTGGACACTACTCGCACTACACACCTACACTCCCACTAATCACCTGCACTCGCAGTGAATTGGACACTACTCGCACTACACACCTACACTCCCACTAATCACCTGCACTCGCAGTGAATTGGACACTACTCGCACTACACACCTACACTCCCACTAATCACCTGCACTCGCAGTGAATTGGACACTACTCGCACTACACACCTACACTCCCACTAATCACCTGCACTCGCAGTGAATTGGACACTACTCGCACTACACACCTGCACTCCCACTAATCACCTGCACTCGCAGTGAATTGGACACTACTCGCACTACACACCTACACTCCCACTAATCACCTGCACTCGCAGTGAATTGGATACTACTCGCACTACACACCTACACTCCCACTAATCACCTGCACTCGCAGTGAATTGGACACTACTCGCACTACACACCTACACTCCCACTAATCACCTGCACTCGCAGTGAATTGGACACTACTCGCACTACACACCTACACTCCCACTAATCACCTGCACTCGCAGTGAATTGGACACTACTCGCACTACACACCTACACTCCCACTAATCACCTGCACTCGCAGTGAATTGGACACTACTCGCACTACACACCTACACTCCCACTAATCACCTGCACTCGCAGTGAATTGGACACTACTCGCACTACACACCTACACTCCCACTAATCACCTGCACTCACAGTGAATTGGACACTACTCGCACTACACACCTACACTCCCACTAATCACCTGCACTCGCAGTGAATTGGACACTACTCGCACTACACACCTACACTCGCACTAATCACCTGCACTCGCAGTGAATTGGACACTACTCGCACTACACACCTACACTCGCACTAATCACCTGCACTCGCAGTGAATTGGACACTACTCGCACTACACACCTACACTCCCACTAATCACCTGCACTCGCAGTGAATTGGACACTACTCGCACTACACACCTACACTCCCACTAATCACCTGCACTCGCAGTGAATTGGACACTACTCGCACTACACACCTACACTCCCACTAATCACCTGCACTCGCAGTGAATTGGACACTACTCGCACTACACACCTACACTCCCACTAATCACCTGCACTCGCAGTGAATTGGACACTACTCGCACTACACACCTACACTCCCACTAATCACCTGCACTCGCAGTGAATTGGACACTACTCGCACTACACACCTACACTCCCACTAATCACCTGCACTCGCAGTGAATTGGACACTACTCGCACTACACACCTACACTCCCACTAATCACCTGCACTCGCAGTGAATTGGACACTACTCGCACTACACACCTACACTCCCACTAATCACCTGCACTCGCAGTGAATTGGACACTACTCGCACTACACACCTACACTCCCACTAATCACCTGCACTCGCAGTGAATTGGACACTACTCGCACTACACACCTACACTCCCACTAATCACCTGCACTCGCAGTGAATTGGACACTACTCGCACTACACACCTACACTCCCACTAATCACCTGCACTCGCAGTGAATTGGACACTACTCGCACTACACACCTACACTCCCACTAATCACCTGCACTCGCAGTGAATTGGACACTACTCGCACTACACACCTACACTCCCACTAATCACCTGCACTCGCAGTGAATTGGACACTACTCGCACTACACACCTGCACTCGCACTAATCACTCGCACTCGCACTAATCAAAGTGAAACCAGGCCTTTATTGTATTGCGCCTTGGACATTAACACCCTTGGCATCGCGGATTGCATCAGTCCATCGTGTGGGTGATCTGCTTCAACACAACTTATAAGCTAATAAATGGCGTGTCAGCCCCCCTAGCACGCTAGGCTTTATGTCCCACTTAAAGCATTTTTCCCTCTTGCACTCGTATATTTGCTAGAGTGGGTCGAATGCTTTATGTCCGACATAAAACTTAGCGTACTAGCCCCCCAGATGGTCTAAGGCCCATGCGAAATTAGTGGTACAGAGACGCCTAGGTCTGGTACAAAGACTCAGTGAGACTCGCTGCATTATCGAGACATTGTTTAGTCAGCGTCAGTCCTTCTAATTTAGTAGTCTGCCATTACTCATTTAGATGGTAAGTAATCAGATGTGCTTTTGACTTGAGTCCTTGGCCCCCACGCTGGGCCATTAGGTACAACCTCCTTGCAACTTGTTAAGAACTGACAGTGACAGAGATGCAGTGCAGCACGGCTATCACGCGACGGCGCGCGAGCTCTCTCAATTTTTCTCGCACCATACCTGGTCTCTTGTTCTATGTGTCATCATAGCGGCCTTAGAGCATTAAACCAACCGGAGCGGCCATTGACAGGCGTTCCCCTCTGCCAAAACTATATGACCAGTGGTCCTACACATTGTATGGACTGACGTTTATCTGACGTAGCTATTTTCACGTTACGTATACATTTGACGTTCCCCTCCCCCGCAAAAATCGGCAGACTTTTTATGTATAGAAAATGACTCATGGCCCCTCCTAAGATAGCAGCCGAAAGACGTCCACTGCTGGACATAGGCCTCCCCCAAAGAGTGCTAAAGTGACCGGTCCTGCGCCACCCGCATCCAGCGGACTCCCGCAACCTTTACCAGGTCATCAGTCCACCAGATGAAAGAGTACACCATGACAAGCACGGGAAGTCCCCAGGACGCCGTAAGGTATATCAACTGATTAAATAAAGGATTCGTCACGGTCATATTATAAGTACCCCATTCATTATGGCATTCCGTTTTCTATGTGATTTTGACGGGCGTCACCGTTTCCGGTAAACGGTGACGCCCGTGACATCAGGCCTGTTCCTCCTGCCGCTTCGGCTAACATCGGCTCTCGCACACCACCGAGGTACTGTAGTACCAGAAATATAAGTAACAACGATGTAGTTACCTGCGCAGAAAGCATTTTTTGAAAACATTTTAACCAATCATAAGGCACTAAGGCAGCGCGTTTGCGCGGGTAAAATCTTCAACACCCATTGGCCAAAATTTTGCGCGCGACGCCGGCAGCCCCGGCGCCCGCCATCTTGTTTGGCGCCATGAGCGGGACAGCACGACAGCACCTGTCAGTGTCATTACATATTGTACCTTACATATAGTGCAACAAGGTCATACGTTCATTAACGTATAATCATACGTTCTATTTCTTTCGGTACTTGTCAGCACTCGTCGACGTGGACGAACATTGCCGATGTAACTTAATATTTGTGGTACTACTGTATTGATACGTCCGCACTACAATATTGAAAGAGCATCTGCTATACGGCGAGCGTATGCGAGCGGAATGCCATGAATGGAAATTTCTAGCTTCTTCCGACTCATAATCACAGCCTTAAAATAACCTCAAAACTAGTGAAAACAATAACCTCTATTCCAGGCAAGGCGCTCTGCCGCGGCGACAGTGGCGGTGGCTTCGTAGTGTACTCCGATACCACCCCTTACCTCCACGGGATCGCCTCCACCGCCGCCAGCGACCAGAACCTCTGCAACGCCTTCGCTCTTGCCGCCATCACCAGCCTCTACGCTCACCGCAGCTTCGTCAGGGACAACATACCGGATATCGACAAGGAATGCGCTAATAGTAACACAGAAACCGCTACCAGGAAGTGTGTTCGTTGGGAGTGTGTGTCTGATGAAGTGACAACAGGAAATGAGGGGGCAACAGGAAAAATGGCACCAACAGGAAGTGTGGAACAAGTAGGAAATGTGGGACCAACAGGAAATGTAGGACCAACAGGAAATCAAAGGTTGAAAGTGGGAGGAACTATGGGGAATGCAGTAGCAGAAACCCCTACGGACAGGAAGTGTGTCCGTTGGAAGTGTGTGTCTTTTGGAGTCCCGACAGGAAATGAGGGGACAAAAGAAAATGTGGCAGAAATAGGAAGTGTGGTACGCACAGGAAATGTTGGACCAACAGGAAACGTGGGACCAGTAGGAAATGTGGGACAAATAGAGAATATAGGACCAACAGGAAGACAAGGGTTGAACATGGGGAATACAGTAGCGTTACCTGTGTTTTCAAACGTGCCATATTATCCTTATCATTTCGTATGCAATTGTAACTGCAAACCTTAAGCCTTGTTTAGATTTCGAGATTTTTCAATAAATAATTAAAGCTAAATTACTAACATGTAATGAGTATTTATTCATGGATCCTTTTATTTGTTACAAGTTTTTATTTAACTTGACCTTCGTTGGTTTTTTAGTTGGTTATTGTGGGACTATTAGTCTCGAAACTGAAATTTGAACCAGTTAACCTCAACCGATTGAACTGAAATGTTAGGAATGAGCGTTTCCATTTGCTACTACTCGGTTCTCCTACCCAACCAATATGTACTGTGTATGTCTGTGTGTAATATGTGTTGTTTATGCTCCTGCCGGTAGGAGCATAATCCTTACGATTGACGCGATCACACGTCACGCACATTGAAAGGTTATAATTTAATACATATCTACATATATCGGGTTTCCGAAAATGTGATGCGTGTTATTGAAACTTCGTCTTGTGTAAATTATTATATTCGTTACTAGTTGTTGCCCGCGACTTCATCCGCGTAAAACTTATATCTTAGAAAAATGATTGGTATTAAATTATTGTAGGTGGAACCTTAATTATCGCCGACCCAAACAAAGTTCTACCATCTTATGGGATTATTTCAGAGATAAAAACTATATTATATCCTTCCAAGGGTGTCAAATTCAGCGTACGGAAAATTTCATCTAAATCCGTTCAGGGATTAAGCGTAAAAGGTAACAGTGAAATGAGTTCATTAGATTAAATTGCTAAATTTAAATTGAAAACTCCGTTTTTAGAAATATAAATTTCTTAAGAATCATCAACAGACATTTCTGCTAAAATTGTATATTTTTTTATAATGTATTAATGAAAGCTACATTACTGGAAATGCTAGCCTAAATCCGTTCAGTAGTTCACGTTAGTCCGAGCTACCTGTATAGTTATGAAAACCTATCTAATGCTAAAAGACGTAGAACTTTCCATCCTTATCTGCTGTCCCCATTTAACGGTGTTGTAAGAGCATACATGATTTTGATTATCTAAAATAAACTTTATAAATTAACAAAATAATCCGCAGTTTAAATGAAACATTACCTTCTTTTCGGTTATGGGAACTGGAAGCTGTTCGGTTCTGTAAGGGTCGTGGTTCTAATTTAATCATAATCATAATATTTTATTGCAACCATGGTATTAAAGATCTTACATAAGAGAATACAGTTCCACATGGGCCCTGTTAGGGCATGGCAAAGACAGTAATACTTATATTAAATTAAATTAATGTGATTCAATTAAGTTAAGTTATTATGTTTACCACTAAACTAACATATAACATGCAGTCATTTGTGTGCAAAAATATAAAAAAAATATCACGAGAGTGTAGGGTACAGTCGAATACATTTTCATAGTAATTATTTTTCTCTAATATTATGTTATTATACATTTTATATTTAATTATTATCAAGTGAATTATCAATGTTATCTACTTATTAAAATATGATGCTTAGTTTAATTAATATTGAACATCAGTTATTTATAAATATATGATTTACAATTTTATTAATTTTATTAAAGCAGAAAAGCGAAGTTATAAAATTTTAGGTATTCAGATCATATGTCATAAATTCTTGGTGTGAATAAAATGTGTTGTCTATGAGCCAGTGTTTAAGTTTGCTTCGGAATATATTATACTTGTCCTCTTTTTTTATAGATTCCGGGATTTTATTATAAATTTTTATACATTGGTAATACGGTCCGTTTGTATATATATTTAATTTATGTCCAGGGATAGCCAATTTGTTATTACGACGCTCGCTTTTGCAAAATTGAAACTGTGATATATGCTTCCTTACAAATAGACCTACTTCCAGTATATAAATGGATGGTAAGGTTAGTAACTTTAGTTTAGCAAAGTAGGGCCGGCAACTTTCCGGTTGGCGTATATTTGCTAGTATGCGTACACATTTTTTTTGTGCTACAAATAGATCGTGGGCGTCTGTGCTATTTCCCCATAGGATGACACCATAACGGAACCAAGCATATGCGTACGCGAAATATGCCGAAAGTGCACATTCAACGTGTGTATTTCGTTTTAGGACTCCTAACGCGAATATGAATCGTGACAGTTTATTTCTTATGTCCTCAATATGTTTTTTCCAGTTCAAATTCGTGTCGATATTTAGTCCTAATAAGCTAAATGTGTTAACTTCCTCTAGGCAAAGTTCGTTTGATACTGAAGTTAGGTCTAAAGGGGATTTCTGGTAAGGCCTGAACTGCATCAATTTGGTTTTTTTCATGTTAAGTTCGAGACAATGTTCACGCAGCTAGTTATCTAACTCTGTTACAGTTTCTTTTATATCGCTGTGAACATTATAGTGCTTAGGGCATTTGAATAGCAGGGAGACATCGTCGGCAAACAATATACAAGGATGATTTGTGATTTTAGGCAAGTCATTAATGTATGTTAAAAACAGGATACATCCCAAAACTGATCCCTGTGGTATAGAGCAATTCGTTATAGGGTGTCAGATTGGACATTTGTGAGTTGACCTGTAACTTTATCAAGATGTTGGATTTGTACGCATTGCATTCTGTCTTGTAAATATGATTTTATCCATTTATGCGCTCCGCCGCGAATACCTAATCCATAAAGTTTGTCCAAAAGTATGGGATGCGAAACTTTGTCGTATGCTTTCGTCATATCTAGCAGCAAGCCGACAGCGTATTGTTTATCGCTGAGATAATTAAGGATTTGATTGACATATTTATATACCGCGAGGGTAGTGCAATGGTTCTTACGGAAACCATTTTGATTGGAATCCAGTAGGTTATACTTTTCTAGAAAATAATAAATACGGTTTGCCATAGTTTTTTCATATAGTTTTGATATTATAGGTAGAAGGGCTATTGGTCTGTATTGGGTAGGATTTAGCGGATCGCATTTCTTTTTCAGAATAGGCTTAATGATTGCAAATTTTAGTTTATCAGGAAAAATAGATTGTGTTAATGATAGATTTATTAATTTGGTTATTATTGGTGTTAGTTCGGAGATACAATGTTTAATGAGGCGGGTAGGAATATCATCAATACCAGCACTGTTTTTATTAGGGAGTTTACTTATAATCGAATGCAGTTCGTTATCAGTTACGGGGCTAAGGAACATCGAGTTTATGGCAGGTTGCATAACCGGCCGGCCAGTTGAGCGGGTCACGTCGTCGGTGGATGATATGCCTACGGTCGAAAAGTAATTGTTAAATATATTTGTCACTAGATGAGGGCATTCCACGGTGGTGTTTTGGTGAATAAGTGTTACGTTTTCGGGATACAGTGCAGTCTTAGAACCGGTTATATCTTTTATCACCTTCCACATGCTTTTGGTTTTATTTTGTGCATTTGCCATTTCTCGCACGTAACTAAGTTTTTTTGAGGTTTTAATACTCCTTTTTAGTGTTTTTCTATAAACATGACAGTGTTTTTTTAGAATGTTGTTATTGGAGTGATTTACAAGTGTTTGCAAAACACGCTTGTGCCTACAAGAACGTTGAAGCCCGTTTGTGATCCACGTGTTTTTCTTTTTGGATTTGACCTTGACGTTTGTCAAAGGTATGTATGTGTTTAATATGTCTTGCATTTTACGGTCGAACCGATTATAGTTTTCGTTAGCGTCATAAGAAGAAGTAACTATGTCATTCCAATTTACTTTTTTTAACGCTTCATTAAAATTTGACATATTTTTTTGAGAGAATATCCTTCTCTTAGTGGACATTTTGGGAACAGAAGGAGTGCTTTTTAAAGGGAATTGATAAATTAGACCCATATGATCCGATATACCCAGGTCTTTTACACTGATACGTTGAGCTCGTATTTGTTATCCTAGTTGGATCGGTGACTATTTGATACAGGTTATTTTCTAACATGGTACTTATTAGTTTACGACAATCGTTCGAATTTTCCAACACATTTAGGTTGAAGTCACCTGCTACTATTACATGTTTGTTGATTTTAGTTACTAATTTATTAAGCAATATATTTAGAGTTTCGAAAAATACACCTATATCATTATTTACCCTATATACGGTTACTAGCACTATATTCGGGGGTAATTCTACGGCACAACACTCGATTATATTATCGACGGATAGGTCTGATATGTCTCTTCTCTCACTAAAAGATATACCGTTTTTGATTAGGATCGCCGTGCCGCCGCCTCTTCTCCCGGTCCTATAATGGGCTGCGCCGAATTCGTAGTTGTGGATTTGTATGATATTCTTTTGGTCGGCAGAGACCCATGTTTCAGTTAGGCACACCGCTTTATAGTCATTTTCGTGTAACAAGCTTTCTAGCAGATCTGTTTTGTTTTTTATACTTCTGATGTTCTGTACCAGTATGCTGAATTTAGGGTTCTTTTTGTTTTTTTGCGGAGGTGTTGATACGAAAGGAGTCGTGGTTTTTCTGCGAAGGCTGTGGGGCGATGATGCTTGAAGGTGGTGTGGAGGTGTATGTTTCATGAAAAAACTCTGCCTGTGTTTGGTTTTGGCCGGTTTGTAAGGGTTTAGGGTTGGCGTTGTATATACTTGACGGTGTCATCTGTGGTTGGTCTTGTGGATGTGCTGGTAGGACAAGAGTGTCTTGATTTATATTTAGTTGAAGTAATTGTGGTAGTTGTGCCTCGCGTGGTTTTATTACGCTAGGCGCAATAGGCGTATTCCGTCCGTTGATAAAAAGCTTATTATTCCTTATAACAGCGTGTTTACCCTCTTGGCGGGCTTTCATCATGTTTTCTCGGAGTAACTTCCTGTCTTCTAACGATTTTTTATCTAAAAAGTTAGATATAGCGTAGCCTGTATTTTTATAGCAGTGAGCGTTTTCAAGGACGTATTTAGTCATGCGCTTACTTAATAGGTCTATTCGCAGTGGGCGGCGGTGCCCTGTTTTACCTACTCGGGTAGCTTGTTCTATAAACCCATTAATATTTATATTCAAGAAGTCGTAGAACATATTATCCACCCGGCGGCACAAATCTGATTCTGTTTCCAAGTTGTGTTCCTCCAGGCCATAAATGATTATGGTTTTTGCAAGTTCAATGTTTTGATTGGGATTAGTTTGATTCTCTAATTGTTTTTTGATTTCGTGTAATTCTATTTGTTGCTTTAGGTACTCCTGCTCCATTTTTTCTATCTTTGCATTCGTTTTCTGAAGTTCATATTTCAGTGTTTCTTGATGTGTTGTGAGTGTGTTTATGTTCTGTGTGATATCTTGCTTTATTTTATGCATGATTATATTTATCTCCCTTTGAATAGTAATTTTCATTTCGGCTAACATGGCTTTGTTGTTCCTATCTAATTTTGTGTCCAGTAGGGTGCTGAATTGTGCCAGTGTTATTTGTTTCTCGTTTATTGTATTTGTGATAGCAGCAGTACTGGCGGATGTGACTGGCATGTTTTGAGGTTCTGGTTGACTGTCCAATCCGGCTGATGTGTCGCCCTCTAAGTTGAGCATATCATCTACTGACATTGTGGTGTCATCTAAGGTAGTTGGGATGTGTCGATTGCGTGTAGGTGTGTCGTCGTCATTTCTTCTGCGTGTTATCCTATCGCAACAGGGACATATCCACGACCGCTTTAACTCGTGGCCGTGCTCCCTATAAAAGGCCGTAGTCATATTTGTACATGCATAGTGATACAGTCCTTTGCAGGCAGTGCACGCCAATAACTCCAGGCATATATTAATTGGGGTTTGACAGGCTAAGCAGTTCATATCGTTCACTTTTTGTGTGCTTTGAGTGTCTTAGGTAAGTAATTATAGGGTATACTTGCTGTTAAGGTAATGGATTCAAACGCCGTGAGTTCTTCCGGTGCGAGTAGTGCGATCCATATGGTAATACGTGCGAGTGACAGGGACGCCCGCGCGCGTAGCCGTTAGCGGTCTTATCACTTAATTTTAGCACACAAATTCAATAAGATTTCACGTAAATCGTCACTTTTACACATAAACTTTGTTTTGGTGTTTAATTGCAGTTCCTATAATTATTAATTTCGGAGTATACATATAATAATCACAGAGCCGTTTTTTTATGCGTGTTGTCAGTTCGGTTTCCCGAACTACCCTTGCCTACTTCTCTGCTACCAGTCGGATTATTTATTTTGGCTTACCATATAATTAGTATAAAAGACCTATGAATTCCCTTACTTCAAAAAATACTTATTCCTCATACATACTCCCAACCCTTTTTAACCGGATGAACCTTACAGGATGAATTTCAAGAAATGTTGTAATTAGTTACCTAGTCTTTTAGCGAAGTTCCAGATCCCTTAATTAAAAATTGTCTTGTTCCCTGTACAAACATCCAACTCCTTTTAGCTCATTTTGGGGATGAGTGTTTTTAACCCCCTTATGGAATCCATTTCAAGCAGTCTAAATTATGTTGCCCCATAGGGGATGAATTTCAAAATAATCAGTTTTGTGGTCTTTTAAGATAAAGGCTATAAGACCGAAGTTACAAATCTCTTACTATAATATTTTCTTTGTCTCCATCCCTTGAATGCCGTTTTAAACCCTTTAGGGGAGGATTTTTTCCAACACGCTGAAAGATCTTTTTTATTCTGATAATAATTGTTTATACAACGTTTTAAGTCTCCAGCTCAATAAAGAGTTTTGCTAATCCAAACCTTGCACCCCCTTTTAACCCCCTTAGGGATAGAATATTCTTAAACGCTGGAAGTACTTTTTTATTTGATAAGTAATCTTTCTACAACGTTTCAAGTATCTTACTAAAAAAAAGCGTTTACCATACAACCCTTGCCTTTTAACCCCCTTCGGGTGGAATAGTCTTAAACGCAAAAAGTCCTTTTTTTGTAATCTAATAATTAATATTTCTACAAAGTTTTAAGTCTCTAGCTCAAAAACCAAGTTTCCCCCATATTCACTCTAAACCCCAATGTCACTCCCTTAGGGGTGGAGTTTTCTAAGTCACTGAAACGACTTATTCTATATTTGAATAAGTTATTTTTCTACAAAATTTTTACTCTACCTAAAAAACAAAGTTCCCCCCATACAAACATGTCACCCTTTTAAAACCCCTTAGAGGTGGATTTTTCCAAAACGCTTAAACTCTTTTTTTGTATACAAATAAGTAATCTTTCTACAAAGTTTAAAGTTTCTAGCTCAAAAGGAAAAGTTTCCATCATACAAACTTTGCACCCCTATTTAACCCCATTTAGGGTGCAATGTACTAAAACGCTGGAAGTTCTTTTTTTGTATCTTAATAAGTAATCTTTCTAGAAAGTTTCAAATCTCTAGTTCAAAAAATAATGTTTCCCCCATACAAACTTCGCACCCCTATTTAACCCCCTTAGGGGTAGAATTTTCTAAAAAGCCGAAAGCACTTTTTTTGTTTTATAATAAGTAAACTTTGTAGACAGATAAGTTTCAAGTTTCTCTTTCAAAAGGGAAAGTTTCCCTCATACAAACTTTGCACCCTTATTTAACCCCCTTAGGGGTAGAATTTTCTTAAACGCAGAAATGACTTTTACTGTATTTTAATGAGTAATCTTTCTACAAAGTTTCAAGTTCATAGTTCAAAAATTAATATTTCCCCCATACAAACATTACACCCCTACTTAGCCCCCTTAGGGGTGGAATTTTGTTAAACGCTGAAATTACTTATTTTGTATCTTAATAAGTAATCTTTCTACAAAGTTTTAAGTCTCTAGTTCATAATATAAAGTTTCCCCCATACAAACTTTGCACCCCATTTAACCTCCTTAGGGATGGAATTTCCAAAAATCCCGTCTTATCGGTTGCCTACGTCATAAAAGGAAGTCCTGGTGTAAATTTCAAGTTTCTAGTCCCAGTAGTTTCATTTTATAAAAAATGAGACCGAACTAAAATCGTTCTGTACAAAATTAAAAGCTTATTTAGTCGATAAATGCTACTATAATATAGACGATTTCTTTAATGATAAAGTGTAGAATCTGAAGTCTTAAAAATGTGTATGTATAACTAACTTAAAAATAACAGCTATTAAGCTGTAGATGCCCTCTCATATTGCTGCGCCCTATGCAGGGTATCACATGTAAAACTGCCCTATATTGTACCTACCTTTATAGCTATGTGATATGCAATATACGATTTTTGGAAATTCCATCCCTAAGGAGGTTAAATGGGGTGCAAAGTTTGTATGGGGGAAACTTTATATTATGAACTAGAGACTTAAAACTTTGTAGAAAGATTACTTATTAAGATACAAAATAAGTAATTTCAGCGTTTAACAAAATTCCACCCCTAAGGGGGCTAAGTAGGGGTGTAATGTTTGTATGGGGGAAATATTAATTTTTGAACTATGAACTTGAAACTTTGTAGAAAGATTACTCATTAAAATACAGTAAAAGTCATTTCTGCGTTTAAGAAAATTCTACCCCTAAGGGGGTTAAATAAGGGTGCAAAGTTTGTATGAGGGAAACTTTCCCTTTTGAAAGAGAAACTTGAAACTTATCTGTCTACAAAGTTTACTTATTATAAAACAAAAAAAGTGCTTTCGGCTTTTTAGAAAATTCTACCCCTAAGGGGGTTAAATAGGGGTGCGAAGTTTGTATGGGGGAAACATTATTTTTTGAACTAGAGATTTGAAACTTTCTAGAAAGATTACTTATTAAGATACAAAAAAAGAACTTCCAGCGTTTTAGTACATTGCACCCTAAATGGGGTTAAATAGGGGTGCAAAGTTTGTATGATGGAAACTTTTCCTTTTGAGCTAGAAACTTTAAACTTTGTAGAAAGATTACTTATTTGTATACAAAAAAAGAGTTTAAGCGTTTTGGAAAAATCCACCTCTAAGGGGTTTTAAAAGGGTGACATGTTTGTATGGGGGGAACTTTGTTTTTTAGGTAGAGTAAAAATTTTGTAGAAAAATAACTTATTCAAATATAGAATAAGTCGTTTCAGTGACTTAGAAAACTCCACCCCTAAGGGAGTGACATTGGGGTTTAGAGTGAATATGGGGGAAACTTGGTTTTTGAGCTAGAGACTTAAAACTTTGTAGAAATATTACTTATTAGATTACAAAAAAAGGACTTTTTGCGTTTTAGACTATTCCACCCGAAGGGGGTTAAAAGGCAAGGGTTGTATGGTAAACGCTTTTTTTTAGTAAGATACTTGAAACGTTGTAGAAAGATTACTTATCAAATAAAAAAGTACTTCCAGCGTTTAAGAATATTCTATCCCTAAGGGGGTTAAAAGGGGGTGCAAGGTTTGGATTAGCAAAACTCTTTATTGAGCTGGAGACTTAAAACGTTGTATAAACAATTATTATCAGAATAAAAAAGATCTTTCAGCGTGTTGGAAAAAATCCTCCCCTAAAGGGTTTAAAACGGCATTCAAGGGATGGAGACAAAGAAAATATTATAGTAAGAGATTTGTAACTTCGGTCTTATAGCCTTTATCTTAAAAGACCACAAAACTGATTATTTTGAAATTCATCCCCTATGGGGCAACATAATTTAGACTGCTTGAAATGGATTCCATAAGGGGGTTAAAAACACTCATCCCCAAAATGAGCTAAAAGGAGTTGGATGTTTGTACAGGGAACAAGACAATTTTTAATTAAGGGATCTGGAACTTCGCTAAAAGACTAGGTAACTAATTACAACATTTCTTGAAATTCATCCTGTAAGGTTCATCCGGTTAAAAAGGGTTGGGAGTATGTATGAGGACTAAGTATTTTTTGAAGTAAGGGAATTCATAGGTCTTTTATACTAATTATATGGTAAGCCAAAATAAATAATCCGACTGGTAGCAGAGAAGTAGGCAAGGATAAATTAGAACCGCGACCCTTACAGAACCGAACAGCTTCCAGTTCCCATAACCGAAAAGAAGGTAATGTTTCATTTAAACTGCGGATTATTTTGTTAATTTATAAAGTTTATTTTAGATAATCAAAATCATGTATGCTCTTACAACACCGTTAAATGGGGACAGCAGATAAGGATGGAAAGTTCTACGTCTTTTAGCATTAGATAGGTTTTCATAACTATACAGGTAGCTCGGACTAACGTGAACTACTGAACGGATTTAGGCTAGCATTTCCAGTAATGTAGCTTTCTTTAATACATTATAAAAAAATATACAATTTTAGCAGAAATGTCTGTTGATGATTCTTAAGAAATTTATATTTCTAAAAACGGAGTTTTCAATTTAAATTTAGCAATTTAATCTAATGAACTCATTTCACTGTTACCTTTTACGCTTAATCCCTGAACGGATTTAGATGAAATTTTCCGTACGCTGAATTTGACACCCTTGGAAGGATATAATATAGTTTTTATCTCTGAAATAATCCCATAAGATGGTAGAACTTTGTTTGGGTCGGCGATAATTAAGGTTCCACCTACAATAATTTAATACCAATCATTTTTCTAAGATATAAGTTTTACGCGGACGAAGTCGCGGGCAACAGCTAGTAACGAATATAATAATTTACACAAGACGAAGTTTCAATAACACGCATCACATTTTCGGAAACCCGATATATGTAGATATGTATTAAATTATAACCTTTCAATGTGCGTGACGTGTGATCGCGTCAATCGTAAGGATTATGCTCCTACCGGCAGGAGCATAAACAACACATATTACACACAGACATACACAGTACATATTGGTTGGGTAGGAGACCCGAGTAGTAGCAAATGGAAACGCTCATTCCTAACATTTCAGTTCAATCGGTTGAGGTTAACTGGTTCAAATTTCAGTTTCGAGACTAATAGTCCCACAATAACCAACTAAAAAACCAACGAAGGTCAAGTTAAATAAAAACTTGTAACAAATAAAAGGATCCATGAATAAATACTCATTACATGTTAGTAATTTAGCTTTAATTATTTATTGAAAAATCTCGAAATCTAAACAAGGCTTAAGGTTTGCAGTTACAATTGCATACGAAATGATAAGGATAATATGGCACGTTTGAAAACACAGGTAACGCTACTGTATTCCCCATGTTCAACCCTTGTCTTCCTGTTGGTCCTATATTCTCTATTTGTCCCACATTTCCTACTGGTCCCACGTTTCCTGTTGGTCCAACATTTCCTGTGCGTACCACACTTCCTATTTCTGCCACATTTTCTTTTGTCCCCTCATTTCCTGTCGGGACTCCAAAAGACACACACTTCCAACGGACACACTTCCTGTCCGTAGGGGTTTCTGCTACTGCATTCCCCATAGTTCCTCCCACTTTCAACCTTTGATTTCCTGTTGGTCCTACATTTCCTGTTGGTCCCACATTTCCTACTTGTTCCACACTTCCTGTTGGTGCCATTTTTCCTGTTGCCCCCTCATTTCCTGTTGTCACTTCATCAGACACACACTCCCAACGAACACACTTCCTGGTAGCGGTTTCTGTGTTACTATTAGCGCATTCCTTGTCGATATCCGGTATGTTGTCCCTGACGAAGCTGCGGTGAGCGTAGAGGCTGGTGATGGCGGCAAGAGCGAAGGCGTTGCAGAGGTTCTGGTCGCTGGCGGCGGTGGAGGCGATCCCGTGGAGGTAAGGGGTGGTATCGGAGTACACTACGAAGCCACCGCCACTGTCGCCGCGGCAGAGCGCCTTGCCTGGAATAGAGGTTATTGTTTTCACTAGTTTTGAGGTTATTTTAAGGCTGTGATTATGAGTCGGAAGAAGCTAGAAATTTCCATTCATGGCATTCCGCTCGCATACGCTCGCCGTATAGCAGATGCTCTTTCAATATTGTAGTGCGGACGTATCAATACAGTAGTACCACAAATATTAAGTTACATCGGCAATGTTCGTCCACGTCGACGAGTGCTGACAAGTACCGAAAGAAATAGAACGTATGATTATACGTTAATGAACGTATGACCTTGTTGCACTATATGTAAGGTACAATATGTAATGACACTGACAGGTGCTGTCGTGCTGTCCCGCTCATGGCGCCAAACAAGATGGCGGGCGCCGGGGCTGCCGGCGTCGCGCGCAAAATTTTGGCCAATGGGTGTTGAAGATTTTACCCGCGCAAACGCGCTGCCTTAGTGCCTTATGATTGGTTAAAATGTTTTCAAAAAATGCTTTCTGCGCAGGTAACTACATCGTTGTTACTTATATTTCTGGTACTACAGTACCTCGGTGGTGTGCGAGAGCCGATGTTAGCCGAAGCGGCAGGAGGAACAGGCCTGATGTCACGGGCGTCACCGTTTACCGGAAACGGTGACGCCCGTCAAAATCACATAGAAAACGGAATGCCATAATGAATGGGGTACTTATAATATGACCGTGACGAATCCTTTATTTAATCAGTTGATATACCTTACGGCGTCCTGGGGACTTCCCGTGCTTGTCATGGTGTACTCTTTCATCCTTTAGGTGTAAGTGTAAATCTATTAGAACCAGAACATGCATGCGTAGGTACATACACGCCTGTGTTCCTAGAAGTGTAAGCAGAGCATATGAAATTAAAATTCCCGTGCCGCCTCTAGCAATGATGGGTTTAAAGACGGAGACGATATGATTTATTGAAGTTACAAGTTGCTTGCAACACACGTCAACCCCATCCCATAGTAAATTTTTACTACAACCACGGGAAAAAGGGGGTCAGAGGCGTCTCTACATGTAGCGCCCGTGTGCAAATATTACTCTAGCGCCCCCTAGTAAGCGCGCGCGCCGAGTGGGGCTCCGTAGCGGGCGGCGCTCGGCGCCCCCTAGGACCGCTGCGCCCGTGTGCAACGCACACACTGCACCATAGGTAAAGACGCCTCTGAAGGGGGTGGAGCTATTAAAACCGCACAACACACGGGGAATGTTAGAACCAGATTTTACCGCTAATGGTGTCGCCCGCGCAGATCTTGTCGCTGGTAATGAACTTGAGGAAGGCGGGGTCGGAGTTTGCGTAGCACTCGTCCACGTCCACGTAAGGCAGCTCCAGGTAGTTGAGACGCTGGGACGGCCCGCCGTTCTGTTCTGTCAGACCATATCCGAGTACCTGCAACAGTTTATTATAAGATTCAGTTAAGTTTTAGACAAGTTTTAAAAATTTCAAATAAACTAAAGACTGGGTTGGACCTCGGGAGTGCCGGTAGAAGTGAAAACTTGAATATTTTGTCATTTCGAATCGACGAATAGGTATTACCGTAGCGACAAAAGTAAACTATTTCACTTGCAAATTATCGCGTGAGAACTTATCGTGTGTCGCCCGAACGGGTAAGCGCTGCGGATTGCATGGCGTTGGCGCCCTTTTTCACGTTAACTCGAATGGCGCAGCCAGTCTCTGTAGCGAAATCTACCTTAAAGAGTTGAAACTAAGGTCTTTTAATGTCTCAAAATATGTTGAGTAATCATCAGAAAATGTAACTTATTTTGATGGAATGTGGCCGGAACGTAACCTGAGCGCAGTTTTTATCGATTTCTGTTACGGGGCCTGGTGAGTGAGTAGTCACCGTTCCCTTGTTATCTGGCTGTAGTTGCATGCTGCTTCTCAAACTTATATGGGTCGGCCCCGTATCATCGTCGGCCTTATCACGCGAGGTGAAGATAGAGCCTCAGTCTCGTTCTATCGAACGGTGTCATCAGCCAGTGACGGACGCTATACTGGTGAGTGAGTAGTTACCGTTCCCTTGTTATCTGGCTGTAGTTGCTGCTTCTCAAACTTGCTGTCGAAGCTGACGCACACAGACTGCACCCCCGGAGCGTACGTGAAGGGACTTGCCAGGCGCAGGATGGCCAAGTCGTCTTGGAAGCTTGTGGCGCTGCCGCGGAAGCGGACGGGCAGGATTATCTCTGATACCTGCCGTGATTAAGTTGTCAAAATAAATTTAGGTTATACAGGCTGAATTCCGCGACCTAATTCGGTCACCGAATTCCGCTAGGCTTACTCTGACCACAGCTGCTCCATACAACATCTGGTTATACAATATGGCATCCCAAGTAGCAAAATTCTCCTATTAGAAAAAATTATAAGACTAATACCTCTTATAGTAGTTTTATAAACGTTTTTGACACGACCTACCGGCTCGGAGCTCTCATAGAAGTCTTATAATAGTCACGTTTTTGACCAATAATCTTATAACAACATCATACAAGACGATTTGATCCTCAGACGAATTGATCCTATAATTTAGTCTTAAAAGCGTTTATAGGATAAATTTATATGACCCTTACAAACACAAAGTCTTATAAATACATTTTATATAGACAGCTATATATATAGCTTATAACAGTATAAGTACGCATATTTTAATCCTATAAAAGCATTTATAAGAACCGCTACTCCTATTAAGGTTTTATATCTATCTGTAATGGGACAATTAATCCTATAAAGGCTATTGACTTTACTCGTTATAGGTCAAAAAAATTACATGACTGATCTGACTTGATGGTTACTTCTAATAGATCACTAGCATGAAACTAGCATTAAGTTTGATAATTATACGTAATTTTGGGCTTATAGGGGTTTTATGCTTTTCATTATAAGAGTGATTGAAACAAGTGGCCATTTATTATCTTAAAAATAAAAATGGCAGGAATTTTTGTCTTATAACAGCACTGGCGTAGTATGAATGGTATTATTAACGTTCTGATACTAACTGTTAAAGGAGGCGATCTGAAAATCCACAATGGCAATGGCAAGTGTCAGCACTTTGTACTACTTAACCAGTAAATAATGAATAAGCAGATCTTTATTATGTATTTTTAAAAGGGGGCGTTAAAATATGTGTCTCTATGATTATTACTTTATCAATAAAATTTATTTTGCAAGTTATTTTTTTCTTATTCACTTCTCAATCACTGTTAAAAAACAATTCCTTTTATACACTATAATTATGATACAATAAGCACATTTAACTTACACTTTTCCAGTTTAGTTTTATTTTATTAGAGCACAACACACGTTACACATCACCACAGGCTTCACTGGTAAAACGATAAAAAAAGCTCCTTTTAAGATAAGCCACTGGTCACTATAGGAATGATTACTCCAGTACCAGCATGCACCAGACCGTTATAAGACTAATTGTGCTTGTTAGTTGCGTTTACTAGACACTTATAGGAGCAACTTATCCTGCAAGAGCATTTAATATGACGATATTAAAACTGAATTGCACTTTATAAGACTGTAATAAAACGACTATAGGTTTATTTAATCCTACAAAAAGCGCCCAATTGTGGTTTTATAAACGTTTTTGGGAGTTCTATAGGACTGAAAATTTCATGGTCTTAGGTTATTTACAGGAGCAAATTTTGCTGCTTGGGATTACTCCAGTCCAGACAGATCGATACATTCGAGCCGAGCCTATAATAGCGTGAATGACCTTTAAGGGGACAAAAAAAACGACGGCGTAATCGGCCGTGGAATTTAATACATGTCGTTACCGTAAAGACGGCCGTCTTTTTAACCGACTTCAAAAAAGGGAGGAGGTTCTCAATTCAGTTGTATTTTTTTGTTACTTCAGAACTCCGTTGGGATGAGCCGATTCGAAAATATTTTTTTTGTTTGTATGTATATGGTTCCAGGTGGGTCCCATTTTTTCAAAATTCAGTTAGATAATGGGATCCATGAGGAATTGAGGGAACTCCTCAATTTTATTAGGCACGCGTGTAGTAATTTTGGTATTTGGAAATCATAAATTTGGTGGCGAGGCATTGATGATGAAGACCACAGATGACTTATCAAATTCCTCAATTATGTACTTACAAGTGCAAAAGTACGTCACAGGTTCTGATAAGATTTCGTTGAAATAGGAACTAATGAAGTGCCAAAATTGGTGATGATCTTGGGGAATCGACGGAAGTCCTCAAATATTATCGGCCCACATACAGCGATTCGGTTTTTTTCCATAGTATACCTAATCAATGCATTGGCTATCGGAAATCAGTTCAAGTGGTAAATTGTAAAAAAAAATGTGGAAATGTTCTCGTGGCTTGGCGGAGTACTAAATTGAAGTCGGTTAACACTTTGTTTTTAAAGTAAATTATTGCGTCCGTAATAATACGGTCGCTATATGACGGCAACGCTCTCCTAGGATACCAAAGCTTTAAAGGCCATCCATCATGCACAAAAATTACATTCACACGTAATCCCAAAATGTATTTAATTTAAACGAGTAGAGTGAATGTGTTTTTATAGGGAAGTATGGAGGTTATTATGACAACGAGATATAATTCATCAACACAAAAACGGTTAATAATGGTGATGATGTCATTTGGTGACCAAAAATCTTGGCGAAATAGGGTTCAGTTGTATGACTTGTATGTATGAGTATATACTTCGAAAATGATGGTTGTAACTTGTAACTGCCGCCCCGCCGCGTCGTCCCAGAAGCAGTGGGTGGCTGAAGATAGTGGGTGGTAACTCACGTCAGAATGTTGCGCGTAAGTGTCCTGCGTGTTGTTCCACGGGCGGAACAGCTTGCCACCAGCCACGGCTGACTGGCTCGCCGGCTGCCGCCCCGCCGCGTCGTCCCAGAAGCAGTGGGTGGCTGAAGATAGTGGGTGGTAACTCACGTCAGAATGTTGCGCGTAAGTGTCCTGCGTGTTGTTCTATGGGCGGAATAGCTTGCCGCCTGCCACGGTGGACTGGCTCGCAGGCTGCCGCCCCGCCGCGTCGTCCCAGAAGCAGTGGGCGGCTGAAGATAGTGGTTGTAATTTACGTCAGAATGTTGCGCGTAAGTGTCCTGCGTGTTGTTCCACGGGCGGAACAGCTTGCCACCCGCCACGGCGGACTGGCTCGCCGGCTGCCGCCCCGCCGCGTCGTCCCAGAAGCAGTGGGTGGCTGAAGATAGTGGGTGGTAACTCACGTCAGAATGTTGCGCGTAAGTGTCCTGTGTGTTGTTCCACGGGCGGAACAGCTTGCCACCAGCCACGGCTGACTGGCTCGCCGGCTGCCGCCCCGCCGCGTCGTCCCAGAAGCAGTGGGTGGCTGAAGATAGTGGGTGGTAACTCACGTCAGAATGTTGCGCGTAAGTGTCCTGCGTGTTGTTCTATGGGCGGAATAGCTTGCCGCCTGCCACGGTGGACTGGCTCGCAGGCTGCCGCCCCGCCGCGTCGTCCCAGAAGCAGTGGGCGGCTGAAGATAGTGGTTGTAATTTACGTCAGAATGTTGCGCGTAAGTGTCCTGCGTGTTGTTCCACGGGCGGAACAGCTTGCCGCCCGCCACGGCGGACTGGCTCGCCGGCTGCCGCCCCGCCGCGTCGTCCCAGAAGCAGTGGGTGGCTGAAGATAGTGGGTGGTAACTCACGTCAGAATGTTGCGCGTAAGTGTCCTGCGTGTTCTTCCACGGACGGAACAGTTTGCCGCCCGCCACGGCGAACTGGCTCGCCGGCTGCCGCCCCGCCGCGTCGTCCCAGAAGCAGTGGGCGGCTGAAACGACCACTCAAATTGTACAGTCAAGTGCAAAATATCCACTTATAAATATGAACGGAAACCCTTATAAATTCGTCCATATAAGAGCCATGAGACATATTTTTAAGTAAGCTTTAGCACCCATATTTTTGCACTAGACTTTACAACAGCATCATTTGAATGATAGCTTTTGTCTGTCACAGGTTCGTAACCACAAGGGTAATCACGTAACGTTTTGAAGGTAGATCCAATTGTAATTTTTCCATATAAAAATGACATTTAGATCTACCTAACGAACGTACAATGCGTTACGGGATCGACCTGCACGTAACAATAGAGCTCTATTTATTATTTGGAACTGAAGCCAGTTAGTTTTTTCGTTTTTCTGTTCCGTATTTCAATTCGGGCGTATGAAGCTACCTAAACCCACCTAGTGTTTCGCGATGGCGAGGGTTTCCTATAACGTAACAAAATACTTCGATTGTAACTGATTTCATATTCGAATTATTAAATAATTCACTCGCAAGTGATTACACTGCCTACGGTAAGTACCTTGCAGGAAGTGGTCCAAGATTATGAACCCTGGCGTACTTTTGTTTCGGAGGCCAAGAGGCGTTTTTGGATGTGCCAAAATCATCATCAATCATTTACACTTATGTCCCTTTCTCCAAATCATACGGACCTGATATAACGAAGTCCCGTTTGACCAGCGATCCTCCGCAAATCTGCATGAATGGCGTCCAGGCTTTGCTGTAGATCCCTACATGCCACTGAAACGCTGGAGCACTGGAGTCAGGTAACGTAGGCACTGACAAAGACCCTATGCCTTGCGCTGTATACACTTGAGCATCCTCTGGAACAATCTCTACGAATCCATCACCAAAATCGGATTCAGTGGCAGTTTCGTTCTGAGGTGCTGCGGCCGTTGGATTTTTGTAAAACTGGACACATTCTCCAAGATTGAAGTTATCAAAGGTTTCTTCAAAGAGTCTCCTTAAGTGGTTGGTAGCGCCGATAATGTTAGTGAAGCTGCGAGTGTAGAATTTGGTGCACCGACGGTTTTCAATGATGTTCGTTGTGACGCCACGGAGGTAAGGAATCGCGTCTTGGTAAAATACTAGAGCGTTACCGCTGTCTGTTTCGCACTGGGTTGCGTCTAAAAAGAAAAAAAAATTAACGGATGTATACTGTCGTTCGGCACAAATGGAGAATTGACAGCCCGAGATGACCATTTTGAAATTGGACCAAAAGTAACACCATCAAAAGTGAATTGGGTGTGATTGAGTGACAATGTAATTTTGTCTTGTTTCTATCTTTTTATATATGAACCTAACCCAAATTGAATTTTATCGAGTATGAAAGAGGTTCATGTGGCCAGTTTATGGCCGTGCGACGTCAACAAATGTTCGTTGATTGTGTCTCAAGGGAGCAAAATGATACGATAATAATATAATGATATTTACGGCGAGGGCGATATATTGAATCCTAAGTGAAGCGAAAGATTCTTAAGTAGAATCTTGAGCGAAACTAGGTATTCAATTGTTTATGCCCATACCTAAGACGGAAATATTTTTGCAACCGAACTGCTTGTCACACCTTCCAAACATTTATATGCCTTATTGGATGGGTAATACTTAATGACTGTTTTCTGAATAGCAGGATCAGAGAAGAAAAGTACAACTGTGATCCCTCATTTAAATGGCAATAATAAGTTTTGAATAGTAGTTACTTAGTTGAGAAAATTATGTTTGAACTCACTATTAATGTCTCCCGCGCAGATTCTATCACGGCCATCATCATCATCGGTTTTTGAGCTCGTCTTATACTGACACAGATTCCCCTTCACGAACGGGAGAGACAGCCAGGTGAGGCTCTGTGACGGCTTGCATGCACCATCTTCTTGTACGGACCAACTTGGTACCTGCAACATAATGGTTTAAACATAAGCTGGGCTGTTATTAGCACCCCGCCGGTCACCCGTCACGAAACTAGACTTATATATTTGCGGGTGAGCGTCGAGGTGAGCTTAAAACAAGTTACAGAATAGGGGGCATGGACGCCGACCCGCACCCTTTATCTCAGCACCAAATGACAAGGGTTGATGACCTGGTAAAGGTTGCGGGCCTCCTCCAAAGAGTGCCACAATGAGGTCATTGTGGCACTCTTTGGAGGAGGCCAGTGTCCAGGCCCCGTATCATAGTCGGCCGTATCACGCAAGTGACAAGATAGAGCGTCCGTCTCGTTTATCGAATGGTGACAGCCTGTGACGGATCTTGTCACTTATCGTGTGATAAGGCCGACCACGATACGGGGTAAATAAAGGTTGCGGGAGTGCGCTAGATGCGAGTGGCGCAGGTCATTATGGCACTCTTTGGAAGGCCAGTGTCCATCAGTAGTCACAGATTATCTGTGCCAGTAGTGGACGTCTATTGACATGATGATGAATAATATTTTGTCAATATGGGCGCGCCACGTAGCTGTCACTTGCTCGTTGCTGTGTTCTTATAAGTGTTATAACACGCGCCATTTGTGTTAGCGACAAGTGGATGCGTCCAAATGGATGGGTTGACGTTGATGTTCCAACGTTGAATGTTGGCGTTCAAGCGGTTTACGACTGTTTGGATGGCACGTTGGCGCGGTGCGCTGCGTTTGGATATCCAACGGGCCACGCCAAGTATTTTATATTTAAACGCTACAGTTAGGACATTACCATGGACTGATTTTGGCGCGGCGCTGCTCCATTCGGCTTGTTACTTGTTAGAGCACTCGTTAATGGCCAGCTTTAGAACGATTTATACCAACGATATCAGTGCCCATGGCCCGCGTTATGGTAACCAGTCAGCGTAACTTATGGACCCATGCAATGCGGTGACAATGCGCGTTGCCGACCCATTCCTGATTTGAAAACTCGTAGTGTGGACAGCTAGACACAAATGCAGGTCCCTTATTCTCAACACAGCGCTTATGACGGGTGGTCTTCTGTAAAGTGGAGGTACTTCAGCCCAACTGGGGAAGTGCTTGAAATATGAGAGATATATCTGGATACTATCAGTCAAGTCATATGTTTGTTTGCCACCATCGTGGCGTGGATCCCAACGCCGCTGTGTATGACATTTACATGTCATGGCGTCGCTGTCGCTCTCGAATTGGCCTCACAAGCCACGTACGCAAGTGCCGCACTTAATCATGTTTTATGCTGGTGTCCCCTAGCCTGATCCCCCAGGGTAAAAAAACGGTTATGTTATTAGGTGAACTGCGACCCTACAGCACGCGAGCGGAGCCAGCGAAGCAAGCATGACGCGTTAGCGACCGGCTGAGCGCCATAACCGAACATTATATTTCTTTCCTAGTTGAATATAAAATAATTGCCGCTAATTCCCCTGGATGATCGAGGTCAGGTGATTAAAGTGGATAAAGTGTCTTTTATAGATGCTGAAGGTCAATGATGATGATGGTGTGGACCCCGTTACGGATATAATACTTATAGCCAATTATAGCTTATGTTCAACCAGCAAACGTCATAACATCACCAAGATACCCTCGAACTTACCGTTCCAAATATTCCTTCTTTGAGTTGCTTTTCTTCTAGTTCCACGTCAAAATTGATGCACAGAGGCTTCACGACGCTGGTGAACTTGAAGGGGGTAGCCAGGGTCAGGACAGCCAAGTCCGGTTGCCGGCACAGCGGCTCTGTCATTTCGATTTGTGGTGTGGATGATATGTTCTTAATCTGAAAATAGGTATATCTTAAGGGCTACGGTAGCCTAGTGGTTCAGGCATCCGGCTGTCAAGCGGCGGTTGTGGGTTTGAATCCCGGCTCGTACCAATGCGTTTTTCGGAACTGGTCAGTGAGGAAAACATCGCGAGGAAACCTGTCTAATCTCAATAAGGTCTAGTTTTACCTCTGGACCTTCCCTTCCAGGTCATCTGGCAGATTCGCTTTCGTAAAACGCTACGAGGATGATGATGCAAAATTTATAGAAACTCACGTCAGAATACTGGGCGTTGCTGTCCCGAGGGTCCTCATACCGGGAGTATATCTTGCCGGCTGCCACCCTGAACGACGTCAGCGGAAGTTGCTGCTGCACGGGTGTGAAGCAGTGATTAGCTGGAACATCGAAGGTCAGTATTTCATTACAGCTCTCCAGAGGTGACGAGTTCGGTGATATGACACGCGTGCTGTAGAGCGGCTATGGAAAAACCCCGCCCACGACGCTATGCGTCAAGAACGTAGTACGTATGTACGAGTATATTATTATATATGCTGATACTGCTAGGGTGCTGAATGGCTGATGCATAACACGCTGCCTGCTCAAGCAGACACCACCTATGGACCCTCGCGACCCCAGAAGAATTCCAAGCGCATTTCATTTATTGATTTGAGATTTTGTTGTGTGGCCAGTTATAGACAATCGCACCTGCGAATGAAGTAAGCGCTACTTAATCATACGACAATCATATGTGGTCAGAGTGAGGGACCTCCCTCACTCTGACCACAGCGCATCCCCGAAAGCTCTGGCGACCTTGCCACCAGGAACACAACACCACATACAGAGCAAGTTGTGTTGTGACCGTCACCGAAATGTAACCAAATTACCGTTATGCAACAAAATAAATAAATAAATAAATAAATAAATAAACAAAAACCCACCTGAAACCACCGTATCCTCCTTGATCAGCGACCCGCCGCATATATGCTCATAGCTTTCTCCCTTCCTCTGGTAAATCGCAACGTGCCACAGACTAGTCTTATCATCAGGCTTCGCTTGCAGACCATTAGCTTCTGTATTTACACTAGTTGTTGTAGCTGGTGTCCTTGTATCGAAGCCAATAGATTCTGTCTTCACAGTAGTAGATGCAACCGGTTTCTCAGAACTTTCCAAGTCGTCTTCAGGACCTGGGGCGAATGCTTGCAGTGTTGGTTTGTCTGTCACTAGCTCTGCCAGTACGTACTGGGTGCTCAGAGCGGTTGTCGTCGCTATTTCTCCTAGTCTTATTTCGACGTTACTGATGATCGGTTGTGAAGGTGTTGTTGAACTGAAACAAAGAAATATATTGGGGGGACTTTTGACTGTGTCGACTCGACACATTGTGGTTTTATATTGTGACGTGGTCGATATGGAAGTGTGGAATTATATTATTATCTATTCCCACCTTCAAGATCTTTTGTCACTTTTTTTAACAGCTTTTCAATATAGCGTCGTCAACTATCAACTCGTTGAGACAATTCTAACGATCCCAAACTCAACGGGGTTACGTCGGTTAAATACTGAATTCCCATGGCCCCCTTCTGTCTCCATCATCAGATCAGCTTGATGGTACAACCATAATATTGACTTTTTTATACGACGGTGGCAAACAAGCGTACGTCCCGCCTGATGGTAAGCGGGCACCGAAGCCTATAGACGCATGCAATTTGGTTACTCCAAAAGAGTAACATGGGCGTTGCCGACCCTTGATATATTTGAGGATTCACCGTGTTGATAGCTGAAGGAACAAATGCCCTCACTCTCAACACAACGCATCCTCGGGAGCCCTGGCGACCTTGCTCACCTCCAGGAACAACACTACTACAGAGCAAGTAGTAGTGTTATTATGGCTTTGGTCTTCTGCAAGGCGGAGGTACTTCCCCAGTTGGGCTGCTTCAAATTTGAGCGGTTTGACATTAAGCTGTGCCCTACCTCTCTCACCTTGTCATCCAAACTACACGTAAACCTTTCACCTCAATCGGTTGAAGATATCTCCTTTAAAGAGTTGCAAGATTCCCCAGAACAATCATAGTTACGTACATTGCAAGTTAAATTGCTTGTAATAAAAGGCCTAAGTCACCTTCTAGGTTCAAGTCTAGGAGCCCCAGTGGTCGTAGTCGTAGTCCCCTTAGTCCTGGCCCGCTGTGTAGTGTGACCGTACCAGTCGTTCTCCCAACCGTGGGTCCAGTCCCAGCCCCATGTAAACTTGCTGTGACCGTGGAAGTCGTGGTATGAGCGACCAGGAGTGCTGTGGGTCAGGATGATGAAGTCTGGAATAGAAGCGTATCCAAACTAATATTGTAAATGGGAAAGTGTGTGTGTTTGTTAGTTTGTCCGTCTTTCACGGCAAAACGGAGCGACGAATTGACGTGATTTTTTAAGTGGAGATAGTTGAAGGGATGGAGAGTGACATAGGATCCACGAAATCATCCCCTAAGGGGGTGAACTGGGGGGTGAAAGTTTGTATGGAGCTGCGATATAAACGAGTTCCACGCGGACGGAGTCGCGGGCAGAAGCTAGTAATTAATTAAATGTTTTCACATCACACACCAGACCCCGTATTATGGTCGGCCTTATCACGCTATAAGTGACAAGATAGAGCGTCCGTCTCGTTCTATCGAACGGTTTCAGCCAGTGACGGTCGCTCTATACTGTCACTTATCGCGTGATAAGGCTGACCATGATAGGTATTATGGGGTCTGAGGGGTAGGTAATTGAGTGTTACGACAACTCTAATACTGTAATTGACGAGCCTAGTGGATAGTGACGCCGCCTACGAACCTGAAGGTAGTGGGTTCGAATCCCGGTACGGACAGATATTTGTATCATGAGCATGAATCACGATGTTTTCCTTCACCGAAAAACGGTAAATATTCCGTACATAAGTTCCGAAAAACTCATTGGTACGAGCCGGGATTCGAACCCACGACCGCCGCTTGACAGCCGTTCAGGCATGCGGCTGTCAAGGTCACTAGGCTAAGTAGCGTCTTTTTAATGCTTTGTACCAAATGTTATTCAAACGACTAGCAAATAACGGCTATAATTTCTGCTACACATTCGAAAACTCTCAGTTTCTAAGGCACTTGTCGCGACTCGCGCGAGTAAAAGCGAGTAAGAGTTACTATGAGAGTAAGACAGAACTCGCTATTCGCCGGCAGTGGGACAAGTGCCTAATATAACGAAGGGAATCATCACAAAGCGGTGTTCTTTTGTTTTAAGATAGGTACTATGTTATTAACGAATTGTGATTTAGTAGAGAGTGCTAAAATAAATAAATACCTAATAAGCATAAATACATTTATTATTTGAACTTCCTTCCTTATAATTTTTTAATCTTGTTTCACACTTGATCGGTTGCCAGGTTAAGTTTAAACATAAATGCATTATTATATTCTATTTAAAATAAAAATTTATTTTTAATACATACTTTTTTTTTTGACATTGATTTTGCCAGAAACAGTCCCCGCGAAGGATACGGGCGACAGAATCCGCGATTACCTACTGTATGGTAATGATTACTGAATGAATAATTAATTCTGTGTGTGAATGATGAGTATGGTTGTGATGGATGATGAGTATGGTTGTGATGGATGATGGGTGAAATGAAGAATTAATCTTAGATCTTTTTTTTATTGACATAATAATTAATGGTACAATTTGTACAATTATTGAATGGGAAAAGTGAAAAGCACTAGTTCGCGAAAACCAACTTTCCGCACGCTAAACAGCTACGTGAAGTAGCACCTTTTGGGAAACTGTAGGTATTAAATATAATTTTAAATATTACGGCTATTCTCAAATTTTGTATCTGCGTCTAATTACCACGACTCCATATAAAATGTTCCTAAATGGTAGTGGTAATTAGACGCAACCGCAGACACAAAATTTGAGAATAGCCGATTAATAGTAGATTGTTAACCAAGGATTGAAAGTGACCCATTGCACCCGAGATATTTCGATGTTCGAGGGTCAAATGGGTAATTTCACCCGAGTTGAACACTCTACTTTTCATTTCGACTGTGAGGAAAATAATTAAAATAATTGTACTATCCAATATCCAACTTCTTCGCACTGACTACATTATGCCACGGCCTACTAGACTACACGACTTAAATTGTAATCGAGTAGGCCGCGATGCGACTAATCTAGAGGGCCATTGGCGAAACGTAAAAAAAGAAAAAGTTACATGGCATTATGGCGGGCAGTCGAATAGAGGAATGATTTTGAATATTGATTTTCTGTAATTGCGAATAAAAATAAACCAACTGAAAAATGATTTTAATATCAACCTGTAGGTCGTAATAAACACGTTGTTTAATGTAGGTACCTATAGCTGACTGTCGATTTGCGAAAAGCTTTTAATTTAATACTGTATTATCTTCGACTCCGTGGCTGATCTTACCAATTAAAAAAAATTACTTTCCACCCTAGGGGAGAACACGCAATTTTCCACCCGGCTATATACCCATGAAAACTCAACTTTCAGAACAGGAGAGATGAAAAGGTTCTTTCCCTTCAAGTTGGGGGCACAATGGCAGGTACACAATAATTCTGCACTTGTTGACAGTATGACACCTAAAGGGTCAACAAACTAAAAACCTTCGAAGCGATGAAGGGTAGGTACTTACCTAACCATAAAACTTAATTGAGGTAGCAAGTTTGTGTAAATACTTGACTGAGTGTTCATTGACCTTTTTTCGGTTCGATTATTTATGCGATAGCAAAAGTGTTTTTTTCCTACCAATATAAAGAAGGAAATAAATTTAAAACTGAAGCCATGGTATGGCCTCACATTGAACACATGTTGTATGAGAAATGATTAAACGTCGTGCTGTGTAGGGTGATCAAATTGTGTGAAATTATCCTAATACAATAATATTTAATTGATATATAATATCGTCGACACAGGGTGTTTATTTAACCGTCTTAGAGCTGAAGCCCAGTTAATGTGTAAATTACAAAGAACTTAAAAAAATATTTTTTTTATGTAAGTATTAAATAATATTGTTTTTTTTCTATTTATATATCATCTAGCCGAGTGACCACACCCACAGTGACCGCTAGCCTACATCTTTTGTAGATGTGTACGAACTCTAACCGGGTGAATGAACTTCGCACCGCGCGCCATACTTAGGATTTTTCAAACTTTAACACTAAGAGCTCATATAATTTTTCTGACGTTCCTAAGACGGTAAAAACAAGTTGTGTTAGGATAGTAGGTATCGGAGCTAGGATATAAACGAGTTCCAATAAATGCGAAAGAATATGATGTTTAGATTTTTGTTACTCAATCAGGTTTACACGACAACCGATTTGGGCGATTTGGATGAAATTTGCGCGACGATAGTTCATGGCTGGATTAAAATATAGGTTAATTTTTATCCCGAGTCCCCGCAGATGAAGTCGCGACGGAAACTAGTGTTTTCATAAAATCTCCACACGCAATATATTGCGTCGGTATTACCGTAGGTATGTATACTATTATCAAACGCAGCATGCTGGGCACGGGACCATAAAATGTGGGAAAGAGACACCTTTGCTGCGCTCTCTGTTGGACTTATAATATGGCATGATTGGTGCGACAGAGACCCCAACAGAGGTGTTCGGTATTAGGTCGAAGATCGAAGAGTTTATTTACAGGCATGAGCGTTTCGAAACTCGGCAGTAGTATGCACGGTCCCGCAAATACTCCGTTTTTCCGTAAATACAGCCTATTCATAATCTCTCACTTATAATAAATCTCTGAATTAAAAAAGAATCAGCCAGTATCAAACTAATCATTGTTCTGTCACGAATGATCCCAGCATCCCATGAAAGGGAAAACGTGAAACTTTTTTTATTACTACATTATTAATTATTATTATTTCTTTATTTAATATTTTTCTTATTATTAAGTATTCTACCCTTAGTACCCGTAGTGTAGTAGCCGTGTGGTGTCGGGTTAGAATTTCACCACCCCCTTTCTTCCCGTGGGTGTCGTAAAAGTCGACTAAGGGACCAGGGTTGAAGTGTGTTGTGGGCGAAGGGCTAGCAACCTATCACTGCAATATCACATTTTGTACATATTTTATACCCACATTTATGCTAAAAGTGGCGCTGGATAAAGGCGTGAATGTACCTATGGATGTATGTATGTATGTATTAAGTATTCTTAATTTTCCGAAACATTTGACCAAATAAAAGAAATAATTTCCTTTCGAAATTCTAGCTGCTATATCTGTCATCTGTCAGTGACGTCAAAATGGCGCGCTTGCTATTTCTATCCAACATTAATATTATGATCCGGTGTGTGATAGACCTTTACAAAACGCATACTAAACGACAGAGCATTAAAAAAAGACCAGGTTGCACTCCGGGAGTGCCGGCAGAAGTGAAAACTTGCGAATTGCTTTAATTATCAGTATAAAAAAAAACCCGTCCCTCCCCCTCCTTCAAACCGTCTCGTCCCCCCCCGCCCTCGCCCCTCCCCCCAATCTCACCCAACGCATCTTTCGGTCGCGAGAACTCTCTCGAATTGCTCCTACGAAATCTATGGCGAGTTTAACAATTTTTCCCCATCCCAAAAAGTGCACAGCGCCGCTAAAGAAGTTTTTCACTTCAAAAAATTATTGATTCTGATATGGGAATTCATATATACGCTTACGCTTCACCGCGAACGAAGTCTCAGATAAGGCCGAAACGCTCTGACAGCGGTGGCGGAGCGGCGCGGAGGCGGTACCGGTTGTAATGTTCGAACTAATACGAAAGGGTCCGCACAGAAAACCGCGCCGCGCCGCGCCGCTCTGAGTGGAGCGTTTCATATTAGCTCGAACATTACAACCGGTACCGCCTCCGCGCCGCACCGCGCCGCTCCGCCCCCGCTGTCAGTGCGTTTCGGCCTTTACAGCGAACGTAGTGGTTATATTCTCTTTGGATATAGCTAATAAGGTACTATTCTTGTCTACATTCTCGAAGTTCCCCAACAAAACGAGGAAAACCAACCGGTTGTAACTTCACTTACTCACAAAAGGGCTTTAGCAACGTAAGTAACCTTTTATTATGCGCTCTTTTAACTTGGCACGGCATCTTTGCCTTGATATTTGCAGTGTATCTTGAATATCTGGACATATAGGTACGTTACCAGTTGCAGAATTGAAGTAGCTGTATTTACCATAAACAGAAATCTTCTACTTAGTTAGGTACTAAAAATAAGCTTGACAAAAATTTCGTACCTATTTAACCCCCAACGAAAAAAGATGTGTGGTATAAGTTTAACGTGTCTGTCTGTTTATCTGTCTGGGGCATCGTAGCTCCCACGGATGAACCATTTTGAATGCAGTTTTTATTGTGTCATAGATAATTTTATCATGCCATGTTTCATGAAAATCTGTTCAGCCGTTTTTGAGATATTGGAATTTGAAATAAAAATGTCGGGGGTTTTTAAACTTTTCTAAGTTGTAGTTATTGGTACAAGCTTTTATTGCCGACTGTACTTTTCTGTATACCGTCATCAACTACTCATTGAGACTATTCTAACGAGCCCAAACTCAACGGGGTTACGGTCGGTTAAGTACTGAACTCCCATGGCCTTCTGTCTCAATCCGCAGATCATCTCGATGGCATCATAACATAATATTGAATTGACATCCAAACTATAACAAACATTTCAGCTCAATCGGCTGAGGTTAACTGGTTCAAAATACAGTTCCAAGATAAGTCTCTCGCTAACAAACAAAGGAATAAATCAAATTGTATAAAAACAAAAAATCAACTCTTTCTGTTTATTTATTTACTTACAATCTAACCTCTTTATTTTATATATTTTTTTCTTTTTTGTATTATGGTATAAACGGCGGACTTAATGCTATTAAGCATTCTCTACTAGTCAACCTTAAAATAAAGTATAAATAATTAGTTCGGTCGGTAAAGTTTAAATCGTTTTAATACCTGCATCATTCAAATAAACAAAACTTAAGTTTTTCCCCGTTTGAGAATGTAAGATAAGTCTGAGATAATAGATTGAGCTTAATTATAATCTAATTATGTAGCTGTAGGTACTCACCCAACACCACGAAACACATCCATTTTCCATGCATGATTGTAAACAAAAATGTTTTTTTAAACTATTTAAATAATAGCAGACGTATCACAGATTAACACTTTGATTTCATTTACTTAAATTAAACAAAAACGCCTTTCATGTTTCCATAAGTTCACTTAAACTTGCTCAAAGGAAATGAGATCTTAAGCCCTTGTCCTAATAACTAGGGTCGCATAACCATATGAAGTGAATGTTCACATGTATACTCGTCCAACCAGTCATTTCGGGCTCGCAGATTCGACTACTAAAAGCACAGGAAGCTCAATGAAGCCTTCGAGATGAGGCTTATTTATTTACTCTTATATTTTATGTGTAGGTATAAAAGGTGTCCCAAAGTAGCCGGCAAACTTCTCATTCAATGGCGAGGTGGGGGAAAGTTAGCGCATCCTACACTTACGATCATAACAGGACCCCGCTTGTATGGAATTACATTTCTTTAGCTTTAGTTTTATATATAGGTACTTAAGTTATGTGTTTTCATAAGTAGTTTAGTTTGTATATTGTTAATAAATGTCTCTTCATTAGTAGTGCCTATGTAATAAATTAGACACGTAACAGAATTCCAGTCGAATGTCTCTCTTTGTGTAATAATATGTGTGTCATTTTCTACTAATTACTTCGTGGTTTGTGGTGGCACTGGTGGCATTAGTCTTAAGGGGCTCCCATAATTGGCGTATGGGATCGTGCCTTCGATCTGAATCTCTTAGTTTTCTTAGGTTTTTTGTAGCTTATTATGTGAACAACAACGGCTTTAAGCAATATAGTATCCCATATTTACTTAAAAGTTCATTGTTTTCGAGATATTGGGCATCAAAGTCACTGCACATTGGTAGAATTGGCGAGAAATTAGAACGCCTCCCGTCGGGAACTCGTGCATTCTGGTCTCTTGCCAAAGCTATCCAGGGCAATTTCTGCACGCCATCTTTTCCGCCTCTGCACATGGAGAACGATTCATTGGCCCACGACGCAAAAGACAAAGCCGATCTTCTGGGTAAAGTCTTTGCGGCTAACTCGACTTTGGATGACGGGGGAAGCGCGCCGCCGACCATTCCGCGGTGCGAGAGCTGTATGCCGGATATCCGGTTCAACCAAAGCTCGATTCGTAAAGCACTTCTTTCCCTCGTCACTCATAAGTCAAGTGGGTCTGACGGTATCCCTGCGATTGTGCTGAAGATGTGTGCTCCCGAGTTGGCTCCGGTCTTAACGCGTCTCTTTCGGCTCTCGTACTCTTCTGGCGTAGTCCCGACCTCGTGGAAGTCAGCTTTAGTGCATCCGATCCCTAAAAAAGGCGACCGCTCAAATCCGTCCAACTACAGGCCAATAGCTGTTACCTCCCTTCTCTCGAAGATAATGGAGTCCATTATCAACTGCCAGCTCCTTCGGTACCTAGAGGACCACCAGTTGCTTAGTGATCGACAATACGGCTTCCGTAGAGGCCGCTCGGCTGGTGATCTTCTAGTCTACCTGACACATCGATGGGCACAGGCGATCGAGACTAAGGGTGAAGCATTGGCTGTTAGTTTGGATATAGCGAAGGCCTTTGATCGGGTTTGGCACAAAGCACTTCTTTCAAAGCTACCATCCTATGGGCTTCCTGAGAGATTATGTGTATGGGTCAGTAGTTTTCTAGCAGACAGAAGCATTAAGGTCGTAGTTGACGGTGAATGTTCCGACTCCATGTCTGTAAATGCTGGTGTCCCTCAAGGCTGTGTGCTATCACCCACGCTATTCCTTATGCATATTAATGACATGCTGAAAATCAGCGGTATTCATTGTTATGCTGATGATAGTACAGGTGATGCCTCTTACACCGGCCGTACCAACATCTCTCGGGAAATTGTCATCGAGAACCGGAACAAACTTGTGTCTGAAATTGAGACTTCCCTAAATGAAATCTCTGAATGGGGTCGACTTAACTTAGTCCGTTTTAACCCTACCAAGACACAGGTTTGCGCGTTTACCGCGAAAAAGTTAAAGTTTGTCGTGTCACCTCGTTTTGAGAGCACTCCCCTGACTGCCGCAGCCAGTATCGGAATCCTTGGCGTCGACATTTCGAGTGAAGTCCAGTTCCGCGGGCATTTAGAGGGTAAGGCCAAATTAGCCTCAAAAAAGCTCAGTGTGCTCAACAGATCGAGACAGTATTTCACACCGGCCCACCGCCTGCAGCTTTATAAATCGCAGGTCCGCCCACACATGGAATACTGTTCTCATCTATGGGCAGGGGCACCCCAATACCAGCTTCTCCCTCTGGACCGCATCCAACGACGAGCAACTCGAATTGTTGACTGCCAGCATATTTCGGATCGGCTTGACTCCTTGGCGCTGCGTAGAGATGTGGCTTCGCTCTGCATTTTCTATCGCATGTATAACGGGGAGTGCTCCGAGGAATTGTTCGGATTAATCCCTACCGCTTCTTTTCGCCATCGTCCAACGCGACAACATTACCATCCTCACCACTTAGATGGTTGGCAGTCCTCTACTGTGCGCTTCTCCAGAAGCTTCCTGCCTCGCACAGCTAATCTGTGGAATGGATTGTCGCCTGCGGTATTTCCGGACCGATACGACCTTCAAACCTTCAAGAAAAGAGCGTACTCCTATCTTAAAGGCCGGCAACGCACTCACAACACCTCTGGTGTTGCAGGTGCCCATGGGCGGCGGTAATCGCTTACCATCAGGTGATCCGCCTGCTCGTTTGCCTCCTATCACATAAAAAAAAAAAAAAAAAAAAAGTTGAACAATTTTAGGCCAAAAAACCGGTTTCTGGCCATAACTTTCGTGTTAATTGGTTTAAAATGAAAACCCTGGACCAGTGTTTAGGGACGTCACAGACGAACCCAAATATGTAGATTTCGTATGTGTTAGATCTTTCACGTCAATAGAGATACGAAATAAGTGTTATTTTAGACAATGTTTAAAATAATCATACAAAATTAAGTAGGTATTCATTTGTTTCAAAATCCGGTAAACCAAAATGGAGATAAAAGATTGAAGAACCGATAACCGTTTGATTTATACTTCTATCAGCACGTCTGTCATGGGACGGCCGCGACATACTCTCGATTTTTCTCGCACTATACCTCTTGTTCTAAGTGTTCTAATATTACAGAGGCGGATAGTGCGAGAAAAATCGAGAGAGCTCGCCTACCGTCGCGTGATAGCCGTGCTGTAGTGAAAAAGTAGGAGATACGATTCAAAACTTGTCGAAAATCGATGAAAACCCCACCTTTCGTAAAATAACACAACAAACAATTTAACAACCTCAATAAATAACTTTGACAAAAAAGTCAATGAATCATTATAACAGCAAACTAACCGCTAACCATTAGATGGGCGGTACGCTTGTTTGCCACTGACGTAGTTTGTAAATTAAAATCACTTGATAACTGGCCGAAAGTGTACCATGGCGACAGCGGGACGTGGGCGGGGTGCGGGACACAAACTCCAACCGATCTACCAATCAGGCGCTTGACAGGCTACCCCCCGCTGTTGCACCTCACCGCCCCCTCCCGCGGACACCTACAGTGTACGAGATTTGGGACTGGTCTTTGGACAGTTCCAATATGATGTAAAGAGTGATGTGGTTAGAGTAAATCGATTGTCATAATATCCGATTACGATTTATGATGGCTAATAAAAGGAATCGATTGATTACTGTGTAATAATTATTTTTAGGAAATCAAATAGAGAGCCTGTACACTGTCGTCTGCTAAAACAAGTGTCCTGTAAGTAAAGAGAGAGACTGATAGTGCGAGAAAAATTGAGAGAGCTCGCGCGCCGTGCAGAAATCAATGCCATATTTTTCAAACGCAACATTTTGCACAATCAAATATGTCGGTTTCGATCGATGTGATTTTATTTCATATTATCGTGACAGTAATTAAATACATTGTTATTTTCCTATTCACAATTATTTGATTCATATCGATTTATTTCTAAATTGACAGACTCCAATCGATTAAAGCAGTGCATGACTAAATTAAAAAAAAAGTCGTAGGACGTAATGGTTTGCATACCGAGTTTTCAATGCTAATTTCTATACAAATAATATTACAATCATTTTATACGAGTAAGTGCTAAAAAGACAAATCTCGAACACTGTAAAATTCGCTTCCGCGCAGCCAATGTCTAGCTTTGTCTAAGTTTGGCGGCGCCACCGTCACGTAAACTTCTACTCCGCGTATTAAAATCATTAAAATGTTTTAAAGCTATAATGTTGTCTCCAAAGTAATTCAGTTTGTAATTAATAACTCAATTAAGCAGTACAAGTGTTATCTATCCATGAAACAAACGATTAGGAACTCTAAAGTGAAAAAACATTACCCGCCAAATAAAGCCCGCCAGTTTTGTGTTCTTAGATTTAACTGCATAAACTTTCAGTGATTTAATACAAATTTACTTAAAAACACAGTGCATTTATCTCATTGACAGTTTTAAAACAGTGTCTCGTCTCATAATTAAAAAAAAATCTTTAAAAACTAACCTCTTCAACAAACAGTTTGTGTTTACAAAAATTCAAATTCAAACGTAAATTCGCCACAAGCCAGAATACCCAAACCCCCATAAGCTCAGAGTGAACAGTGACATCTACCGAGTTTCATGCAAACCTCTGAGGATAAAAGTTTTTACCGTATCTATAGCACCACCATCTACACAAAATTTTTGGAACTACATTGAATTCTGCATATGAATCTAAACGTCGCTACCTAGCGGCTGTGAGTGGAACTATTTCGGACTATTGTTTGGAGCATATTGGATATCGTAATTACTTCCTTGTAACCCGCTAGAGGGCATTAGTAAGATGGCACGTCTATGTGATGGTTGTAAACAAACGATAACTAACAGGCTTTATCTTGATTGTTCCAAGTGTACGAAGATATATGACCTACAGTGTGCCAACATATCGAAATCTTGCTATAACACCATGCCAGCTAAACATAAAGCAGATTGGATTTGTCAGGAATGTAAGTCTACAGCGGTGAAAAAAAATAACAACGACGACGCTCCGGCTGTCCCCCGTGACTACAAGTGCTCTGTTGGTAGTGATCTCGTCGCTGTCACCTTAATTGATCAACCAGCTGACGATGAGAAGAATACTACATTGAGAATAGATAACTTGCTATCTAAGATTACTTCAAGTGACTGCCCGCCCAAATCTCCGCCGCGTACAAAAGATGACAAGTGTGCATGTTCATTCGATAGTGTGCTGCTGGAACTCAGAGAACTACGGAAAGAATCTGCAAGCCGTTTTCACGCTCAAGAATCAACCATGCAGAGTTTGACAGCACAGTTTCAAATCTTGAACTCATCTATAAACGGCATTAGTAACAAATATGAACACCTGCAAAGTGATATGAAAAAACTAACGGATACTGTTGAAATCTTAAATAATACTAAAGACACTCAACTACAACACCACACCATAATCTCAGAACGAGTTGATTTACTAGAGTCCAAAAGTAGAGAAGTCAGATCCGAAATACAACAAACTAAACTAACCCTAGAAGCAACTGAAAGTCTGATCAATAACATTCAACAAACTTCGACTTACAATCCATACGTACAATCTGAGAAACCTCAACTACCTCCAGTTTTGTACTCTAAGGCCTTGGGAGGCAAAAATAAAGCTCCGGTATCTGAAATACACTGCATACAAGTGACCGAACAGACCGACAATGGGGAACAACAGGACATTTCATCGTCAGCAAAAGGGGCCAACAACCCTATCAACCTAACTAAGGCGGTCGAAACTAGAGCACCTGCCTCCCTTCAGGAGTCCGATGTCAGTGGATCGAAAACAGTAAAAGGAAAGCCTAGGACGTCACCGGAGGTCAAGACAGGTCAAGGACACGCTACAACACTATCTACCATTGACATTCCTAGTACCTCGTCGAGCCCGTTAGACTCAGTGGAAGTTGCCTCTTTAGATAACGAGACTTGGACTGACACGAAATCTAAGCGCACGCGTCGTTCATCGACCAGCACAGTGAGAGGATCAGCAGCTCCAGGTTCCAGCTTTTTGGAGGCTTCTGAAAAATTGACATACCTACATCTCTTCTATGTCAAACAAGGAACGATTGATGATCAAGTAAGGCTACACTTGAAAAACATTTGTGGTAATGAAGACGTGTGCACTGTTAAAGTTCTCAATGCGCGCGGAAATTATGCCTCGTTTAAACTAGGCGTGCCGCCTAAGTTGACGGACCTGGTTCAGGCAAGTGGAAACTGGGCACTGGACATATGTATTAAACCATGGAGGGATAATTTTCGTCGCTAAAGTACAAAAAAATAAGAATATTAATTCATTTTTATATACGTCAGTATTTTATCAAAATGTAAGAGGACTCAGGTCCAAAACTGAATGGTTTTATAATAACCTACTTATTTCCGATAGTGACATTATTGCACTTGCTGAAACCTTTTTAAATAGCTCCGTCCACGACGCTGAATTATTTACTCCTGGTTATGTGGTGTTACGAAAGGACCGCGCGGGGGACGCCGGATGGGGGGGCGTATTACTTGCGGTGCGAAGTAACTATTCTGCGCGCCTAATTACTGACATTGATGGTATGTGTGATGATATGGAAGTCCTAATAGTCAAATTAGAGTACAAGTGTACACAGTTGTTATGTTGTGTTGTTTACCTTCCGCCGAGTTATAAAGATGTTCAGTATTTAAATGTTTTGAATTGTCTAGAAAATGCAATATGTAAATATTCAGAGCTGGATGTGTTAGTGTTAGGTGACTTCAACCTTAATTCATGTAGTGTCCACGTCCGCCACCAATTCGAATGTTTTCTTCAGTTCTGCCAAATACACCAATACAACAGCATTCACAACAATCAAGATGGCTTACTAGATTTGGTTCTTAGTGATCTGGGCGAGGGGCGGGTGCACGTGTCGCGCGCTGCCACAGCGCTGGTGCCGCCCGACAACTACCACCCGCCACTCGAGGTGACGCTGTCGCTACCGCTTGCGCGGGCGCGTGCGCGGGCCAATACCGTACATGTCCCCGCAGAGCCTTGTAATATATCTCTCTCACTACAATGGAACTTTCGCAAGGCGGACTTTAGTGCACTATATGCCAGTATAGCTGAAATTGACTGGAGATCCGTGTTAAATTCTAGATGTGTTGAAAGCGCGACGGAGGCATTATATCTTAAATTAAATGAATGTCTCTCTAAGCATGTCCCGATTAAAAGCCGCCGACCACCTGTTACAGGAAAATACGTCTATCCGACTTGGTACACTCCTAAAATTGTACACACTCTACAAAATAAATATTTCCATTTTAAAAAGCATAAGGAAACCGGTTCCGAATTTAATAGAGAAATGTTTAAATATTATAGAGGCCATGCTAAGTTTTTGATCGATATGGAGTATAAAAGATATAAGGAAAAAATTGAACGAGACATAACTGACGATCCGACAACGTTCTGGAAATACGTAAAAAGCAAACGCAAAGACTTGAAACGACAGGAAGACTACACTTACTTTGATAGAACAGTTACAGGACAAGATGCCGCGAATGCTTTTGCAGATTATTTTAGCTCTGTGTTCCATAGTCAGGTACCTCATTTAAACGCTGAAGAAGCAGCACGGGACAGCGCAGCGAGGAGTGGAGGCGTGCCAGACTCGGCGCGGGTCGCCGTGGACGCCATCAGTGTCGCTGACCTGCGACGTGCCGCCAAGCGACTCAAGCCGCGCTCTTCGGTAGGGCCGGATGGAATACCTCCATTTTTGGCAAGGGATTGTATATGTGTCTTAGAAATACCACTTGTTTATATATACAATCTTTCCCTGCAATGCGCCGTATATCCGTCGTGCTGGAAGTTATCTAGAGTAACGCCTGTACCAAAGAGCAGCGAAGGATCCGACGTGACAGGGTATCGGCCTATTGCAGTGCTGTCCGTGTTTGGCAAATTATTCGAATCCATTGTGGACCATCTTATCACACAACAGATCACAATTAAACTGGATGACGCTCAGCATGGTTTTCGTCGAGGTCGGTCGACAACGACGAATCACGTCGTCTTGGTCGACTACGTAGCTGAAGCTTTGGATGCTCGAATGCAGGTAGATGCAGCTTACTTCGACTTTCGCAAGGCTTTCGATCTTGTAGATAACGATATCCTCCTGCGCAAATTCGCAGATATAGGATTTGTACCTAGGCTCTTAAAATTCTTTGCCAGTTATCTACAAGTTCGAAAACAGTATGTCAAACTTACTGGATTCGAGTCTCAAACATACTTCACTCGTTCTGGTGTGAGTCAAGGCAGCACGCTAGGACCTACCCACTTTTTAATAATGATTAATGACTTACCAAGAGCCGTCAGCACGGCTAAGTGTTTAATGTTCGCAGACGATATAAAACTATTCCACAGTGTTAGGGACAACAATGACCGAGTACGTTTACAGAATGACATAGACGCTATTGCAGAATGGAGTGAGAACAATCGACTGGACTTTAACGCATCGAAATGTGAATATATTACTTTTTCTAGACTCCGCCAACCAATTGCTACCGAGTATAGCCTTCGCGGCATACCACTTCAACGGACCGACGAAATACGTGACTTAGGACTTACTCTAGATACCCAACTTGACTTCAGACAACATATTACAAAGACTTGCAAAAAGGTATCTAAAACGCTGGGATTCATAATGAGGATGGCTTCTCAATTTTCAACCTCCAAAGTCGCAATCCTGCTATTCAATGCGTATATCCGGAGTCGACTTGAATTCGGTGCATTAGTGTGGGATCCGCATGAAATTAAATACACCACAATGCTGGAGAAAATCCAAAAGAAATTCGCCAGGCATATCTACAAGCGGCGATACGGATACTATCCTTTCATGTACCCGTCTCTGTTCGTTTCGGGAATGACTGGGCTTCATACGCTTGAAAGTCGGAGAAAATTTCTACATATAGTGCACTATTACCAGCTGCTAAATAATAGAGTAGACAATGCGTCCGTGTTGGAACGAATGGGCCTGCAGGTGCCGCGTGCGAGTGGGCCGGCGGTCGGCGCGGCGGGCGGTGCGGGCGGCGCGGTGGCGGCGCGGCGCCCGCGGCGCCTGTTCGCGGTGGCCGGCGAGCGCACGAGGCGCGGCGCGAACGCTCCCACTGCTAGAGCGCGAACAGCCCTAAACCGTATAATGCAGGAAGCCAATGACATAGATATATTTGCTGACAGTATAGGTGTATTTTGTAGAAAAGTTCTAGCATACTTATCGTAGGAGTAGATAGTGTAAGTGTTAAGATTTAAACTGTGCCATTATTTCTTGTTGAAGTTGTTATGAGTTTATTTTAGTTCCTTTTTAATTCTTTATTACGTTATGTCTTGTTTCTTGTTAAGTATTTTGTAGCGAAACTAACTATAGGTACCACATAAGTGATTTGGTGTAAAACTGTAAATTTATGTGTGAATGAAAATAAATAAATAAATAAATAAATAAATAAATAAATGTCATTTGCGTAAGTTGTTTACCGTCTAATGTATGAAAATGTGTTTCTTTACAAATTAAGTAAAGATTATCACTAGATAATGCCCGCGACTTATTTCACTTGGAAGTCGTTTAATATCCTCCATACATATTACATACTTCCATCCCCAATTCATCCCTTAAGGGCTATTTCGGGATTAAAAATATCTCCATACCAAATTTCATCTCAATCAGTTCAGCGGATTTAAGCATGAAACAGGCAGTCAGACATAATTCATTCATAATTTTAGTATTAGTAATTGATCGAGCGAGCGCAGCGAAAAAAATTCTCCGTTTCACCACTTTCAGCTTGGCCAAAAATGCTTCCGAATATCCGTCCGGTTGTCCATCTGTTCTCCTCCATAGGGCGCATACCGAATGACATTTATCGTACACAAGTACATACATACATACATACATTCACGCCTTTATTCCCAAAAGGGGTAGGCAGAGCACATGAAGCATATGTTCCAGCGCCACTTTTAGCATAAATGTGGGTATAAAATATCGACTAAATGTGATATTGCAGTGATAGGTTGCTAGCCTATCGCCCACAACACACTTCAACCCTGGTCCCTTAGTCGACTTTTACGACACCCACGGGAAGAAAGGGGGTGGTGAAATTCTAACCCGACACCACACGGGTCCGTACACAAGTTTTATTGGAAAACCAAGTGGTAATACAGTCGCCATCAGAAATATCGGAGCGGCCAAAGTGCTCACAAATATCTGAACACATCTCTATTGTCGAGTCATTACAGACGTGTCCAGATATTTGTGAGCACCTTGGCCGCTCCGATATATTTGATGGTGACTTTACGAGCCGGGGTTCGAACCCGCGAGCGACCTCAAGATTGAAACTCATTTTACTAATAAGGGTAGGTAATAAAAATATTGGCCATTCTGCGTGGGATTTTCCGAAGAACAGTGTGTTTTGGTCATCAAGTAAATAATCGATATGTAAATCAGCTTTATTTCCCAAATAACAATTTGCAATGAGTAAAACTAAGAATATTTATATCTGAGTCATATCAATGGTTAAAAACAGTATCGGTACTTACATACTTAATCACCGTGAAATCACAGAGAGAAGATCTGAATAATTTACCTACTTTAAAAACTAAGTTTTAACCGACTTCAATTCAGTAGGTATTCCGCCAAGCTACATGAAAATTTCCATATTTTCTTTCACTTTACCACAAGAACATAGATTTATTTCAGAAAAAACCAAATCGCTGTCATGCGGGCCGAAATTATTTGAGTAGTGATTCTGAGACCTTTGGCACTTCATTAGTTGCTATTTCAATGTATTCATATCAGAATCTGTGACGTACTTTTACAGTTTTGAACCCCCGACGCAAAGAGAGGGGTGTTATACTTATAAGTTTAACGTGTCTGTGTATCTGTGTATCTGTCTGTGGTATCGTAGCTCCCAAACGGATGGACCGATTTGAATTCGGTTTTTTGTGTCATAGATAATTTTATCCCGAGTTTTCTTAGCCATGTTTCATGAAAATCTGTTCAGTCGTTTTTGAGATATTGGACTTTGAAATGAAAATGTCGGGGATTTTTTAACTTTTCTAAGTATGAGAGAGCACCTGATGCTGACAATTTGCAATAGATTGCTTTTTCTAGAAGTTAAGGTGATTGCTAGGTTATATGTGGAATCAGCAATGTACGGAGAATTGATTGGGTGACACTAGCTGTATTTTTGTATCATAGATGAGGTAGGTTGTAGTTAAAGTTCCGAGCGTCCGTAGGCTACGGTGGCTGTTGTCAGAATCAGAACGACTACGAGAAACATTTTGATATTAAATTGGAATACAAAATGTAGGATTCAAATTGACGCTTCGTATTATCACATTCACGTGTAATAATACCGATAACATGTAGATAAATAAAAACTCTATGATAAAGACGTATCTCTATGGCGTAGTAACTCACATAAGACATTATTATAACCCTAAATCTAGCGTGTGGACTCATATTTAGTAACAATAAAGATATTATAGTTTTCACGATTCTAAATATCTCGTGTTTTACGTTCACTCATTTTAAATGCGTTCATAAGTGATAGTGTTTTTTTTGTATTACAAGTATATCTCAAAGCAGTGCGTTTCTGAACTCCGCCACGAGAGCGGCAGCGGTGCTCAAACGATAGCGTTTTGTTTTGTACGAGTATCAATTACTTCAAAACAGTGCGTTTGTACTCGGCCACTATAGCGGCTTTCATTTCATGGATAAACGGAGCGTTGAGCGAAGCGTACTGTCGTGCGAATATAGAAACGTTCCTAAGCTATAACTGTAACATATTATATTGGTGTTCCCGCGTGTTCCAACGCGGGCCCCGCACCGCCGATCGGCTAACAGCTTGTCCAGAAACTGGCATTGTAGGGTCATTCAGGGCGTTACGCGACCACCTTCGGTTAGCGAGAGGGAGAGGGTTTTTTCTATTGAAGATAACATCAATTCTACAGACCCTATTGACACAATTAGTTGTACATGCATTTTATTATAGTTTTAGAATAGAAATCTACTAAAAAACCGAGAAAATATCCTTTCAGTTCACCAACTCGGCTAAGTGGTCGCCAACCGGCACATGAAATTAGGTGGTCGCTAACCGCCGAAATGACCCTACTTCAGTTCATTTCTAGACAATTAAGTGAAACAGTGCTATAGTTGAGTTAATATAATATATAGTATTTCCAAACACTCGCTCCCGCAAGGCAATAAACAGTGGAACGCAACGCCCCTGTTGCACTCTGTCGCGGCTTTCATGGTAGGTAAGTGGGACAGAGAGCGCGATAGAGGTGTCTCGTTCCCACTGTTGGCCTCCGCTCCCGTTGCCCCGCGCGCAGCGAGTGAATGGAAATACTTCAGTTTAAAACAAGCAGTTAAGCTAATACCTACTCGTATTAGCTTAACTGCTTGTTAGTATATTTTAGTTAGTATATAGTATAGTTATCCAATCGTGAAATGGATCCGTGGTTTACAAACATTGGGACGAGTATATGGTGATTTTTTGCATGAACTTGGTTAAAATGTCGGAAAAAACAATGAAAGAGTGGTATTTAGACGTGCCGTGGGGAAAATTGGCAAGTAAGTAGTTTTTAAAAGTGTCTAATTAGTCTCGTAATTAAACATAGATCTTTAATTGGCCGTTGCAAATATTGCCGTTCCCGGGAATGCTGGCAATATTGCTGGGAATATTGCCAGTACAGGAAATATGTAAGTGATATTTTCTGTTGTAATGCTTTGCCCAAGTGGATGCGATTTTTTTGACATCGCGTATGCGGATGCGGGTGCGGATTTTGGGGTCAAACACTAAAAAACGTAAATAAAAAAACGTCCAATTTAAGATATCATTCAATCATCATACACGTTGAGACTAAATTACATTCGTAGGTAACAAATCAAAAAAGCGTCTACGTCTCTTGGTCACAGAAACGAAAATAAGTTTTTTTTTACTAAGTAATGGGGGGTGGGCTCCATTCATGTCGTGAATTGCACTACAACCGCATCCGAAAAACTCCGCATCAATTTTAGCGGATGCAGATTGTTGCAACATCCCTGCTACAGACCACCATCAGAGGGGCTACCGCGAAACGAAAACGAACTTCGTTCGTGTATCTCCCTCTCTATCGCTCGAACTAGCAAGTGCGACAGAGACGGAGATACACAAACGAAGTTTTCATCTCGCGGTAGCCCCCCAGGGCTCTGCCACCACGATGGGTCTCCATCTCTTCCTATCTGTACCTACCCGAGTGCAGGGTGTCGTGAACAGTCGTATTGAGGGCTGCGCGAATTTGGTCTGTCTTGTCTTGCTGGCCCTTGATTGGCTTGTCTTCGATTTTCCCAGTAATAACCAGCGAAAGAAAATATACCATAGCTAAGAAGAACCGCAAAATGGCCCCACAGAATGGGTGCCATAGCCGGGATGGGAGCGGGGAGTCAAAACGATGCTCATTCTATGGTTGTGCTATGGTTTTTTCGTTCACTGGTAATTTACTAAATACTCTGCATAAACAAGTAGTTGACAACCTAGTTCAGATTTAAAGCGTATTGGGGCGATATGCTTGCTTATGATGTTTATTGGAGTACTAATTCCAGTGTTGTCGTGGGGCTCGCCCTCGCTGCCGCCAGTCCTGCTGGTGCACGGGTTCGTGGACACCGCCGCCACCTTCCTGCCCCTCGTGGCCGCCATGCCCGCCGAATACCACTACGTCACCTTCGATCTGCCCGGTAACGTACAATACTCTGTACTGCAATCAGACTCTACCAGGCTCCAGTAGAAGGGGAAGGCCAAGGAAATCTGGTTAGTCGTGATTTTGGTGTCAATATTCGGAAGATTAAGGGCGGAGGAGGATGATGAAGATTATTAGGTAACAAATACAAACAAAATACAAATTAAATAATTTATTTTCCAAAAACTTTATCTATACCCATAATGTTAACCCCTGTACAAGGCATTGCCTGTCTCTCGGTGGAAATATGTACTTACTACAGTTGACGTACGAACACGAAGTACAGCTTTAAAATGACGAAAACACCTTTAGCACAGCTCGGTAGAAGTTAAAAATGCCCTGTTTTAGGGATATTCTTATCTGCTAGTAGTAGTTTTAATCTCGGACTATGCCGCTTTCTAGGTCCAGGGGGGCTAGCATTACTGACGCAACGCCGCGCCGCGAGTCGAGAATGATCTACGGTCCTCGTTCTTTGGCATTAATGTGCAGATTCCCTGTATTATCCAAATCAAATCAAATCAAAACATTAACCGTGACAAACACAACATCGATTATAAAAGAAATAATAAAAAAAACACATTTTTGCCACGAAATCCCTGTGCTGGAAATATTCTCAGAATTGTCATTTCACTATTGTAACGTTTTATAACTCCCGGGCTAGGCCACGGGCGCTCGGACACGCTGCTGGGGCCGCCAATCTCTTACCTGCACCTGGTGGAGGCGATCAGACAGATCGTGGATCAACTGCGTTGGGACACCTTCTACTGCATCGCTCACTCCATGGGCTATTTAATAAGTAAGTATACTATCTTTTAATGATTGATACGAGTAACATTATATTTAATTATTATTTATAATACCTACGAGATCTTAACTAAAATTTTCCCGTACATATTTTCCGGTTATATTGCCAAGATGAGAATGATTCCGGGAACAGGAAATTAATAAAAAAATACGAATAATATGTTTCATTCGCAATCAACAGCAGAAAATATGGATTCTTTTCAAAATATCTCTACAGTTTACAATAAAATAGTTCACTTTACATACTGCCTGGCTAGCATGGTCGTGTTTATGCCAGACGTGAAGCATTCGTCTTTCAATAGCAAATGTGATAGAGCAAGATGGACTAATGCTTTATGTCCAATCGCGATTATGCTAGCTAGGCTGGTGTTTAGGAATTAGAGACACAAATAATTGGTTCTAAAAACAGTCCACATTGACGCATTGTCTGCCAAGTAAAGAAAGAAAAGAAACAAAGAAAGAAAAATACATTTATTCACAAACACACAGGACACACATATTATGACGTTTCCGTGAGTCACCGACGGTGCTGGCTGAAAATCAGCGCTGTAGAAGCATAATGCTGAGCCAGTGTCCGGTTCACTGCCGCAGAGACACGCTTGTTACAGGTTTTATCTATTTTTGATTATTTAATTGATTAATCAATTACACACAATTTAATTAATTGATCTGATTTTCAGCCAGCACCGTCGGTGACTCACGGAAACGTCATACAAATGTAATAAATACCTACATTATTGGGACAGGCGAAAGATAAATAAATATCAATATCAACTACGCAATAGTACGGAGGTACCCGACGGGAAGACTACGTCGTTGACAGACAACCGCTTCACATGAATAAGTTCTATCAACTACCATGGCCTAACATTAAAGGTGCATTCTACAACGCGGCGTACCCTGGGCGGATACGACGGCTGGTGTCAGTAGCGGGAGCCGTCAGCATCCAGCTCCACGGGCTAGTCGAGCATCCTGACAAGTGGTTCGACATCAGTTACGCCAACTACTACCGCCGCTTCTGCCCGTGAGTCAAATGTTAGGAAATGGTCAGCCAATTAATAAATACCACCATTATCCTATAGAAAAGATGCTATTAAATTCCCCAAAAGTTCTGCATCAATTTCGCACTCATAGAAACTTCCACTCCTCTGCTCAACCTTTTAAGGGAATATGTACAGGCGTAGCATCGACGGTATAAAATAAACAAGTAAAGGAAGGTGTCTTCCTTTACTTGTGTAAAGGAAGAACCTTCTGCGTATTGCTGACACGTTAATTTCTGTCCAGGCCTCCACCACCCGTAAGTTATACATACGAGGAAGCAGTGAAGTCGCTAGCGGCGGCGAGGCGCGTGAGCAAGGATCTCGCGGCTGTCTTAGGGACCCGTTGTCTCGAGTCGGTCGACGGGAGGGTTCGGTAAGTAAGTGCGCGGCTGACTCTTTCTCCATCCAACGATGTTAACACTCAACAACCACCTTGGAGTGCCACTCTTAGGCTTATTGTCCACGTAAACCGCACGTCATGCGCACGCATTCGTCAATTGACGATTGCAAGACGAACGCTTGTTTCGTGTGTAGAAACCAAACTGTTTCAACGGAGCGGCAACGAACGCATGACGAGTGGCTAACGCGACGTTGGGCTCCGTGGACACAGTTTTGAAGGTTAAGTTACGGACACACGTGCTCAAAAAAAGCATGCTCATAAGCTTGCTTAAAATTAGCATACTCTGCAACTGTTCACATATGCCAGCAATAAGCATGCTTGCGAAAGCAAACGTACGGACTGTTCAGACGCGTTCGGAGCACGCCCCCTTCCACCCGCGCCTCAGGTAGCATGCTCGAAAATCAAACGTCGGTTGATTTTTGAGCACGCTCTAAATAAGCATGATCATTACTAGCAGTGTTAGTACACACGTGCTACTAATGAGCACTTGCTCAATAAAAGCGCATGCTTTCGTGCTAGTAATGAGCACGTCTGTCCGTACCTTTACGCACGAACCTGTACTGCCACCACACTGCCACCCACCAATTCACCGGGCGACTGCGCTTCTCAACATCTCAACCCCGTGCTTACGACGTCATCGCAATGTGATGTGTCTGTGACAGGAATATCGCGACTGATGACCGAATGAAAGTGAGTGTTATAAAGACAAGAAAGGCAACCTGTTAGTTTATTAATTAAGTTTAAGTATAAATCACTGTAATGTTCTGGTGTATACATGGACGTGATGTACATATGTCATGTCACACCACTTTATGGTTCAATCATTTATCTTATCTTACTTTATCTACTAGACTAGCTACAAAACAAAAACAGTAGATGCTTTCGTAAAGACAGTTGTACTCGTAATGAACAACGTTTCATAAATAGTGTTCGGAGTTTCGGTGGCAAATTTCACACAGTGGATAATGGAGTCGTTTTTATGATTAACTTTTTAAGATTTGAATTTGAATAAATAAATAATTCATTTACCCGAGGTACTTAGTATGACATTAATTAGGTAGGAATTCGTCCCGACTGTTTAGGTGACATGTTTGTACATACGTATGTAATAAGTAAAAATAAATAAATTTATTAAACAATGTTTACCTACATACTTGTGTTACTTAGTAGTCCTGTGTTATCGTGGTATAAGTGGGTAATGCTCGCAAGATAATTTATAAGGAGTATTATGCAAAATTAATCATTTAATCGTTATTCGTTTACTCAAAAATATAGTTAGACTCCATTTACCTCTGTGAAATTTGCCACCGAAACTCCGAACACTATTCATAAACAAGTCCCATACTTCTCATCCTCCGTTTAAATAAGGCAGTGTGGTTGTTGAATGTTTAAAAAACCGACTTGGAACCGCCGAGCTTTCTAGGGTGAGATATGCAAAGTATACCTCAATTTATATACCTATTGAGATGAGACAATTGGCGTGTGGACAATTATGAAAAATATTAGTCCGGATACAAATCGGAAATATTGCCGAGATTACCGAATAACTTCTCGTCATAAACTCCCACGAAGATTTCTTCATAAAATGATTAATCCACATCAGATTTTCATTAATCAATGATTTTTCCCAGGTTCACATGGGACGTGAAAGCAAAGAGAATCTTCGTACCGCACATCCTAGAAGACATGCTATACGCGGCCATTTCTATACCCGTCCCCACACTGTGTCTCGTACCAACCGAGGACGAGACCCCGGTCACCTTCGGGGAGTACCAAGACAACATGTTGAGAAGGCTGGCGAGCGCGCGCTTCGTGCTCGTGGACGTGCCGGGGGGACACAGCGTGCACTTGACCAATCCGGAGCACGTTGTTCCGCACATCGTGAGGTTTTTTAATGAGGACAGTACTAAATCAAAGCTGTGAATAAATCAAAAATATATTTATGCTTATTAATGTGCATTTTTAGTATTCGGCTCCGATCGCTAGTCCGGAAACTTATCGTTCCCGGGAATATTCCCGAGATGGAAATATTGTCACGCGTAGTTCCCGTATTACTGTACCTACATATCCTTGGGTGCTGGCAGTATTTCGTGAAAGATGATGAATATAATAAAAATAACTGGAAAAAGTCCATAGATCTATAAAATTATGACGTTTGCGATCACGTAGATAGTTACACGCCCACCCGGTCATATGACGTAGTTGTTTTATGGTCACGATCACGAAACCAGCTTATAAAAACCCAAATATGGGGTCGACACGTTGGGAAAAACGCAACAATTAGGTATGTTTATTCACTCAGTTGAATTGGGCCATAGACTACTTAGACTTCTATGATTTTTAAATTCCCTGGGTTACACGATATATAATATTTTTTACTGAAAACTTCAAAGCCGCAGCGCAGTCATAATTGCTTACCAGAGTAAGCTCGAAAGAGGTCCAGGGGATTCTCTGTTTATGTAGAAGGTAAGTTAAACTTGTCTCTTTCTATTGACACAGTGAATTGTTAAATAAATAAAGTTTGGCAGTGCGTTTAATGACTCCCATGCATTTGTAAGCATCTATATATAGATGACCATGTCCGTTTACAATCAGACAGGCAATATGCTTGCTCGTCACATACCGCCATTCTGATACTCACAAGATTGAGAAGCCTTGTAATGGCGATGACTAGGACAGTGATCCAGAAAAGGTCTACCATTGAGTATTAGGTTTTCTACATATGTAATAGTAGTATGTATCCTACATCAATATATGATAGTAGGTATATAAAATAGTCATCATGGTATAAGTAATCTCTGGGACCTTAGTGCTGCAACGTGAAGGCTTGCGCATAGTCCTTCGAGTAAAATAATATATTTACTTTGTTGTTAGTGTACTTAAAACAATAATGGTATTTTTATTGGAATTCGAATACGAAAATGTTCAGTTAAAGTTTGTTTGCTGTACAATTGGTTGTTGTGCAGTGGTGATTGTTGTTTCTTTCAAATAACTCATCGTGTTACAGGATCATCCGTGTTTTGGTTAATTAAGGTAAGTACTTTTTTCACATAATACTCATATTACTGTATGGTAAATGATTTCTAATGGAATAAGAGATTCTGTGTATGAATGATGAGTATGGTTGTAATGGATGATGTGTGAAATGAACAATGAACTAACACTGCTCCCACCTCAGCAAGTTAAGCAAGAAACTGGGAACCCGAAATAAGGTCTTTCTTAAACTCACTGGAACTACGCCGGAAGCCAGTGCAAACGTATACTACGTACAACAGGCAGGACTAAGCCTGGTTTACTTTGCGGGGGAATACTGCGCCCCCGTATAGCTTACTCTAGCGCCCACATGGAGAAGGACAATGTGCTTCATTTCCGGCACCATACAGTCAACCCCAACAGATTGGCTGCAACTTTGACCCACATTCCGCCACGTCATCTTAGGAGACAGCAAGCCCTGCTAAATGAAGCAAACAAAATTGCTGCAAATACCAAATTACCTGTGCACCATGAGATTTTCTGCCCGCCTCGATAACGTCTGAAATCACGACACGACACACAACTTTAAAATCCATTATAGATTGAAGGAAGGTTTGCAAATTGGCCTAAAGACACCCTTGCAATTTGTGATCCCACCCAAAAATCTGAGTGATTTTTGGCTCCCAGGCGATAGTAGTGGTGCCAACTATACAGATTTCAACGAATCACATTATCAACGAGTGCCCAAAAAGGAAGCATACTGGAGATCCTCTGGACTTTTTATCATTAAGTGGAAACGCAGCCCAATAAGTTAGATATTAATTTGTAAACATGTAGACTCGCTGACTAATAAATCATGCCATACGATTAAAGATTTGAGATAAACAGCAGTTTTCTAAAGGTTTACCCCCCGTGGATAATTCATGCATAGGACATTTCGCGCATCCATAGTACACTACGTTTGTAACAATACCAAACTCTTTGTGTCACATCCAAACCAAGTGTATTTTGAGCACATTGACAGCGTTTTAGTTGTTGGCAACACCAGGCAGTCGAATAAGGTAAGCATTTAATAAGCGTTAGTAGGTATTTATTGGGCACGCTGCCCCACTTCGTGGTGCGCGTGCCCAATAAATATGAATGATAAATACAAATGATTGTTACTGTCTAAGTTGATACGATTGTCATGCGTTCATCTTCATTCGGTTCAACGGTCGTTTCTAAGTCTTGAGGAACGCAAACCCAATTACAGTGTGTACCTACGCTATCGACAAAACGCGAGCCGTTACTAAAATCCTGTGCACGTTTAAGCTTGGGTGCGCGAGCCCAATAAAATGAATGGTTGTTGGAATCTCGGAACTATTTAATATATACTCTCAAGTTCAAAAAACATACTATTCACACATTTAGTTTCAGGTTTGTTGCACGTGCCTATTGGTAATATGAAATTCGTAAAACAACCTCAAAAATTGCAGTTGGATGTCGTTTGTTCTTCACACAATAAACGCTATTACCGTCATGGTTTACTTTTACCTGATACTATTCGCTGTATAATATGCGGTCCGTCTAACTGTGGAAAAAACTAATTTGATTGTTGGTCTACTGCTCCATGAACAAGGTTTACGCTTCCAAAATGTTTATATATATTCTAAAACCTTGTTTCAACCTATGTATCAATATTTAGAGCAAGTTTTAAATCTGGTTCCTTCAGTGTCATTTCAAAAATATAGTGAAAATGATGAAGTAATAAGTCCTCATACGGCTGATATAAATTCAATCATGATATTTGATGATGTTGCATGTGAAAATCAAAATAATATTCGAGATTATTTTGCAATGGGACGACATAAAAACATAGATAGCTTCTATCTGAACCAAACGTATAGTAAAATACCCAAGCAATTGATAAGAGACCATGCTAATTTAATCGTTCTTTTTAAACAAGATGATGTTAATTTACGACATGTTTATGATGAACATGTAGGAAGTGATATGTCATGGACCCAGTTTCGCGAAATGTGCAGTCAAGTATGGAACAAACCTTTTAATTACTTAGTTATAAATAAAGATTGTAATAGAAATTCAAGATGTTATAGAAAAGGTTTTGATACATTTATCATGGTAGAATAACTGTATACTTAAATAATAGTGTTAACATGTAGAACTTATTCCTTGATATGCAATCATCGAGACCGGACATGAAAAATAAAATGAACGAGGAGAAAATATTTAAAGAAAAAGTACTCCGATCTGCTGAAGCAGTAAGAAAAAAAGTCAAGGTTCTACGTGATATTAAATCTAGCAATAATATGATGTTGGAAACAATGTTAAAACCAGTCACAGATCCCCTTAATGAAATGGTAAAAAAAGATGATAACAACCTAAGTATTAGTGACACTGATCTTGATAACAATGGATTTAAATCTAATAAGTTAGTAAAAACATTAAAATACAGTCCTACTGAAGATGGAAAGAAAGAAAGTTTAGCTAATAAAACACTATTGAAATCATCGGAATCTGATTTAGATAATAGCGAATATGATTCTATATCAAATGAAAGTAATAACCAAAATTATTCTGATTCAATAAACAATGCTTCATTCAATACGTTAGATTTGTATGCTTCTCCTCACGAAGATTCTACCTACCAAAAACAATATTTACACATGAACATTCCTTTTGGTGTACGAATGGATCGTGGTAAGCTAATGCTAGGATATTATCCGATTTCTGCGAATGATAAAGAACTCAAGATAGGAGGAGAAAGTTATTATTTAACGCAAGGGTTAAACGATTTATTGTTTGAAAAAATACCTGACTTGCAAATAGTAACCGAAAACGATAAGCAATTGTATAAAACATTATTACTAAAAACAAATGCACATAGACGTGACTTTGATCCAAATAAGCCTATAAAAAGCAACAAGGGTATGAAATATTTACACATCATAAAGCCACTTTTCAAATTAACTAAACAACGTTCATTTAGCGAAGAAGTGCATGTAACCGGCGATGGTCTACCGGCAATGAAAAAAGTTAAAAGAGACATTTCTTATGTATATTGGGATGACCCAAATGAATTAGTAGAAAGGTTGAAACTACTTATAGCATCACGTGATGCTGGCAATACAGGATAAGATAACGAAATCATATCTATTATTGAAGAACTACGCGAAGCAGGCTTAGTAAATGATATATAAAAGTAAAATAAAGCTATTTTTTCTCAGTTGTAGTTTGACTCACAAGTCATAACAATACAAAATGAATATCGACAAATTCGGTCACCATGTTCATAAGCGTTTACGTGCTAACGAGGTTTCTGATCTCAACTACAAGGCTTTGCTTCGAACAAACGGCGCATGTTTTGAAGGAAGTTTACAATTAAAGGGAGTTGCAGAACCTTTGTCACCCGATGATGCAGTAAATAAGCAGTATGTTGATAAATATATTCAAAACATGTACGACAAAACGTATATAGATTCTTTGTTTAATACTATAAATAATCAAATTCATCAACTTTCGTCTCAGTCAAAAATAAACTATTATACAAATAAGGAGATAGATGATATCTTAAAGAATATAAAAAATGGAAAAGCAACAAATAGTGAACGAGATCCATCGATCAGCAAGAAAAAACTTTAAGCGAAGATCGGTTGTACTAAAAGGAATTGACGATTTATGGCAAGCTGATTTGATCGATTTACAGAAAGTTCATACGATTAACAAAGGAAATAAATATATATTAACTGTTATTGATACATTTTTGAAGTATGCGTGGTGTATACCTATTAAGTCTAAAATTAAAACGGCAGTAAAAAATGCATTCGAACTAATTATGAAAACAACTAAACGCAGACCTAGAAACTTACAGACGGACTTAGGAAAAGAATTTTATAATAATGAATTTGATGCCTATTTAAAATTCCTGAAAATACATCATTATTCAACATATTCAATTAAAAAGGCATCTATTGTTGAAAGACTGATAAAAACACTTAAGATCAAACTCTATAAATATTTTAGTTTTATTGGTAACTATAAATGGGTTGGTAAACCGTTAGACGATATAGTGAAAGCATATAATCACACTGTACATCGTACAACAAAATTTAAACCTATTGATGTCGATTCAAATAATGAAAAAGAGGTAAAAAAGAACATTATAAACTCACAATCCAATGTGTATAAAAGTAAGTTGAATAAATTTAATATTGGTGACCGTGTGCGTATAAGCAAATATAAAAGTACCTTCTCTAAGGGTTACACACCTAATTGGTCTACAGAACTTTTTACAATTAAACATGTGAATCACACTCAACCTGTAACATATCATATTGAAGATCAACGGAAAAACATAATACTGGGTTCCTTTTATGAAGAAGAACTTCAAAAAACTAAGTATCCAGATATTTATTTAATAGAAAAGGTGATTAAAAAAAAGGGTAGTAAGCTGTTTGTCAAGTGGTTAGGGTTAAGTGATAGTGAAAATAGTTGGATTGATATAAAAGCCATTGTTTAATGTATTTAATAAATTGACTTTCTTTAAACGAAATTTGTCATTATCATACCTGATATGAAAGGGAGAGGACTATTAAATAGTCTCATTAATAATTTACCATTTGAATTACACTTGCCTGGGTATAATTATTGCGGACCAGGTACAAAATTGCATAAAAGGTTACAAAGAGGTGACAAAGGAATCAATGCGCTAGATGACGCGTGTATGAAACACGACATAGCTTATGATAAATATCCTGATTTAGGTGATAGACATCGCGCAGATTTAGAACTTTACAAAATGGCAAAACGAAGAACTAAGTCGAAAGATGTAGGAATAGGAGAAAAAATAGGCTCTTGGTTAGTGAGCAAAGTTATGAAATCGAAACTAAAGGCTGGCGCAGGTATGAAATCATTCAAAAGCTTTGTGTCCAAGATACGCAATGAGTTGAAAAAGAACCCAAAAATAAAAGGTCATAATATCATGGATCGTGCGATTGTTGTCGCCAAAAAAGTTTTTTTGCTAAGAACTCTAAGATACAGCTACCTCGTTTAATACCGATTCCAAAAACGGGAGGTCTGTTACCTTTGATACCTATTTTTGCTGGACTTTCTGCGTTAGGATCATTAGCGGGAGGAGCTGCTGGAATCGCTAAAGCTGTAGGTGATTACAAAGCTGCAAAAAAGAACTTAGCTGAATCAGAACGACATAATAAAATGATGGAATCTATTGCATTAGGAAAAGGATTACATATTAAACCATATAAAAATGGTAGAGGTTTATGTATAAAAACTTCAAAAAACTAAGTGATAGGTTACCCAGACGTGCTCTTTCAAATATTGACATCTTAAAACACTCTACAGAGATTCCACATTTTCGCGGAGTTTATATGAGAGACAATTTACCAAAGCGTGTTAAAAGAGTAGAATGTGGAATTGTTAACTTGGACAGTTCTAAAAACAATGGAACTCACTGGGTAGCCTATGTCAAAGACAACAGTTATTGTGAATATTTTAATAGTTATGGTGACCTTCCACCTCCGTTAGAGCTAAAGAAGTATTTAAATAACAACGATATTTACTATAATTATAACACGTATCAAAAGTTTAACACAGGCAATTGTGGACATTTATGTCTTAAATACTTAAAACAATATTGGTGTAAGCGTTTAAATACCTACGATCAATAAACAAATTATCATTCTCACGATGTCGTTCACTTTGTCTATAACTGGATCATCTTCCACTCTGATAACAAACCATTCGCCAGCTCTTCAACTGGATGGAGAATATGAGTGTGGTCTGTTGTATATATCAACATTTAATTCAATACCTAACATAGACTACAGGAACAATAAATTCTATTACGGAAAAAACAAAACAATTGAAATTCCCGAAGGATCATATGAGCTTCAAGATATTGGTGATTACCTTAAGGAACACCTACAAGAATGCTCGTTTTCACTAACATGTAATAATAATACCTTAAAAACATCTATTTTATGTTCGCAAAATATTTATTTCGATAAAGAGAGATCTATTGGTAGCTTACTCGGTTTTGGATCCGAAGCTATTCAAGCTAATATATTAATAGAATCTCCTTATCCTGTTTCCATTCTGTCTACAACCATAGTCCGCATTGAATGTGACATAGTGAGCGGTTCATTTGTTAATGGAAAACCTAGTCATATAATTCACGAGTTTGTACCTAACGTACCGCCAGGTTATCGACTTATAGAAACACCGAAAAACGTAATTTATTTTCCTGTTACTCAAAACAGTTTAAGTTCAATTACAGTAAAAATATTAGACGTTAACAATAATTTGGTTAATTTACGTGGTGAAGAGATTCAGATATATTTACACCTTAGAAAAAAATGATAGACTTCAATAAAACTTCACTCCCAATGAAAATCAGTGCTAGTTCTCATCAAGCAATCAAGAAAAGAAGACCTAAAGTGCAACTCACAAAACAAAACAAACAATTCTTGCAAAGCATAGGTCTAATAAAATGAGTATATTAAATTTAACAGAATCTTTCACCTCTGACAACTCAATAGAGAGCTTTGAATATCATTCGTATAAGCCATACGTTACAAGTTTTAACTTCAATGATGAAATACGCATACCTATTAATCAGCAAGATCTTTACGTACTACCATCAGCAAGTACTTTATACATAGAAGGTACAATAACTGCATTCAATAGAGAAACGAAACAAGAGGTGAAGTCTGTTCTTTTTACGAATAATCCAATACTCCACCTATTTCAAGACATTCGATACGAGCTCAATGGAATCGAAATCGATAAAATTAAAAATGTAGGGGTTACAACTACTATGAAATCTCTTGTATCCATGAATGAACTTGAAGCATCGATGTCTAAGTTATGGGGTTGGGATATCACCGGTACAAAAATTTCACATGGTTCATTTTCTGTGTCTATACCTTTAAACAAAATTCTTGGGTTTGCTGAGGATTACAACAAAATAATTATTAATTGCAAGCATGAACTTATTCTTTTAAGATCTAATACTAACTTAAATAGCGTTAAATTAAATACGAATGAATATATAGACAATATAAATATCTCAAAATTAGTATGGCGTATGCCACATATTAAGGTGTCTGATCGAGAAAGATTGAGCTTACTGAAATGTTTGGAAAGAGATCGTGCAATTCAAATAGCATTTAGGAACTGGGATTTGTATGAATATCCTCTCTTACCTGAAACGTCTAAGCATTCTTGGGCTATCAAAACTTCATCTCAAATTGAGAAACCGCGTTACATTATAATCGGATTGAAAACGGCACGAAAAAATGTTGCTGATAAAGATATAACACACTTCGATCACTGTAACTTGAGAGATGTCAAGGTTTTTTTAAACTCAAGCTACTTTCCTTATGAAAGTTTTGATGTCAGTTTTTCTAGCGAAAAGTTTCCTATATTATATGAGCAGTATGCAAAATTTCAACAGTCTTATTATAACCGTGCTCAGGCACCTTTGCTAAGCCCGCAAGATTTTAAAAATATTGCTCCTTTATTTGTTATTGACTGTTCACGTCAAAACGAAACCTTAAAAACCGGTTCGGTTGATGTGCGAGTTGAATTCGAGTGTGAATCAACTATACCCCCGCAGACGTCAGCTTATTGCTTGATTTTGAATGATAGTATTGTAGAATACAAGCCTTTAAGTAATATTACGAAAAAGATATCATAAATAATCATAATGCAGGACTACATATTCGTTGATCTTCAGGGTTTTAAATGGAGTAATAATGAATTCATAATAAAGGAATTTGCGCTCGCCACAAATGAATATACACAAGTTTTTTTGGTAAAGCCGCCATACCCGTTTTCTAGTCTATCTTCAATCGAAAAAAGACAGGTTACGTGGTTGGAAAAAATTTGTGGCATTTTGTGGCGTGAGGGTTATATTGACCACCGCGAATTTAAAAGAATCATTGTAGATTACTTAAAAGACAAAAAGATTTTCGTAAAGGGTGCAGAAAAAGTACTATGGGTTAAGCATTTGTTTCCTGGTTGTACCGTTTTAGATTTAGATGAAAAACAACAACATAGTTTTAGAAATTTGTATGAAAAATATTGTATTAAAAGTGAAGCCTATAATTGTGTGCACCACAAAAAATATTGTGCCTTAAAAAATGTGATATGTATTAAGAAATGGTATTTAGATAATAATTTATGTTTTTTTGTAAATTAATAAAATGTGTACTAATCAAACAGTTGTTTTACTTTATATCATCCATATGTTGCAGTACCATCCACGAAGTCACACCCCTCCATACAACTATTAGCACCTAATATTGATAATTTGATAGTATTGAACTTTGCTATGGAGGGTGCGTTTTCGTGCATGACACTGTCTGTGTGTAAACTAAGGAATGAAACCATAAAATATTAAAAACAAATTTATTTAAACTCCACATTAAAATAATAAAAAAATTAATAACCAACACTATATCCACACAGTTTTTTTGAAATTTTATTGATTACACTCTCCGTACTATCGATAATTTCATCGAATCCGTCGTCTGCTATGTATTGTGCGCTTAAGATCACGTCTTCGCTTTCCGACACTTGTTTATACTCGTTGTCCTGCAAGTTAATTATCTGGATTTTGATTAACCTGTAGCCCTTTCCTGGCTTTTTATTAATAACAAACGACGGAAGCTGTCCTGGAACAGTTCGTTTTTGCACTTTGTTCTGGATTTTGGTTTGTTTCTTTTTAGTTTTTTGTTTTTGACTCGCATTCACTATTTTATTTACAAGGTCGATGTTGACATCATCATCACCGTCATCATCAGGAAATGGGTTCTGAGCGAACACCTGCGACAAATATAGAGGCGTGTCTTCTACGTGTTCCATTTTGCTGTAACAAAATTAAAGAAAACATTATTTAATCTGTTCACTGTATACTAAAATATCTCACAAAAATACATTCCATATAGTTAACGTTTAAATCCTAGAAAAATAACTAAAACTTACCAGCAGATATCAGATGAAAAACTGTGAATTGTTAAGATTATTCACTGTAGGGTAATACTCGTATCGTGTACAAATACGTACTTATAAATGAATTAACTAATTCATGGTAAGGTTGATTATATACTCAAATAAACCGCGATGTCCTCAAATATAAAACAATGTATTTGCTCGATTTATTATAAATGAAACTATACCCTAACGGAAGTGCATAGGTATTGTTTTATTATAACTGCTTCGCATAAATTTATTTTTTGCAAGCGCATCAAACTACAATGCAATATGCAGTGCGAAGAACTGTGGCACGAGGCAAATACCTATGTTTTACTCTTGGGATCATGTTACTACTAGATCCGCTTATTTGTTATGCAATTAAAAGTTACAGGTTGTAACTTGTTTTCACGGAATATCGGTAGTTGAAACGTACAGTCAAGTCTAATAATATAAATATGCAACGGAACTAGTTAGGAAATAAAAATAAATGTACATAGCTAAGTACTATATTATTTAGACTTAGCGGTACTAGTCAATAGGGTTTGGTTATTAATTGAAAGAAAAAACGAAATTCGGGGTTCATGTTTATTTCCATAAATTACATAGCGTCAATTAAAGACAATGTTACGTTTATTAACAAACCAATAATATGTACTTGTACAAACATTTCAAATCAGATAAGCATGAAATTATTGCCGGAGCATATAGTGTTTAAAGGAATACAGTTAATAAAAAGCATCTTAAGTTAATTATACAAAAAATACAGTATGTTCTAGTAATCGTACTAACCAAGAACTATATAGGTTTTAAATATTAAGTATCGTTGTGTGCCCCCATGCTCGGGTAGATATTTTATCAGCAGAAATGAATCGTTTGTCGTCATTAGAAGATATCGCAAGATCCACGCAAAGGTTGATATTTATTTATATTAATTTCCAAGTGTGAATTATTTAAAAAAGTCCAGCCGCTATCACGCTCTTCAAAATCTTCGACTTTTTTTTAAAAACTATTTATAACTTCTGTGTAATACCGATCAAAATCAAAACTTTGGTACAAAATCTTATTTTTTGTACCAAAAGATTTCATAGATTGACTGTTATTCTTAAACAACATAAACTTTCCATAAAGTTCTAAGTTTACTTTTATGCAGGTATGTACCCGAAGTGATTTATTTAAAAGAGTACTAATTTTTTCGCTAATTGAGTTCATAAATATGTCAATAGAACTTGTGATTAGGTTATTTTCTACCGAAATTCGATAAGTTGCAATGCGATTACGGAATGCTGACTGTACCATTACCACACCGTCCCCAATTTCCTGAATACAATTATGTTTAGTTTTATGTTCGTTACTACGCAGATGACCTACCCACGATTTTTTTTCTACAGATGTGCTACACGATACACAAAAAGGCATTATGTAAAACAAAAAATCAACGAACTAAACTTAAAATCTACTGATCTAAATACCTATCACTTAATTTTTCTTTACGTTACTATAATATGAAGTCTCACTGTCTTTAAAAACTTCGAATGCGGTACCAATAAGTGTTTGACACTGTTCCCACTCTATAGATTTTTCTTCGCACTGCAGTCTGAGTGCTACCAAGGCCTTCTTGTAACGCTCTAAAGCATCGGTCTCTGCTTGATGATCTTGTATTTTATACACCTTAAGGTCGATGAAGAAGTCACCTGGTCTGATTATGGTGCGACGTGATGTACCGGAAGACACGCGGCTAGAGAACGATGACGTAGTTGCTCGCTCAGATGATGCGGTTGCGGACACACATTTTTCCTCGTCGCGAATGATTTGGAACAGATCCGTACCGCCCTTCTTAGTTGCGCTGTGAACAAGAACAATATATTATACATACGTAACTTGAGGATCACCCTTAAACTGATGTTGATAACATAACTTAATAATGTACACTTATCAGAGGTATCAAATATATTATCACTACAAAAATTGTATAGAAAATTAAGGGTGTATGTGAAGTCTCCAACCCACACTTGCACTGCGTGAGGTCTAAAATACCTACTCACCTGTGAGACACTTTTACAACAAATAAATAAATATAAATTAGGTACCTTGCAGTTGTTTTCTTGCGCTTCGATGATCCCGCAGGTTCGGCCTTTCGAGAACTTGCAACAGGAATAACTCGTACAGTTTCGTGGCTGAATCAAATTAAAATAAATTAATACAAATAATTCATGATATCTTTAGCAATACAATGTTAACACAGTGAGAAATAATTAGGTACCTTAAAGAACGTACACGTCGCTGGTTTATGCACTTTTTTTTCGGATGCGGCGACGGGCTTCGCGAACGGTATGACAGCTCAGAGTCGGACCTAAAAAAACACTGCAAGTTAATACTTTAGTTAAGAAATTAAGATTTAAAGATTAAGTTAAGACACACAATAAATTAATACTCACATTATGAATTGATGTAGGTAACACTTCAGCAGAATAACACGTAAATATACTGATCGCAGGGTGGTGCAATAATTTCAGGAATAATTGTATCGTCTGATACCTCCGCTATTTAACCAAAAAAAAATACCGAGTTGTCAGTTTTGTTTCTTTTATTTTATGTGCGAATTGTGAAAATATGTTATTCGATTTCGTAAAGTATGGTATCATACGTAAACATAAAAACGGATTAATGTTATATATCACTTGTTACGTTCTTAAATGAGGCGGTGTTTTTTTACTAAAAAGCACATTTTTAATGAATAACAAGTATCAAATTAAATGCGAAATTTAGGTTAGCTATTAGCTAACGCGCACTATTTTACAACGAAAACATAACATGGATACGGATTTGACGAAGTTGAATTAGATCTTTATCTAGAAATCGAAATGAGATGAAACTATAGTCACTGGAAAAGGTAACTTTCATGTATTCATTCACAAGGTTGATTGTATTGCTAACTTCCACAAATAACTTTTTCCATACGCGCTAAACCGTAATAATTATGTAAAAAGCTAGAACACTTATTTTTTTAAAAATGAACGATTGTGTGATTTCTATATTTATTCAGCTGATAAAAGCAGTGGTATGAGTAGGTAGTATCTTTAGTTTAGAATTTTCGCATATAGGCATATCCATATCAATTATATCGTTAGGTGAAGTGCATTGACTAACGTATTCAATTTATGCATAATCGACAAATGGTACATGTAGAGTATGATAGGTACCAGAGGTTTTCTACTGAAAAAAATTAATATGAAGTAAACAAAAGAAATAGGTTTATTAAGTGATTAGCTCATGTATAACTTTGTATCAACAATCAAACAGCTTCCATTTTTTGTTTGTTGGATGGTTAATAAAAGTTAAAACAAATCAAACGTTACTTAATTTAACATACTTTATCAGCCTTTTTAATGTTACTAACAAGTAAATAAACTTTTTATATTTTTTCTGGCAGAAACGTCTGCGAACGAAATCACTTACCTTTTTAATTATTAAGTTCGGAATAATGTATAAATTTACTATATGAGATCTCTGTTACAACCCCTACTCTGTGATAATGTTATTAGGCACTGGTCCCACCGCGAGCGAGTAAACTATGAGCTATCGACTATTTTCTACCCCAAGAAACGAACAAAAGATAATTGCTAGCGTGTAAATAAAAGAGAGGGATTATAGCGTCAGGGCGTTGGGAGAGTGTCCTCGCCAGCAGTGTGAACAGCGATGAACTATAAATATACATCTCTCTCTTTTATTATTTACACGGAAGCGATTATCTTTTGTTCGTTTCTTGGGCTAGAAAAATTGTTGCTAGGGCCCTTGATTCGTAAGTTACGTTTCGTTTATTGAAATGTTACATTTTTGCTGCAAAAGTTACGTTTTTCATTCGTACGTGAAATGTGCATTGTTAAAACGAAAATTCCCTGAACAAATGTTACATACATGTTACGTGATCAAATTTGAGCGGGTCAAAAGTTACGAAAAATGTAAGAAATGTAACCATCTGGCAACGCTGAAAATAGCCGATAGCTCATAGTTTGCTCGCTCGCGGTGGGACCAGTGCCTACTGTGTTACTCTGTGATATTCATATGCTTAGGATTTGGTTACCACTGGATGACGACGTCACACAAGCAATGATGCTTGAAATGTAAAACCGTATATCATCAAAATTATGCATTTGAAATTGAACTTAACACACCTTATTTCATGGTTTGTCATCGAATCATATTTTTTCGAAGTTCTGCATCACGCTATCGAAGTTTTTTAGATTACTTCATATATATAAAAGTTTACGTGATGTAGTTGTCGGAGAAGTGTGAGCTATTCGTCCACTAGTTCACACGACTCTTACCACTTAACGGCATCAAAGAGCGTGGCTAACTCTGCGATGTTGACTTGGTAACGTGGCGACGTATTACTGGAGCGAGTAGCAACAGGCGAATTCCAGTATGACGCAAACCCTACGTGGCGACGTAATATCGGAGCGAGTAGCATCAGGCGAATTCCGGTATGACGCAACTACTACAGTGGACGGTAGTACCCATGCTTTACACACCATGTCAAAAGAGTCTAGCCAGCTCTGCGATGTGCTGTGTGAGTGTGACAAACGCCTCACAACGATAGTTAGAGTCTCCTTGGAGCCTAATGTGTAATTGTGTGTGAGCCTTTGGTAACAGGGGTTCAGACGTATCATGGTTGCTTGGCCAACAAACTTGGTACGTCGCGTTAAGCTTTTACCATTTCGCTGAACCGGGTGCCAGGACAATGCAATATAAAACAGAAGAATGAACCTGGCACCCGGTAAGGCCTTTTGCTGCTGAGAGTTTTTGTGTATTCAGATTTTTGTAACGTTCATTAGCGATCATCGTAATTGAACTTGAGCGACATTCGGATGCCCTCACGTCAATCAAGTTGAATGCTCAGTTGCGTTAACATGCACTGTGCGTTTGTGCATTAGGATGTTTCGTCAACTACATTCAACAATCATTTGTAGGCTGTTGTATGTATTATAGGATACATACAATCAAAGAGGTTATTTGAGGTTAGGTTTTCGGCGCCCGAATATCTAGTCAGAAAACAATGCCCGGAAGTAATGATTGAATGGAATACATACATCAATGCCCGATCTCCAGGTTCCGCGACGTCGGAGGTCCCAGAATGCAGGAATAACAGGTCGGCACAGCTAAATCCCACGAGTAAATGACTTGGCAAAAAAACCGTTTTTCTCGCTGAGGACGACTCAAACACTATGCATGTTATATACCGTTCGATTCGCAATTTCACGTAGAATCCAGTTCCGATAGCAGCGGGGCGGATTTCGAAAATAATTTCTAGATTTTATCAGCTGTCAAAGTCAAAAGCTACGTCAGCCAAATCGGTGGCTAGTGACGCGACTTGCGAAATAGCGGTTCTCACTGTAATTCGAGATAACTCGTGAATCTGAGGGTCTTGAGGACTCTGGTTGTGATATTGGTAACCTACGAGTAAAGCCTGATAGTTCCCATGTATTTTCGTAAAAAAACGTGATGTTAAATTAGCCATGTTTACCGGTAGAGTGAATGGAATTCGTTAAAAAACGGCATTTTTCCAGACACTAGTGACAGGAGTTGTGTCAAATCAGTGACCCTCCGTCCGCTGTACTGACCGCACGCCTGTCGGAGGCGAAAGTGACACTCGTCGTGACTGCTCATCGAGCTGAGTTCGTATTTCGGAACCGAGGGAGGTACCCGTGTTTTTTGATGTGGACGTAGTGTGTGCTGGTGCTTGGGCGATCGCCGAATAGCGCCCGTGCGGCGCCTGCGCGGCGCGAGTCGTGGGAGGACCGCGCATGTTATGTTCGCGCCCTATCCGCGGGATCTCTGCCCGTGTCAATGATGCAGGGGGATGAAAGACCCTCGCACGCCGGCGAAGGCCGCCGAGTAACACCGCGCCGCCAACTCGACGTGTAGCGACCAATGCTAGGCGGACCCACGCCCCCACGACCGCAGGATGTCTTCGCGGCGAGTACAGTAGTGGGCTCCGCTGCTGTACCATACCAAGGTCAGGCGTGAAGTCTCCTATTCTTCGAGAGCCCGCGGCATCTGTCGACGGGGTTTCACCATCGCGGGGTTTCACCAGGACTTAGGACCGTGTCGCAAGCTTGCGACATCGGGATGTGAGTTCGTTCCTCTTGTATTAACTTGGCCAAGTTTCACACAGACATTAAATCCGTCGGGCTTCCGTATCGCGTTTCCGCGTCGTACGCTAAGTCGGCATCGCCAGAGTACTCTGCGTTTCTGTGTGGATGGATCGACCGAGTTCGGTAGCCGAGGAACATTAGGTTTTCCGGTTAGTTTGGAACAGGATATGTTCAACCAGTGCTCGTTCGATCGATCTATAACTGTATTTAGGCCTAAGAGTAAGTGATGTCACTGCGGTTACTCGAGACCGTCATGTTCGCGAGGATTCTTGGCTATACAATATAGGGTATAAACTTTAGTATCTTGTTAACTATCAGCAAAGATCCCCACCATTTTAAGGTCTGCGCGGCTCTTGAGCCAAAGGTCCTCTCTGCTAAGATGTTATCCGGTTATAAGAGTTGTTCAGTAAGTATGGTTTAAATCACTAAAAATAACAGTTTGTGTGTGATCAAGTAACAATCAGTTACCCACTTTCCTTCATTACTTACATTCTTTTTTATTTCTTTTTTTTTACACACAACAAGGCATTGGGCAAGCTGGGCCACATTACAATCGTATCAACTTATTCAAATCATTTGTAGTCGTATTTATCATTCATATTTATTGGGCACGCGCACCACGAAGTGGGGCAGCGTGCCCAATAAATACCTACTAGCGTTTTATTGGTAGGTAAAACGCTGTCATTAAATTCTGTACCGTTATTCGAAACCTTACATTATGTATATTCTCCATCAGCTTATGTCCCACTTTAGTTGCAATAAACTGCTCAATACCAACCAGTTCGGATTCACTAAGGGTCGCTCTACCACTGATGCCGGTGTGGTACTAATTAAACATATTTTTGATGCCTGGGAAGAGGCTCAAGATGCTATTGGAGTGTTCTGTGATTTATCAAAGGCATTTGATTGCGTTGATCACGAGAACTTAATCACAAAGTTGAAACATTATGGAATTAAAAACGGTGCTCTTGATCTTGTGACATCGTATCTCTCGGAGAGAACACAACGAGTAGTCATCAATGGGACCCAATCAGCAGGGACAACTGTTGCTCTTGGTGTTCCTCAAGGCTCGATTCTGGGTCCGTTTCTGTTTCTGATTTACATCAATGACCTACCAAATATATTGCAAGATAAACATGATATAGTGTTATTCGCAGACGACACGTCGCTTATCTTCAAGGTAGACAGGAAAGAGGAAAACTTCGATGGTATTAATGATGCACTCAACACTGTTGTGAAATGGTTTACAGCAAATAATTTACTGCTAAATTACAAGAAAACAAAGTGTATCAGATTCACTTTACCTAATGTCAAGCAGGTAAACAATACCAAGATCAAATTAAAGGGTGATGAACTGGAAATTGAAGATAGAACAGTGTTTTTAGGTATCACCTTGGACTCAAAACTACAATGGCATGCACATATCACCGCCCTAGCCGGAAAACTTAGTTCGGCAGCCTATGCAGTAAGACGCATAAGACAGTTAACAAACGTTGAGACCGCCAGGCTGGTGTACTACAGTTACTTCCACAGTGTTATGTCCTACGGAATCCTGTTGTGGGGGAAAGCAGCTGATATCCAGACCGTATTCGTGCTACAGAAACGCGCTGTACGCTCCATATACGAACTAAAAGCTCGAGAATCTCTCAGGGACAAATTTAAGGAGGCAAACATTCTTACTGTAGCATGCCAATACATTCTTGAGAATATCATGTATGTGCGGAAAAACCTTCACGAGTTCAAACTCAACAGCGATATTCACGACTTCAACACCAGAAGTATAAACAAGATCGCAGTGAAGGCCAGTCGTCTCCGCAAGGTTAGCACGTCGTTCGTGGGGAACTGCATACGTTTTTATAATAAAATACCCACCGAAATTGTTAATTTACCGTTCAGTCAATTTAAGTCTCGTGTTTAAAGTAATTTGCTAAGCAAGGCGTATTATACTGTCAACGATTTCTTAAACGACAAAAATGCCTTTAAGCCAGTAGTAGGAATATACCTGTTGTTGATCGGCCTACGGGTTGTGGTTTTTACTAAAGTGGACTGTATCTTGTTTTCTTCTAAATAGGTTTATCCTGGGATGACCGGAATAAAATACTGCATTAACTGGAACTGGTGGAGGAGAGGCTGGAGCTTGCTGGGTCGGGAGGCTTCTTTTAGGCTGAGTTGTTTCCTTGTCGGCTGCTGCGTTCAGAATGAATCGGCGATTTTTTATTTTTTTTTGAACCTGACTGTTGCTATAATAGGACGGACCCAATATAGCGGTCGAACTGCGTGGTTGGAGGGTGGCCTGGGGAAAATCCAGGGGAAGCCTCCGGCACGACCACGCGGGGAAGAATCGGCGCTTAGCGCGCACCCCGTTTTATACACGCCTATATTTATGTGCCTCGCCTCCCGACCCCCGCGTACACCCCCTCTCGCCCGTAATCTTTATTTTACCCTTATTTTACATGTTTATATACATTTATTTGCTTAGTCTCTATTCTTATAAGATAAATACATGCTTTTCTTATTAGTTTCTAACTCGGGAAGTGAGAAAACAGCGGGTTTAGCGCCTCTTTTCCTTTGTGCGGCCCCCCGCTGTTCCCCCGCGGACCGAGGTTATGAATATAACCCGTGCGGCGCCCTAGCCGCTCTCATTTACGGCTAATAGGACACCGCGTGATGCACATCTGTGCGTTCTTCCCCTATGTATGGCCTATTTCCTATTTATACTTTATTTACCTACTATTTTAGGACCATCCATAGGAGTGATCTCTTTATTAAAACACCAGTCATAGAACTCTTTATTATTACATGCTAGGTAAACTTATGACTAATTTAGATCTACTTATATATTTACATAGGTATTTACAATATTTTATTCTTCGTCGTTAACAATACCTAAATACACATTATAAGTACCTACCTGAAATAATTGTTTCATTTTATGTAAGAAGAGAGCACGTAATGCTGTTTCTCGCCGAGCAAGTCGCTTATTAATCTTTGTTTTTAACACTGTCCGGTGGCTTGAATATGTCATGCTCGCTTAAAGGGCTTTGCTTACGGTGGCGTCGTTGATCGGGTCGCCACCTTCCCTAACATATGGTTGAGGGAGGCGATGGCTGAGATATGCGTCATACTTGCAAGGGCGTAGTACCTAACTTCTTAAATACTAGTGTTATTTTATTATTATTGTATTGACGAGACACATCATTCCGATCTTGACACGTTTTATTGTTATTGACCATGTACATCACTGACAATATTACATTAATATTCCTTTTTTTATTGTTTTGTTTTGACGCTTAGAGACCGTATACGTCTCTACGAACATTGAATAATTATTAATTGTATTTGGACGCTCAGGGACCTTATACATATCTGGAATACTGAATTAATATCATTAACTTTCTGTTAATGCACAGACCTTATTCTTATCGAATGTAATGGTCATATTTTGTTTTGTTTTCATTAACTTTGTGACATTTAGTGTGTTGTTATATCAATCCTTAATGTGCATAAATTATTATTGAGTTAGATTATTATTCTTGTATTGTAAGATTATTATTTTTATTGTAAATTACCGTTTGACATGTAAAAGTGCTTTTGTGGCCTATTTGCAGAATAAATAATTTGTATTTGTATAATGAGATCTGTTTGTTATCGCCTGGTGTATTTAGATGCCAATGTGATTTCTAATAAAGGGACTAATGTATGCAATAAGTAAAATAATTATACTCTATGTTACTTAGGTAGGCTATAAATAAGTATGTAATACAAGATATATTATCTGTAGAAATAAAAAATATAAAACTTATCAAATCATTCTTTATTTATTTCCACTATAAGTATAATAACGGACTACTTCTAAAGCGGGTGCAGCGGCGGAAAATGCCGAAAATCTCAAACGCATTAAATATAGAGGCCTCGGCAGAGAGTATAACTTTGTACCTTTTGGCGCCGAGACCCTCGGTCCATGAGGTCCCAGTGCGCAAAAGTTATTTGCGGAAATCGCGAAACGTCTGGTTGACGTAACTGGTTACTGAATTATCTTTTATTTCACCGTTCTCTTCTCCTATTGAAAGTACTTAATGTTAGGTCGTGAACTCTCCTACCTGAACATAGTAAGAGTAAACAGGCCGTTCTTCTTGAGCATTCATAAAGACTTTTGTTGATATTCGTAATAGGAGTTTTGCTCAACCAATTGGATAATAAGTGATGCAATGACAAGTGAATGTCCCGTGATATTAATATTTCGTAAAGTTTGGCTGTTAGATCTGACAGATACCGAGATTTCGTTCCGCCTTGATTCTTGAGGTATGCGATCACAGTCCGGTTGTCCGATTGTACTGACACTGTCGTATGGACCAGGTCCGTTTCATCAGAAGAACTTTGTAAATCGCAAGCATTTCTTTTACATTCGAATGTAGAGATATTTCTTGAGGTGACCAATCTCCCTGTATCGACAGGTTGTTCAGCTTGGCGCCCCAGCCTTGTCCGGATGCATCTGTAGTTAGATGATGTGAAACAAACCGGATGTTGGTGGATGACAGATGCGCACATATGATTTTGCAACCACCACTTGAGCTCCTTTTGAGCTTCGAGCGGTATTGGGAATTTATTGGAATGATCGGTCTTGAGAAGGTGTTGGCAAAACCGTTGTAGCGATGGGTGATTTAAACGACCGTTCGTGACGCAAAAACTTGCAAAATTCAATGTCCCCACTAAACTTTGCATCTGTTTGAGATTTGCTGTCCTCTGGATTAGTAAATATTCTACTTAATTTCTTTCGGAGAGCTAGGCATTTGTCGGTCGGTAACCATTTTAGATTCATGAGGGGACTCCACAATACGCCCAAGAATTGAAGGGTTCTTTGTGGTGTCAAAACAGTTTTTTCTTTGTTTATGTGCCATCCGAGAGAGGTTAATATATTTAAAGCCATGTTTACGTGGGATTCCAATTCTTTTCTGTCCTGAGACACTATAAGATAATCGTCTAGGTAAACAATTACTCTGACGTTTCTGTCGCGCAATAATTGAGCTACCCAATTGCTGAGTATGGCAAAAGCTTTGGGAGCTGATGAGAGTCCTAGTGGCAGACAGGTCATTTGCCACAACGTTCCTTTGTAAATTAGCCTTAAGAAGCATCTGTGGGCATGAGCATCGGGAGATGGAAGTAGGCGTTTGACAGATCGATTTTGATCATCCAATCCGAGGCCTGAATAAAGCTGGGGATTGTCTGTATGTTTATTCATTTGAACTAGCCTATGTATACAAATTGATTTAGGTTTCTCAGGTTGAATATCGACCGGTGTGTGCCGTCCGATTTCATAACCAAAAACATTCGAGATACAAAACTGGGGGATAATGGGCTTGGTTCTAACACCCCCATTTCTATCAAGCGATTGATTGCTACATCCATTTCGTCCGATGGTAATGTTAATTGGGAGGGGGGGTGGGTAATGTTAATGAAGTGTTGGTTTTGTATAAAAAGGTATGCGGTAACCTTGTATTACTTTTAATAACATTGGACTTGCTCCGTAAGCTTGCCATACGCTTAGACGTTGTGATATTTGACCTGCTCGGAAAATTGAGTCAGAATTTTTTCCTCCCTCGAGACTCCTTCCTTGAATCATATGACTGCGTAGATGAGGCGTGGTTAATATAAGGTCTTGATTTATGACCCCTGGAGCCTCGTTGTGAGCGAAAATTACTATATCCCTGCGCGGGTGGTCTTGCAAAAGATTGTTCATATACGCCGTGACCAACTTGCGCAGTAGGTACGGGTGGTGGGGTAAAAAGGAACCTGCGCGGTTGCAGCTTGTGATGGATACAAGTAATTATTCAAGGCCGGCTGTGTAGGCGCTTGAAAAGCTGGTTGACTAACCTGCGGGGGCAAAAAGTACCTGGGTTTCGAGCCATGATTAGAGTCAGCCTGCGCGGCTTTCTTATTAAATCGCGAAATCGCGATTCACTTTTTAAAAGCCAAAAAACCTTGGTTGTCCCTCCTTTCTTTTCTTAAACGGCTGAGAACTGTTCCACTTGAAAAAGGCTATCGCATGTTGGCGGTATTTTTCGGAGGGTGTCCTTTGTAAATTTATCTTTTGCTGATCGTAAAATACAATCGCGCCTTTGTTGCACTAAATCAGCTCGATGTCCGCATGCCATTTGCAGTAAATCTGACGAGATTTTCTTGTAATCTCCTTCCAAGAAAATCTCGTTTATCTTACTTTGTAACGTTACGGTATCTACGACCTCCGCTGCGCCTATCCATGTCATAAAGGTACGAATGCCTTGTTCCATTGCATCGCATTGTTTTAACAAACCTGATGTGATAGCTGCGAATCCCCGTTCAGTGTGGCTAAGGTTGTTAAAAACATCGTAAGGCTTGATTTCTTCATTTGAATCTAATTCTACAAACCCGGGGGTAGACACATAATTCTTTTGAACCTCGGAATATCGTATTTCCACCCAATCTGGCGATTCAAAGCGTTGAAACTGTTTCAAAGAGGCTAAGTGGTTTGGCGCAGACTTGGAAACCGAGGGTTCCTTGGCAACCGTCTCTATAATGTCATAGAAAAGGGTTGTTCGGGAATTTGTGCAACTTTTGTGTTACTAATTTCTAACTAATTGGGCAAGCCTGACTCCGAGTCTGAAAATAATTCCCCGCTTGCATTCAAATAAATAGCATCGTCCCCGTGGTGGAAATCGTTCTGTTGGTGGAAAGCGACTCGACAGGAAATTTTGAATATTTGCGACCTGTAGTGCTAAGTTACTTAAAACCTCTTCGTAACGTGTGCGCTTATTACTTCCAACAGAATTTTCATTCTGAACATTTCGTTTATTTGAGGGTAGTTCAATGTCAGATTCTTGATCTCCCATTGTAACGCTTTAAAAGAAGAAACACGTTCGCATAGTTCACACAAGTCACCAAGGAAGATAAAATTTGTTACTATCTATCTATTACTCGCCAAGCTGTACCCAGTAAGCCAAAAATGTACTCACCAAGTATGACCGCTCCAAGCGAAAATCAAGACGCCAAAGAGGGAATATGAAACTTAGGACATATATACTAGTCTAGATAGACTGCCTGGTGTTGCCAACAACTAAAAAGGTTCAGTGTTTTAAGGTAAATAGATATAGGTATGACCGCCTCCGGCACGAAAACGAGCGCTGCTCTCATTATACATAATGTAAGGTTTCGAATAACGGTACAGAATTTAATAAACTACACTTCCACTTCACCAAGTCTTTTTTTAAATGATACGATAGGTATTTGAAATTAATTAGCTACGTTATTTTGAGGTAATCTTTTTATTTACAATCAATTTTGACATGTGAAATTATTTAATGTATTTTACCAACGTTCAGAAATAAAAGTTGAAAGGTTAGGCGTTGTCATGTCCAAATGCAAATAACCATTCACGAGACACTAACATAAGCGTAAAGCCTGCAACACACTGGCGAGGCCTAGGTGGCGGTCAATAATAAATTTGACAGCTAATGACAAGTTGACTTGACTATTGTCGCCAGGCCACGCTAGTGTTATTCAAGCCTTATCCCGTGTCCGCTGCGCCAAAAAACTAACAAAACATGTTAGCAAAATATGTAACAAAATATGTTTAGGTACAACTGCCCGTCCATTGCGACTTTGGAGCTTTAACTTCACTTTGGCATTCATTAATGACATAGGTTAGGTATTTGGCAGTTCTTCACTCAAATCTGTCAAAAGTCATAACATGAAAATAATAGACCCCTTCCCCCGCAGACGAACACGGGGAATGTTTTCCATTGGTGCCGGAAAACATGTTTCAGTGTTTGTAAAGAAAGAACATGTTAGATGTTGAAAAACATCGAAAACACGGCGCAGCGGACGCGGCTTTATGCATAGGTACTACTGGTGGTAGGTACTTAGCACATTGATTGTAGGTTCAGTAGCCTCATCTAAACTATAGACACTAATGTTTCGAGACACTAGAAATGTGCAATTAATCCAACGTCAGTTCGAGAAATCCTCCATTGTGTAATATTTTTACATTAACACAATGTAATCCTTTATGCAAAAGCTGGATTTCGCATCATTTGAAGTAGGTAGGTATTTGAAGGTAGTTGCCGTTCCTTCCTGTGTATAAAGCTACAGACATGTTACCTGAATAAATGTTGCATGATACATGTAAGCAGAAATAAATATACTTGCCTTTTTAAATTGTTTACAAACACTAACATTTTAAATAAGGTTTGCATGTGTATTTGTGAAAATTAAGCTGTATGTAGTCACAATATATGTAGCATTTCATTTAATAATAATAAAAATAATGCATTACTGCTGCTACTATATGAGACTTATGTGTCCGGAGGTTTATATATTACAATATGTAGGAATACTTAATTTTGAGATTGGCAGCGGCGTAGATGTTACTGTCATATTATAAGCCGGGCTGATATTACCGACCGGGTTCCCTCTATTTGGCATAATTTTGAGTGTCCGAAACGTTTTTCGCATAATAGACTTGGCATATGCGGTTTTCGCCGAATGTGAATGCGGCAGAAACCTTACTTAATAGAATTTCTAAAATTCCGAAAATGTGTTTGGCCTAATTTTTGTTTGCATACTATTGTTATGGCCGATTATATTTACGCATACTTTGGTTTAGCATAATTTTATTCGGCATATTATCGATTGTCCGATACTTACTAAGCATACTTATAACTTCTCACGAAATATAACTACAATATAATTATATGATTACGTGTGGTGATTATGAAGAAATGTATTGTCACTGTCATTCTATCTATCAATATGATTTCTGTAATACGTGTGCATTTTTGCTAAATAAAACCTAGTCAGTATCAGGTTTACATTATTACAATTTAAATTAAACGCATTCGCTTGTGCTAATATCGAACCTGTTAGCTTATTTCCAAATCTCCTGCCAAGTTGTAAACCAATAGCCATCAAATCGAGAAAGCATACTGCAGATGATAATGCTTTTATAACCATGGAGATTCAGAAACTATTAAAGGACGAAATAATCGAGCCCAGCCAATCACCATGGCGCGCTCAAGTTCTAGTAACTTCGAATGAGAATCACAAAAGACGTATGTGTATGGATTATTCGCAAACGATCAACAGATATACCCAACTCGACGCGTATCCCCTGCCCGCAATCGAAGACGTTGTAACGAAGGTGGCGAAGTTTCGAGTATACAGTAAAATAGACCTACGCAGTGCGTATCATCAAATACCGATTTTGGAACGTGAAAAACTCTATACGGCATTCGAAGCTGACGGCAATCTCTACCAATTTCGCAGAATACCATTCGGGGTAACTAATGGAGTAGCTGCATTCCAACGCTCCATTAATACTATAATACATAAGGAAAAGTTACAGGGGGTATATGCTTACCTCGATGACATCACCGTGTGTGGACGCGATCAGCAGGATCATAACCAAAAACTTGAACAATTCCTAGACGTCGCTACGCGCTACAATTTGACTCTCAATCTGGATAAGAGCGTATTTTCAAAGAAGGAGATTAACATACTCGGTTACAATATCTGTAATGGTATCATCAAGCCAGATCCTGAGAGACTACGCCCACTTATAGAATTACCGCTTCCTGAAAATACAGCATCCCTACGCCGATCCTTAGGGTTATTTGCTCATTATTCTAAATGGATCCCAAATTACTCAGATAAGATTCATCCCCTAGTCATACAAGAGAAATTTCCAATGACTCAAGATGCTATCAATGCTTTCAAATCATTAAAAGAAGAAATAGCCCAATCAGCTTTACATGCTATTGAAGACAACGTACCTTTTACTGTCGAGAGTGATGCTTCAGACAGTGCCATAGCTGGAACCTTGTCACAGGAAGGTAGACCAATCGCATTCTTTGCAAGAACACTTTCTGGCAGTGAACGCAATCATCCTGCTATAGAAAAATAAGCTACCGCTATAGTCGAATCACTAAGGAAATGGCGCCAGTTTCTTGCAGGCAGAACATTTCGACTGATCACCGATCAGAAGTCGGTCGCTTACATGTTCGACCAAACGCATTCATCAAAAATTAAAAACGATAAAATTCTACGCTGGAGATTAGAACTAGCCATTTTTAGTTTCGACATCGTCTATCGTCCAGGAAAAGACAATCAAGCTGCAGACGCTCTTTCTCGAGCCCACAGTCTAAATTCGACTACAACGACGAGCGGCCTGCTAGAACTCCACAATACTCTCTGTCATCCGGGAGTAATAAGAATGGTACACTGGGTTCGAACGAAGAATCTTCCGTATTCGATTCAAGATATTAAGTAAACAAATGACATCTGGTTGCCCGATCTGTGCCGAAATCAAGCCAAAGTTCTGTCCAATCGAGGGAAAACTTATTAAAGCGATGTCACCATTCGAAAGAATTTCGATTGATTTTAAAGGACCTCTGCCAACAGAAGGGTCTAGTAGCAATCGTTACATTTTAACTATCATTGACGAATACTCTCGCTTTCCCTTTGCTTATGCATGCCCAGATATAAGCACTGACACAGTGATAGCGAAACTGACAGAACTATTCGCCACTTTTGGCATGCCAACTTATGTCCACAGCGATCGTGGAACATCATTCTTATCTAATGAACTGAAACAGTTTTTACATGACAAAGGAATCGCTACCAGCTATACAACGCCTTATAATCCTCAAGGGAACGGGCAGACAGAGAGATATAACGGTATTATATGGAAAACCATACAATTAGCATTGAAGACACGCAATCTTCCAATCACTAAGTGGCAGCTCGCACTGACAGCTTCCCTCCATGCCATCCGATCGCTCTTATGCACGGCCATTAACTGCACGCCGCACGAACGCATGTTCTCCCATCCTAGACGCTCCGCCAACGGCCAATCGATGCCATCGTGGCTGACCAGTCCAGGGCGAGTCCTGATGAGAAACCACCAGCGTACCAGCAAATATGAACCCATCGTCCAAGAAGTAGAATTGTTGGAATCCAACCCACAGCATTCTAGAATTCGATTAGAGAATGGACGAGAATCCATTGTTTCCAATCGCCACCTAGCACCAGCAGGAGACAGAACATCCGATGAGGAGGAGGATGATGACGTGTATGAGGATGCTGAGTTAACAGAGAGGGAGCAGAGTGAGCCTACCGTCAGCCGGCCCACCGACAGCCAGCACAACGACAGCCAGCCCATCGATAGCCCTACAGTCCGCCGCTCTTCCCGCCCACGCCGTCGCCCGGCACATCTCGACGATTACATTACTACCAGCAGTCCTTGAATGAGGCTGGGGAGAATGTGGTGATTATGAAGAAATGTATTGTCACTGTCATTCTATCTATCAATATGATTTCTATAATACGTGTGCATTTTTGCTAAATAAAACCTAGTCAGTATCAGGTTTACATTATTACATTACGAAAAGGATAATTTTTAATTTAGCTAAAAAAGGGAATCTCGGGGGCGAAGCCCCCGCAGAAAAAAAACAAATAATCGTAACAATGGTATTATTAGTAGGTTAGGTTAGGGTTAGCTTGTGTCCCTTAGAGAGGACATAGGCACCCCGCGAAGCGGGGTAACGTCGACACGCTGGCGGTTAGGTTTGGTAAGCTTAAAAAAATTGGGGTTTGTTTAAAAAAAACATCAAAAAACTAAAAAAAAATTTGCTCAGATATTTTATGCGTGAACATGATTCGGAGCATCAAAATTATGCATAAATAATATTCGGACTATTGATAATTCGGCGTAATCAAACTATGCGAATCTCGATTCCGCCAAAACAGTTTATGCGCAAAGCACAGAACACTATCACACAATAATTGGTTCTGTGGCGCAAAGTCAACTATGCCTATATACCTAAAAATTATGCCAAAACAGGGGGAACCTTACCGACCATTCACATCAATAGAAACCAGTGAAACTCTAAAATTCGCTTCTGCGCAGCCAAGGTCATTTGCGTAAGTTGTTTACCGTCTACTGTACTATTATATAGGTAATAGTCGCGGATTTCATGGCAGGTTAGTGGAACAGAGAGCGCATCAGAGGCAGAGGTGTCTCGATACTTCAGTTTAAAACAAAATAAGAAGAAAAAACAATGAAAGAGTGGTATTTAGACGTGCCGTGGGGAAAATTGGCAAGTAAGTTGTTTTTACAAGTGTCCAGTTTAGTAAAATAATCTTAGATCTTTAATGGGCCGTTGCCAATTTTGCCATTCCCGGGAATCCAGGCAATATCGCTGCGAATATTGCCAGTACAGGAAATATGTATGTGATATTTTCTGTTGTAATTTTTGCCCAAGTTCGTTGATTATAAAAAAAATACAGTATTCAAAACAATATGGGGAGTAGAAACAATGGGAGATGGACAAAACGGGTTTCTGAATGGTGGCCAAGGTCGATAGCCCACCAGCCCACCAGCCCGACCCACCGATTTATTTAATCGTATGGCATAGGTATTTATTACGCCTTTAAGTTTGTCACTCTTACATGCAGGGTTGTGGTAGGTAGCTCCGTGTGGTAGATGGACCGATGATATCTGCCGGACACGAGGCAATCAGTGGATGAGATTAGCCCGAGGAGAGTGGCGCAATAAAGAAGATGCCTATACTCAACAGTGGGTGGATACGGGCTGAATAGATACGAGTAGATAGATAGATTCAAAACAACATGCCGCAACAGTCCACCATCAGGGCTCTGCCATCACGATGGGTCTCCATCTCTTCCTATCTGTAGTATCTGTACCTACCCGAGTGCAGGGTGTCGTGAAGAGTCGTATTGAGGGCTGCGCGAATTTGGTCTGTCTTGTCTTGCTGGCCCTTGATCGCTTGTCTTCGATTTTCCCAGTAGCCCCACAGAATGGGTGCCATTGCCGGGGTGGGGGCGGAGTCAAAACGATGCCGGACAGTCGTTTAGTTCGAACATAACCCTACCGGGTTTTAGGCACATGTTTGGGTAGGTAAGGAGGTCTCATTTTTTTTTTCGTTGACTGGTACCTAATAACTAAATACTTACTCTGCGTAAACAAGTAGTTGACAACCTAGTTCAGATTTAAAGCGTAGCCAGGATCAATGCATTGGGGCGATATGTTTGTTTATGATGTTTAATGGAGTGTTTGAAAGTGCTTGTTACTAAGCCTACTTGAATAAATATCATTTTTAGTTTGAGTTTAATAATTCCAGTTTTGTCGTGGGGCTCGCCCTCGCTACCGCCAGTCCTGCTGGTGCACGGGTTCGTGGACACAGCCGCCACCTTCCTGCCCCTCGTGGCCGCCATGCCCGCCGAATACCACTACGTCACCTTCGATCTGCCCGGTAAAGTACGATATTCTGTAATTCTATCTGACTCTACTAGGCTCCAGTAGAATGGGAAGGCTAAGAAAATCTGGATACCGGGACTTTGGTGTTAATATTCAGAAGATTAAGGACGGAGGAGGACGACGGGCAAATACAAATAATTTATATTTCAAAAACTTTATCTATAACAATAATCCTAACCCTTGTACAAGGCATTGCCGGTCTCTTAGTGGAAATTATGTTCCTACTACAGTTGACGTACGAACACGAAGTAAAGCAGTAAAATGACGAAAATTGGACGGACGTCGGGTTTTAAAACACCACTTGAGGTTGCAACTGGCATAAACGATAAGATGTGAGAGAGTGAAGTTGCTCACATAGTTTGGCATCTTTAGCATGGCTCCCTAGATGGTAAAAATGCCCTGTTTTAGGGATATTCTTCATATTATATTATACTAGCTGTTGCCCGCGACTTCGTCCGCGTAGAACTTGTATCTTAGAAAAAAGATTGGTATTAAATTATTGTAGGTGGAACCTTAATTATCGCCGACCCAAACAAAGTTCTACCATCTTATGGGATTATTTCAGAGATAAAAACTATCCTATATCCTTCCAAGGGTGTCAAATTCAGCGTACGGAAAATTTCATCTAAATCCGTTCAGGGATTAAGCGTAAAAGGTAACAGTGAAATGAGTTCATTAGTTTAAATTGCTAAATTTAATTTGAAAACTCCGTTTTTAGAAATATAAATATCTTAAGAATCATCAACAGACATTCCTGCTAAAATTGTATATTTTTTTATAATGTATTAAAGAAAGCTACATTACTGGAAATGTTTGCCTAAATCCGTTCAGTAGTTCACGTTAGTCCGAGCTACCTGTATAGTTATGAAAACCTATCTAATGCTAAAAGACGTAGAACTTTCCATCCTTATCTGCTGTCCCCATTTAACGGTGTTGTAAGAGCATACATGATTTTGATTATCTAAAATAAACTTTATAAATTAACAAAATAATCCGCAGTTTAAATGAAACATTACCTTCTTTTCGGTTATGGGAACTGGAAGCTGTTCGGTTCTGTAAGGGTCGTGGTTCTAATTTATCCTTGCCTACTTCTCTGCTACCAGTCGGATTATTTATTTTGGCTTACCATATAATTAGTATAAAAGACCTATGAATTCCCTTACTTCAAAAAATACTTATTCCTCATACATACTCCCAACCCTTTTTAACCGGATGAACCTTACAGGATGAATTTCAAGAAATGTTGTAATTAGTTACCTAGTCTTTTAGCGAAGTTCCAGATCCCTTAATTAAAAATTGTCTTGTTCCCTGTACAAACATCCAACTCCTTTTAGCTCATTTTGGGGATGAGTGTTTTTAACCCCCTTATGGAATCCATTTCAAGCAGTCTAAATTATGTTGCCCCCATAGGGTATGAATTTCAAAATAATCAGTTTTGTGGTCTTTTAAGATAAAGGCTATAAGACCGAAGTTACAAATCTCTTACTATAATATTTTCTTTGTCTCCATCCCTTGAATGCCGTTTTAAACCCTTTAGGGGAGGATTTTTTCCAACACGCTGAAAGATCTTTTTTATTCTGCTAAAATTGTATATTTTTTTATAATGTATTAAAGAAAGCTACATTACTGGAAATGCTAGCCTAAATCCGTTCAGTAGTTCACGTTAGTCCGAGCTACCTGTATAGTTATGAAAACCTATCTAATGCTAAAAGACGTAGAACTTTCCATCCTTATCTGCTGTCCCCATTTAACGGTGTTGTAAGAGCATACATGATTTTGATTATCTAAAATAAACTTTATAAATTAACAAAATAATCCGCAGTTTAAATGAAACATTACCTTCTTTTCGGTTATGGGAACTGGAAGCTGTTCGGTTCTGTAAGGGTCGTGGTTCTAATTTATCCTTGCCTACTTCTCTGCTACCAGTCGGATTATTTATTTTGGCTTACCATATAATTAGTATAAAAGACCTATGAATTCCCTTACTTCAAAAAATACTTATTCCTCATACATACTCCCAACCCTTTTTAACCGGATGAACCTTACAGGATGAATTTCAAGAAATGTTGTAATTAGTTACCTAGTCTTTTAGCGAAGTTCCAGATCCCTTAATTAAAAATTGTCTTGTTCCCTGTACAAACATCCAACTCCTTTTAGCTCATTTTGGGGATGAGTGTTTTTAACCCCCTTATGGAATCCATTTCAAGCAGTCTAAATTATGTTGCCCCATAGGGGATGAATTTCAAAATAATCAGTTTTGTGGTCTTTTAAGATAAAGGCTATAAGACCGAAGTTACAAATCTCTTACTATAATATTTTCTTTGTCTCCATCCCTTGAATGCCGTTTTAAACCCTTTAGGGGAGGATTTTTTCCAACACGCTGAAAGATCTTTTTTATTCTGATAATAATTGTTTATACAACGTTTTAAGTCTCCAGCTCAATAAAGAGTTTTGCTAATCCAAACCTTGCACCCCCTTTTAACCCCCTTAGGGATAGAATATTCTTAAACGCTGGAAGTACTTTTTTATGATAAGTAATCTTTCTACAACGTTTCAAGTATCTTACTAAAAAAAAGCGTTTCCCATACAACCCTTGCCTTTTAACCCCCTTCGGGGTGGAATAGTCTAAAACGCAAAAAGTCCTTTTTTTGTAATCTAATAATTAATATTTCTACAAAGTTTCAAGTCTCTAGCTCAAAAACTAAGTTTCCCCCATATTCACTCTAAACCCCAATGTCACTCCCTTAGGGGTGGAGTTTTCTAAGTCACTGAAACTACTTTTTCTATATTTGAATAAGTAATTTTTCTACAAAATTTTTACTCTACCTAAAAAACAAAGTTTCCCCCATACAAACATGTCACCCTTTTTAAAACCCCTTAGGGGTGGATTTTTCCAAAACGCTTAAATTCTTTTTTGTATACAAATAAGTAATCTGTCTACAAAGTTTAAAGTTTCTAGCTCAAAAGGAAAAGTTTCCATCATACAAACTTTGCACCCCTATTTAACCCCATTTAGGGTGCAATGTACTAAAACGCTGGAAGTACTTTTTTTGTATCTTAATAAGTAATCTTTCTAGAAAGTTTCAAGACTCTAGTTCAAAAAATAATGTTTCCCCCATACAAACTTCGCACCCCTATTTAACCCCCTTAGGGGTAGAATTTTCTAAAAAGCCGAAAGCACTTTTTTTGTTTAATAATAAGTAATCTGTCTACAAAGTTTCAAGTTTCTCTTTCAAAAGGGAAAGTTTCCCTCATACAAACTTTGCACCCTTATTTAACCCCCTTAGGGGTGGGATTTTCTTAAACGCAGAAATGACTTTTACTGTATTTTAATGAGTAATCTTTCTACAAAATTTCAAGTTCATAGTTCAAAAATTAATGTTTCCCCCATACAAACATTACACCCCTACTTAACCCCCTTAGGGGTTGAATTTTCTTAAACGCTGAAATTACTTATTTTGTATCTTAATAAGTAATCTTTCTACAAAGTTTTAAGTCTCTAGTTCATAATGTAAAGTTTCCCCCATACAAACTTTGCACCCCCATTTAACCCCCTTAGGGATGGAATTTCCAAAAATCCCGTCTTATCGGTTGCCTACGTCATAAAAGGAAGTCCTGGTGTAAATTTCAAGTTTCTAGTCCCAGTAGTTTCGGCTGTGCGTTGATGAGTGAGTCAGTCAGGACAAAGGCATTTATATATATAGATAAGTAATCTTTCTACACAGTTTCAAGTCTCTAGTACAAAAAATAATGATTCTCCCATACAAACTTTGCACTCCTATTTAACCCCCTTAGGGATAGAATTTCCAAAAATCCCGTCTTATCCCTTGCCTACGTCGTAAAAGGAAGTTCTGGTGTAAATTTCAATTTTCTAGCCCCAGTAGTTTAGAATACAAATTTTGCACCCTTATTTAACACTCTTAGGGGTAGAATTTTATAAAACGCTGAAAGTCCTTTTTTGTATCAGTAAGTAATCTTCCTACAAAGATTCAAGTCTCTAGTTCAATAATTATGTTTCCCCAATCCAAACATTAGACCCCCATTGCACCCCCTTAGGGATAGAATTTTCAAAAATCCCGTTTTATCCCCCTGCCTCTGTCACAAAAGGAAGTTCTGGTGTAAATTTCAAGTTTCTAGTCCCAGTAGTTTTGAATACAAACTTTGCACCCCTATTTAAACCCCTTAAGAGTGGAGTTTTATAAAACGCTATAAGATTTTTTTTGGATCCTAATAAGTAATCTTCCTACAAAGTTTAAAGACTCTAGTTCAAAGAATAATATTTCCCTATTATTATACCCCCTTTAGATATGAGCGCCGATAGCCAATTCCGCGGCGGCGGCGTGATAGGCAAAATTCCGCGGCGGCGGCGGCGTCACGGCGGCGTGACCTTGTGCTTTAGATTTTTATAAAGGAGCAATTTGTGAAAAAAACCCCTACTTATTGTTACTATAAAGAAAGTTTTATTTATTTTAACAAAGTAACCGAGTATATAATTATATAAATAATCATATTTTTAAAAGTTTCACACTAAACTAACAAAAAAACACTTTCAATGAAAATCATGGTTATAATCGAAATAACATAAGAAGCATACAGTATATATTATATAATCGTCAAGAGTCTTTAATTAAAAAACGTGTCTTTGATCGCACCGCTCATCAGGCGCTCACAACAAATGGTTTTTTTTATTGTTAATTTAAGTAAATAAGTCGGGATCGTATAATATTTAAGAAATAATACGCATTAAATAATTGCACTTTCCCAGTCAAACAAGCAGTTAGAGATCACTAGTTCGGTAAAATCATTATATATTAATCATCCAAGTAAATTAAAAGTCACACGCGTTACAATTACGAATACCAAGTCTTATAAAATCAATCAGAGATCATTTTTGAAGAAAAATAATCATTTCAGTACTTTAAATATAATATTTAGTATTATACCAAAGCTATGGATGAAGACTGTTTACTTGTCTATAGCTTCTATGCAAAACTGATATTTATCATGGATAAATACTATCCTATTTAATGGATTAAGCCGTGAACGCTTCGCCGTTATCACGAGTCCAGCCGTGGAAAATACTCTCTCGCTTGGCGTGCTGGTGGCTGGTATATTTAAAATCGAGCGTGCTAGAATCTACAGCGATGGCATAAAAGTTCTCCTGTCATTCCAGTACTGCAACGTCTCCACCGTAAGGTTCTAAGTCCTCAGGACACGCTGTGCTACAATATTTCCAGCATTCGTTTTCTACTGCACTCTCGCAATCAAGTTGCACGTTGACTAGTGCTTTATCCAGTAGAAAGTTAGAAGAACTAGCAGAAGTACTCGACCCAGCTTTAGTGGAATCAAAGTTTTGATTATGACAAAGATCTTCTGTTACTAACCGGCTCTGGATCATTGATGACAAAAAATAAATATTTTCGTTTTGTAAACATCAATAGCAATCGAACTAGGCGCAATTGTTTACGACGCGGGTCAAAAAAATAACACGCGTTCAGTCGGGAAAATACTTGACTCGACTGAAGCCATCGTGCGAACGAACGCGGGTGGGATACGTTACGAGTGCGAGCGAGAAAGCAAACCGAAATTCGCTGCGCCGGCGTGCCGCGAATTTCATTCGGCGGCGGCGCGCCGACTCAAATTGGCGGCGACGGCGGCGCGCCGGCGCGGCGCTCATATCTAACCCCCTTAGGAGGGGAATTTTATAAAACGCTGAAAGTGCTTTTATTTTATCCTAATAAGTAATCTTTCTACAAAGTTTCAAGTCTCTAGTTCAATAAATGATGTTTCCCCCATACAAACTTTTGACCCCCATTACACCCCCTTAGGGATAGAATTTCTAAAAATCCCGTCTCATCCCTTGCCTACGTCATAAAGGAAGTTCTGGAAAAATTTCAAGTTTCTAGTCCCAGTAGTTTTGAATACAAACTTTGCACCCCTATTTAACCCTCTTAGGGGTGGAATTTTCTTAAACGCAGAAATTACTTTTACTGTATTTTTATGAGTAATCTTTCTACAAAGTTTGAAGTTCATAGTTCAAAAATTAATGTTTCCCCCATACAAACATTGCACCCCTATTTAACCCCCTTAGGGATGGAATTTTCTTAAACGCTGAAATTACTTTTTTTGTATCTTGATAAATAATCTTTATACAAAGTTTTAAGTCTCTAGTTCATAATATAAAGTTTCCCCCATACAAACTTTGCACCCCCATTTAACCCCCTTAGGGATGGAATTTCCAAAGATCCCGTCTTATCGGTTGCCTACGTCATAAAAGGAAGTCCTGGTGTAAATTTCAAGTTTCTAGTCCCAGTAGTTTCGGCTGTGCGTTGATGGTAGATCAGGTATCCTTCTTTTATATATATAGATTACTGCAGCCGCCGGGAAAGAAGGGCTTGCCGGGCGAGTAGGTAAAGAAGTACGGAACGGATAGTGATACGAAGCCGGCAAGCCCTTTGCACGGCTAGGCATGTATAGTCCTTCACCACTCAAAAAACTGTAAACTGTATTTATGTGTTTGTCCTTCGATTTTGGCGGCAACAAGTTATTCATTGCTAATTCGGTCTCCGCCCTCAATTCCGGCGGAGTACAATTCGTTTCTTCGTCGCTGTTATCATTAGAACTCATTTTGAAATTTTGTTTATAAATAACAACCACGAATACAAAATCCAGCTACACGACAAAATACTTTTAATTCTCCCTCCATAATGTTTTTTTTTACGGAAGTCGTCTGTATTACGCGTGTGTTGTGTTCAAATAGACCCTATTAGGGCCATTATACGTACACAAATTGATAATGAGAATCTTAAATTCTATAATAAGTAAAATATTTATTTTACTTATTATAGTAGTCGCAGAGGATGTAAATAAAATAAATGCAGAGGATTTAAAATATTGTCTATGGTCTTTGGTAACTTACGAATTGACAATATTTTAAATTTATTCATCAACATCAACATTGAATCATACAGATTTGTATTCTTAATATTAGTTCGTGTATAATAGGCATTAACGCATATATTTTTGGTCCGTAACGACGACATTTCATTGCATGTTTGAGAAAATGTTATTTATCTGGTAGTAGTAGTTTTAATCTCGGACTATGTTGCTTTCTAGGTCCAGGTTGTTATATTCTGTATTTGTTATAATTCACTGGCAACACTAGAAAGCAGGATCCGCCCGACCGTGTTGGAGTAAGGTCGCGTGCCATGTATTTATTTAAATAAGATATTACAAATGTGAAGTCGAAGACCCTCTTTCATTCCTCGTCCCCTGCCAGCAGCCTAAGAGTAACGCCCTCAAGTCAATATAGAATAATACATAAAAATATAATATGGTGTCAGAAGTGGGATAACGAAGAAAGGAAATCAAGATGTCCGTTGACAAGGTACAAAATTTGATTTATACTAATTCGATAAAACCGTTATCTTTTACTAATGGTACTGGCTCAAGAAAGGGAGACAATAATAGTCAATTTGAAAGATGGAGAGCATGGAAAGAAAGATTTCTTATATATTCAGATGCGAATGACACAGAAGGACTGGCAGAGAAGAAAAAAGTTGCTTTGTTTCTTAACGCTATTGGCGAAGAAGGGATACAAATTTTCAATTCTTTTGGTATAGACAGACCTACAGTAAAATTATCGGAAGTTATCGATAAATTTGATCAAAAGTTCAACCCGTTGAAAAATATTACTGTAGAAAGACATAAATTCTTTACGATGTTACAAAAGGATGACGAGTCACTAGATGAATATTGTACAACCCTGAATAATTTAGCAAAAAGTTGTGATTTTTCAACTCTAAAAGATTCACTTATAAAGGATATGTTTGTGATTGGTATAAGAAGCAAATATATAAAACAAAGACTATTGCAAGAAGATTTAAAAGACATAGACGAAGCTGTACAATTTGCCAAAAATTTAGAACTATCAGAACAAAGAGCGACGAAACTACCCACTCAAGAAAAAGATGACTCAATAAATTTTATTTCAAAAAGAACTGGCAATGAATATAGAGGAAGATCAAGAAGCAAATCAAGAACAGAATATACTGGAAGACCTAGATCCAAGTCAAACAGCAGAATGAATCGTTCAACATCAAAAAATCATTATCAAGATTCCCGTTTCAGCAATTCTTTTTCAGCTAACAAAAATTGTAACCGATGTGGCCAAATCCATCGAACGAAGTGTCCAGCACAAGGGAAAATCTGCGTTGTCTGCAAGAAACCAAACCATTTTGCAAATATGTGTTATTCAAAAAATAAGTATAAAAATTCTTCGGTAAGAACTATCACTGACAATTCATTAGACAACAATAATGAAATGTATAATTTTACTGATTTCATAATTAATTCTATTGATTATAATTCTCAAAATTCTGAAAACTGGATTATTAATATTGATATTTATAATCATACAATTTCATGTCAAATTGATACTGGTGCAGATGTGAATGTGATTTCAGAACATACCCTATCAGAAATTCAGAGACTCAAAAATGTCAAAAATCAAAATTCCTATTTTTAAAAGAGTTTTCTCATTTTCAGGTCAACAAATTGAAACAATAGGTGCTGTAAAATTGAACTGTGTATTAGAAAATAATATTAATGCAATGATTTATTTTATAGTTGTAAAAAATCCCTGTCGAACGATTTTGGGCTGGAAATCATCTTAAAAACTTGGTATTGTGCAAAGACTGTTCCAACTTAACAATAAAAATAATTTGCATGTATTAGAACAGCATGAAGACAATTCTACTAATAACAAAAATGGAGAAGGCAAACACATAAGGTCAGTACAAAACATTCTGGATAAATACTCTAGTTCACTTGAAGGTTTAGGCTGTTTACCAAATGAATATCACTTGGATATAGACGAAAGTGTAAAACCTAAGATTTGTCCAGTTAGACGTATCCTATGCAATCCATAATAAACTAAAGGAAGAACTAGATAGGATGAAAATTTACAGGTTATTGAGAAAGTAACAGAACCTACTGAATGGATAAATTCTTTTGTTCCAGTTGAGAAACCTAACAAAACTTTAAGGTTATGTTTAGATCCTAGAAACCTAAATAAGGCAATAAAGAGACCCTATTATCCTTTTCCTACCTTTGACGAATTACGTTCAAAAGTCGCAGGTGCTTCTGTATTTTCTAAACTTGACGCTAATTCTGGATATTGGATGTTAAAACTGGATAAAGAGAGCAGTTTATGCACTACATTCAACACACAATTTGGGAGATATAAATTTCTTAGATTACCATACGGAATCAACTCTAGCGGTGAAATATTCCATCAAGCTATGTCAGACATATTTGAAAATTTACCCAGAGTAATTACATTTGTAGATGATATACTAGTCTTTGGTTCTACTCAACAAGAACATGACAAGAACTTGGAGCAAGTTTTTGAAAAGGCAAAACAGGTAAATTTAAAGTTCATCAAAATGTCAATTTAGTTTGTCATAAGTCTCATATGTAGGTCATATTTTCAGTGGAGAAGGCATTTCCCCTGATAAATCTAAAATTGAAGCTATAACCAATATGTCAAGACCCAAGGATGTGAAGGAACTACAAAGATTCCTCGGTATGGTCAACTATTTAGGCTCATACATTCCTAATCTAGCAAATGAAACAAGTATGTTGAGAGACTTATTGAAAAAGAAAAATGTTTGGCAATGGACACCAAATCATAAGAGTCAATTGAATAAATTGAAATCTCTTATTTGTCAGGCTCCAATATTAACGCACTATGATGTACAAAAACCTATAAGGATGTCAGTAGATTCTTCCAAAAATGCGGTAGGTGCAGTCATATTCCATGGTAAGAATCCTATAGCTTATGCTTCTAAGTCACTAACAGAGTCACACCAACATTATGCTCAGATTAAAAAAGAATTATATGCAAATTGTATTCGGTTGTAAAAAATTCCACCAATATATCTATAGTAAAGCAATTCATGTCGAAACAGACCACCAACCACTGGTTACTTTATTCAAAAAATCACTTTCAGACGTCCCAACTAGACTTCAAAGAATGATGATAGCAATACAGTTATACGATCTCATAGTTTCATATGTGAAGGGCACAGAAATGTATGTTTCCGACACACTTTCCCGTGCACCGACAGGACCATCTGAAGTAAATAATCTTGATTTAAATGAACTGGAAACCAACATGGAATGTCAAGTAAATTTCTTGATTTCAAATTTAGCCATTTCTCAAGAAAAATTAGAAAAAATCTTATCTCATACTGAGTCAGATAATTCACTTCATAAATTGGCAGAATATTTCAAAATAGGATGGCCTAATTCTAGACAACACTGTGATCCTACTGTGATTCCTACACAGGCAATGAAAACAACGGAAACGCGGAAGCCTCAGAAGAAAAAGGCTCGTAGGCAAGGGATGGTGGAGTCGGGTATGCTGCCCTCTTCATCCCCTGAACCAGGTAACAGGAGCGACGTGCCAACGTCGAGTCAAACATCAGGGGAGGCGTCCGGTAAAGCGGCGGGTGTATCGTCTGGTGAAGTGGAAGATAATTCGAATAAACCACCTTCACCTATTCCTCTGGATGCGCAAATCTTCCCCCGTCATCATGCAGACGCAGCACCATCAGACCTACTTGCCGGTAGTGGAAACGATTTGAGTGGGGGCGTATGGAAAGACCAGGGAAACCGGAAGCAACGTCGTTCTGCCTCTGTGCGCTGCACTGCGGGATCTGATATAACGTCACTAAGGGCGGTAGAACCCCGAAAATACATCCACCTGTGGAATATGCTGTCAGGACCGGATGAAATACGGGCATATTTGCAAACAGTGGGTCCAAATAAAACCTTTACAGTCGAGGAGTTGAAGACGAAAGCTGATTATAGGTCATTTAAAATTGGTGTCCCACTCGAACTTTATGGAAAGTGCTTGGCTGCCGAGTGTTGGCCTGATAATGCTCGGGTTAAAGAGTGGTTTTTTCGCAACCCGCGCACTCAAGAATCGAAAAACGAAGCGAGCGCCTAGACCGTACTCACTAAATGTGTATTACCAGAACGTGCGTTGGCTGAAAAGCAAACTCATCTCGTGGCGAACCAATATCGGATGACCTGAACTTGGTCGCTGTCACGGAGTCTAACCTCGACGAGTCAGTCTACGACGCGGAGGTATGCGGCGCGGGTGGCGAATGGAGCGTGCTTCGGAAGGATCGCAATGGACGAGGCGGTGGCGGCGTGTTTTTAGCCACGCGGGTGCCTCTGTGCCTAGAGCGGTTGGCGTCTTACGAAACCACGCGGTGTGAGGACCTATGGGCGAGATTCGCTGTTTCTGGTCAATATGTATATGTTTGTGTAGTGTATATACCACCCGGTTCTCCTGATGAATTATACTTAGAGTGGTTTGATAATGTAGAAAGAGTGTGCTTGCAGCATGCTAGTACTAAGGTCATTATCCTGGGTGATTTAAATCTGTACAGTGCCAGTCCAAACGTAGAAAGATGTTTTCACTGCTTTATCAATGTATGTAACGTATCACAGTATAATAGTGTGATTAACATGAACGGCAGAGTGTTAGACGTGGTGTTGACGAGCAGGGAGTTGAGCGGTGTGGTTTCAGTGCGCGCGGCCGATAGGCATGAGATCTTGTCCAAAATAGACCCCCACCATCCGCCGTTAATCATCCTATTATGTTGTAATAAAACTTCAAAACTTTGTAATAAAAATCTATTAATTAGTTATCCAAAATGCACATACAGTTTTACGTTACTGCTTGAAAAACCCTCTCACTGACAGTTGCCGAAACAAACCACAGAGTACACAACACTCGTCCCCTTCAACAAAAGCTTAGGTAATATAATAATACAATAAACGCTACTCAATACAATTACAAGTTTAGTCGCTCTGGAGCTTTTCTTACTCGAGTGGACCTCCTAGGGGAAGGACACCCCTCAATATCCTCCCTCTCAGTAACATTAAAACCATGATGGGACTGGATCCCAGGCTCCATTTCCCCTCCCTCATTTTGACGATCCACCCCAGAAGGGGGGTCAGTATCTATAGGGACAGGTTCATCAGAAGGCCCATAAGTATTCCCTAGATTTTCCTGGACCAACTCAGGTCTCGAACACATTTCAGTTTCAAACTCTATATCCTCCACTCTACAAGGTCTAAGAGAAGAAGCGTGATAGTGCTTATATACTCCATCAACCTCTACTATATATCTTATTTCACTTAATTTTTCAATTACTTTACCCTTTATCCATCCTTTACCTTGGCTAAGATTTTTACACCATACAATATCTCCTACTTTAAATAACATAATTTTTTATCAGTTCCATTACAAATCCTTTTAGAAACAATATTATGTGGTTTCAATAAATCAAATCTAGTACGCGGTTTTTGCTTAAACAGAAATTCATTAGGTGACATGCCTGTTGAATTTGGTGAATTTCTGTAGGTAAATAAAAGGTTTTGTAACAGAACCTCTGGGCTCAAGGTTGGATGTTGTTTTCTCAATCTGTTCAGGCTATTTTTTATGGATTGCACCGTTCTCTCTGCCATCCCGTTTGATTCCGGATGGTAGGGAAGAGTTTTCACTGCTTCACACCCATTAACCTTCAAAAAATTTACAAACTCTGATGAACAAAACGGAGGACCATTGTCGCTAGCTAGTGTAGCCGGAATACCTATGATAGCAAAAGTTTTACATAATTTTTCAATCACTTGTGAAGCAGTGGTACTCTGCATAATATGTACATCCATCCATTTTGACCTTGGATCAATAATCAAAAAATAGGTAACATTTCCTACATAAAAGAAATCAACATGTACTCTTTCAAAGTTAAACTCAGTTTTGCTCCATTTGATTAATGGGCTTGTATTTATAAAACTCCTTGTAGCCTGACAAGTATCACAACCATGTATAGCTTTCTCAATATCTAATCCTAAATTTGGCCACCAACAGTATTCCCTCATTAACATTTTACTATGTACTATTCCTTGATGCGATTCATGAAACATACTCAATACTTTTGCCCTTAACTTTGCTGGAATAATTACTCTACTACCCCATAGAATACATTTTTGTTCAACACATAACTCTGATCGTTTTACAAAATATGCTTTTAATTGTGTAATGCTTTGTGGAGCAGGGGCTCTCATAATGGCCTCTAGCTTGTCTGCTAAAGGTTTGATTCCTTCTTTCGATATACAATGACCTAAAAATTTTATCTCTTTACTGAAAAATTGACATTTATCCAAATTTACTCTGACATTATAAGCTATGAGACGATCTAAAACTTTAGTCAATTGTTCAAAACAGTCTGCAAGATTATTACCTTTTATAACCACATCATCAATAAAACAATTTACATTATCTAGTCCTTGTAAAATTTGATCCATTGCACATTGAAATACTGAGGGGCCACTGGATACCCCAAATTGCAACCTGGTTGGTCTGAATAAACCTAAATGTGTATTTATTGTCATATATTCCCGGGCTGACTCCTCAAGTAATAATTGTTGATATGCTCCACTTAAATATAAAACACAAAAAACACTACCTCCACTTAATGCAGTAAAAATGTCCTCAGGTATGGGCAATGGATAATGCTCTGTGTCTAGAGCTGGATTTAGGGTGACCTTATAATCAACACATATACGCATTTTTTTATCACCTCTCTGAGCCAATACTATGGGACTAGCCCATTTACTATGACGCACCCTTTCTATAATTCCTGCCTTTTCTAAATTTAAAAGTTCCTTTTCCACTTCCTCTTTTTTTGAATATGGTATGGTATAAGCTTTGTGAAAGACAGGTTCAGCTCCTGGTTTGAGTTTTAAACTAGCTTTCATGTTTTTGATATGAGATGACCTGTCCTTCTCAAAAACTTTATTATATTTGTTATACACCATTTTTATCAATTTATTTTTTTCACACTCTGTTCCCAACTTATCCTGACTAGTGTGATTTACATTTACTTGTTTAATTTCAAAACATTCTTTCCATTTAGGAAAAATCACTTTCAACCAATTTCTTCCCAGCAATGGATGAAAATAATTATCACAGTCAATCACAACAAAATACAATGCTTTGTTCACATTACTTATCCATACCTTTACAGACCCAAGAATTTCTAAACGCTCTCCTGAAACTGACTTTAATCTATAACCACACTTCCTCAATTCACTTTTTAAGAAATACTTTTCATAGTCATTTTTATGTAGAACCGATTTACATGCACCAGTGTCAATCTGCACTTTAAAAGATCTTCCATCTTTTAGTCACAACGGCACCCATGCAGCCGTTTCCTCGCCCTCAGATATTTGCTGAATACTGCCCAAAATGATTTCCTCTTCCTCTTGCTGTTTTACACCCTGTTCTTTATTCACCTGCTTGACTCAGAAATAGCATTTTGTAGCAATGTGCCCCTGCCTATTGCAATTATAGCAGGTCCAACTTTTCTTGAAGCATTTTTCTGAAGAATGGGGCCCTCCACAGCGTGTGCACTCACTCCTACTAGCCCTATTTGCCGTGAACTGTGCCTTTCCTTCTCGAGGACGTTCCGGTTCCCGCCGTAAAGGTGCTCTCCCAACTTGTTTATGTACAAGGTGCACCCCCATCTCCGGCTGCATCTTTTTCATCTCTTTCTCTGCACTCTCATATGCTATGGCCACTTTGACCGCTTCATCGAATGACAAACTGTCTCCAATGGTAAGCAATTTCTTTACCAATTGCTCTCTTGCCAGGCCACAGACTAGTCTATCTCTTAAAGCTTCGTTTAAAAAGGTCCCAAAGTTGCAAAATGCAGCTCTTTTTTTTATTTCTACTACGAACTCATTCACAGATTGCCCTTCTATTTGGCGACAGGCGTAAAATTCATACCTGCCGGCTACCGCAGATTTCTTTACCACATAATGTTGGGTCAAGGCTTGTAATAGCTCATCATACTTCTTGGTGGATGGTTTATCCGGAGACACTAGATTTCTCAACACGTTGTACGTCTCCGGTCCGATGAGTGTAATGAGCATCGGTACCTTCATCTCGGCTTCCACTTGGTTTACGATCAGAAACTGCTCCAGCCGTTCACTGTAATCTTTGAAGTCCTGCTTCTCCGGGTCGTACTGTTCTAAACTGCCTATTAACGCCATTGCTTCCAGTTATCCTCGTCGCCAATATTATGTTGTAATAAAACTTCAAAACTTTGTAATAAAAATCTATTAATTAGTTATCCAAAATGCACATACAGTTTTACGTTACTGCTTGAAAAACCCTCTCACTGACAGTTGCCGAAACAAACCACAGAGTACACAACACATCCGAGTCAGTTATTGTTTCGCATCGGGCAGTAAAATAATGGAGCCCTCCAACATTGAGGATCACAATGATTGGAATTTTTGTAAAGGTAATTATTTTCAATTGTTTTGCGAAATAAGGGACAAAGATTGGGATCAGTTGTATCAATGTCGCCTTACCGACAATGCAGTTCAGTATTTCAATGAGAGCCTTTATGAAGTTTTTAACTTATGTGTTCCGAAAAAAACGCGGAAGCGGACGGGAAATCGCAGGTATCCAGTATTCTACTCCAAAGCTATAATTCGTGACCTCGAGTTAAAATCATATCTTCACCGTCAGTGGAAACAGTCTGGAAATCATTCAGTGTACGAACAATTTAGCATACTCCGTACCAAAATCAAACTCGACATAAACGAAGCGTACAACAACCACATGCTACACATATCTGAAAGCTTATCTCGCAATCCAGCTAAGTTTTGGTGTCACGTCAATTCGCTGCGTTGCAAAGGTGGTGTCGAATCAAAGGTAAGGCGCGGAGACGCAGAATACTCGGGTCCTGACGCAGCCGCCGCATTCGCTGACCACTTTGGCTCGGTATTCCTACCAGAAGAACCGATTCTAGACCCACAGGTGGCCAGCGAATCGTTGCCAGTCGATGCTAGGTATGTGGATGTCAGATCTTTTACATTGGAAGATGTTAAGAGATCTGTAAATAAATTAAAACCTACTTCGGCACCTGGTCCAGACGCGATACCGACGTTTATTATCAAAGCCTGTATAGACGAGTTAGTTGGACCGATAAGGTTTATTTTCAACCTTATTCTGGAGACTGGAGTTTATCCAAGTACCTGGAAAATGTCAAGGGCAACGCCTATTCCTAAAGCGGGTTCCAAAGTAAGGGTTGAAAATTACCGTCCAATTGCCATACTTAACGTCCTAGCAAAAGTGTTTGAATCTGCAATGCACAGTTTACTGCTGCCTCAGTGTCGGCCTCACATCACCAGCGCACAACACGCTTTCCTACCCAGAAGATCAGTGACTACTAATCTACTCACTTTAACGCAGATATTATCTCGTGAGCTAGATAGAAAGTCTCAGATCGATGTCATTTATCTGGATTTCCAAAAAGCTTTTGATCGAGTGGATAATGACATCCTTCTATTGAAGTTAGGTGCGATGGGCTTTACACCTAGGCTCCTGAAGCTATTTGCGAGCTATCTGTCGGGTCGGACGCAGTATGTTAAGTATGGACCGTATGTATCTGACAGCTACCACACGCGCTCTGGTATTAGCCAGGGGTCTAACCTTGGACCTTTTCTCTTTGTGTTGCTCATTAATGATCTACCGAATGAGGTACGCGGTTTCACAGTGCTGCTGTTCGCTGATGATGTCAAGCTGATTAAGCCTATTCGAGGCCAGAGGGATTGTTTGGAATTGCAAAGAGATATTGATGCGGTAAACCGTTGGAGTCTTAATAATAAACTTGTCTTCAACGCTGGCAAGTGCCAAATGATGAGTTTCACGCGTTCTCACACTCCTAGCGAATTCCCCTACACCATCGGAGGGGCTCTTATAGCGCGTGTGGAGCGGGTACGCGATCTTGGGGTGCTCTTTGACCCAGCAATTACGTTTCGTGACCACGTTCAAGCGGTTAGTGTTGCTGCGTACAAGAGGCTAGGGTTCGTTCTACGGAATTCCGCACCCATGACCGAGCATGCTATGCGCGTTCTGTATGCGGCACTCGTTCGGAGTGTGCTGGAAACTAATACTGCAGTCTGGAGCCCCCATGAGAATAAGTATATTCTTATGCTGGAACAAGTCCAGAAAAAGTTTTTAAGGGCGCTATATAAAAGAATACACTTTTATTATCCTTATCTGTACCCTACGTTATTCTTACAGGGTCAATTGGGATATGACTCTCTGCAACTACGTAGGTTGCTCTCTTTGGCAAAAGTGGCTATAAATGTTATCAGGGGCACTATTGATAGCACAGACCTAGTTGAGGCTTTTGTCCGCCTGTTTGTACCTGACCAATATACTCGCGCGCGACGGCACCCGCTTCTGGCGGTGTGCGGGGCGCGCACGCGCGCTCATGCGCAGGCGCCCGTCGCGCGCGCACTGGCGCTGCTCAACTCCGTACTCGAGGCAGCGCCTCCATCTGATTTGTTTGTGAGTTCGTGTGGAAAACTGATGATTGAATGCAAGAAAGTGATAGAAAGTGAGATGCCTGTAAGTACTATAGAATAATGTGTGATAATTGTTTTTATAATCTGTATTGTTTGTATTGTATTTTCTGTTTGTCAATTAGCAATCCAATTTGTGCCGTTTTGGCTATAGCTGTTAAGGTGCAAATTGTATCTAATAAATAAATAAATAAATAAATCCCATTACCTTACCTTATTGGAATATAAGGGATGAAATTCATGTAGTTAATGACATTGTTTTCAAAAATAATTCTATTATTATTCCAAGATCTTTAAGACAAGAAATCCTTTCAGTATTGCATGAGAGTCACATGGGAATGGAAAAGACAAAAAACTTAGCCAGAGGATTAGTATATTGGCATAATATTAACCAGGATATTGAAACTAAAATCAACAACTGTGAAACTTGCATGATATACAGACCAAATAAAACAAAAGAACCATTATTATCGCATGAACAACCATCACTGCCATGGGAGAAGGTAGCTACAGATCTTTTTGAGTACAGAAATAAGAAATATTTAATTGTTGTAGATTTTTATTCTAATTACATCGAAGTTGCATGTTTAAATAACAATTCCCAAGTAGTTCAGTAATATATCACTTAAAGTCCATTTTTGCCCGTCATTGAATCCCCTCACAATTACTTAGTGACGGTGGACCACCTTATAATTCACGTGATTTCAAAAGTTTTCTTCAGGATTGGGATATTGAACACATAACTTCAAGTCCACACTTTCCTAGATCCAACGGTTTATCCGAGGTCTCTGTGAAAATAATAAAAAACATTCTTAAAAAATGTGATCAGTCAGGCACAGATTACTTTACAGGCTTGTTACATTATAGAACAACTCCACGGAGTGAAGGACTAAAATCACCGTCAGAATTACTCATGTCAAGGAAACTTAGAACTAAAATTCCCACTAACACTAAAAATCTAAAGCCAAAAGTTGTCAGATTCTCAGAACATGCGGACAGTAGACAAAGAATACAACAAAAATAGCAAATGTATTATAACAGAAATTCAAAACCTAGTCAAGAATGTTCAGAAGGACAAAATATATTTTTCAAGAAAAATCCAGGCGACAAGACATGGATTAAAAGGCAAAATTGTGTCAATAACACAATTTCCTAGGTCATATCTAGTCAGAGATGAAAATAATACTGTCTACAGGAGAACCTCACAACATATAACAAATAACAAGTCATGTCTCAGGTCTAACCCTAACACTGGTGTAAGCAACACTAACAGCAACTATGGTTGGCTCAGTCAGTCTCAAAATCAACCCCTTGAGGAGGAGGATGATTACCACTCATGTAATAGTGATGATGATCAGACCGATTTTGTAAGTTATAATGTAATCCTAAGACGAAATATAATAGCCAAGCTCAAAGTCCAAGCCAAAATTTAAGTCATATGCAAAATAGTAGTCTCTTGTCCGAACAAGAAGATTATCAGTCACTGGATGAGTCAAATCCAGAAGACAACTGCATAGCCTCACCAGAGTTCATAGAGGTAAACAACACTTTGGAAAATGTGTCCGAGTCAAATGTCAATTTGAGTCCATCAGAATTGTCTAACATTCCAGACTTGCAAGAAATGAATTTCAGTTCACCCTTGCCTGAAGTAAGGTATAGCAGTAGGGGTAGAATAATTAAGCCAGTTGACAAATTGAATTTATAATGTAATTAAAGTATAAAATGACTTATGATAAAATGTAAACGAATGACGAAATGACTTACCTTATCTTATATAATAATTTGACATGCTTTGCTCATTCTGATTGTATACTGTAATTTATATTCATGACATTTTATTGCAGATATTCAATTTAATTAATTTCGACCTAACCTAAATTAAGTTTATGTCTCTATATGTAGGTACAGAGGCGACGTAGGTGTCGCCACAATGAGGGACGGCAACAAAGTAGATGATTCCCGTGGGGTGGCCATGTAACTAAAAATTACCCCATCGCTTCCATATGTTTATTTCAAATAATGCGCTTTTATTGTAAGTACTTTTTACTGAAGCTTTACACATTCACTGCCTAGCAGGCGCTCTGTTCACAAGTACTAGTAATATTCATCTTAATAACATGAAATATTATTCTAGTAACGGAGAATGTAGGTAATTAATAGTCCTTCTGCAAGTCTCTTACCTGTGTTTCTTATCAGCACAGTTATCACAGGACGGCCCGCGAGCTGTATTGCAGCGAGGTAGACTGTCCGTCTCTTTCTAAGCGTTCTAACTAGAAAGAGTCTTAACTCGCCGCGACACAACTCGCGGGTCGTCCCGTGATACCGCCACCGCAGGCCGCGCCAGTGAGATACAGGTTTAAGGCAGAAATAAAATTGACACTAAGGACCGAAATGAGACACAACCATATAAAAAAAAAACATTTACTATTCAAATTATTATTTATTACAGATTGATAGTATAGGATGTCGCGACAAAATGTTTTGAGCACATGCGGCTGTATTTTGTTGGCTGCGTAACCCAAATACTGCGCGTACGCACGTCCTCCTCCAGTGGAAACCTACAAAATAAAACATATTATTCGACATTAATTTTTAAATTTTTTCAATTCCTTTTTTTTCATCGGCTTTAAGAAAAAATGATTCTTTCTAAACCTTCGATCGTCTTTACTTATTACTAGCTGTCCACGCGTCTCCTGGGTGGAGACGCGCGCATAAGAAAGAACCCAAGCGGAGGCGCAGATGCAGGATTAAATAAAGCCAGGTGAAAGAATTTATGAAATCGATTGAATAGTTCCGAAGATTACTCGCTACATAAAAGCTTTACCTCTTTATTATGAGTACAGAGTAAATTTAAGTATATAAGAATAGATCCCATTATATACGAATGTTATGTAATAACAAGTACGAGAATTTTGTTAAAGTATGAATTACCCGAGAAATCGGGTATTTTTAACTTGTATTGGCTGGTATCCCTAAAATGATGGCAAAGAAGCTAAATCGAGAAGACATTCTTGCACCTCTCGCGGCTTACCATAAACAACCTACGTAATTTGGGCGGATAATGTGTCAACAAATGTTCTCTTGTACAATGTAAACAATGATGTTATTTCTATTGTAATCGTCTAATCTTACAAGATTTTAAGCGTAATGTAATTTTACCATGCTATTTTTACGTATTGCGTATATACAAAAGTGAATGATCTTCTACTTACGTGTCAAAGGTTATATTTTCATCACATTGTTCCAACCGGCTTTTACAGCCAATCACGCAACAAATTACCATTTTCTTGGCAGAGAGGGAACACCAGACACCTTATCGTGCGTAAATTACTTTAAGGACACCATTTTATTCACAACAAAATTAAAGATTTCGGATTCTTATGTAGCAACGCGCGAGCATTGACAGCATTGTATGCCACAACCGTTGTGCCAAATAGAAAAAAAGTGGAACTATGACAAGGACAACGAATGATATATCTCTTTGTGTCACACTTATTACGATTTGTATAGCACCGTCTCGCTCACTCGTGGTATTATTATTACCATAGCCTGTCCCGATTAATCATAGGTCCATGGTTTATGTTAAGTGTCACTTGTCAAACTTCATTTGAGTGTTGCCGTTGCTTTTCTTAAAAAGGAGCATGTTATATTCTGTATTTGTTATAATTCACTGGCAACACTAGAAAGCAGGATCCGCCCGACCGTGTTGGAGTAAGGTCGCGTGCCATGTATTTATTTAAATAAGATATTACAAATGTGAAGTCGAAGACCCTCTTTCATTCCTCGTCCCCTGCCAGCAGCCTAAGAGTAACGCCCTCAAGTCAATATAGAATGATACATAAAAATATAATACAGGTCACGTGCTCAGCTAATGGCAATAATGTGCAGATTCCCTGTATTATTCCTGTGCTGAAAATATTCTCAGAATTGTAATTTCACTATTGTAATGCCGCGTTTATACGCTTGCGATGGCTTGGTGCGTGAGCAGGACGCAGCTATGTAAACGAATGAGATCGAATTATAGCCCTCTCCCTCTAACGCATAGCTGCGTCCTGCTCACGCGCCAAGCCATCGCAAGCGTATAAACGCGGCATAACGTCTTTATAACTCCCGGGCTAGGCCACGGGCGCTCGGACACGCTGCTGGGGCCGCCAATCTCTTACCTGCACCTGGTGGAGGCGATCAGACAGATCGTGGATCAACTGCGTTGGGACACCTTCTACTGCATCGCTCACTGCATGGGCTATTTAATAAGTAAGTAAGTACTATCTTCCTATAGTTTATACAAGTTACATAGTATTTAATTTTTATTCGTAATACGAGATCATAACTAAAATATTCCCGTACATATTTTCCGGTAATATTGCCTAGATGAGAATGTTTCTGGGAACAGGAAATTAATTAAAAAAAATGAATGTTATGTTTAATTCGCAATCAACAGCAGAAAATATGGATTGTTTTCAAAATATCTCTACATTTTACAACAAAATAATTCACTTTAAATACTGCCTGGCTAGCGCATGGTTATGTTTATGCCAGACGTGAAGCATTCGTCTTACAATAGCAAATGTGTTAGAGCAAGAGGAACGAATGCTTTATGTCCAATCGCGGTTATGCTAGCTAGGCTGGTGTTTGTTCTATATTAAAGGATTTACGAATTGTTAAGGAATTAATTATTAATTCTATACGTAAGGAAGTTGCACAGTGGGAAGACTACGTAATATTGCGTAGTTGGCAGACAATTGCTTAATATGAATAAGTTATAATAACTGCCATGGCCTAACATTAAAGCATATAAAAGGTGCATTCTACAACGCGGCGTACCCAGGGCGGATACGACGGCTGGTGTCAGTAGCGGGGCCCGCCAGCATCCAGTTCCACGGGCTAGTCGAGTATCCTGACAAGTGGTTCGACATCAGTTACGCCAGCTACTACCGCCGCTACTGCCCGTAAGTTAAATGTTAGGATAGGAAATGGTCAGCCAATAAATAAATACCACCATTATAAGCAAACATGCTATTAGATTCCCCAAAAGTTCAGCATCAAACGCCCAACCCTCTTCTCACTCCTTTAAGGGCATGTTTCAAGTTTCAAGTTTCTTTATTTGACCAAGTAACAAAATAACTTTTATATCTAGCACATCCTGATACACATGCATGCACATGTGTACAGCGTTGCATTGATGGTTTTAAAAAAGCAAGTAAAGGAAGGAAAGGAAGGTGCTTGGCTCACTCTTACATCAAGTAATGTCAGTAAATCATATAAAGAACCTTCTGCTCATTGCTCACTCGTTAATTTCTATCCAGGCCTCCACCACCCGTAAATTACACTTACGAGGAAGCAGTGAAGTTGTTAGCGGCGGCGAGACGCGTGAGCGAGGAGCACGCGGCTGTTTTAGCGACCCGGTGTCTCGAGTCGGTCGACGGTCGGGTTAGGTAAGCAAATGCGCGGCTGACTCACCGCCTTGGTGTGGCGACCGCAGTGCCACTCTCGGCCACCACGGACTTACGCACGAACCTGTACTGTCACCCCCAATTCCCCGGGCGACTCCTTGTCCTCACTTGCCTCAATGTGATGTGTCTGTGACAGGAATAGCTCTAAATGTTATGTCACACCACTTTATGGTTCAATCATTTATCTTATCTTATTTTATCTGCTAGACTAACTGCATAACAAAAACAGCAAATGTTTTCTTAATGCTAGTTGTACTCGTAATGAACAACGTTTCATAAACAAGTCTCATACCACTCTCATCCTCCGTTTAAATAAGGCAGTGTGGTTGTTGAATGTTTAGAAAACAGACTTGGAACCGCCGCGCTTTCTAGGGTGAGATATGCTAAGTATGCCTCAATTTATATGCTGAGGCTCCTTTTAGCGTTGCTTGTTATTTTATATTGATATGTTCTGTGTAAAAGTTTACTGTGGCGTTAAGAAATAATTATCTTATCTTATCTTATCTTATCTTATCTTAATTTATATACCCATTGAGATGAAACAATTGGCGTGTGGACAATTATGAAAAATATTAGTCCGGATAGGTACAAATCTGAAATATTGCCGAGATTACCGAATAACTTCTCGTCATAAACGCCCAGGAAGATTTCTTCATAAAATGATTAATCCACATCAGATTTTCATTAATCAATGATTTTTCCCAGGTTCACATGGGACGTGAAAGCAAAGAAAATGTACGTACCGCACATCCTAGAAGACATGCTATACGCGGCCATTTCTATACCCGTCCCCACGTTGTGTCTCGTACCAACTGAGGATGAGACCCCGGTCACCTTCGGGGAGTACCAAGACAACATGTTGAGAAGGCTGGCGAGCGCGCGCTTCGTGCTCGTGGACGTGCCGGGGGGACACAGCGTGCACTTGACCAATCCGGAGCACGTTGTTCCGCACATCGTGAGGTTTTTTAATGAGGACAGTACTAAATCAAAGCTGTGAATAAATCAAAAATATATTTATGCTTATTAATGTGCATTTTTAGTATTCGGCTCCGATCGCTAGTCCGGAAACTTATCGTTCCCGGGAATATTCCCGAGATGGAAATATTGCCACGCGTAGTTCCCGTATTACTGTACCCACATATTCTTGGGTGCTGGCAGTATTTCGTGAAAGATGATGAATATAATAAAAATAACTGGAAAAAGTCCATAGATCTATAAAATTATGACGTTTGCGATCACGTAGATAGTTACGCGCCCACCCGGTCATATGACGTAGTTGTTTGATGGTCACAATCATGAAACCAGTTTATAAAAACCCAAATATGGGGCCGGCGCGTTGGAAAAAACGCAACAATTAGGTACGTTTATTCACTCCTTAGAGCATTAAACCAACCGGAGCGGCCATTGACAGGCGTTATTCCCCTCTGCCAAAAATATATGATCAGTGGTCATACACATTGTATGGACTGACGTTTATCTGACGTAGCTATTTTCACGTTACGCATACATTTGATGTTCCCCTCCCCCGCAAAAATCGGCAGACTTTTTATGTATAGAAAATGACTCATGGCCGCTCCTAAGGTTCACTCATTTGAATGAACATGGTGTGTAACCGTGAAGCGTTGACTACTTGACTTAATACAAATTTTATGTTCCGTTCACTGTATCTTGAACTCCGATTTCGATGCCTTAGACTGGGCAGTCGTACTAACTTTTCGGAGAAAGTCGTTGCAATTAGTACCTAAGTGCATAAAATCTGAGGTTGAAATTTCAACGGCAAAAAATTGAAATTAGTACGAGTGTGAACTAATACTCCAGGCAAAATACGATTTTGAAAAACATTAATATATAGGTAATAGCGTTTTTTTGGTGATTTCATTTTAAAATGTTATTCTAAGATGCTTTATTCAAGACTCCGGCAAACTTTCCACCCGGAAGTAATTATGAAGATTTAAATGAAGCATGCGCTGTCTTTTTTGTATGATTTATCTTGAATATTATAGAGCAAATGTAAATGTTAATTAATGTTTGTGTTAATGTTTTGTCTAACTTTTAGTAGCTAGTTAATTTATCATTTTTTTGAAGTCTGAAATTTTGTGGGATTCTGTCGCTGGGTAACTATTTAATTGATAATATATCCGTTACACAGTAAACGTACCTAAGCTATTATAAATTATTTCCAAAATTGTCATTGTTTCCATACAAGTTGTCAGTTCATTGCAAAGAGTATAATAAGTATATTTATGTAAAGAGTGGCAACACCAAGAAATTACTGGTCCCACAGCCACCTAGCAGGCGGTCGATTGAACTACTCTGACGCACGCATGCGCGCAGCGTGCACGCTTCACATACACACTAACGCACACACACATATTCACGCACCACGCACACACGTATACAAAAGTTTTATTCTTTGTTTTGACTTCGGAGCCTACAATATGACTAGCAAAGTTAGGAAGAAAAAGTTTCTAAAACATGATAGAAGAAATCACATTTTAGTTAAGTACGCTTCCTTTCATACTTTGCTAGTCATATCGTAGGTTTCAAAATAATCACACAACTATGAAATGGATCTGAAAAGTGAAACATGCAACACTCATAGAAGTATTTATTCAACTTAACAAATATGTAACAAGAACATAACAAAGAACAACCTTTTTAACACAACACGAAACAAGGTCGAGATTGCTACAAAACTTTAGATTTTAAATCTCCTGGACCAGATTGAACAAATCGACGTACAGCCGATCTACACTGCACTGCATATTACTCAACCTCAAACTATTTACTGCACACATACACTCGAGAGCAAAAGTTTCGGGTCACTAGCATTTACTTCAATATCTTGAAAACGAATAAAGCTATCGTATTCGAATAAATTGAACCTTATAGACAATTTAATGTTACTAAAATAAAATGCATTACATTTACTACTGACCATTTATTTTATTATGTTTAAAACGACAAATTAAAAATGGCGTCATTTTGCTTGCAAAACCAAAACTGAAAATATTGAACTTTTTATATTTACAAGTAGTTTTAACACAGTTTAGTACTTGGTACTACCCCCACGTGCTGTCTGGACTGCTGCAATGCGATTCGGCATGCTGTACACCAAGTTTCTGAAACACTGTTGGGGAATGTTCTCCCATTCCTCTACCAATGCATGTTTCAAGTCACGAAGCGTAATTAAAGGAGGATCTCGTTGTCTTACCCGTCGTCCGAGCTCGTCCCAGGCGTGCTCGATCGGGTTGAGGTCGGGGCTACGTGCTGGCCACACCATGGGACGAATATTCACCTCATCAAGGTAGTCTTGCACTACACGAGCAGCGTGGGGACGGGCGTTATCGTGCATAAAGATGGCATTCTCACCAAGTCTTGCCATAAATGGACCGACGTGATCGTTGAGGATTTCATCCACGTATCTTACGCCATTAAGAGTACCGTTTCGATCAGTACAAGCTCTGTTTGGCTTTCCGCAGAAATTCCAGCCCACACGAGTACCGAACCACCACCGTATGCCACCTTTTCTTCAATACAGGCTTGCATAAATCTTTCTCCTGGTCTTCTGTAAACCTTTGCCCTTCCGTCGTGTGTATACAGCATAAATTTTGATTCGTCCGAGAACCCGACATTTGACCAATTTTCAATCGTCCAATGCGAGTGTTCGCGTGCATAAATTCGTCTTGCTATACGATGGTGCCTCTCGAGTTCCGGGCCATATGCGGGTCTAAATGGTTTCAAATTACCTTCAGCAAGTCGCCGTCTTACAGTCCAAGCAGAAGGGTTGCTTCTACCAAGCCCTAAAAAATTATGAGTCAGTGCTGTTCCCGTAAGAAACCGATTTCGCAGCATAGAGTTGACTTGATATCGATCTTCCCGTGCCGTCGTACACCTGGGTCTGCCTGTTGTTGGTCTGCGTAGGTTCGAACCAGTTTCTAGAAACCACTGGCGAACACGCTAAACTGTAGGCAACGATACACCGACTATTCTTGCTGTTTCTCGCTGACTGCTCCCATTTTCCAGGATCGTGAGGATTCTCGTACATTCCTCAGGTGTGAGTGAATTAATTACTACTTTAATAATGACTATTGGATACCTGGAAGACTTCTTATAAATACATTTTATGACAGAACAAAAACAAAAGCAAAAACAGTTGCGAAAATTTGAAGTTCTGATTTGAAAAAAGGGATCATTATGTTTATAACTTTTTTAATGCCATTACTTCACGCCAACCAATAAGTTTTTATACGTGTAACGAAGGATTATTAAATTGTCTATAAGGTTCAATTTATTTCAATACGATTGCTTTATTAGTTTTCAAGATATTGAAGTAAATGCTAGTGCTAGCTATTATTTTTACTGTGACTAAAACTAGTTCACAATGTATTGACGCTATTCGCGATTTTATATAAATTTTCATTACGAGAAAATGTGTTTTTATTCAATGTTTTTATTAAACAATACATTGACATTTATTTACTGACTGAAACCAACTGACACGTATGTTTTATCTAAAACCACAAAGGCCGAACAACAAACACTATTCCCTATTAATGAGATATTTGTTCATGTTCAGTGAAATAAAATGGAATTCTATCTCAAAACATAAAAATATAATTTATTTCATTTCAAAATCTTAAATTTATTGTCGTGGGTCTATGGTACTGACATCTGTTTCCATTTTCTGTCAACAACATTAAATACAGCAGGCCGTCTCCGGCCAGATGTCAGCACTTTCCATACAATAAATCGGCGTGTTGCCTCTTTTCTAAGTTTCCAGCCCCTGGTTCATTGCCTGGACTATGAAGCATAGTTATGATGACGGTTTCCTATGTTCGAATTTCAAATAAATAATCTCTAAAGTTGAGTTGCACCAAACCGTCTGTAATCGTAAGCGGTGTTCGTTAAAATCTGAATGTATATGGAATGTATAAATAGAACGTTTGACAAGTTTCTATGGACTGACAGCTGCCAGCGTCATATTTAACGTTGATCGGTCTGTAATCGTAAGTGGGTGAAACCCGCCCTAAAACAACAAATAAATTTGCGTTCCATTTTTCAACCGACGAAAAAAACAGAGGAGGTTCTCAAGTCAACGCGTATATATTTTTTTAAATGTATGACCACGCATAACTTTTTACAGAGTAGTCCGATTTTGATAATTATTTTTTTAATAGAAAGGGTATACCTCGAAGTTGCTGCCGCATAAATTTGAAATAAAAATTTCAACCCTAAGGGTAGGGGAACAGGCGATTATTGATTGCTCACTTACCGATTGAAATGTATGACCACATATTATGCAGAGAGTAATTTAAAGTATTGCATGTAACTAGTAATTAAGTTAGTAATTAACTAAAGTAAGCCGCAGAAAATTGAAAAATAAAAACTTTTTAACAACAAAATTAAACCGCCGAAAAAAAACCTGAAAAGCAAAAAATAATAAACCTATTTTATTTAGTTTAATAATTAAGTTCTTAAATTAATCTAAGTGTACCTAAGTAATTTTGAGTCGGCGCCAACTCTAAATTACTTAGGTTCACTTAGATTAATTGAAGAACTCAATTATTAAGGTTAATAAAAAAGGATTAATATTTATACGCTTGTTTTGCGCCGACTCAAAATTATTTTGGTACACTTAGATTAATTTAAGAACTTAGTTATTAAACTAAATAAAAAAGGTTTATTATTTTTTGCTTTTCATTTTCTTTTCGGCGGTTTATAAATTTCGAATATCTCAAAACTTTGGAATGTTTATATTACTAGGATTTATCTAGGACTTTTCTAGACTTTGGTGCTAAGTGGTTGGAATATTAAAAATATTCAGGAACAGAGTTAATACGTAATTTGGTTAATTATCTGCTTAACAAAATGAATTTCATATGAAAACGAGGGAAACTTAGTCAATTTTCTAACGTTTTCCACCAACCCCAGCTGCAATGTTTCGGGATGGCTGTTGCAGCGGTAATTTACGGTAGGTAGGTACGTCTCGTGGCATTGATTTTGATAATTTTAATGTGGATGGTTTACTTACATCCGGCGACACCTATTATAGGTCATGTCTACTAAAGATGCAGGGCACGAATGGACATGAACAGCTATGTTCCGACAATTTATTATCTCCCATTGATATCTTAGGCAAGGTATTCAATGTAGAAAAATGTGATTAGGCAAATGAAATTACCAAATCCTATGGAGATGGTACATTACAGAATGAGGCTTTGATGCGCCTACGAGAGGCCTTTACCGACGCAGATGGAGGTTTACTTTTACCACTCAAGGGATGACGGTGGGCGTCTGGAAACGGGACGGGGAGTATTTTCTCTTCGATTCCCATGGTGTATCCACCTAATCGTGCACCACCCGCTGATCGCCCTTTGAACATTTGTTCCTCTTCAAAAACTGGTCCGAATGACATCATAAAAAAAAATTAGTCACCATTCCTAATAGACCTAATGAAGGGCGACCTACCACTGTCACTTAAACGTAGGCTCATGGACATGTGCATCCTTCCAGTTCTCACCTATGGTGCCCAGACTTGGTCTTTGACGGAAGCACAGAAGTCCAGACTCGGGGTTTGCCAGCGAGCTATGGAGCGCAGCATATTAGGTGTAAAGCTAATGGATCGCATCCGGAACACCACACTGCGCTCCAAGACCCAGATAGAAGATGTAGCTCGGAAGGCGGCCAAGTTAAAGTGGGACTGGGCCGGTCACGTCTGCCGCATGCCGGATGAGTTGTGGGCCAAAGCGACCACGGAGTGGAAGCCGCAAAACTCAAAACGGAGACGCGGTAGACCTCGTCGGCGATGGCGTGACAACTTGGACTCCTTTTTAAAAGACTGGCCAGACATTGCTCAAGACCGCGATGATTGGAAAAAGAGGGGGGAGGCCTTTGCTCAGCAGTGGGACATAATGGGCTCGATATAATAATAATAATAATTCCTAATAGGCATTTATTTAACTCTCCAGAGTAAGGTCGCAAGAGCTTCAGAGGATTCTCTGTTTATGTACTTACCTAGTAAGTTAAACTTAGTCTCTTTCTATTCAGACAGCGAATTGTAAAATTAATAAAAAAAATTGATCATCTATATTATATAGACTACGAATACTACGATGTACGTTTACAATCAGACAGGCAATATGCTTGCTCGTCACATACCTACCGCCATTCTGATACTCATAAGATGAATTTAATGCCTTGTAATGGCGATGACTAGGACAGTGATACAAAAAAGGTCAACGAATGAGTATATAGGTTTTCTAGGTACATAATAGCAGTATGTATCCTACATCAATATATGATAGTAGGTATATAAAATAGTCATGATGGTATAAGTAATCTCTGGGACCTTAGAGCTGCAATGTGAAGGCTTGCGCATAGTCCTTCGAGCAAAATAATATATTTACTGTGTTGTTAGTGTACTTAAAATAATAATGGTATTTTATAGGAATTCGTATAAGAAAATGTTGAGTTAAAGTTTGTTTGCTGTTCAATTGGTTGTTGTGCCGTGGTGACTGTAGTGTCTTTCAAATAACTAATCATGTTAAGGATCATCTGTGTTTTGGTTATTTCAGGTAAGTACTTTTTTCACATAATATAATACTCATATTAAAGAATTAAGGATGAAATTATTGAGGAGGAAATCAAACCCGAGTCTAAATTAATTTAAAATATTGTTTCAGGCTTGTACAAATACTGCCATGGGACTCAAACAGACGAATGGAGGCGACAATTCTACCAACCTAGCCGAATCTATTCCAATGAAAATCTCCAGAGTCAAGTATCCTTTACATTATTTAAAGGAAGAATAGAAAGGCAGATGAATCAATCTACAGGAGCGCGACAGAGCTTAACTCAATGGGGAAGTAATGACAATCAGAAGGAGAGTACATCTAGAAGGAAGAATCGAGATTCTTTTGAAAATAACGCTTTTAAGGAAAATGAAATTGGATTGAAGAATGATCAAGATTCACTTAGAACCTATATCAATATGAAACAAAAAAGATTGATTTCGTTTAAACCAAGAATAAATCGGAATAGTCAATTAAGAAATTCAGTTAGAGCTGCTTATGATACAAAACAGAATGACAATTTAAAAACAGAACATAATCAGGAGAGTCAAATCTTTTCAGACTGTTGTAGCGTTACATCGAATGTACTATTTATACGTAAGTCCGCTACAAAATCTATTAATAATGGTCATAATTCTTTTAAAGGACTTGACTACTTACCCCCTCTAGATAAACCTACAATCATGTACAAAGCGCCCGAGTATTTACCACCAACTGAACAGCCGTATTATGCAATAACAAAAAAATGTAACCATTCTTTCACTAAAACTGCTATAGCAGTTTCTTCTAATCCAGCTGTCAATACTAAAAAGCCATATATTTCGATTGTGACTCAAAGACCAGAAACAAATCATCATTGTAGCACTTGTTCTTCTACCAGTGGATTTTATACACCAGTTATACAACCGTCAACTCCATTGCCTTCTATATTTGAAACAAATACTTATACAGCGGAAGAATACGATCCTGCTAAAGCGATGCGGGTACCAGCTGAAGAAGAAGAGGGAATGGTAAATATTATTCCATTACCTCCCAAGAATGACCAGGCAGATAAGGAAATACCAAGAGAAGAGGGCGTAGAACTGAAAGCTAACATACCAAGGAATGTGACTACAACTACGACATTTCGTCCTGTAGCCCGTGGTGACATCCCTGATGAAGTGGAGTCTACTTCGGTAGAGCCAGCGATGGTCATTCCTGTGGTATCTGGTACTTTGACAACAGACGTGCCATCTACACAACAAATGATCTACACTTCAAAGATCGCCACGACTACTACAAAGATGACATTGGTAACAACAGATACATCAAACAGAACAAATAAAAAAATAACAATGCAAACTTTTGAAAACGACCGTCATATCATAGAACAATCTGGTCCTACAACTCAAACCAACATAAGAAAGACGACTCTATTCAAAGGACTTGAATATTTACCTCCCGACGATACCACAACCATTGCGTCTCCTACTGCGCCACAACCACCTGATGTTGCTCCTGCAATGGCCATGGCTGTCCCACTGGAACCTGAAGATGTCCTTCCAATACCTCCACCAGTGACAGTTACAACTGCTCCAACAACCACTGTCGACACATCATTCATGACTCCTGGGAATCGGTATCAGACGGAAGCAAATCTACCAATGAATATATCATTTACAGGACCCGAATATTTACCTCCGAAAGAACCAAGAATTGCCCCAGCTATGGCTGTGTCTGTTCCACCAGAGCCAGAAGACATGCCAATTTCCACATCTTTACCTACACCTCCAACGACTCCAACCGATGCTTTCAGAGCAGCCAAACCTTCCTCAACACCTAACACTCCAACCGATACCAACTCTAAGGTTCCTGAATATCTACCTCCCAAAGAATTGATACCAGCATTACCGCCGTCTCCAGCAATGGCTAATATGCCAGTTCCAAAAGAGCGCGATTGTGAAAATGATCCAAATAACACTCCAAACATAGACCCCCGCTTCGCGAATACAGACTTATGGGGTAACAAGAAACCAACTGAACCTTTCAAAGGACCTCCGTACTTACCTCCGTTACCAATGACCATGGTCAAATGAGGGACATCTAGAAGAGACGGTGGTCCACTTCTCGAAGCTACAGGTTACAATGGTACAACATACCTACTGAGGCGCTTGGCTAAATTCAAGAGTATAACATGCCATTATAATATACCTATGTTTGTTTTGAATATATCTATTATCATCTATCCCTTGTAAGAGTGTCCGCTCACCTAAAAATTACAAAACTTTTACTCAAACCCTAAAAATCTATATTTGAATCGCATCTTGTATGTACATCTCTAAGGCCGTGTAAGCAAACCCTCCGACACATGTCTGTGTGAATGCGTCCAAGTCTTTTTTGGCCGTTTGTACGGATTTGTGGTACTGCCTAGAGTAGGTAGGTAAGTAAACGATGCGTAACACGGACGCTCAGAACCCGTTTTTAAATATTTGAAATATTCCCTGTCTCAGAGCGTTTATCCTCATATGGAACGTGGCATTTCCTTGTCTGATGATAAATCTAATCGTTTGTATCCAACGTATAATTAATATCCAATAGGAGGAAAATAACAAGACTCATTCAGCCATTGATAGTAAGTATCATGTTCATTTATACTGTTTGGCTGTAGTTTAATTAATGATTTTGTATCCGACTTTTGACTTGCTATACGAATAAATAAATCCATACGTATCTATACTAATATTATAAAGAGGATAAGTTTGTGAGATTGTAGCTTTGGTTTTGGGTATATATCCGGAACCGCTTATGTTAACCGCACAAAATTCTAAATTTTTAAGGCATGCAACACACTGGCGCTGCCTGCGGTGGCGGTCATTAGTAAATTTGACAGCTAATGGCAGGTTTACTATTGACCGCCGCGGCCAGGCCGTGCCAGTCTGTTGCAAGGACAATAGTAAATTTGACAGCTAATGACAAGTTTACTATGGTCCGCCGCGGCCAGGCCGCGCCAGTGTGATGTGGGCTTAAATCTATTTCGAAGGTATCCAGAGTATGATGGCACAATACAGAGTGTACCAAAAATGCGGTGTGAAACTAAAAGTTTTTTTTTTAGGCGATTTTTTTACATTTTATGGAGCGCTGGCGGACTGGGGCGTACACTACCTACCGTACCTGCTCCATACAAATGTAAAAATATGCCCTTGATCGGTTGACATCCCATTTTTGGTGAGTACACCCTGTATATACATGCACCACCTAGTCTTTTAGCTTTCCTAGACCTAGAGTAATCTGTAACAAGCTTATATATATCAGGTTTCTTTCGTCATCACTTTGTATGAACGTTTGGCATATATTACGTCTACATGTAGTGTGTTCTAAAAGAGCTATGCAAGTTCGTCGACCTTATTTAGCACTTCAGCGATGTTCTGATGGAGAACAATAAGTTCTCATGGGGTAGTGACGAAGAACCTTTTTCTTGGTGCTGTGGAATTTATAAGGGTTCAGGATTATTGGCGATACTTGATATCTTGCGGGTTCTGGAAAAGACGTCTGTGATTTTTCTTTTCTTGTTTATCATCGATTCAGGTATGGTTACGGCTGACTGAGACATAAAGGGCTTGTGAGAGGGACTAAGAGCGATAGAGAGCTTGAGAGAGCAAAGAGAGAGAGGGCCTCAGACAGGCTATGGGAGAGGGAGAGAGCTTGAGACTGAAGATAGCGAGGGCTTCAAATAGCTGGAAGAGAGGGAGAGAGAGCTTGCGAGAGAATGAAGAGAGAGAGAGGGCTAGAAAGAGCTGAGAGAGAGATGAATTCAGAGGCTTATGGAGAAGGACAGAATGTGAGAGAGACTGAAGAGGGCTTGAGAAAGCGGAGAGAAATAGGTCTTCAGAGAGGCTGAGGAAGAGAGAGAGAGCTCGAGGAAGACTGAATAGATAGAGAGGGGGCTTGACAGAGACTGAAGACAGAGAGACTTAGATTTAATTAGGGTCAAAAGTACCAACATTAATGGATTTCGAAGCATGATTACAAAGCTTAGATTAGTAAATTAAAATGCATGGTTTTTAAATAACAGTCACATTTATCCCCAAAAGCGGCATTTCTCAATGTCGGGCAAATGGTCCCTCAAGAAAGTGCGGTGCGCGTACAGCCACGTGAAGCTACCATACGCGAACACATTACACGCGGCGTTCTTGTCCGCTGGCGCCGTGGACGCCACGCCGCGAAGGTACGGCGTGGCGTGTGACGCTGGGCCCTGCCAGAACGCCAGGCCGCCACCGCTGTCGCCACGGCACAGAGCTTTACCTGAAAGAAAAATATCGTCTCAGAAAAGAAGCGCGTTTAAGTAGCTTTTGACAGATAACAAAACGTTAAACGTTCATATACAACATTTTCACAGATGATGTATTTCTGTTGCCGCTATAACAACAAATACTAAAAAACAGAATAATTATAATAAATATTCAAGAACTTTTAAAGAATTGCTTGTTGCCTTCATCAGGCGCTGGATCTCAAAATGTATAGGAATACTAAAATCCGACTTGCACTTGACAAAAATTGTACCTGATATTACTTACGTAATTTAAAAAAATATTATTACTTAAATCAACTATAGTTGTTTTGCAAGTTGCACTTTCCTCGCTACAGTGAACTGAAAAGTTTTGTATTACACACGAGCACGACACTGGTGCAAATGTATTTGACTTCTCGTGTGTTGAAACACTCGCAACGCTCAGGATTCTAATTTAGAACCACGACCGAAGCGAGTGGTTCAACTATAGAATCCTTTCGTTTGCTGGTGTTTCAATTCCACACTCACAGGTAAAATACAACTTTGCACCCTTGTATAACAAATAACTTTTATTCTTTTCCACAACATACATGGTAAAAAGTTACAACACAAAAAAAGGTTAAAATATCAAAGAGGCATGTAGCTTACCGCCTGGCCACGACTTTGCGCGACCTGCTTCGGCGGCGGCGACTAGCGGATCGCGCATAAATACAAAAACAGAGCGGAAAAGAAGAGATGCCACGAACTTCCGCACCGGCGACCAAGCGCGCGGATTTACTCGAGCGACCGGCGACTGCGGGCAGCGGGGTGGCGGGCGGAACGAAAAAAGCCAAGGCGCGCCAACGCGCGGCCACGACTCAGAGCGGTGCGATCGGTCTTAGCGGCGGCACCATGAACCTAGAATACTATGGACGGGCTATACATGTTCACAGTGAGGGACGGAAAAGCTCTTATGCAGCTGAATTAAGAAGTCGTCTTAAAATGGCTGATGACTTGCCGTAAACAACCTACTAAATTTGGACGGGCAATGGTTTGTTGGGCACAACTTCATACTAAATCAGTTGTGCCCAACAAAAACGATGAATAATATTTCCTTTTCTGTCACACTTATCGAGATTAGTATGCTACCAGCTCGCTCGCACGTGGTATTAATATTACCATAGCCTGTCCAGATTATTCTACGTTCATGGGCGGCACGGATCGGGCGGTGATTTTAAGAACAAAGTTTATTGTATTATCCGCTCTCTTTGACGTGAGTTTGGGTTTCTGTATATGCTCGTCCAAGTGTACAAGTAATCAAAAGTTTCCACACTCATTCGTGTGTATTCATAAAACTTTTGGGGATGCTGTCGGTCGGTATTCTTCATACAATGTCCAGAATTCGCTCAACGTATAACGTCGTCCATTTGTCACGTGCACACCTTCTCTCATATTTAAAATGTCTCCCATGAAGTAGGAGCTGCTTTCGAGGCACTGAAGGGCCACTTTCGTCAAAGACATTTTGTGTCACCCGAGTACGTCCCATCCGCTCGAAGTCGCCGCGGCTACTGCGAGTACGTGGCCTGCTCGCCGCCCCGCTCTAAATTCCGCAGTCCGCACGGCGTTAGAACTGAAGTAAAAAAATCGTCTTAAAATCCCTCACCTGTATCATTCTCGCCGGCGCACACCTTGTCGCTGGTGATGTACTTTAGGAAGGACTCCTCGGAGTCTTGGATGCACTTCCCTATCTCAATGTAAGGCAGCTCCAGCCACAGCAGACGCTGAGTGGGCGTGCCCACTGAGTCGGTGTAGCCCCAGCCAGCGAACTGAAAATGAACACGTAAATGTAACTATAAGCCACTGATTGTTTTCGAGAATCAAACATTTAAGTATTCGTGACACAACACAACACACAGTATTACAAGATACAGACGAAAGAAACAGTGAATCTGTGCCGTGTCACGAAATGGGCCCGACTCAGCATGACGCTGGCTTTGCAGCCAACACTTGGTCTTCCAATGGGTCCATACAGTGAGGGGTAGGTCACACACATAACACATAATAATAAGAAAGAACGGAAATAAACTAGGTATAAGATGGAAGGATAGAAAATAAAATTAAATAAAAACCAAAAATGGCAATTTATGAAAACAAAAGGAAAATAATAAAAGACTATAAACTCAAAATCAAACAAAATCACTTTAAGCAAAAAAAAAACAAAAATATATAAATTACTAATTGAAACCCACACTTTAAAACGCTACACCGTCAGTGCAAGCCTTTATTTTGTGCGATCCGTGAACGCATTCATGGCATTGCCGCCCGGCATGCGTCACAAATGTCAACTTACAGGCAAAGAGAATATAACCACATAACTTTTTTTTTTTTTTTTTTTCTAAGTTGGGCCCCGAAGGGGCCCTTAACTAATTGCCAATGACACATATAAAAACAGAAAACTAATAACATATATACAATTGTAAAAACCTAACGGCCCAACACCGAGAGACGGGTGGGATAACCACATAACCACTACGTGGCTGCGGTGCGCTGACGGATCGCAAAGACAGGTGGTTATTTCGTATATTTTTACCTCCTTACTTTGTCTGATTCAGAAAACCACATAATTCGATAGAATATCCCCATGAGATCTCGATCTAGAGAGTCTAAATCTATTTCGTAACAAATACCGCGATAATTTCAAATCTGAATCCAGACCTTCCTATTCCTTACTTTGGCAAATGGTTGATATTCTTACCGTCCCGTAATGGCCAGTCCTGAGCTGCTGGCGGTCAAAGCCCACATCAAAATCGACGCAGATGGGCCGCACGCCGACGGGGGTGAATTTGAAGGGAGTTGCCAGCTTTAGAAGGGCGATATCCTCCTGGAAGCTCGCTTTAACGCCGAGGTAGCGAGGGGGGATCGTTATGTCCAATACCTGGAATCAGTAATGAGCTTTTAAACAACTTTTTTGAGTAGAGCGGTGTGCTTTTGTGCTTCGTTGTTAACATATCATATGTTCTTGTCATATATCGCACCTTAATGGTTTGCAACATTCAGTTGCGATAGATGTTTATTTAGGGTAGGGTAGGTATTAGTAGGTAGTAGTAGGTAGTAGTAGGTATTGTAGGGTAATACATCATACAATTTAATATATAGCTTAATATATATAATATAGCTTAATATATACCGTAATTTTCTTATAGATGCCAGCGTACCAGACCGGACGAGGCTTACCAGCCACGTCTGCCAACCTCAACGTCTCTTCAGTCGATCTTCGAACCCTGGTCTTTGGAACACACAACTCTTCTGGAGGTGGAGGTAGATACAAAGGTCCTCTGTATGGCGTTTTGACAGTAGTCGTAGTTGTAGGTGCACACGGTGAATCACCGAAGTATCGCTGGTCTACTTCTGACGGGTAAGTGCTTGGATCGAGAGGATCGCATTCAGGCTCCGGTGGTACAGGGTTAGCCATAGCTGGGGATGGCGGGTGCGGTAGTATTTGTTTCCGTGTTGTATTGTCAGGTGGTAAGTATTCGGGGGCTTTGAAAGTCGTCGTTGATAGCGTTGTGATTTCAGGAGGTGGTGGGGTGAGGCTGGACTCTTCTTCTATTAGATTGCGGTTGGGATCGGGAGTTGTAGTTGACGTAGTTGTAGATGGAGTGGTACTGGTAGTTGTAGACGGGGTGGTACTGGTAGATGGTGTGGTCGTCGTGGTTGTTGAAGTGGTTATGGAAGGAGTAGTAGTGGTGGTTGTGGAAGGAGTAATACTGGTGGTTGTAGAAGGACTAGTACTGGTGGTTGTTGATGGTGTAGTCGTTGTAGTAGTGGAAGTGGTTGTAGACGGAGTAGTACTGGTCGTCGTAGATGGTGTGGTAGTAGGGGCTACGATTGGTCGTCGTGTAGTGGTAGGAAACTCGTCCAAGATTTCTTCGCCACCATCCTCCGGCTCTGGAGGGACTTCTGAAGCCATAGCAGGTAAATAGCGGGGTGTGTGCGTTGCTCTCAAAGTTGTGGTAGTAAAGATCGGGCGCTTTGTGGTAGTCGTAGTAAAGATTGGCCTTTTAGTGGTAGTTGTAGAGTAGAATGGTCGTTTAGTTGTTGTTGTGGTATAAAATGGCCGTTTGGTGGTCGTCGTTGTGTAGAATGGTCTTCTAGTGGTTGTCGTGCTTGGTTCCTTGGGTGGTAAATATTCTGGGGCCATAAAACGTTTTGGTGGGAGGTAGTCTGAGCCTTGATAATGGTGGCCTTTGGTGAATGCCGAATTTGAACCGAAGGTAGTGAATGCATTCTGACTTTGGAAGCTTCGAAAAGAATTCTGAGGCTGAATGTTCTGTCCAATGTTTCCGAAAGAATGTTGACTCTTGTGGTTGTTGAAATTACGTTCAAAATTGTTTTGAGTTTGAGTATTCTGATTGAAACTGCCAAATGGTTGACTGCTTGTTTTAACTGCATTCTGACCAGGCTGATTGAAGCTTGATCCAAACGAATACTGACCGTTGTTCGCTCCTTGAGAATTCTGACTGAAACCGGCTGCAAACGAATTCTGGCTAGATGATCCCAGATCATTTTGATTTTTAGTCTTCTGATTATTAAATGAGTTTGGACTGTTAAATCCAAATGTATTTGGGCTTTGAGTATTTTGACTTATTGCTCCGAACACATTTTGATTGTACTTCTGACCGAAATTCGTTCTTGATGTATCCGAAGCTTGAGAATACTGACTTCCACTCCCAAATGAGTATTGAGGCTGGCTATAATTGGAACTAAATGTCTGCTTTTGAGTGTTGTGGTAATTTATTCCAAAAGGATTTCTTTCATTCTGCCCATTATGCGTTCCTATGGAACTTTGGCTGAATTCTGACCTGAAGGCATTTTGGCTTTGGTAGTTCTGATCGCGGTTCGCCTGGTAAGTGTTGTCATTCTGACTTTGACTAGGATAGTTCCGTCGTGGTCGGTAGAATCCTTGACTCCTCCAGTCGTCTGTTTGCGTGTCTCCTAGGCATGTTTGGTGCTCGAATGCTCCTGGAACCAATAAGCAAGCAACTGCATAATTTTCAAGGAATTAAGTCAAGTAAGTAAGTTAAGATTTCCAAACCACTGAACCGACTAAAATAAATTGGTATGGAGTTGGAGATATCCTGGAAATCATCCCCAAGGGAGTGAAATGCGGGGCGAACGTTTGGATGGACCTACGATATAAACGAGTTCCATGCCGACGAAGTCGCAGGTAGAAGTTGGTAGTACTATTATAAATGCGAAAGTAACCTAACTTTTTTTTTTGACGCTGGGGAAATGTATTTATCCCCCTCGGACTCAACGAATCGAGTCCAAAGGGGCATATACCCCCCGGCCCGGGGAAGGCCATGGTGGGGGAAAGTAACCTAACCTAACCTAACCTAACCCTCAAGATTTTGCATAATCACTTGCTTTTACGAAAGCGACTGCCAGCAACTGCAGCAGTAGTTTTCCCACTGACCTTCGAAGTCAGAGGGAAAACTATACCTTAGGATAAGACCGGTTTCCTCACGATGTTTTCTTTCTGTACGGTCTGTACCTACAAAGGTGTGCATTCCGCCCGTCAGCATTTTACTTCACGTAGCATATATTTTATTCCTTTAAGTCAGTACATGTCCGAACGCCGCGGAGTGTATTCTCATTAAGCCAACATTTATTTATTTATTTCAACTAATTACACAGCATTACAATATTACACTAAGAAACTGCGGAATTTAAAACACTATAAGGTACATATAAAATCACACAAAAAAAAAGATAATAACAATAACTGTTTCACCTCAAACATAAACAGAAGTGGGGCGGTCATCCATCGTCTCACAGTACGTCAGACATTCACCACATCCACTTACTCCCAAAAACATCACAGTCTGGTGTTGATGCGAGAAGGGCATTGAGGCAGTTCAGAGCGCGCACAAGCGGTGAGTTAGCACGAGACACAGTGTGCGCCTCTGGTACTGCCAGCAAGAGATGCTTGCGCGGGCGAAGGTTGAACTTCGATTTCGACAGAGAGGGAATGTGTAGGCCCACCAACTGGTGGGCCTACACATTCCCTGGAGGACAGTCTGAATCTCCTCGCAGGGCGCTACACGCAATAGTCAGAAGCCCATAGTTACGCCTCACCTCCAGAGAATTAAATCCTAAGACGCCCAGTAGAAATTTCGAGGGGTACAGAAAAGGGTAGTACCCATAAATTTTTTTAAAAAGGAACCTCAAGAACGCCTTTTGGATTTTCTCCAGGAGCAAGGCGTAGGTGATTCGTGAGGATTCCAAATAACGGACGCGGCCTCAAGTTTGCTTCTGACTGGAGCAGTATATTGTAACGGCGTAATATTTTAATTTATTGGCATCGTGTAGCACTGCCTCTAAACATCAACACAGCATCTAAAAAGAAGTCTTAAACAGCTTTAAGACGGTGCAAACAAAAAGTTCGTATTTTAGCTAACGTAAGGCTTTTTCACAGGCCATATTTTCGTTCAAATGATTACATTGTTATAGTAAACTTCTGTTTTGTATAAGATACACTGAAAACAACCAGGTTTTCGTCGGAGTGTTTTCCAAAAATACTCGTCAGAGCTATCTTTTAGGTAGAATATTTCCATATTAAACTTTCAAAAAACGTATTAATCTTTGCCTTTTACAATAGGATATATAGTCTTTTAGTACATAGTAGACGCACTAGTACTAAAATATTTGTTTTTCTTATAAAAAAATGATACTACAAAATGTCTAATTCGGTTAGGTTAAAAAAAAATTTATTGACGTATATGATGATGTTTTGGAAATATAACATTTTATTATAAAACTACGGGCCTTGTTTAATATGACGTGATTTTTTTGAATGCTTATAGGTGACCCAGTTAATTTAGCCCATTTTTTAAAAACCACTTATTAACCGCGCGCGTAAACGTCGTTCAATTCATTAGTTTAGTTCATTACGCGCCGGGCGCTCCCAGAGAGCGGACGTATCGTTTTCGTCGCCGCGCAAAGGTCGGTAACCGAGCGTACGCTACATGCACCTGCGTATAGCTGTAGTGCGCCCGCTTCAGATTGATACTTGGTTGGTAAGTAATTTTACGTCACACCTGGCCATAATGCGAGTTTTACTGCACGCTGCGCGTACGGTAAAACTCGCATTGTGGCCAGGTGAAGACGTAAAATTTTGTACTCAACACGGGCGGTAATTCGTAAAGCCCCAGAGCGCATATTCATGACCCTCACCTTCGGTTCGGGCCACAAACACCTGCGATCTGGGGCATTCACGAATTCACCGCCCTAGTTACGTAATGTACTATTACATGTTAAGTAAGTTTGTTTATGTTGTTGTTTCTCCAAGCACTAAAGTGATATTACTTTTATAGAAATGGGGAATAAACGAAAATTATTTGGGATTAAAAAATCCGATCCTACCGCGGCCCGACAAGTTAAAAGGTAAGTCACCATGTTACCAAATATTATTCATATCATTTGTTTATACTCGTACTGCACGTTACTAATAATAAATCAGCCTATAACGTCCCACTGCTGGGCACAGGCCTCCTCTCGTGGATGAGATGGAACGGGCAGTAGTCTCCACGCGGGCCCGGTGCGGGTTGGAGACTTCACATACACCTTTGAATTTCTTCGTGGATGTATGCGTGTTTTTCCTTCACCGTAAAGCTAACGGTAACTATCAAAACTCATTGGTACGAGCCTCACGACCGTTGTTTGACAGCCGCATGCCTGAACCGCTAGGCTACCGTAGCTTCATGGAAAACGTTATAGGTATTTAAACCTCCGGTTATGAAACTTAGGACATGTACTGATCAAGAGAAACCAATGTTTTTGGCAATTACTTTTTGTGGTAATGATGATCTTTATTCACAGACAGAAAAAAAATGTGAAAAGTCGACAAATTTTATGGAGGATGGGTCAATTGATTGTGTTGATAATGAGATGGTCAGTGTATGTATATAACAGAATGTTCCAAATAACAAAACCTCTGTATCCTATGAATTGTTTTTTTATTTATTTTACCGTTATTCCCGGTTGTGCCCTAATGGAGCTCGGGCTCCGCTTTGACACCTAGGTAATCCCAAGATTTGGCATAGGCACTAGTTTTATGGTATGTAAATAAGTGCGCCATCATCATCCCCTACCGTTATTGCCGATTGTGACATAATGGAGCTCGGGCTCCGCTTTGACACCTACTCCCAAGATTTGGCATAGGCACTAGTTTTATGGTATGTAAATAAGTGCGCCATCATCATCCCCTACCGTTATTGCCGATTGTGACATAATGGAGCTCGGGCTCCGCTTTGACACCTACTCCCAAGATTTGGCATAAGCACTAGTTTTATGGTATGTAAATAAGTGCGCCATCATCATCCCTACCGTTATTCCCAGTTGTGCCATAATGGAGCTCGGGCTCCGCTTTGACACCTAATAACAAGATTTGGCATAGGCACTAGTTTTATGGTATGTAAATAAGTGCGTAAGTTTGATAAAATAGAAACATTTAAAACTCATCTGATTTTTATTTCCTAGCTCAACGGTCGGTCCAACCGGCCGGCAGCACTCAAACCGCACGCACACAATAACATCGTAGTGTGGGTAGCTATCAGGGCCGCGCGCAGGCGATCGCGACTAGGTCGAGTTGTACAGATGCCGTCAAACTTCTTGAACATTTGACCTTGCATGCGCAAAGGCGAATTGTACCTGCGAGCTGCCCCCGCCACTTCGTCCCGCATGTTCAAGTTGTTTGACGGGAACTATAACGAAATGTTTGCACCCTCTTAATTGTGTTGTAATGAACCTGTGGTCTGTGTTGTCAGCTTAGGGAAAAATCCTATTTTTAAAGATAAAATTGAGTTTTTAATGCAACTTGGTAGCAGTCAAGATCTAGATAGGTATATAGAATTTTGTTAGTGAACTTACAAATTCCAAGTTTGAAAATGGGGCTTATTCTGAATTAAAGGAAATTACAAAGAATTAGCAATCTCAAATTTAATTTCATATAAATTAATATTAGCTGGTTTCAATTCGTTGAGAAAAAAAATTAAAAGACAGTATTCAGGATTGGATAATTTATTCCACTGCAATACCAGAGATAAGGCCTGAGGGCAAGTGGGTTTCCCAAGATGTTCATGGGGCCATTTTTGAATTCCCGGCTGACACAGCAGCATCAGCTTTCTGAAGAAATCTTATTTCTGACCCATTGGTGGTCACCATTTTGGGAGCTGATTCCGTACCGGTGTCCTGAAAGGGAGAAGAACCGTGAGTATTAATTGTGATGGATTGAGTGTAATCCCGCGTGGCGCGAAACACGAGGAATTAGGTAGTAATCTGTTCTCTGGTCTTTTCAGGAGAGGAATTCAGCGAGGAGAGAGTTTCGCGATAGGAGGAACTATGAAAGTTATATAGTTCACTATTGGTAAGATAAACTTACCCATTTTGTGAAGGTTTCATGTCGGCGTGTAGTAGGTACCCACCGTTCACTAATTAATGCAATTTAATTATTTTCAGTGAACGGGATTGAGAAAGAAGGAGAAGGATTGAGAAAGAAGGAGAAAGTGTTTGTTTGTTGGAAATGCTTCTTGTCAAGCAGCTTCGGCATCGGGTCCCTCTAGCGAGACGGAGGAAGCTTTCAAGGTCCGCCTGCTGTCCGGTCGCCTTCCACAGCAGTAAATTCAGGTGTGTTCGCTCCAGTTCGAAACAGGCGTACCTACAATAAAGATATAATTGAGTAAATAATTATAGTTAGAAATTTCATCCTTGGTGCCAATCCATTGCCATATTAGTATTTAAGAAGTACAGTGTAATAAAGGTGTAACTTACTCATGGTAGAGATTCCAGTCCTTTGGACCTAGTGTTACACGACCCAGCTCTATCCTTAGCAATCGAAATAGGTCAGGATTCATAGATTGAAAGGTTGACTGGTCTCGCCATGACATGCAAATTGGTGTAAGATATATACAGCTTCCGTTACAGTTACGGTGCCTTCTTGTGAAATAAAGAGTATAATAGTATTTGGCAATTGTTTCTTTCATATCCAAAGCTTTCCCAGGGTTTTAGCTTCATTACTGACCTTATTAGTTTGTTTTTATTTTTCTTGAAAATTTTCTGTGACAGTGTTTTGAAGGGGCACATAGCCGGGAGAAAGCACTTGTTTCAATAGATAAGTTTGATGGCGCAGGGGTTGCTAAATTCCTTGGCGTTGCGGATGACAAAACCCATCCTTCGATAGCACTGGACCGCAAGATTTTTCATGTGCTCGTGAAAATTCATTTGCGCATCAAAAATTACTCCTAGGTCCCTGATGGTATCGACCCGAGCTATCATTTCATTTCCCAGCAAATATCTAGCCTTTAGGGGATTGTGGCCGCGGCTAAACGTCATAACCGAACATTTGTCGGTATTGAAGAGAAGGCCATTGTCAATGCTCCACTTGTATACCCGGTTGATGTCTTCCTGTAGCGATTCAGCATCCGAGAAGTGTTGCACACCAAAAATAAGCTTTAGGTCGTCCGCGTAGAGGAGACATCTAGCATGTCTAAGGTTCGAAGCAATGTCATTGATCATGATGCTGAATAGCTGTCCTGTCGTAGTCCTGTCTGTAGCTATACTGTCGTCTGTCACGCAGATAGCTGGCAAAAAACCGGAGCAGTTTAGGGGAGAAGCCGATGTAACATAATTTATTAAGTAGTGTGTCGTTGTCCACTCGGTCAAAAGCTTTTTTGAAATCTAAGTACAACACGCCCACCTGTGTTCCAAGAAGAAGAAGAAGAAGAATTATTTTATTTGCCTGAATACTTATAAATATCCAACATCCAAGTGCTCCGAGATAATGTCAACCAGGGTTAAAAGATTTGTGTTGACTGATCGCCTAGGTCTAAAACCATGTTGTGAGTCGGTAAGGTGGGGTTTTATTTGAGGAGCAAGAAGCTTATTTAAGATTGACTCGAACAGCTTTGCCATCGAAGATAGAATGGCTATGGGGCGGTAATTTTCTACATTGGCTGTATCGCTCGATTTAGGAATAGGACGCACCCGTGTCACCTTCCACCGTAGAGGGAACTCCCCAGAGGATAGGGCAAGGTTGAAAATTCGAGTTAAAGGCAATATTAACCATTCCTTACAACCCTTCAAAACATAAGCTGGAACCTGGTCAGGGCCAACAGAACTTTGGGCCTTAAGGCGAGCTATACCGGCTTCTACCTCCTGAGGAGAAATTGTTACAATGTGGACGTAATTCGCAGTACTAGACAGGTCGTTTCTAATAATCTCTTCATGTTCTAGGCGAGGAGGGCTGGGAAGAAATACACTAGAGAAAAATTCTGCGAAAGCCTGAGCTACCTGCATGCCCTCATAATTGTTACCCTTATACGAAACCTGCTTCTCGAACCCGCCTTTGGACCTTAGGCTGCTTACATGTTGCCAAAATGCTCGGGGATTACTTGTTATTTTATTTTGAATATTGTTAATATAATCATCGTAATACTTTGACGTTTTAAGTTTAATGTGAGCTCTAAGCCTAGAAAATTTGCTATAATCATCACGGCCATGGAACGCTTCCACAGACGATGATGATAGCTTTACATTCAATATCTTTTATAAGATCCCCCGTGAACCACACGGGATAACTTCTACTGCACTTCCTAGACCTTTTTTTCTTTGGTATACAGGCCTCGAAAATACCATAAATAATCTCATAGAAACGATCCACAGCAACGCTAACATCACGGGCCTCAAGAACTTCATCCCAAGAGATGCCGGAAATTAATTGGTACAGGAGGCCGTAATCACCCTTACAGAAGTTCCAGTCACACTTCGAATCTATATTGCTAGGTCCTATTGTATCATTAACACACAGGCAGTAACATTTGTCGATCATGTGCGCGTTCCGCGACTGCGCGAGGAGTCCCTCGGACGCTATGATGTTGACAAAATAGTTATTTATGATACAAGTGCGGAAAGTTGGTAATTCCCAACGAGTGGCGATCACCAAAAACACGACCGTCAGGGAGTGTTTTTGATCGACACGAGTTGGGAATTACCTATCCGCACGTGAATCATACAAAATTTTACAATGCATCATGCGAGGAAATTAAAAATTATACAAAAAAGGTGAAATTTGAATTGTCATGAAATCTCATTCTCGCACGCGTGTGGGAATTTTGGCCCGAAATCCATTCCCGCACGGCCGCCCCCCGGCGCGCCGCGCCATTCCGGCATGGAGGGCTTCCCGTGTTCATGTTGACCCATGTAAAGGCGCACTTTCAGAGCAAGTGCATTGTAAAGTATATTTACGTCACACCTGGCCATAATGCGAGTTTTACTGCACGCTGCGCGTACGGGAAAACTCGCATTGTGGCCAGGTGAAGACGTAAAATGTTGTACTTAACACGGGCGGTCATTCGTAAAGCCCCAGAGCGCATATTTATGGCCCTCACCTTCGGTTCGGGCCACAAACACCTGCGATCTGGGGCATTCACGAATGCACCGCCCTAGTTACGTAATGTACTATTGTGATACATTGTTGTTTTGATATTACTTGTTTTCTTTTGTATTTTTGGTAGTTTTTGTTGGTTAGTTATTTAATTTATTTATTATTTTTATTTTAATATTTTGGGTATATATTTTTTTTAAATATAAATTAATATCTAGTAAATTTAATCTAATGTTAATAATACCTTATTCTTCTATTTAAATATAATCTAATAATAAATCGAACATAATGAAAATAGTAGCTTATTTTTCTATATAAAATATAATGAAAGTAGTTAATTATGGCTTATTTGTATATATAAAAATATTATCTAGTGACACTGTTTGTAAATAAAAATATTTTATTTTGTTTTATTTTAATGAATTTTACTTATTTCCTGGGCTGTACCCTGGCTGTAGTTTGCTAATCTTATTACGATTTATTTTTGTTAAAAAGAGAGATTACGCACGTTCCTTGAAACATCGTCATATAAGATTTTCAGCTACTTTTAGGTGATCAGTCTAATCGTACTGTGAAAAACTTACCTACACGTCTTAGCCTTCTCGGATATATATTGATTTTAATTTTTTAATTTTTAATTTCATCCCGCTTCCGTATGACACACAAGTTGAGTCACGCATTACAGTACCTACGTGACTTCATGAATTGAATATAATCTTCCATTATAAATATTATTTAGTGACACTGTTTATATTAAAAAAAACTTTATTTTCGTTTTATTTGGAACTTATTTTAATGAATTTTGCCTTTTATATTATTATTTTTATTTATCATCTTTACTTTTTATTTTATCGCATTGCATTCTACGTATTGTACTTATTGGTAAATGGGTCTCGGAACTGTATATCCTATGTAATAATACGTCATCGCGTATATAAATTAAACTGGGGTCGGAGTCTTTTGCTCCTAATAATAATAGGTTATGCGTCTTTTTGCGCTTCCTTTTCAATATGGCATAATAGGTCGCAACCTTAGTGCGCCTGTATTTGGAGGCACTTTAGTGCTCTTTAACTAATGATATGTATATCTTTATACCGTACCTGAATGCTTAATATGATATAATTAAATAGGAATGTCTGATTTGTTGCGAAATATAAATTTACTCGGGTTTATTAAATTTTAGTGACACTAAATTTACACATTATTAATCTAAATTATATGAATTAAAAGTCTCTTAGTTATCTACTTTTCTAAAATATGTTAAGTAAAAAAAATGGAACATAATGATAATTAAAAAAAATACGATACGCTTTTTGACGTCTTCATTGTGCCGTGGTCTCGTCTCTGAAGCTGGCTGGCTGGCTGGCTGGTGGTTGCAGTGTGCTCTTTCGGGACGGCTGCTGCGTTGGTTTCTGATGCGGACCGGGAAAACCCTGGACTCCCTCGAACATGGGCCGGGATAACCCTGGACACCTCTTCTATTTTCTTAATGTTGCGTAGCATGGCTCGTGGATTGGTTGGATCGTTGCTGCTGATACTGCTTGCTTGATGCCACGAAGAGTTGGTCGATGTGCTGCGTTGATTTGTTGGCTACCCTTGGCTACGGCTAGGGCAGGGTCTCGTCGAGCAGCAAATTGTATGGAACGCGGCACGGTTTTATTTTATAGTCGCAAGGCAGGTCGCGGCGAAGCGACCTACCCTGGCAGGAACACTAATGAAAATGTCCTGCCAGGCCTGGCAAAGTCGCCATGAGACAGGTAACTTATTGTATCATTTCAATTCGTTATCCATAAATCATAATTTCGATGGAAAACTGCAGTGTTATCATTATCAACTATCATCTCAAGAGTGTACGAGACTATCCCGTACATCTTTATGGTCCTTCGAACAATTTTGAATCAGTGCACAGTGGAATCAAATTCTGGGATACGCCACGTGTCGACGCAACGTGACCAGTGCTGTGACACTTGCATCAACGTGTATCATCAGTATCAAGCAGTGACTATCAAGATCAATCAATATATCAAGATTATCAATATCAAACTGGAAGCCTTTATCAACAAGTACTGGATTGTGTGAGAGTGAACCCAGGTACGATAGCGAATCGGTTAAGGCGGCCTCCCACAAGCGGGTCTCACCGTCTGATTGAGAAAGCCCGTACCCGAAAAGGCGGCACCCGAATTTAAAAGACGACGAACCAAAAAATTTGCAAATTTACTGGCACTGGCATTTATGTTACTGTTTACATTTATATCACCGGCGCAGTGTGAGCACAGCCTTACGAGTACAAATAAACATCAAGGAGTTTATTTCGACAAGATATCAAATATGCACCTTATTCGCGACGAATGGAAGCTGATTGTTTACTACGACATGGGCATATTAGCAAGGACTAAAAGTATTTCAAGAATATCTCCGTACCTTAGGAAATACATGTATCAAGTCGGATAAGTTATCAAAACGTGACGTAGTACTCATACAGCTACGTCACGGGTTCTCAGAACTGGAGTACTACTCGTACAACAGCATAATGCTCGCTCAGCAACTCACACGCTCGACCCGCCGTCGGCGGGGCCTTATCAACGGAGTCGGATATCTAGCGAACAGTTTGTTTGGAATACTGGACAACAATTTCGCCCAAAAATATGAAAAAGATATCAATCTTATCAAGGACAACGACAAACATCTGGCTATGTTATGGAAAAATCAAACCTCAGTGGTCGAAGCTGAATATAATTTACTAAAAAGAGTGGAAGAGGCTATGGACAAGCAACACAAGATACTGAACCGTCACATTATCAATCTGGAAAAAGCAACCAATGTTTTGGCAAAAGAAGTTGAAGCTGTCGAAAATACGAATGAATATTCATGTTATCATCGATTATCACTAACTCCCTACTGATGAATCTGAAAGGCATACAAGAGACATTATTGGAGACGATCGCCAACGTTCAACATGGCAACTTCAATATCCACTTATTAACTCCATATCAACTAAGAAATGAGTTAAGTATCATTTCCGGACAGCTATCAAAGGACTTAGCTATACCGATTGACAACATTCAAACGAATCTCCAGAATATTTATCATTTACTTAAGGTCAAGACAAGGATGACACCTACCTATCTAATTTTCGAAATCAGGATTCCGTTAATCAGCCGTGACAACTTTGAAATCTACAGATCTAATACCCGTACCTCAACAACTAAAGGAGAACATGATCAGCATATCGCTTATTTCCGAGTATGTGGCAATAAACATACAGAAGGACTCTTATATAACACTCACTGAAAATGAGGCTGGCAATTGTAAACAACATTATGCATCCAGTCAGGTATGTCCCTTACAAAAGCCTATTTATCATATGAGTGGGGATGACAACTTATGTATCAAGGCAAAAAATGATACGAAATGTGAACGTATCACACAACCTTGCGCAGACAAATGGGAAAGGTTGAATAAAGAAAATCATTATCTATTATTTGCTACCGGACATCGAACCATTTGAATCATATGTGAAACTCAAGTTACCGCCGAGCAAATTAGCGGAACGGGCATTATATCACTTGGAGATGGCTGCATTATTAAAAGCGAATCGTTGACAATATTCGCTCATAAGTATCAGACGAACAACATTAACGTCCAGCCAGATTTAATAAGAATAGTAATGCCACCTATCAATAGCGTTATGAATTTATCATTACCGGCACTTAAAGATCTATCAACATCTAACAGCACGGAAATAAAAATGCAAATTTTCGACATAGGACGTCAAGTTGATCAAATGAAGGCTAGCGAAGCACGAGGTGTTCTAGCTGATCGAATATCATCGCATGATGTACACCAGTACGTCATTGTATACCTATTATTGAGCGCTGCGTTAGTTGCGTTCGCCGTATACGTATACTCGTACGCATGGCGGCGCTTACGCCATCGGTGTGCTTCGGTGCTCGGCGCAGATACCTCCCGCGCCCCCCAGCGACGCATCTGCGGACTTCAACATGCTATATGTTGCCAGAGATGTAAACTGCGAAGATTCAAAACTACAACACAAGGCGAAAATCAACGTGCAACACACCACCAATACGGGAGTTCATTTATCAAGACCACAAGGATTGGACAAGGCCACGTCACCCATCGTAGGCCTGCGATTCGCTGCGCGTGAATAGCAGTGAAGCAATTTATTTTTTATAAGATATTTGATTCTAGTATAATTTTGTAAGTTTCATCTTCCTTCATCTCGCGCCCGGGAGCATGTACGGTCTGTACAAAGGTGTGCATTCCGCCCGTCAGCATTTTACTTCATATAGGCTATATTTTATTCCTTTAAGTCAGTACATGTCCGACCGCAGCGGAGTGTATTCTCATTAAGCCAACATATTGTATCATTTCAATTCGTTATCAATATATCATAATTTCGGTGGAAAACTGCAGTGTTATCCACTGAAAAGCTAACGGTAAATATTCCATACACACACGTTCCGAAAAACTTATTGGTACTAGCCGGGATTCGAACCCACGACCGCCGCTTGACAGCCGCGTGCCTGAACCAGTAGGCTACCGTAGCTCTCAAATTAATTACTTATTAACAAAATAATAATGCTTATTGTTATATTTTGAATATACATACATAATAATAATAACATTGGTGAACATTAATATTATAAAAAATAGTACCTCATCATCATCAGTACCTATAATAATGATGATTACCGCATAACTGGCAAACCATGAGATACCTATATTCGGGCCTTTTCGTGGACTGGCCTTTTAGGTTTACTGTGTTTTGTTTTTATACCCATTGTTTTGTCCACGAATAAATGTTTTCTTTCTTTCTTTCTTTCTTTCTTTATATTGCAACAAAAACATCATATGTGTATTATGTGTTGTACGTTCCATAGACACACATGTTATTTTCTAACTCTGTCCAATTGTCCATGTACAACATTGGATGTAGTCCACCTTGGCATCTTGACCGAAAGGTGAAACCGATAAGGCTGGCTTTATGGACGAGCGGAAACGATCGGTAGTACGGCGCACGCCGGCAGTCGCCCAAACACAATCATAATAAGGCGTGGCAATTGCCACACTGCCTAAAATCTTAAATATCTTTGAAAGGGCATTTATTTACTAATAACATAACACTATATGGGTTCTATGCCTGAAATAAATAATTGAATTGAATTGGCTAATCTTGTATGAAAAAACAACGTATTTTTGCAGCGGCCAAGGATGTTTTTTTATAGTGGTTTAGGGGACCTCTTAATAGATATACTCGTAATTAACGCGTTTAACAATATCGGAGCCGATATCTTTAGGCATCAAGTTTTTTTATAACTGTTTAATTTGTCTGGGGAAATATATATTGCAAATATCTCGGCTCCGGTGCATTTAAGAGTATTACGTATTATAACAAAATACGTTTGTTTTGAATAGATCTATCATACCCTACCACTTTTACGAGTCAAAGTCGCTCACCTAAAAACAAACAAGGGTACCTATACGTAGTATAAGTATATAGGGTAGTCAATATATTTCTAATCCCAATCATTTACTTACTTATATATCGTGGGATTTGTTTTTGCGGGGCGGCAAAAATAATTTGGTACGGCTGATTCACGACGCTCATTAATTAGGTATTTAACATTTAAATTAAGTGGTTTTCATGCATTGTATTATTTGGAACGAATGAGAATATTAACCGTTTATCGTTTATGCTGTGATAAGCCAGTGTTTTAGCCGTTTCAGGGTGGTATTCTACTTGTCCAAGATCTTTGTCTAACAGGGGCCTTGCCACGATCTGTTAACGCGATTCATTTTAGGACCTAAACTGAATCGAAAGCTGTCAGTTACATAGAAAAACTGTCACAAAATGACAGATCAAACCTAAATTGAATTGCAATGGGACGTTGTGGTAACCCCCCAGGTAAATCAATCAATCAACAGCCTTAGGCCGCGTTTAGGGTGAGTATCATGGTGGATACTCATGAGCTCGCGGGGTAGAGGAACGGTGTGCGGGGAAAACATCCACCAACATGGAGAGATGCGTGAGCGAGGCCAGAGGCGTCCCCAGCCCATGTACCGCCCGTGTACAAACATTACTCTTGCGCCCCCTAGTAAGGGCCACCCCACACCTGGCGTCTTTCGAGCGTCATCCCATAGTAAACCGTCCCCCCAACCCACCTCGCCTCGCCCCTCGCTCGCCCGCTTACTATGGGACGAGTGACGCTCGAAAGACGCTCGAAAGACGCCAGGTGTGGGGTGGCCCTAAGCGCGCGCGCCGAGTGGGACTCCAAAGCGGGCGGCGCTCGGCGCCCCCTAGGGCCGCTGTGCAACGCACACCCTGCTCCATAGGTAAAGACGCCTCTGAGTGAGGCTAGCAATGCTGTTGGTGGATGTTTTCAAAAATTGTACCAATTACGTTACTTGGAATGAACGGTTTTTTCTCTCTTTAAACCGCTCGCTAGACCTCTCACAGCTGTGGGGGATACACGCACATGTTACATATTTAATTATTGCAGCTTTCATGAAAACAAATCGATTGGAGCGAGAGAGATCTAGAGACTATTAGCCGTTAGCTTTTCGGTGAAGGAAAATATCGTGAGGAAACCGCAATCCCAATAAGGTCTAGTTTTCGCTCTGGGTTGGAAGGTCAGACGGCAGTCGCTTTCGTAAAACTAGTGCCTATGGTAAATCTTGGGATTAGGTGTCATGGACCCCCGGCTTCTTTCGGGCACCACTGGGAATATTTGAGGTAAACTCTTCAACCTCACTGCTTTGCCTCATTGCGGAGGATTCAATGTTCAATTAAAATGAGGTTGTAAAGTTAAATCCCCTAAGGACCCTAAGGTGTTTAAAAAGGGTATAGACGTTTTTCAATAATGGTGTGACATTAAAAGTCCACAGTAAGCTCGATTCTCCATATAAACGTACTTACGCTCTCATTTTAAAACTACGTGTTGGATTGTAACGAAACTTTGCATGTACAATGACATGAGGTATAACCAGGTCTGTAATTAGTTTATGTAGCTTCAGATAATATTACATTAATATTCCTTTTTTTATTATTTTGTTTTGACGCTGAGATACCGTATACATCCCTACGAACATTTGAATAATTATTAATTATATTTGGACGCTCAGAGACCTTATACATCTCTGGAATACTGAATTAATATCATTAACTTTCTGTTAATGCACAGACCTTATACTTATCGAATGTAATGGTCATACTTTTGTTTTGTGTTCATTAACTTTGTGACATTTAGTGTGTAAAGTGTGTTGTTATATCAGTCCTTAATGTGCAAATTTTAAATTATTATTGTGTTAGATTATTATTCTTTTATTGCAAGATTATTATTTTTATTGTAAATTACCGTTTGACATGTAAAAGTGCCCTTGTGGCCTATTTGCAGAATAAATAATTTGTATTTGTATTTGCATAGTAAAAAAATACAGTGATTTTAAGTTTTTCATACAACACGTCTTGTTTATGCTGTATTTCATTTGTTTTATAGACTGGAACCATATAAACTAATTACTAATTAACTGGTGACCGAAGAGCTGGCGGTTTTCTCGCGCAACGCATCAGCATTGCAATTCAGCGAGGAAATGCCGCCAGCATCCTCGGTACAATGCCTCGAGGGCCTTTTTTAGATTTAACTTATCTTTAATTTAATTTAGTTAATGTTATAGTTATCATCTTGTATATACTTTAGAAAAAAAATGTAAAAAAAAAGAAAAAAAAATACATACATAAATATATACCATACCTCATGTCATGGTATATACAAAGTTTCATCACAATCCAACACGTAGTTTTAAAATGAGAACGAAACTCCGTTTGTATGGGAAGGTGAAATTCGACCGATTAGAATTAGGTACTTGAATCAATTACTAAAAATTACTGAACTCACCTAATAAACTTAACACTAGGAAAAAGATCTTGGACAAGTGAAATATCACCCTTATATGTATTCACACAGGCTGAATTCATACTCGTGTTAATGTGAGACAGTTGCTAATATATAAGTTGTTGTAGGTGCAAGTCCGGCGGCCGGAGAAGGTCCGCACGGTGCAGCGCGTGAAGAAGACCGTGCTGGTGAAGCAGGTGGTGCCGGTGCGGCGCGGTGTACGAATGTAAGGACTATTTTCCTAAGTAATTTCGGCTAAATTAGTATTTGCGTGAAATTCAAAATTTTAGAGTAAACGGGGTAAAACCAATCTTAAGATTCTTAAGACATGCAGTGCCGCGAGTGCCTACGCCGTAGACGCTTTCCGCTACATAACAGAAGAACCACGGGATCGGCTACGAGCGTAGCGCGTAGCCGATCAGCCCCCCTATTCTGTAACTTGTTTTAAGCTCACCTCAACGCTCACCCACAAATATATCTTGACACCGCGATGCGTAGTAACTAAGCGTAGGTAGAGGTCTAGTTTCGTGTCGGGTGACCGGCGGGGTGAGCCGCATTAGCGCGTGGCGAATAACAGCTCAGGGGCCGTGGACAAGGTTACAATCGACAAGCGCTAACGCCAATAGAAAATAATAAAATCTATGGGTATGACAAATGCCGCCGAAACACTTTTCGTTAACATCTGTCATTCCCATAGATTTTATTAGTTTTCTATTGGCGTTAGCGCTTGTCGATTGTAACCTTGTCTACATTATGCTGAGCCAGTGTCCGGTTCACTGCCGCAGAGACACACTTTTTTCATGTTTTATGTGCTATTCTTGCTTATTTTATTATTTAATGTGTGTGCCCTGTGTGTTTGTGAATAAATATATCTTTCTTTCTTTCTTTCTTTTTTTCTTTCTTTCTAGGCCCCCTGACTTCGCAGACCGGACACTCCTATAACTCAACCGGTTTTATGGCTACAAATATTGCGCTTGAGAAAGATAAAATAAAATTTGGTCAGGAGCGAGCCAACCTATAGTTATAAAGGGTTCTGCAGCTGTTATTTGATGGACGGATCAGCGGTTCTAGAGATTACCCATTACTTACAAACTTACCAAGCCGCAATCCCACATACTTTTCCTCTTTATAATATTAGTATAGATAACACATAAGTATTTAATCAAAGTTGTGGGTTTTGCCAGGTAGATTTAGCATAACATGAATTTTGATCTCTCGTTGTCATTTTTATACAAAAGGGGTTCTGTTTTTTCGTTAATAAATATAACTCGCACGCTCCCTGAACGCGTCTCCAATGTGCTTCTAACGTTATTAAAAGCTTTATTTATGTGCACTGTTCGTATGTAAATACATATGTATAATGTAGGTACTATCGGCTGAATTAATGCATGGACACCTTACGGTCTAGTTTCGCTTGCACTGTTTGACATCTACAGCTGATATGATTGCATGCGTTGCGCACAAAATAAACTAGATGGCGCTGCTGGCCAAAAATATTGATATATAGACGAATATAACTTAATTCACTGATAATAATTGACTCCTGTAATCACCATAAAATTTTCTTGCGATGCGAGTACAATTATTGACAAGTTTAGCAAGGTTTAATCTACTGTAACCGTATTTGAGTGTGACTGAACTGTCATCCTACCTACTCGTTTATCAAAGGTATATATTTCACAGTTGAAATATGTATACCCGTGATAAAACACTGACCAGTGTCAACAACAAGATTGGATGGGCTTGTGGATTAGCCTATTAAGTGCAAATGACACGGTGCTGACTGCCTTTTTAGTGTTTTTATGATTTCTGTTTTTTACACTATTTTGCACAGCCAAAAGTAGATTTTTTAAATATAAATAACAGTAATTAAATACAATTAAATAACTCAAAGAACTTTTCATTTTAAAATTATATTTATTCAGTAGTAGTATTAGTGAATTAGCCACTTTTTAACATGTTATCGAGGTTATAGCTTAAGTTTCATTTCCGAAAATCGGAAAAAGATTGAAGCTTTACCTCAATAAAAATAATACCTATTGTCAATTTTATTAATAATTTCAGACCGGGTTATGATAACATATATATCAGGCGAACGCATTCTGGTGTTTATTGGCATTTTCTATTTAAGTGAGATTTGAAATAAGTAATTAAACCCGCCATTTAAAATAATAAAAAAATACGAAACAATCTTACAGTTCACTAAGGCTTTTATTATTGATACTAGTATTTCATAGATTATAATGGTAGGCTTCTACAGTTATCTATCTCACTCGATCTCGTTAATTAACAAAATGATTATATTCTATCATGATAATTTTCCTTAACGTAACACATCTATTACTAATAGTGTCTACAGGGATAAAAAAGCACGATGAAAACAATATTCTACTCATATTTTACTTTTGTCATTTGTTTATATATAACCCGGTCTGTCTTTCTTCAAACCCTACATGTTCACAGTTAGATATACCACCAGATTCCGCGTTAGGCACTACGTGATCACTGAACGTGAACTTATATGTCCTTATGAATAGATTTAAACACTTTTCACTTCTCATCACTAAACATGACAAAAATCCAGTTGTCCAGTGTCCAAATTGCGACAATTTGCTGTTTTATGTGCTTCTCTGTAAGTATGGGTTTAACAGCATGCCCATGATAATTATAAACCCTTCTCGTTATGGAGACACGACGAACTCCACACTTGTGCAATAAATCGACGTAATGACTTGTCGATTCAAAATCATTTTCTTTATAGTCCATTGTCAATGGCTGGTGGCCGTTCTTTGTCGGTGTAGCAGAGACGTTTCCTTTTGCTTAACCTTTTTCTAGCTGTAACGATATTATTTGAAAATAAATCATCAGAAAAATGTATGATAGTTCAGTAGTAGTTACTAAATAATTATATCACAAACGTGTAAAATAACTACTTACGTTTAGATCAGTTTCTGTAGCTTGTAGCTTCGTTACATATCGCAAATATTTGCGACCTTTTAACTAGATCAATATTACGTCGAAAACTAGTTTTATTATTCATGTTATCCAGAAAAAAATATGAATAACAAAGCTGAGTAGTCCTACGAACGAACACGTAACATCTTTGTGATAAAAACGAATAAGTATGGTAGTTTTGATTCATTCGTCTACCCTCATCGATTATTATATTAATCGTAGTAGTAATGGATTAATATCTGAGCAGCAAATTAAACTTATGATAAATTTCAACTGCCTAGTCAATTGAACCGATGGTCGAGTGGCCAACAAGGCAAGTAACTAGGTCGACACCTAGCTTGAGAGTCGTGGGTTCAAATCCCGCACCCAACCAAAAATATGTTGGGAAAGATGTGTTTTTGGAATTGTTTGGATATTCACTGGTAGTGAATCGGAAACATCGCAAGAAAAATAAATGCACAAAGGTAGCACATAAATAGAATACACATTCCAAATTGCGTCATAATACCGCCATTATCGATCGATAATGCATTGGCAAGATTACTTGGCAATATAATATAGGAAAAATAATAACCCAAGAAAATAATTATAATTATATCCAAGACGAAGCATTACTTTTTGTTTCCATTTTTGTTAACAACGCCATCTAGTGAAACCTTGCTGATCCTCTGTGGTTTACATTTACATCTATAATGATATTACACGTCGTGCACATAGATGGCGTTAGCGAGCGCGTCAAAGGAAACAGTTTGTCAGTTGACCATGCACTTATGCTGTCTAGTGTACAGTGAGGGGTATTAACTTACGTACATAAATTATCTGTAACACGATTTTATGACATTGACAATAGAGTTCAAGGCACAGCTGATCAGATGATGGAGGCAGAAGGTGGCCAATGGCCATGCCTAAAGAGGACAGTCAAAAACTATAGTTATTGGAAGAAAGAAAGAAAGAAATAACATAATTGAACCTGCTCACAAAACTTCATGAGAATCGGCTGAGAAACGCGACCTGTACTGTACGCGAAACGTGACATACAAACGATTTTCGGCCCAAGCTGAAGCATAAGAACTTCGTTCGCTACGCTCGCTCAATCGACAACCTGACCTGAAGACTGGTTTTTACACTTTTTACTTCACTTGTTTAGTATGCAACACATTCAGTAAACTTTGTAAATTGCTTCCCAGTTTTTTCTTGAATAAGTAGACACGACGGAACCCTAAAAACTCGATTAAAACGGAATCCGTAGATTACAAAATTGTTGTCCGATAAATCATTGAAATTAATATTAGTATACATAGAGACGAGACGGGCTGTCGTATGCGGAAATTCTTTACGGAAAATCCGTCGAAATACCTACGACGAATCCTCCCTTTTATATTCCCTTTTATATTCAACTAGGAAAAAATGATAATGTTAGGTTATGGCGCTTCGCCGGACGCTGCCGCGTCACGCTCACTACGTTCGCTCGGCTCGCGCGCTGTAGGGTCGCAGTTCACCTAACAACCTAACCGTTTTTTCCCCTGGGGGATCAGGGTAGGGGGTTCTAGTGGACAACAGCGTTAAATCCAATTTATTTGTATGTAAAAGTCGAAAAGATGGTGTGCTCAGTAGCCATCCGGTTATCGGATATTGCGACTACGCGTCATTACTTTAATTAAAAGGGGTAATCACGCTTTGAACGCGCTTTAGATCTAAGTGTCATTTTTCCATACAAAAAGTATGACATTAAGATCTACAGACGCGCGTACCTACAATGCGTTATCGATTGGCTGAACACCTTCGCGTCGTTCTAACGTCATATACAGGGTGTACTTTTCTATTTTTTTTACATTTGAATGGAGCGTTTGCCGACTGGGGCGACCTGCTCCATACAAATGTAAAAAAAATCGCGTCAAAAATAATTTTCTCAGTTTTTAGGATTCCATACCCAAAAAGGTAAAAAAGGAACCCTTATAGTGCGACTCCGTCCGTCTGTCTGTCTGTCACAAAGTGAAATATCTCACGAATTATTATATATATTATCTAAAAATATCGCATACTTACCTACTAAACAAAATATCAAAACGATTTGAATTACCTTTTAACTACCTATTTCTTTTTTTTTTGTTGTTTACATAGCTAAGTGTATAACTATGTTCATGTGAACGCTCACGAAAAATCATTCTTGTTTTATATTATAAGATTACTCATTAAGTGAAATGTATATATTTCTTTTGAGTAAAATAAATGTCTTTAACCAGAATTACTCGAGCTATCAATTTGAAATTTGGAATGGTTTTAAATGAGAGCTATCCACGTGCATGGAAAATGAAAAATTCAAATATATATTTAAATTTTCTGTGAAAATTTACGAATATGAGGGGGCAAAAATATATTCAACTATTTATTGGGTCAAGTGGGATATCATTTGAAAGGGCTTGAGTTGCACTTTTTGAAGCAGTTTTTCTTTTTTTCTACAATGGTAAAATTTCGATCTATGAAGGAAAATGTAAAAAGAAATACCATTCCCTCCCTTATCTCCGAAGTTATCCAAGCGAAAACAGAACACGATACATGTTATGCCCTTGATCAATTAACACCCCGTATATGTTACACCCTGTATGAACCATACGAAGTTGTTAAACGGATAAAAGCGACAAGGTGAGTCCGACTGTACAAGAAACTCAACACCAGCTAATTAGTGTAAAAACATAGTGATTAAATACATTAACAACTACTATTTTGTATGGTGACCTCAACTAACCTCCAATTAAATGTTAAAGTATGCCAATATCATAACAATTACGTACACATACACGGTAAAGTGCAACAAACTTAACATGGGCAGTCGGCTAAATAAAAATTAAACTTGTCATAATACTAAATTACCACTTCTCCATACAGCGACGGCAATTGGCAACGATAAATAAAAAGTTGTGTTTTAAAGTTCATGACACGACCTTGAAAATACCAAAAACGAGTTTTAGGATTTGAAAATGGGAATTACGATGCATTCGTTTTATGGGTATTTGGCTTTTATTTTTATTTTTTATTGAAATGTTTACCTTATTAAACTCAAACTCAAACTCAAAATTATATTTATTCAAGTAGGCCCAGTAACAAGCACTTTCAAATCGTCAGGTAGAAACATAATCTTAAGCTAATTACTTCGAGTAATTTATTAAACATAAAAAGTAACATTTAAATGAAATATTTAATATTTTATATAAAAAAATACTAGTCTAGAATGTTTCTAGAAAGACAATCTAATGTCAAAAAATAAATAAAACGAGAATAATTAATTAAAAACACAATGTCAAATTTTTCCAAACGGAATAAATAAATTATAAATCCAGTCAAAATTAGTCCCAAGAAGTTTTATCATTCATGTAGTCTTGTGCGCTATAATAAGCTTTAGAAATAAGTTTACGTTTCACATAGTTTTTGAATTTATTAATAGATAACTCAGTTACGTTTCCAGGAAGTTTGTTATAAAACCTTACACAATTACCCATGAATGATTTTTTTATTTTTTGGAGCCGAGTGGTGGGCACCGCGAGCTTATGCTTATTTCTAGTATTAATATTATGTATGTCACAGTTTCTCCTAAAATTGACAATGTTTTTATGTACATACACAATATTTTCATAGATATATTGACAATGCAATGTCATGATATTAATATTTTTAAACTTATCCCTAAGTGAGTCTCTCTGTTTCAATCTATATATCGCCCGAATAGCCCGTTTCTGCAGAACAAAAATCGAATGAATGTCCGAGGCACTGCCCCACAATAAAATACCATATGACATAATGCTATGGAAGTAGCTAAAATATACTAATCGAGCTGTTTTCACGTCTGTTAATTGACGGATCTTAATATTAATAACGTAACCATCAGATTCCAATTTAATAATATTATCGATTTTCATGTTGTCTGCCGCACTTGCTGATTCGAGCGAGAGAGAGAGAGTCAAGAAAGAACTTCGTTTTCGTTTTGCGGTAGCCGCTCTGATAGGGTCATGATTTGTCAGCCCCAATTTATCAGAAGATGACTAATTGCTATCGCCTGGAGTCATGTTGCGCTGCTAATCCAACTGTCAAACGAGTTGTACTGAGAAATTGCATGCACATTTGGTCGGATTGTTACATCTGTATGCTACACCCAATTGACATCGACATGTTGTACATTACTGACAAATTGGGGTATAGCCCGACCAGGAAATTAAAAAACCTGCTCTGGGGGCGCTAAATTAGCAATAATTATGGCAACACTAAAAAATTACTATATAATGTACCTACCAGTCATATTGACAACAAGCTCGGTGAAGTTATTTAGAGGAAGAGAGTCTAATCCTTGAGACTTTCTCTCCGAACTTCGTCATAATGTAAATCACTTTTCAGAAGTCACATTTAATAGTTTTCGGCATTTTAATGCAATACAACACGTACCAACGACACCTCACTTTGACAACTTTTGACAGATGGCATTAATGGCGTCTTCAAAGTTAGTGTTGCCAGTTATTAGTTCCAATAGTTTTCCGCAATATGGCGGAGTTTTTTATTTGCATGGTCGGGCTATAAAATCACATAATCTGTGTACCCCATGACTTCTATAGCAAAAAACACTGGCACTCGTCCTGACCTGCCCACAAACATATCTTGACACCGCGATGCGTAGTAACTAAGTGTAGGTAGAGATCTAGTTTCGTGTCGGGTGACCGGCGGGGTGTGCCGCAATAGCGCGTAGCGAATTACAGCCCTGACGTCGCAGACCGGACACTCCTGTATAACTCAACCGGTTTTATGGCCACAAATATTGCACTTGAGAAAGATAAAATAAAATTTGGCCAGGAGCGAGCCAACCTAACAACTTGCCTGAAGACATCAGACTTGAGCAAAATGCACGCGTATTTAAAAGAAAATTAAAAAAAACATTTTCTAGAATCCTTACCCTAAATATTTATTCATACCTACATAAATATACCATTAGATATATATTACCAAAGCATGTACATATAACTACTGTAGAATTATGTTTAAGTCAAACTATTAACTAGTTTTGAAAATTAGATAAGTTATTATAATAAGTCTTCCTGCAGTCAAACTGTTAAAACAGTTTTGCAGGACTTTAAGTAGTTAGTGTTTTTGTAGAATTTTTAGTAATAAAAAAAAAAACCTATGGTTATAAAGGGTTCTGCAGTTGTTATTTGATGGCCGGATCAGCGGTTCTAGAGATTACCTATTACATACAAACTTATAAACTTACAAAGCTGCAATCCCACATACTTTTCCTCTTTATAATATTAGTACAGATAACACATAAGTATTGAATCAAAGTTGTGAGTTTTGCCAGGCAGATTTTGCATAACATGAAATTTGATCTCTCGTTGTCATTTATTTACGAAAGGGGTTCTGTTTTTTCGTTACTAAATATAACTCGCAAATTATTTTACGCCGTTTACGTAGCAGAGGTTAATTTTTTAGAACGGGTTGTCAATTTATACAGAAGGGTTATTTTCTTACTTCTTTAAAAAATATATAAATTGCTGAGTGGTTGCGCTGCTTTTTAGGGTTCCGTATCCAAAGTGTAAATACAACTTCGCTGTCCGTCTGTCTGTCTGTCACCAGGCTGTAACTCAAGAACCGTGATAGCTAGACAGTTGAAATTTTCACAGATTATGTATTTCTGTTGCCGCTATAACAACGAATAATAAAAACAAAATAAAATGAATATTTAAAGGGGGCTCCCATACAACAAACTATTTTTAAACTGTTTTTGTAGATAATGGTACGGAACCCTTCGTGCGCGAGTCCGACTCGCACTTGGCCGGTTTTTTCTCCCTTTGTCTACATTCTGAATTATTTTTACTCACTTAGGTACTTACATCATTATGGATTATTTTATTTAGTGTCCACACCTAGGGGGAGACAATTAGTCAGTTTGAAGTGCATTCTTCAGACCATCTTTGGATAGAAGTTTGTGTGTCTGTACATGACCCAACAATGAGGGTTCCTACGACTGCCTACTTTATCTACGGAACCCTAATAACGACGCATTCAAACTGATGTTCACATGTAGCCTTTAGTCTGCTTATTCCCGTACAACTGATGGCACTAGTGATTTGTCAATGCTTTGGAGTATTATTACGATAAGATAAATTAATAGTGATGTTCTTTCTACTGATATGTGGTGAGTTGAGTCTATGTTGTACATATACCTAGCCTACGTGACGAAGGGCGGCGGACTGCCAAGGAAGGTCAAAGAAAATCTAGAATGGAGTAACCTTGGTTTTGCTAGTCGCCGTTCATCCGGCAGTTCGCCGGGACTGCCCCGCAGTCTGCCGAATTCGCTCGTCTGACGCCGATTAATAATGTTGTTACCGCTATAAACTACCGTTAGCTATGGCAACATTGCCATTTGACATGCGGAGTCTAGCGGGTAGTGTTTGCGTCTATTCTTCTCAAACTAAATACAGACCCGCAGTATAAAGCAAGACGATGTTTCATATAGTTGTCTCTGTCACTTCTTATGGGCAGCTGAGCTGAGTTAGAATGAGCCGAATGGTACGGTATTTTGAGTCTATTCACGACTTGTCTCCATCTAGTAAACTAGTAAATAATACTACCGAGACGTCAACGTCGAGTTGACACTTATAGTGTTGTAACTATTGTAAAGTTCATATTCATCGACATTTTATCGGCGTGAATTACCGTAACATCGGGGTACTTTAACCCTAGGGGGCAACTATGGCCCAAAACGGAAAAAATATTAAACTTCCCGCCACTCCGAAGGTCATGAGCTATCGATGTAGTTCGCGCTACTCATCGATAGATGACCGTATGGGGCAGTCGATAAAACAGTTTCACTTTAACGAAGCTGATTGGTCAATCCATAATTTTGGTCATCAAATTGCTACCTGTAAACTACGCGAATTTATTATGTGCAAACTTTTTCACGAATCCAAGAAAGCAGGTGAGTTTATGTCTTTGATTGTTATCAATCGTAACGGATATGTAGCTGGGATCCGTATGTGATATCAATCAAAGAGTTTAAGTCATTTTTGTGAGAAGTATATAATAATTAATATCACAGTAGGTATTCTTTGACCATCGTTTTCGGGTATCTTTGACCCATCAGCTAAATATATATATTTTTTATCATTCAGACGTACGGAGATGCCTATAAAAGGAAGCCAGGAAGTACTCGTTACATTGATTACACAGACGAACAGTTACAGCAATGTCTAAGTGATGTGAGGTCTAAGACATTGACTCAACGGGAAGCTAAAGAAAGTTTATGTTCCTAAATTTGTGAAAAAAGGGTCTTTTACTGTTCCTACCTGAAATTGATAATGTTTGATGTAGTCATTGTTGATTTAGTATTTAGTTAATAGGTACGCATAAGTCTGATATCTCTCCTAATGATTCTCAATTTTGAAAACTGTTTTAGTTACAGTTGACTTTTAACTACCTAGGTGCCTACCCTGTAAAATAATTTGATAAGGAACCTTCCTATTTTTTGTTACTCAATTATAGTTACATGGTAATTCTACTTCTAATAATTGTTATAGGTAGGTTTAGAAGGATTTTATATTTGTTTTGCCATAATTTTAATAAAAACAGACATTTCTTACTTTGTGTTGAGTTTTCTGAAGTTTTATAGAGTAATAAATACAAACTAATCCAGATAGTATGTTTTTCTTTGACATGTGTAATAAATCTAAACAGGTTTCTTTATCCTCTCATTGCAAACCGTTACGTTTTACTAAATAAAAAATCGAGGGCCAAAGAAACGCGCTTCAAATTACAACTTTGGCCCAAATTTTGCAAAAATGTAAAACATACTAAGTGGTTGTTTTACTTAGTTTTACATATGTGCATGACTTGATTATATCCACAACTATACACCTATGCCTATCAAAGAGTCATAATGTCATTTAAATTAAAGTACTCAAGCGAAACGTAAAAAGTATAATGTTTTTGGGACAAAGTACCCCGATGTTACGGTATTTATGTAGACCAGGCGTTTGGTAAGTTTGAGAGAAAGAGACTGGAAATACAGATGTGAGTGAGCTGTAGTTTCGTACGCATGTGAGAAGTAAAAAAAAGTAATGCTGCCACCACTAAAACTACCGTTTGCCATGACATCATTGTCTTTTTGAGGCAATTCCCGCGGTAAATCCCCATCTAAAAACACGTTTATGAAATACTAATCTGTCATTATGTTTCAACATGATCATTACAATAATAATAATATTTTAGAATACGACACAAATACGGTTTCCTCGAGGCTAAATCGTTAAGGAAAATGTTCTATAGAAGGTTAGACACGATTAAATATGACTGCATCTCGTCAATTATAATACTTTTTGATATTTACGATATGCGTCTCAAAAGTTACGCAAGATTAAAATTATAAAGAAACAGTGAGTAAAAAGAAAAAGTACCTATCTTCATTAACGCTGTTTCCACGTACGTCTCAAAAAACTATAAAAACCAATTATCCGTTCACATTTTAACTTGACGTGATCCCTTACAGGGATAAGTTCGCTATTTTTTACGTTGTAACGTGTAGAACCTGTTCTGTCCTCATTTTGACTTTCTTGTAAACAATCACATAGTATGTATTCATACACATTAAACCTTACTGATGAATCTGAAAGTGGGATGATATTCAATAGGTATATTAAATATCCTGCGCGCCTAAGATGGTTGCTGTTTTATCACGTATCGTTTTTTGTTGCTATTTTGGTTTTACCAAAAAACAGTCCCCGCGAAGGATACACGCGACTGAATCCGCCGCGATTAAATATAAATTTAATATTTGAATTCTTCAGTTTCAGGGCTATGGTCACATGCTTTCGGCTACCACTACACGTATTCAACACCCCCTACCACTTTTACCCCACCAACTTCTTCAGGCGGCCAGTATGAATCCAGACACCCTCAGACCGGCTTCCAGGATAAACACTCATGGCACACTCAGTGGAATAAATACGAGTGGAACAATGGAAGTGATTATGGAACAGGACTTCCGACGGAACATAATCATGGTAAGATCTGCAACGAAGCTAGCACAACACAACTGACGCCTACTACCAGCTCTTTGATGACTCTTCTGTAATACAAGTCCATAAGGTACGGTATCCGCCAACCATCAGGCGGGCCGTATGCCTGATTCCACCGTCATAGTATAAAAATAATATTTTTTTTCAAGATATGTCATCACCGGACCTTGTCTCAAAGCCAAATGAGGGCATCAACGATAATTCCCAAGCATTCCCTGGAGACGTGTCAAAATCTGTTTCAACTGCAAATGACCCTATGGACTCTTTAAAGAGGAACTACACGACAACACCAAGACCGACAACAAGACCGACAACAAGACGGACACCTCCTCCAGCGATGCGGCCCCCTCACGGACCAGAGCCTGGGACGATGTCTCAGCCTGTCCCTACACTAGGGGGCCTCTTTGCCCCCTCGTTGCAGTGGCACGTAGGGATATACTCGAAGAGGTATACGCCGTACATGCAGGTTTGCGGCGGATCGCTGGTTAGGGCTGATGTGGTTCTGTCTGGTAAGTATAGCTATTCTGACTATTCTTATTGGGTGTCTCAAAAGTGACCCAAGATTTTGCAAACATTATTTTTTTCAATTTACTTTTTTTAATTCAACGCAGTATAGGGTTATATGATCTTCGATTACTTGAATAAGAGATAAGCGCTATTCGGTCGGAATTGTCCGTCAGCGTCACCAATTTGCATACCAGTTAAAATATCTGTTCAGTTCGAAATATATCGAGTGATTTTCGACATCAAAGACGTGAGTGACCCGTTTTGGTACTTACGGGAGTTTTCTATAAACATTTGCATTCAAGTATAGCTAAATATCGTTCAAGATAAGATTATGATGAGGAACAATGCGTGGGTAGGCCCCCCACAAGGTGGACTGATGACCTGGTAAAGGTCGCGGGAGTCCGCTGGATGCAGGTGGCGCAGGACCGATCATTGTGGCACTCTTTGGGGGAGGCCTATGCCCAGCAATGGACGTCTTTCAGCTGATATGATGATGAAGAGGAAGGACGGGAGCGAAGAAATTAGGGACAGAGAAGTATGCGAGAAAAAGACTTGGTGGGTCGAGCCTAAGTGAATAGGATAGGTGGAAACGAATTATAATTAATGATGATGATTTCAGCGGCTCACTGCTTCTGGAATGATGACGTGGGTGCACTGCGCGCGGGCCTGTTCGCGGTGGCGGCCGGCAAGCTGCTCAGGCCTTGGGAGACAGAAGGCGAGATCTACACGCAGCATGCTGATGTAAGTATCTGTTTATTATTATTTTATTATTATTTGTATGTTTTTTCCGTATCTCGGGACTATGGGGTCCCGGACTTTTGGGAGGCATGCGTGGAGCCGAAGCCAATTACAGCGCAGAGGCACTTTAAAACAAAAATAGTCTAAAGCGGAAAGGGATAAGGTAAATGCAGCTATTAACGACCCATCGAAAATCGGAAGGTATTACCGACCCATTATAGTTATTTTTACGGTTCCAGAACTATTCTAGGTATAACTAGGAAAAGCTACACATGCGCTTGTTCCTTGAGCATCGTATACTTTTACTTTAGTGTGTGTAGCAGTGGGCAAAAGAGATAAAACAGGTCAGTTTCTGCATGGGAAGCGCGGACGCAGTTCGCGCCATGCTGGCTGTTGTTCCACCAAGTAAGAACGTGACTTTTCTGCTTAAGACATTTATACGAATTTGTGAACCCTATACTTTATCGTGTATTATTAATTATATCCGTTTAAGTATAAGCTTTGATTTCTTACCACGTTTTATTGAAAAAAAACCCATTTTAACCGCTAAAACTATAAATTAAAAGAGGACGGTGATAGCTTCGCCAGTTTTTGTTGTGGCAGCTATCAACGACCCCGGTCGGTAATGGCCGCAGAGTAATGGTAAGTTTTTCTTTCTTTTATCTTATGATATTGTATTAAAATGTCAGTTTTTTTAGACCAGTTGAAGCTAAACAATCAGTCTTTGTAAAAATCTATTAGCGACACATAAATTGTTGTCCAGTTTCTTATTTTAGCGTTGTCAAGTTCGCCGAAATTATGATAATTTAGGTAGATTGATATTTTATAGTAACCTTCGTAAATGATTGTTTCTCGTTTAAAGCTGCATTGTTATGTTCATGTTCTTCGTGGTATTAATCACTTTCTATCGATTTTGTAGTCAGAAGTTCAATTTAATAAAAATAGCCTACTTTTTATGAGTCGGTAATTAATTTAATGTTAGTCGTTCTATATTTTATTAACGACCCAAACCCGAGCAAAGGAGTCGGTAATAGAAACCATAAGATACTATTACCGACCCATATGAGTCGGTAATAGCAACCATAAGAAACTGTTACAGATCGGTAATAGTATAATGGTATGTACTATCGGTAAATAGCTTCTTATGGTTGCTATTACTGACTTCTATGGGTCGGTAATGGTTTCTTATGGTTGCCATTACCAACTCCTATGGGTCGGTAATAAAATCTGTAAGGACAATGTATTAACTCATAAAATGTGGGAAATTTAAAGTCGTAGTTTTAGGACGTACCCGGGTAACGATCGGTAATAGCTGCATAAAAATCGTTAATAGATTCACAGCCGTTATTTTAGGACGGTAATAGCAACAATCGACTTCGTCACTTCTTATATATTTTTAATTATGATAATCCTTTATTTATAGGCATTTGTCTCAGCAAATATAATCTTTATACTTAACACTAACAAAAAAAATAAAAAAAATAAATGTGATGGCAACCAGTATACTTAAAAATTAAGGTCGATTTTAAAATTGCCTTAAGGGGGACGTTAATACCTGCTTTTACCTTACACATGGCGGATACCATCTCCGAGCGCAAAACATGATACACCCGATGATGGTCCCCGCCAGGTGCAAGACTATTGCAGTGCAACACTGTGCTGCGATGGAAACTAAGGTCATGGGTTATTGGGTTGAATGGTGGGTGGTCTGGAAAATGGTTTATGGGAGGACACTAGCGGACACCTGCCGTGACAATTAGTCTCAAAATTGTGAAAAGGCAGGCGGTGACTCGCCAACTCATTAAGTGGGCCCCCACAAAAACGTCGCACGCACAGGGAGAAATTGGAGCAACATGTCTGAGCGGCTGTGAGGTTGTCGAGAGGTAAGTCTGGGGTGCGCCAGATCCCGGTAATCCGTTCAAGGGCCGCCAGCGTTACCTATGACATTTTAGACTTCCAACCTGAAGCATAGGTTCCGCTCTTGGGACTCCATTCGGGCCGGCCGGTTAAGGCAAGCACAGAGGCGAGGGCCAGAACAATCGGACTCTCTGAATTATCAATACCTGTACCCCACAAAATTTCTTCTTGGTACTCTGACTTTCAACTCTTTGGAAGTGAGGCGCAATTTCAGTCTGCTCAATTTTGACAGGAACTTGTTCGAGCTCTCCCTCTACTGCGAGAGCTGCAACAGCCTTGAAACAAAGCAACTGTCAAAAGATTACACAATTGTTTTCCTAACATTCTCATAGCGTGAGGTCTCTACAATTTCCAGATAAAAGAAATCAAGATCCCTCCCCGCTTCCAAGGCGTCAAAACCAGTTTCCAGGACGACATCGCCATTCTTATCCTGAGCAGGTCTCTCGAGTACGCTCCAGGAGTCAAGCCTATCTGCATCAGTTTTGATCTGGAGACTGAGCAGAAACATCTGACGAGCGGAAATTTAGGAACGGTACATTTTTTTATAAACAACACCTGCCGTAAGCAGACACCATAGCCTATGAACTTTTGTGACTCTAGAGGAATCACGAGCGCGTTGCCGATCCTTCACTAATTTCAGGATTGGATAGGGGTGTAGGTAGACACTAAATAAAATAATCAGTAATGTTGTATTTTCTCGAAGAGAGAATAGGCAACAAAACTCGACGAAGATTGACTTGAAGCGGTAAAGACTTCACCGTGCCTTATCAGTTATCAAACCTTCTACAGATTCACAATACGCCTGCAATCGATATGGCAAGAAGTGCCGCGATCCTATAGGACTAAAGTATACAGGCACCAACGTAGATGCGGCAATCCATAGACTCCTAAGCGCTGCAACAATCATCTGTCATAGATGCGCTGACCATGATACGGGGTGATAATTATCACACGATAAGTGATAAGACCGAGGTTTCAGTACACGAGATTTCTGGCTACTGACCTTGAATCTCGAAAATTCGCTCGGGATTTGATGTCGGTCTCAGTCTCCAGTGAAAATCAATTAGTGACAGGATAGAGCGTCCGTCACTGGCTGACACCGTTCGATAGAACGAGACAACCCCCCCATCTTGTCACTTATCCCGTGATAAGGCCGACCATGATACGGGGTCAGGCTCTATCATCAGGTTGTGGTGAGTAACCAGGGCGCCCGAGAATATGTTGTGTTGATAGTTGCGGACCCGCAAAGGATCGGCAACGTGCTTATGAGTCTCCAGCACGGCTGTCACGGCGAGGACGGCCCGCGAGCTGTGCGGCAGCGAGACTATCCATCCCTTTCTAGTTATAGAACGCTTATAAAGAAAGAGAGAAAGTCACCGCGACACAGCTCACGTGCCGTCCTGTAATAGCCGTCCAGAAATCGCAAGCGTTCATAGGCTGCTTACCATTATACTTGTTTGCTATCGTCGCAGTTTAAAAATGAAAGTTGAGACCAGGGTCAGGGGTTAAAACGCATAAAAAATATGTTCCAGATAGCTGGGTGGGGTCTGACCACACCAAACGGCCCGCCGTCCCAGCGCCTCAACTTCCTCCGGCTGCCGTACGTGGACATCCGGGAGTGCATCCGCACTGCCGAGCCCAGCTTCCTCAAGTACATCACTAGCGACAAGATCTGCGCGGGGGATCAGAGAACTGGTATGCCGTCATACAGCTGTCTCGGTCACACAGAGCACCGCCCGCAACGGCCAGGGCCGTCTTTAACCTATATTAGATTGGTTATCGTTTGGTGATCTGACAGGAACTAGGGACTTTGTATTTGATCTGAGGGGGCCCCTTATCGATCGCGGGGCCCTGGGCACTTGCCCACTGGGAAAGAGGGGTCTGGCAACGGCACGACCGCATCGCGCACTCAACATGCTAGCATGGTTTTCACACGCGCAGCGCGAACCTGCGCCTCATGCGTTCTAAGCCCTCATCACACATTGAACGCGGGACGTGCGCGGCGCGGGTCAGGCGCGGCGCGGGTCGGGCGCGGTTGAAGCGGTATATTCACACCGGCAGCAGGCGGTCGGTGTTTCTATAATATCTCTATCACACGGTAGCGCGGCCCTCCGCGGTAGCAACGCGAGCCCGCACTACTGTGTGATAGAGATAGAGAAATTTAATGCGTTGGTAGTGGGAGAGATATCAATCGCCCGACCCGCGCCGCGCCCGACCCGCGGCCGCGCTGCCCGAGTTGTAACTTAGCGCTGAGGGCCCGCGTTCGGACCGCGTTCGATGTGTGTTTGAAGTGTAGTTTCAATGTTTTACAACTTGCGCGGGCCCGCGCCCTACCCGTTCCCGGTGTGTGGAGGCCTTAAAAGTGTGCAGCGCGGCTCGTGACAGAAACGGGACGCGATGCTGACGGTGTGTAAGTCTATCCTGTTATCGTACATTTCGGTGGGCAGCGGTTGCGTTGACGACATCATAGGCCCGCTGGTGACAGTACTTTGAGCTTGCATGATTTGTGCAAACTAAGTAGTCAGACGGGCCGCTCTTAAGGGGATGCCTTGATTTGAGTCGTACACGCCCCCTAGACAGAGACACGCTGATGCCTTCTGCCAACGAGAAAAAGAGATGTAACACTTTTCGGGAATCGCTGTTTTGAACAAATTGCGATAAATACCTTACTTAGAGAAGCTTTATTAAAATTTCATAAAGTGAGATTTTAGATGCATAAAATACTATAGTGCTCACTTAATTGTGTCGTAAAATAATGTATCGTTTGAGTAGGCTGAGTAAAAAAAGGAAAATACAGACCCGACTTTGTTTTTTTTTTCTATCGAGGAAATTTTAAGCAAGCAACGCACTCACAACACCTCTGATGTTGCAAGTGTCCATGGGCGGCGGTAGTCGCTTACCATCAAGTGATCCGTCTGCTCGTTTGCCTCCTATGACATAAAAAAAAACGATAGAATCAGATGAACAATCATATAGTCGAGAATCATAATATCTGAAAATCTGACCTTATTGTTTCTTAATCTAGTCAGAACGGCGTTTCAAAGCACGCGATAATATCCAATGCACCGCCTTAACATCGCTTGTTAAATCGTTGCCTCCAGGTCGAGCGCTCTGCCGCGGCGACAGCGGGGGCGGCCTCGCGTACTACTCGTCTGCCACCCCGTACTTGCTCGGCGTCGCGTCGACGGCGCCCCGCGACGACAACCAGTGCAACGCGTACGCCGTCGCCACCTTCACGTATGCGCGCGCGCACGCCGCGTTCCTGCGCGAGCATGTGCCGGGGATCGGGGAGGGCTGTGAGGGGCTGTATGATAATACCACTGCTATAAAGGTATGGAAAACTCAACCTCTTGATTCCTAAGATCGCTCGTGTTTTCAACTGAGTGCACGCTCCGAGCGGCGCGTGGAGCGTGCATCTAAATAGCATTTTTTTTATTTGGACGCCTTCAAGCCTTAAGGACCGCTAAACGGGCCGATATCGGCAGACGGCTAAGCAAGGTCACAGAAATCTAGTATGGAGTTGTTTGGTTGGCCGGCTTGCAGTCCGGCCGATATCTGCCCGTGTAGCGTCTCCTTTAGGTGCACTAAATTTGCAAAACTCAACAGTTTTTTTACAAATATTACCTACTGTGTCACTTCTACGATTAAGAGGAATCCAAAGACACCTCATATGTCAAACGGTTACGGCAGCAGGGCGTGCCAAAGAATAAGACATACATAATGCATACATAGGCTTGAAAAACATTACCCTCCTCTCCTTCGGCAGTCGGGTAAAAAAGTTTTCTAACACGCTGGTGGAGAGTTGTGAAGCGAGTAATACTAAAGATGGACATTCACTTCACTGAGTGCTGATAACGTTGTCACCCACTGTCAACATAATGAATATACTGCGGTGGCGGGCAATAGTAGGTAAATTTGACAGCTAATGACAAGTTTAGGTACTATGGTCCGCCACGACTAGGCCGCGCCAGTGTGGTGTGGGCTTCATAAACTACGGCGTCTGCTTACAATAAGGCCTACAACACACTGGCGCGGCCTGCGGGGGCGGACAATAGTAAATTTGACAGCGGCGGACAAGTTTACTATTGTCCGCCGCGGCCAGGCCGCGCCAGTGTGATGCAGGCTTAAATGCTAGTTTGCCATCGTCTTAAAAAGATACCAACATAGAAAACATCCAACACTCAGAAACAAATATTCCTTCATGCTCGTCACACAAATATTTTCGGGTATTGATTCAACCTGGAAATATTTTTCCGTCAGCCCCGGAGGCAGCAAGGCCACTAACTGCTAAGTTTAATGTGGTTCGGCTTCCACACAAAACGTTATAATATAAACTAGTTTTCCCAAAGTATCACATACCTAAGCCATTTCTGAAATTATTATTGTTTGTACAAGTTTATTCCGGTTGGTCTGAGACGTTCCTGAACGCAATTTGCCTAGTTGGAACTGCAATGTGGGCAAAACTCCAACTAGGCAAATTGCGTTCAGGACCGTCTGAGACCAACCCGTTTATTCTAGGGGGAATTTCGCGCAAATGGAAAGTCCTGAAAGTTTGTTACATCATTTTCTTAAAATATCACGCCGTTAGCCTGCAATATGTCAAAAAACGTTTTGTATGTAAGCCGAATCACCTTAACCGGTCGTCATAACACAATTTTATTTAATCTCTTGCAGAACGGAACCATAACGGTGGCTACACAAAACGCGACACAGACAGAAACTCCCACAATTGAAGAAGAAAAAAAAATGTCACAACTAGTCGCTTTGCCGAATGCGACAACGGGGGAACGCACATCCAATATAGGAACAAACTCAAATGGATCGATGGCACCAGTGACGGATCAGATGGTCATGATGAGTGTGGAGAGCGGGAAGCGGGGCGAAGTGAGGGTTCCAGTCGAGGGCGCTAGCACGTTCGTGTGTAACTGCTATTGTAAGAAATGAGAGTGATGGACGTGTGAAATTAAATGGTTTACTTTGTTTCTTCACAAGTATTAATACAACACACCACCACCATACGCATCTCCGGACAGAGGTGCGGAGCTGCATTCAAATTTCGCCGGACGGAGGTGCGGTGCAGTGTGTCGTATCATACGGAATTTATATACAAACTGAGGTACTTGCATACAACGAGCTCCGCACCTCCGTCCAGAGATGCGGCGCAGTGTTACATCCGACTTAAGAGAGCCAAAAACACGCGTGCGTGCTTAATAGTATAGCCCGACCAGGACAATAAAAAACCTGCTCTGGGTGCGCCAAATTAGCAATAATTATGGCAACACTAAAAAATTACTTTATGATGTACCTACCAGTCATGTTGACAACAAAGTCGGTGATGTTATTTAGAGTTAATAGAATCTAATCATTCAGAATTTCTCTCCGACATTGTCATATTGTAAATCACTTTTCTTAAGTCACATTCAATAGTTTTCGGCATTTTAACGGAATAAAACACGTGCTAATGACATCTCACTTTGACAGCCATTGACACTGACAGATCGTATTAATGACGTCTTCAAAGTTACTGTTGCCAGTTGAAGAAATTAGTTCCAATAGTTTTCCGCAATATGGAGAATTTTTTTTTTCCTGCTCGGGCTTTAGTTAGTTGTGCCCTCTCATGTACTCGTATTTGCAGTGCCCTTGCAGGGCGTCATATCACATGTATGCCTTTATTGTTTTTACCATCTGTAAACTGCACGGCTATCACGCGACGGCGCGCGAGCTCTCTCAATTTTTCTCGCACTATCCGTCTCTCTCTTATTAGAACACTTAGAACAAGAGATATAGTGCGACAAAAATTGAGAGTATGTCGCGGCCGTCCCATGATAGACGTGTAATGTGACACGCAATGAACATTTGTATTCTATTCTAGTTCAAAGGTAGTTTTTGTTTACCTCTATATTTGATCTTATTAGTGATTTTCTTTTTGCAAAATATTTCTACTGAGATAAAGAATATCCTGATTACCGTTATCTTCTTTGTTATAACACTAACTGCCCGGCCCGGGTCCGCACAGATAACCCGTTTTCCCCTAGGAATAAAGCATTTACCCGCGGTAAAAAGTTGCCTATGTTCATCAGGGATAACGTCGGCTTCTAATGGTAAAAGTCCAGTAGCTTCGGAGCCTATTCAATACAAACAATTTTTTTTTTTTTTTATTTAAGGCCAGACGACACTCTCGATCCACCGCGCGTAGTGCGACACGCGCGTGTACACGCCGGGCCGGCCAACCTGCCCGCAGTACTTGCCGAACGACGTCACGCCGATCACCGTGTACATGCAGTGGATACGATCGTTGTTTATCTGGAGGGGGCCGCCGCTGTCGCCCTGAAAAAAAACCATGTTATCCACGTTAATCACCTGATCCCGATCACCCAGTGGCAGTTATTTTATATTCAACTAGGAAAAAAATCATAATACTTATTCGGTTATGGCGCTTCACCGGACGCTACCGCGTCACGCTCGCTTCGGTCGCTCGCGCTCTGTAGGGTCGCAGTTCACCTAACAACCTAACCGTTTTTTCCCCGGGGGATCAGGCTAGGGGTTCCTAGTGGACAACAGCGAAAGAACAAACTCGTGATCTTCCTCGTCGAAACCTCACGACTGTGGGTCGTGACCACCATATGTTGCTTTAGTCTAGCCTAAGTATCGTGTCATGACGCACGACATGTGCATATTATGGCTTCTCCAAATCATTCCAAATAGTGCCACAATGACTGGTTCTGCCGCACCCGCATCCAATGGTACCTGGTCGTTGGATCCTAGTCCACTTTGTAGGGAATTATTTAATCGTATTATTTTGGCCTGTAAAGTTTGTCACTCTTTAGTACCACCCTGGGGACACGTGCAGGGTTGTGGTAGGTAGCTCCTGCGGACGCGAGTGACAGTTGTCCCTCCTTTGTCAAGTGAGTGGGCAAGTCGACTGTTAGAAGTTCTTAAGCCACCCGAAGGCTTCTAACTCGGCTTAACGACTACTGTCATAGACAGCCGCCGGGATCAACTGCGTGCCTTCCAAAGTACGGAAGCGCTCATTATTTATATTAACCTCTCAAACATCAGGCGGTCACCCATCCAAAGACTGACCGCTGCCATCTTTGCTTAACCTGCGTTATCGTTTCCAACTCGCAGGCGCCGCTAGACTATGAGCACTTCGCTTCCAAAGCCATTCCCTTGCAGGGAATGTAAGAGGCAGTTGCGGCGCGTGAAAACGTTCGATGGAGAACCCGGAACAAAAGGTTATGAATGGGTTTAGCTTATAGCTAACTATAGGCTTGCCTAAAAACGCATTTTAGGCAATGTGCGTGCCCATTGAGGGTCCACGTAGGAATTTCGAGCTTTTGAATATGTCAGTCTTTAGTAAAAGTTCTCAAAAATTTGTAAATTCAACCTGTAATTTGTAAAAGTCGGCACTCAAAAGTTACATTCGGTTAAAGGTGGACCCTCAGTTGTGACTGTCAAGTATCCACATTTAATAATCCACTTCAAATTTACAACTGCTGTAAATGACTACTTTTAGTAAAAGATTTGTAAAACCAATTTCATTCATTGGGACTCCTTTCTGCTAACTCAATAAGAAAAAATGGCATGTAGAATGTGGTCCCTCAATTGATCGCGATAAGTTGCCATTAAGAGACAACAAAAATATTATTTAGAATATAGGTGTGACTAAGAGTTAGTAAAAATACTTGAATCATTGTAAATTCAACATTTAGTTTGTAAAAGAAGCCATTCAAAAGCTTCAACCGATTAAAGCTGGTCCCTCAATTGAAACGCTTGTCATAATAATTAATCAATTTACGTACGATTTGGTTGTTAAATAGACAATTGCTATAGTCTATTCGTTAGTAAAAAAAAAATACTAACTATTGCTCCACCGAACAGTAAAAACGAATGTACCGTTTTACTTTAAATAATAATCAAAAGCCTGCGAAGAAATACTACGGTCCGGGTGACCACTTATTAGGAATTTGTTGGATAATTAAATAAAAATAATGACTGTTTGTTGACGTTATTTATTTTTTATTCTTAAGTTTGACATATCTTGGCTAATCATTATAATAAGAAAAAGAAAAGAATAAAATACAGTGCACATTTGATTGATTGATTGTTTTTCTGATTTACATTGTTTAAGAAAGCAGCAACCTTCATTGTTCAAAATAATTCTGCAATGCTCTTACAATAGGGCCTAAAGCTAAGCTAAATATATCACTGCCATGGCTTCTGTCAAACACAATTCTTATGCCTCCGATAAGGCAATTTCAAACATTACTATTAATTTGACAGTAACTTAGCGTATGTATAAAAATTTCTTCGTTTGGAGGACTTTCGTAAAATTTAAAGCGTAAGTCATCGTAACTGCGGATGTTCTCATTAAAGAAGTTGTGACATCTGTAATGGTCGATGTCACCGTCGCAAGCGCCGGGAATAAATTCAATAGCGCCAACCAATTTGTAAAAATTCTGTTTGACCTTGTTCGTCCGAGGTATTTCGCTAATAGTATCTTTAGGTGTGTCATTTAAATCGAACGATATAAAATCTGTAAGCGCATATTCGTATGTGACTTGATTATTACAAAATAAACAGTTTTTCTTTTCGTTACTGATTAAAATTACTTCTTCCAAAACACTAATGCCAATAATTTAATTATTATTAGTATTTTATTATTTTCTTTTTCTTATTATGATGATTAGCCAAGATATGTCAAACTTATTAAGAATAAAAAATAAATAACGTCAACAAACAGTCATTATTTTTATTTAATTATCCAACAAATTCCTAATAAGTGGTCACTCAGACCGTAGTATTTCTTCGCAGGCTTTTGATTATTATTTAAAGTAAAACGGTACATTCGTTGTTACTGTTCGGTGGAGCAATAGTTAGTAATTTTTTTTTACTAACGAATAGACTATAGCAATTGTCTATTTAACAACCAAATCGTACGTAAATTGATTTATTCTTATGACAAGCGTTTCAATTGAGGGACCAGCTTTAATCGGTTGAAGCCTTTGAATGGCTTCTTTTACAAACTAAATGTTGAATTTACAATGATTCAAGTATTTTTACTAACTCTTAGTCACACCTATATTCTAAATAATATTTTTGTTCTCTCTTAATGGCAACTTATCGCGATCAATTGAGGGACCACATTCTACATGCCATTTTTTCTTATTGAGTTAGCAGAAAGGAGTAACAATGAATGAAATTGGTTTTACAAATCTTTTACTAAAAGTAGTCATTTACAGCAGTTGTAAATTTGAAGTGGATTATTAAATATGGATACTTGACAGTCACGACTGAGGGTCCACCTTTAACCGAATGTAACTTTTGAGTGCCGACTTTTACAAATTACAGGTTGAATTTACAAATGTTTGAGAACTTTTACTAAAGACTGACATATTCAAAAGCTCGAAATTCCAACGTGGACCCTCAATGGGCACGCACACTTTTAGGCAAGCCGGTGGGAGTCGGGTTGTATGGGCGCTCCGCCACTGGAAGGAGGTCTACCCACGGTGCGCCGATTAGTACAATGAATAGATTCATACTTATCTGATGTGTGCTGACACTCTCACACTCTTCTTTTGTGTTAGTCGTTAGAGCGCACCAAACAGCGACATCAGATAAGTATGAATCCGGCTTGACTTATCTGATACTACATAAACCTTATTGTAACCAAATAACTAGTGGGTCTGTGCCGTCTGTGAGCTGTAAAACACGTGAGCCTGTTTGTTTTCGATAAAGAGTCTCGACAAGAAATTTCTATATTAATTAACGGTTCCTGCTCACAAAATTTCACGATAATCGGCAGAGGCGCAGCGGTCCTAGGGGGCGCCGAGCGCCGCCCGCTACCATTCTATTTTGACCGCGCGCGTACTAGGGAGCGCGAGAGTAACGTTTGCACACGGGCGCTACATGGGCTACAGGCGCCTCTGATAATCGGTTGAGAAAAGCGACCGGTAGAGGACAACAGCGGGACAGATTCCGGATACTGGACAGACAAACGACTCTCGGCCCAAGCTGAAGCACTTCGCGCGCTTCGTTCGATTATTGCAAGTTGTTCTCCAACCTGGCAGGTATCCTTCTCCTCCATATAATCCCCGTAGCAGATTTGCGTCCGTTCATCGTAGCCGCGGTCCAGGTGTCGAACTCCGAGGAACAAGGGCGTGCACTCCTGCGAGGAGAATTTCTGCAGTGTCACCTGAAATGTTGTGGTCTTTGTGTCAATATCAGCCTAAGTACGTCCCACTGCTGAGCACTGAAATTCTCTGATATGAGAAGAATGTGGCAGGAGGTCTTTACATACATCTCCCAAACTTTTTTAATTCGACATATTTAAATCTGTAGTTTAAGTGCATTTACCTGACGTAAATGCCGCCCCAATTTGATAGGATGTAGGTCAACATAGCATTAGAAGGAAGTTGATTGTAAAAAAACACACATCGGCAAGCCGAAGGCGTAGAGACTATGCCCAAGTACAAATGTGTTACTTGCATGAAACGGGTTGTCTCCCTGTGCTGCTTGTTTAGACTGTTAGATAGTCAAAAACGGGAGAGAAGACATGCATTTTGTATAGCATCGGCGCACACCGAGCGTTTAGTGGCCGCTTCCGAGCTGCGGGAGTGACTCGTGGCTGCGTTTCGTCAATAGTGGCTTAATGTGCGGCAGAGTGGTCTAGTGGCTGCGGCGGTTCTATAACGGGTACTGGGTTTACCTTCTGCAGCACGTCGACGACTGGTCCCAAGGTCTTGTTATGGCCCCAGCCCGTGGCGGCGGCGCGGGAGTCGTCAACAAGCTCGCCGATGTCGATGCACGCCGGGATCGTCGTGCGATCCAGTATGATCCTGGAAATCGACCAATACCCATCGTCATCATCATCATATCAGACGAAAGACGTCCACTGCTGGACATGGGCCTCTCCCAAAGAGTGCCACAATGACCGGTCTTGCGCCACCCGCTTCCAGCGGACTCCCGCGACCTTTACCAGGTCATCAGTCCACCTTGTGGGGGGCCTACCCAAGCTACGCCTTCCGGGCTTACCAATACTCGTTTTCGTTTTATTTTATTTCAGTTTCATTCAGTCCACGAGATTTCTGGCTACCGAGCTTGAATCTCGAACATTCGCTCGGGATTTGATGTCGGTCTCAGTCTCCCGTGAAAATCAATAAGTGACAGGATAGAGCGTCCGTCACTCGCTGACACCGTTCGATAGAACGTGACGACGCTCCTATCTTGTCACTTATCGCGTGATAAGGCCGACCATGATACGGGGTCTGTACGTTCCTGTAGCCCTTGATGCAGCATGTGCAGGGCGCGGGCAAATCATCTGTCAGCAGGGGAAGGGTAGAACAGTTGGAAGAACTTGGAAAACCTCCCTGACCGACGTTGTGTATTATACAGAGGCACAAATTAAAGAGACTTCAGAGTGAAATAGTAGTTCTTTCTTTGATTATCTTCTGTGTTTAGATAGGTATATGTTACTTTCACTGTATTATTTAATTAAGTGCATGTGTCGAATGGACCCAGCGGAAGACCAGCGCTGGCTGCAAGTAAGCTAGCAACTGCGGAGCTGGGTCCATTTCGAGACAAAACTTAGTGTGTTATTGCATTTTTATTTGTTCTGTTTATTTTGTTTGTGACGCATAAATGTTTGAATTAGTTTTTCTTCTGAAGTAGAAATATACTGTCACTTACGGTGTCTCAGTCTCTAATAAAGCGATGTCGTGGTATTTTGAGAGCGCTTTGTACTGTGGGTGTTTGATGACGCGCTTGATACGGTGTACGCGGCTCGCGGGCAAATCTTCCGTCAGACTCAGCAGGCCTACCTTTGCCGTCGTTACTTTTCCTCTGCAAACATTAAAATGAATAAGAATGAATGAGTAAGAAATTGTATTGTCAACATTCTGCTCCATCGAGAACTTTTAGCCAGCTGTATGTACTGAAAATCGCTGGCGTGTCTGGAAATCGCCGGCGCTCGCCGGGGGGCCGTCAGCGGCATCGCCCCCACGGCGCACCGCCGGGTCAAGTAGCAGTTTTGTTACAAATTATAGAAATTTACTTGTTTTTTCTTATATTTTTCAATTTTCCCAGCACATTTTGAGAAAAGCACTAAGTATATTACATACCTCGGCTGGAACTAGGGATTGCCTGCCTCGCTAAGCTCAGCCTTCTTTATCACAAAAGGCAGGCAATCCCTTCCTTCCCGGCGCTTGTACATACTTAGTACTGTACTAGGTATTGTTTCTTAGCTTCCTTACGAGAAAAGAAATATGATAATTTTCCCGACTGGAGTGGATAACAAGAGAGTAAAATTGTAGATGGAAGATTGTACGAAAATATCTATTTTATCCAATTGGAAACTGAGTAAATGAACTAACTAAAAGCTAGAAATGTGGGTATAGGTTTCTCCCACGTAGATGTCTAGTTGACGTGATCGACTTGCATACAAACATTTTCGGTGCAAACGTGCAGTGCGCGGCAGTGAGGATGAAGTGCTCACTGATGACCGTGCCGCCGCAGAGCGTCGACCCCGATGTGGAACCGTCACCGAAGCCCAGCAACGCCTGCAATCAAACATGGTTGTGGGTGGATAAGCAGAACGCAGCGCGAGACACGTACTGTCAGCACGGCTATCATGCGACGGCGCGCGAACTATCTCGATTTTTCTCGCACTATCCGTCTCTTTCTTATTAGAACACTTAGAACAAGAGATATAGCGCGAGAAAATTCGCATGATAGACGTGCAGGTGACTATAGCTAATTCCCAGGTTTAGGGTCGCCTCAGCGGGATTGTTTAATTTGTCTGAATCATTGGTTACCATGTGTGGGAACTCGTTCCGCTTGGCATCCGTGCCGCCCACGATGAGTTCGTCGGCGTTGTGCAAGCAGTAGTTGCCGCTGTTTAACTTGAAGTCTCGCTATCTGAATGGTCACCATGTGTGGGAACTCTTCCCGCTTGGCATCCGTCCCGCCCACGATGAGTTCGTCGGCGTTGTGCAAGCAGTAGTTGCCGCTGTTTAACTTGAAGTCTCGCTATCTGAATGATTAGTCACCATGTGTGGGAACTCGCCCCGCTTGGCATCCGTCCCGCCCACGATGAGTTCGTCGGCGTTGTGCAAGCAGTAGTTGCCGCGGCTCAGCTTTCCCGTGTAGTCGACACCTCGTTCACACGGGTACACCAGCTTTTCCTGGTACTCTATGCATTCTGGAATGACAGAGATGGTCATGAGTTGAAATGCCCACAGCGAACACTTCAATGTAGTCAACAATGTAGTCTTCAGAATTACGGACTACATAATTCCGAAGAATCACTTGTCCGAAAACATATTTTTCCAAATTTAATAATTCTGAAAACCGTGTTCAATTGTGAAATTTTTCAAACACAAACATTTATTTGTGACAAACGATTAAATACAGAAAATACTACAAAAAAAGAACACTGTTTTGTCACTAAATGGACCAAGCTCAGCAAGTAGCTAGCTTCACAGGTAGCTCTGGTCTTCCGCATGGTCCATTCGGTGAAGGCACGGTAGGTAGCAACGACAGATGAGCAAAAGAAATGAAACACTAGGAATAACTATCTAACACAGAACTAAATTAAACAAAACCTGCGAGCCAGGTGGCCAGTCACCGGGGGATGACTGGGTTATGTGGTATTTCTATCCACTAAAAACTCCGCGGTGCCCTGCATCTGCGCTCTCATGTAGGGGACCCAAGGGTCTCATGCTGAACGCACTGGACCCCCCTCGCGCCTCGACACATTTGGCTCGTCCTAGGGCAAAGAGATGTCGCCTTCCCTGGGGTTCTTAAGCGAGGGCCCCAGCCCCCGCCAGAACACAAATGTTATAATGCTAACCTCGCCTTCTCTAGTACTTTAATTATATCTGCGTCCAATAGCGTCATATCTCGTAACATAATTGTTATTCTCGTTCAGCGGAAGATAGCATTCGGAATTTTGAAATCTCGGTATAATTATACTTTCGGACAAATAAGTCAGTATTCGGAATTTTAGTGTTTACGTAGCGTGACTTTAGGGCATACCCAATTGGCTTATCCATTAGCTAGCCATGGGACAATGATGATAATGACGCTAAATCTCGCAGGTAGAATACTTAAAGCCCCAGCGGGCATTAACTGCGAGATTGCATGTTTGAACGAGGCCACGGATGCCTGGCTAGCTGGACCGAGTCCAAATCTCCCGTCCAAAACACATAGGCAAAGGGCCTGGGATACAATAGCCTCCGTCGCCACCTTACAAACATTAATAGAGCCCTTAACAGGCAGGGACCGGGCCAGGCTGTTAGCTGTGTCCAAGGCAGAATCTGGTCACTGGCTCCATGCATATCCCTCGCCCAACACTGGCACTTTTATCGACCCAGATACCCTACGCATAGCTGTCGGTCTCCGGCTGGGAGCTGGGATCTGCACAGGTCACAACTGTGTTTCCTGTGGGGCTTGAGTGGACCGACTCGGCCACCATGGCCTTTCCTGTTCCTCGGGTGCCGGCCGCCTGTCCCGCCACGCCGCTCTCAACGACATTCTCAGAAGGGCGCTCGTCAGTGCCAACGTTCCTGCAGTTCTGGAGCCCCAGATTGTGCGGCGTGATGGCAAGCGCCCTGATGGAATGTCGTTGATACCCTGGAAGACCGGGCGTGCGCTGGTGTGGGACGCCACATGTACTGACACCCTGGTGGCGTCCTACCTACCAGCAACTACCAAACGTGCGGGGGCGGCGGCTGACGCTCGGGAACGCCATAAGGTATCAAAATACAGCTGTCTCGGCGCCCAATATCAGTTCTTCGCTTTCGACGTCGAGACACTAGGTCCTTGGGGTAAGAGTGCGCTGGAGCTTCACAGGGAGCTCAGCAAAAGGTTGAGGGAGGCAACAGGCGACCCTCGCGCAAAGAATCGCAATCGCAGTTCAGCGCGGGAATGCTGCCTGCGTGATGGGCACCCTGCCAAGAGGCCCAGGTCTTTTATTTAATTAGTTATTTTAATATATTTTTTCTAAGTTTGGTTTAGGGTTTAGATATAGTTATTTTAATTTAATATTGGTATTAGTATTGTATTTACTTACACTAGTAGTATCAATGTATTTTTTTATCGAATAAAGCATTACTTAAATTGATAATGATAATTTCTGCAGCTCATCTGTGGAATTCCCAAGTTACAGAAGACAAGCAAGCTGATTGAGATGAAATTTGGTATAGAGATAGTTTCGATCCCGGGGTAGGACATGTTTTTATCCTGGAAATCATCCCCCGAGGGGATGAAGTGGGGGATGAAAGTTTGTAATGGAAATGGAGCTCCGATATAAAAGAGTTCCACGCGGTGTCGCGGGCAGAAGCTAGTGGTAAATACGTACTGTCAAACGCTTTTCTCCCCGTCTTTTCCGCTGTATCCTTCTGGGGCACTGGCGCGCATTTGCCGTCGCCTATGGCTCCGGGGAACAACTCCTTATAGTCGGCGATGGGGGGCACGTATTCCGTCGTGGTGGTGCTGCAATTCGTGGGAACGAACATCAAGCATTGACAATGTGTAACTTACTAAGTGTCACAAGAGGCCATAAGGCCTTATATTTACATCTTGCAGATGATTTAAGCAGCGTCTGTAGGCGAGGAACAAAGCCTCTCGTGACTATGTAATTTGACATTTGCGTCCACATTTTGAAACACGCCAATAGGGAAGGTGAAATATTATTATTCTTGCTTTCATTTGAAAGAATCGCATGTGAATAGACCACGAAAGTATTAAAAAATTACAACACCATAATCTATATATATAAAACGCAAAGGTGACTGATCTATCAACGCACAGCCCAAACTACTAGACCGATCGGGCTGAAATTTGGCATGCTGATAGCCACTATGATGTAGGCATCTGCTAAGAAAGGATTTTTGAAAACTCACCCCCTAAGGGGGTAAAACGGGGGTCCAAAGTTTGTATGGGGGAAGCATTATTTTTTGAACTAGAGACTTAAAACTTTGTAGGAAGAATACTTATTAAGATACAAAAAAACACACTTTCTGCGTTTTACAAAATTCCACCCCTAAGGGGGTTAAATAGGGGTGCAAAGTTTGAATTAAAAACTACTGGGACTACAAACTTGAAATTTACACCAGAACTTCCTTTTATGACGTAGGCAAGGGATAAGACGGGATTTTTGGAAATTCTATCCCCAAGGGTGTTAAATAGGGGTGCAAAGTTTGTATGGGAGAAACATTATTTTTTGTACTAGAGACTTGAAACTTTGTAGGGATATTACTTATAAAGATACAAAAAAAGTTCTTTCAGCGTTTTAGAAAATTCTACCCCTAAGGGGGTTTATTAGGGGTGCAATGTTTGTATAAGGGAAACATTATTTATTGAACTAGAGACTTGAAACTTGGTAGGAATTTTACTTATTAGGATACAAAAAAAGTATTTTCAGCGTTATATAAAATTCCACCCCTAAGGGGGAAAAAATAGGGGTGCAAAGTTCGTATTCAAAGCTACTGGGACTAGAAACTTGAAATTTACACCAGAACTTCATTTTATGACGTAGGCAAGGGATAAGACGGGATTTTTGGAAATTCTATCCCTAAGGGGGTTAAGTAGGGGTGCAAAGTTTGTATGAGTGAAACATATTTTTTTGTACTAGAGACTTGAAACTTTGTAGGAATATTATTATTAAGATACAAAAAAGTACTTTCAGCGTTTTATAAAATTCTTCCCCTAAGGGGGTTAAATAGGTATGCAATGTTTGTGGGGGGGGGGAAACATTATATATTGAACTAGAGACTTGAGACTTTGTAGGAAGATAACTGATTAGGATACAAAAAAAGTAATTTCAGCGTTTTACAAAATTCCACCCCTAAGGGGATTAAATGAGGGTCCAAGTTTTGTATAAGGGAAACTTATTTTTAGCTACTACGTACTTAAAACTTTGTGGACAGATTACTTATTCATTTACAAATAAAGTGCTTTCAGCGTTTTAGAAATAATTACACCTAAAGGGGTTAAAAAGGAGGTCCAAAGTTTGTATGGAGAAAAAAGATTAGTTAGTGCGGGCGGCGGCGCGGCGGGACGGGAGGGTAGGAGACATTGGGAAAGTGCCTGCATCCGTAATAAGTACATTCAAGGTGCTGCACGAAGATCTGCTTACTTTTTATAAGTTAAGCATTTTGGCCGCCGTTAAATTAAAACACATTTTTGGGTATTTATGTTAAATACTGGTTCGAAAAGCATGGAAAAAAAATCTTAGGAAACTAGCCTATAGCAATGTCCAGGCCACAAATTTGACTTGACATTCGTGGAGATATTTTGGTATTTCAAAATTATCATGAACATAAAATAGCTTTTATTCCAGAGGACAGATTCTCATTAATCATGACTGTAACTTTAATAACAGAAATACGTACATACATACATACATTCACGCCTTTATTCCCAAAAGGGGCAGGCAGAGCACATGAACTTTATGTTCCAGCGCCACTTTTAGCATAAATGTGGGTATAAAAGATCGACAAAAAGTGATATTGCTTAGGTTGTTAGCCCATCACCCACAACACACTTGAACCCTGCTCTCTTAATCGACTTTTACGACACACACGGGAAGAAAGAGGGTGGTGAAATTCTAACCCGCCACCACACGGGCATAAAAATAATAGTAAATAAAAATTAATTTACCATAATGGGTTATGACGAAGGGTTATTCGTAGTGGAAGTTAGTAGTAGTAAGTTAGTAGGCGGCGTAGCAATTCAACAATTATTGGAAAATTACTTTTACTACGCGGGCGAAGCCGCGGGCAAAAGCTAGTTGAATATAAAAAAAATCCTGTTACAAATTGACAATTTAAACTTTCGCGCCTAAACGGATTATCATGTGACGTCACTCGCCATATTTGTTTGTCCGTGGTTCGTCCCTAGATGGCATGAGAGTTGCCTAAGTTTTGACCTTTGGAATAAACTATATATATTTTGTCTCGCTTCATTATTATCACATAAGCCGAAAGACGTCCACTGCTGGACATAGGCCTCCCAAAAAGAGTGTCGCAATTACCTGTCCTGCACCGCCCGCATCCAGCGGACTCCCGCGACCTTTACCAGGTCCTCAGTCAACCTTGTGGGGAGCCTACCAGCAACGTTGCATCTTCCGGTACTTGGTCGCCACTTGAGAACCTTTCCGCCCCAACGGCCGTCGGTTCTAATATGCGGCGGGGTTGACGGAATATGCAAGCGGAGCATAAATTATACTAATAATATGTATAAAGAGGAAAAGTCTGTGAGATTGTAGTTTTGTTAGTTTGTATGCAGGGGGTAAATTCCAGACCCCGTATCATGGTCGGCCTTATCACACGATAAGTGACAGGATAGAGCTTCCGTCACTAGCTGACACCGTTCGATAGAACGAGACGACGCTATCTTGTCACTTATCGCGTGATAAGGCCAACCGTGATACAGGGTCTGAACTACATACCAGTTTTCCAAAATTCTTTAACCTGTGTGTAGAATGTACTTTCTGAATGGGCATGTCTATATCTTTTCCCGCGGCTTTGCTTAAGTTTTCAACATAGTTACCGTACAGCCGGTGTGGTAGCTACGAAGCGATCGCTGATCTGTCGGTCGGGGCAACATATGATGGGTTCGTGGCCCCTGAAGCCGCAGCGCTGGCGACAAAGTTGTTGTTTATATTTATATTTTGCAAGTTCAAAAAATATGGTACTGTTGTGCGTGTGTCCTGTTTGACATCTTCGACGTAGGTACTATAATAAGGTGGGCATCACATTGGCGCGGCCTGGGGTGGCGGACAATAGTAAATTTGACAGCTAATGACAATTGTACGCTGCGGCCGGCCGCGCCAGTGTGATGCAGGCTTAAAACGTGATCTACAGCGGACTGTAGGCAGGTTTTTTTGGGCCGCACCCGTCCCAATAAATAATAATGCCATGTATAATAAAAAAACCGGCCAAGTGCGAGTCGGACTCGCGCACCGAGGGTTCCGTACAAACCATAACAAGCAAAAGTTGTAGATGTTTATTACTAAATGATAAATGAAAATGGAATCCGTAACATTACAATGTGCGAAGCTGCGGGAGCATAAATTTAAACAAGGTCTCTTTATCAATTTAGTAATCCTAAAAAAAATAAAAAAATAAGAACCACATCATTTATCTCTCACTTATAATAAATCTCTAGATTAAAACACTTATAATAAACCTCTAGATTAAAAAAAGAATCAGCCAGTATCAAACTAACCATTTTTGTGTCCCGAATGATCTCGGCTTCCCGTGAACGGAAATACTTTAAACTTTTTTTACAAGTACATTACTATTCTAGCTAGGACTTAGGATAGTTTTTATCCGACTGCGATGGTTAATACATTTTCGGAAACATTTGAATCTCATTAAATTATTCATTTCTTCTGCTTGAAATCGTAGCCGCCATATCTGTCAACTGTCAGTGGCGTTAAAATGGCGGCCTTGCCTTAACTATCCAACAGTACCTAATAATTTCGATCCGGTGTTGTGATAGACCTTCACAATACGCATATTAAATTCTAAAGCATAAAAAAATAATCGATTCCGATATGGAAACTTATATGCGCTAAATTCGTATTGAGGCATAATTTCAACAAATGGTTCAACAAATTTCAACAAAATAACGTCAAACGTCAAAAGTCTGACCGACTTCCTTTTTTTTATGGCATGGAATATTTAGCACTGTCATCGGCTCATCGCGTTCAGCCATGAAGTTTATTTGAGTTTCTGCAAGATTACACGCGGAGTATTTTGTCACGATACGATACTGCACGGCTATCACAAGACGGCGCGCGAGCTCTCTCGATTTTTCTCGCACTATACGTCTCTTTCTAAGTTGTCTAATAAGAGAGTGACGGTTAGTTCGAGAAAAATCGAGAGAGCTTGCGCGCCGTCTTCTGATAGCCATGCTGATTTGTCAGTATTTATATTTATCAGCAATAAACGTATGTATTCAATCAGTACAGAACGGGCCTTTTATAAACATTCATTATCAACCGCGTCTGTATTAAGGCGGTATTATAACTTCGTACTACGCGCCTTCAAGTTGACATGCAGCCAATATAGAGACACAGAAATTGGCCAACATACAGGAAAATACTTTTATAATGAAGCACAACACACATTTAATTGAGTTGGCAATAGCGGGAACATACATAAGATTTGGCAGAATGTGATCTGAAACATTGCAATAAGTATGAAAAAAAAAATATCGGAGTGACTCAAGATCATTTCGGCCATCACGTTTTTATTTATTTAATATTAAGTGTTAAAAATATGTACAGAACAAGATCAATAAACATTTAATGCTGCAGCCTGTGTCCTACCTGTTGGATCTATTGTCACAAACATCTACTAAACTTTTCCCCCGGTATTCATAAAATTTAAAATACCTATGTTAAATAAAACGAGTTTTGTCCTTTTCCTACTAATTTAAAAATCAGAGTGACAGATAAAGACGAACGAATCTTAACGGCATTTCAACTAAAATGGGTTTATTCCACGTTTTACTTGATAGGCTAAATGAGAACTGCATGTGTCCTACTCCTATGTCCAAAAGAAGAAATGCGTTAACTCCCACCACATTACCATGCAAACGAAGTCACAGGTACAGCTAGTTTTATAATAAAACTGAAATACCTGAAATACCTACACTAGATTTGCAGCAGCCTGGCAAAACTTCTTTTATCAAAGTGGTTAATTTACAAAGTTTTTAGTCACTATCTTTTTATAAATCCGGTTCAAAATACTAATTAACTGTTAAATTTGAAAAAAATTAACCAGACCTGTAAAATGTTGACTGAAAAAGGTATGAATAGAACCACATTGAAAATTGAAGTTTGAAAAAACGTTATCTATAGTTGTACTATTTCGTGTAGTGCTAGTGCTTATTAACGGAAACATGTTTAGGGCTGAAAAGTATGTGGAAATTCCATTTTGGGGATTCATTCTAAAATCGATACTGAAGTCTCCCACAACAATCAAACGGGAACACGGGGTATAGCCCCTTTGGGGTTGCTGTCGTATATTGTTGTATTTATGCATTCAATTGCAACATTAATTTGACATTGTGGTGACCTATATTATATATATAGATACAGTTATCACTCTGCCTGACATCAAACATTTCAAAATGCAAGCATCACAATGGCCGTTTGCAGCACCTGGGTTATTTAAAAAAAAATATCTTGTACATGATGCATCTGGGATGGCATCCTTTAGATTGCGACGTACATTAGCGATAGATCCCCAACCTGGATTTGCTTTAGATATAGCTGGACTTTCTACTCTGCACACCTCATAAAAACCATCAAGTTTAAAAGTGTCTTTACTACATCCCAGTTTTAAATTATGCGACTTATATTGCTATTTCTTATGATTGCATGGACATAAAAGTTTCGTTTTGCTACAGCTGAAAGGTATTATAGACATGAGTATTTGATATGAATTTCAATTAAATACCTCTACGCGTTTACGAGGAAAAAGGTAGTAAGTTTAAAATTTATAAAAATATATTTGTGTGATTTTACTATAAATGTCTACTTTTCGTAATTTTTCCATTGTCTGTGCTATATGAAGTTTCTTCGTGCCAAGTTTCAAGTTTCTGTGTTAACGGGAAGTACCCTTTAGGTTTTGAGTTTGTTGCGAGTACCCAATTTCAAAATATGCGACTTAATTTGCTATTTCTTTTGATTGCGTTGACATAAAAGTTTGGGTTTGCTACATCTGAAAGGTCCTATAGACGTGACTTATTTGACATGAATTTCAATTTAAAATCTCAACACGTTTACGAGGAAAAAGGAATAAGATTAAAATTTTTAAAATCATTTTTTTGTATGATTTTACTAAAAATGTCTACTTTTCTTAATTTTTCCTTTGTCTGTGCTATATGAAGTTGCTTCGTGCCAAATTTCAAGTTTCTGAGTTCACGGGAAGTACCCCGTAGGTTTTGCGAGTGTCGAAAACTCAATTTTTGCAGCATAAACGACTGTATCTTTTGATTGCGCTGGCTTTTAAGTTTGATTTTTTCACAGCTCCAAAGGACAATAGACCTGAGTATTTGATATAAATTTCAGCTTGATACCTCCACGAGTTCCTGAGAAAAATGGTCTTGACAGACAGACAGACAGACAGACAGACAGACGGACAACAAAGTGATCCTATAAGGGTTCCGTTTTTTCCTTTTGAGGTACGGAACCCTAAAAAAAACAATTCGTTGAACCGATTGTACACAATATTATCAGCGATTTATTATAAATTGATTGGAAACCAGTTTACTTTTTCACCAACATTATTGTGACTTTGGAGATGAGGATTTATTTTTGTTTTTTGCGATGTTTTCACCTTGTGTAAAAATCTTCGGTATCTATGCTACTGGTTCCAGCAAGCGGCTGTCAACCAGCACGTCTATCATGAGACGGCCGCGGCATACTCTCGATTTTTCTCGCACTATCCGTCTTTTTCTTATTAGAACACTTAGAACAAGTGGTGTATAGTGCGAGATAAATCGAGAGTATGTCGCGGCCGTCTCATGATAAACGTGCTGCGTTCGTGAGCTCGAATCCCGGCTACCAATGACTTTTTCGGAACTTGTGTACGGAATATTATTTAATATTTATCACGAGGAAAAACATCTTAAGAAAACCTGCATCTAAATGAAGTGAAGAAATTCAAAGGTAGATTGTGACCCGGTCTAGGCCAGCGTGGGGACAACTGCCGTACTGCTATTCCCTCTTACCGTGGTGGAGTGGAGGTCTATGCCCAGCAGTGGGACGTTAATTTCGTATGATGATGATGATGACGTTGTGTCAAACGCAGGGTCTATAAAACTGTACAGAGAACACTACGATCTATGCAGAGGAGCTTTGCCATCAAAGCGGTTAGAGGGTTCCGCACAATATCCACCACAGCTGCGCGTTGGCGGCAATGTTGGCAGACTTCACCCCTCTAGACCTGAAGGTAGTGGAAGTTATGAAGATTGAGAGGACCAAATCCAGGGACACATCATCATACCTATCGGGCGACCTCAGGCTGGAGCAGAAGGTCGCCACCAAGAAAATGATCCACCCAGCAGAACGTCCAGTAATAGAATTCTCGAAAATCGAGGACAGCAGGGATATGGAGCCGTATTGTGATGCCCATACCGTCCGGGTGTACACCGATGGTAGCAAACTTAGCGGGAAGGTCGGCGCTGCATACGTCATGATGTACCCAGATGGCAGCCAATTTACAAAACGGCTTAAACTACATGCCAGTTGCACTGTATACCAAGCTGAATGCCTGGCTACTGAAATGGCTTGCCGGAAAATCTTACAGGAACGCTTAGAAGACGTCGCTACCTTTACCGACTCCAAGGCTTCCCTACAAGAATTAACAAATCGTAACAGCACCCGACACACGGTGTGTATGGTGTGTCACACACCATACACAATATTCACAGGCTTAATATTCAAATAAGATGCACAGGAACAATAGTATTTTGCTGGGTAAAAGCTCACAATCAAATTCTGGGAAACGAAAGGGCGGATATGGAGGCGAAAAGGGCAACAAATCTGGAAAAGGCACCAGATTATGCATATTTCCCAATCTCCTACGAAAAACAGCTTAGAAAAAAAGTACACTGATTTAGCTAACGAACGGAATTATTTACACTCAGAAACTGGAGGGCACCTAAAACAGCATTTACCTAAAATTTGCGACATAGGAAGCGTAAGAGGCGCTATTTCACTCAGCTTCCAATTAACACAGGTGCTCACCGGGCATGGGTACCACAAATCATACCTGCATAAGTTTAAAATCACTGCAGATGACCTGTGTCCGTGTGACAACACTACTTCACAAACAATTGACCATCTACTCCGACAAATTTTACTTGAGTAGAATATACCACGAAATCGCGTGTAACAATATAAATATTGACTCGTACGATATCAAAAGTATAATTATAAATAATCTTCAATAGAATCATTCACCAAATTCATCAATAAAATCATAAACAACCTTAAAAAATGGATAACACTTAACATAAAGTTTATTTCATAGTAACAATACATTCCCAAGTTAAATTTCATAATAGTGAAAAGAACCAGAGTTCGCCCGTATTCCTCGCGGGGTCTTTGGATCAGGAAACCAAAGTATAAACAAAAAAAACGCAGGGTCTACCTTCACGGACCACCGTTTCTCAGGATCAGCCAGCACGGAGGGACAGCCTCCCAGGTTAACGCAAACTCCTGGGACGCCATCTTGGTTGCAGCTCCCGCCAAAACCTGGAAGTAAACTTGATTTTAACATCCTTAATGGGGCACTGCATTGTGCGGAATAAGGAATGAAATGTGTTTGCAACATTAGAAAAATCGAGGGCTCTGTAAAACTACAGGCACAGGAAAGGGATAGCAATACATTAATAAACACTAGCTGATCCCGCAAACTTCGTACTGCCATACAAAAAAGGTGCCGTAGGTTCATGGTCTTCTCACCCTTTAAGGGCATAAGCGTGAGCGAGATGGAAGTGCGTGCTCGGAAGCGCGGATATCATGTTTTTTAATTTTAATTTTCTGGCCGTTCAAATAAATAAAAATGCAATCACTTGATATTGCCGATTTTTAGAAGCCATTTTAATATTTTTAGCTTCTGTGCATAATTTGTTACTGAATGTTTTAAGTGTATTTTAGACCCCTTTAGACCAATGTTCGTGATTTTTTTCTGTCGAGCGAAAATTACTTAATCATGTTTCGAATCACTGATCTCCCTATAGAAAAGCCTCAAAATTCCTAATCGTTTTTTTTTGAAACCATATTAATATAAACAGACGCATTATATTGTTTCAAAAACTGTGTTCGCTTAATTTCGCTGAACCTACAGAAGAGCTCAAATTTTTCCATGTACTATTTTATCCAAGTCCAACCGTTCTTGAGTTATGAGTGGTGTAACTAATACGACTTTGTTTTGTATAATTACCCGTATATCATAATCCATACTTAATATCGGTTAAGAAATCCGACCTGTAGAGGAGAAAAACCGGACAACCGGACATCCGAACATCCGGATATACGTAAAATGTTTGCCCCAAGCTGAAAATGAGAACTTCGTTTGCTTGGCTTGCTCATTCAGTAATATTAATCATATTTTGCTGTTTTAATATTACTGTCGACATAAATGCTATGATAAACGCATACAAAATAAATATCATACAAACCTTGTGATAATCCTTGTTTGAAGCACAAACAAACAACTAAAATACGTAATGCGAACATTTTACTACTAAATCTGGTTTGACTAATGGACATAATTATATCCATGATTAAAGGCGGATTTAGTTCCTTCTTCAAAAGCGATCGGCACGCGCGCCGCGCTACTGTAGTTTAGTGTAACTGACGGAATAGTATACTCGTACGTACTATACATCCTCGACAGTATCTTGTGTTTAACCATTATGAGTTTTATGAGGTGTCCAATTTTTGTATTTTTTAAACGACTTCAAAAAAAGGAGGAGGTTCTCAATTCGGCTGTATTATTTTATTTCTTTTTTCAATGTTTGTTACCTCAGAACTCCGTTATTGATAAGCAGATTCGATTTTTTTTTGTTCATATGTATATACTTCCAGGTGGGTACCATTTTTTTCAAAATTCAGTTAGATGATGGGATCCATGAGGAATTGAGGGAACTCCTCAATTTTATTAGGCACGCGTGTAGTGATTTTGGTATTTTCTATTATACATCGTGTATTTACATCCGGAATCATAAATTTGGTGGCGAGGAATTGATGATGAAGACCACAGATGACTTACTTAATTCCTCAATTATGTACGTAAAAGTGCAAAAGTTTCTGATAAGATTCCGTTGAAATATTAACTAATGAAGTGCCATTGGTGATGATCTTGGGGAATCGATGGAAGTCCTCAAATATTATCGGCCCACATACAGCGATTCGGTTTTTTTCTATAGTAATCAACGAATTTGGTATCGGAAATCAGTTCATGTGGTAAATTGTAAAAAAAAAATAGGAAATATTCTCGCGGCTTGGCCGAGTACTAAATTGCAGTCGGTTAAAACTTTGTTTTTTAAAAAAATATTTTGTATGTAAATTATTTAATTTATAGGTTGGACTAGTAATATTATAACAGAAATAAAGTTAGAACTAAAAACTACATACATATTTACAAATTGCCTACGATATATTCCCCTAGGTCGGCGCTCTGCGGTAGGGTGCCCATAAGGCTGGCTACGTTTCCTCGCTGAATGGCGATGCCAATTCTTTGACCGAGGAACAAGCCAGCCCTATGGTCAGCCGTGTGCTCGAAGAGCCGTTTTTTTAGTTCCTGGTATAATTTCTGGGCGTCTGGGCCCCACGGCCCAAGCGTCTCAACTCCGAAAGCCGCAAACACATGGTTGCCGGTGAGGCCCGTGTATTTGCGGCGTTTGGCAGCCTCTGCCGAAGCTGCCGCTGCGCCCGCCCTCTGTGAAGTGGTGGGTAGGTGGGACGGAGCCAATGTGTCGACGCAGGTGGCGTCCCAGACTAGGGGTCGTCCCACTTGCCACGGAACGAGCGTCATACCGTCGGGCCTCTTGCCATCGTCGCGTGCGAGGCCAGGTGGCTCTAGGACGGCTGGAACGTTTATGCTGGCAAGGGCCCGACGGATTATGTCGTTCAAGCAGGTGTGGCGGGCGAAGCGGCCTGCGCTTTTTTGGCAGGAAAGGCCGTGGTGGCCCAGACGGTCTACTTCCACGCCGCAGGGGCAGCGATGGGGGACCACTATGTTGGAGCCCAGGCGGAGGCCGACAGCTAATCTCAGGGAGTTGTTGTCCAGTAGTGTCGCGCAATGGGCCGAAGGGTAGGCGTGGAGCCAGTATCCGGACTCTTTTTCTGAAGATGCCAGGAGCCGGGCCTTTTCGGAGGCTGACGAGGCGGAGTCCAGTAGCCAGTCGTGGACCTGGCGGCAGAGTGGTTCATCCCAGATTCTCTGGACAACTTTGCTGATTGGCAGCTCTTTACCGGGACAGGCCGTTTTCCATGCGTTCTCTGCCTCGGTCAAGCACGATACCTCAATATCACGGAGTGATGGAGCGAGGATTTTTCCAATGAGGGATATCGTACTGTGGACCGAGGAGAGGAAGGCTGGAAGAACGACGCTCGAAATTTGCCGGATACCCAGGCCGCCGTATCTGATTGGGAGGGTGGCATGTAGGAATTGCCTGTCGTTCAGTTGGATGTTTAGTGTTTTTTCGATTTGGGAGTGTAGGATGGAATCAATTTTTTCACAAGATACGGGAAATTTGCATAATGGACTGCAGCGCATCAGATAGGTGAATTTGGGTATGTTGTTTATAATTATAGAGTATACGTAACGAAATTTGAGCAATGAAAAGTTTGTGTGCTAATTGGTTTAAAAAAAAACGCTGGTGCCATATGGGACCGCTATTAATAGGCTCGTGCTGAGGTAAAGATTTGTAAATACTATGAAATGAATAAAGTGCTGCAAATATTGTCAGTATTATTTATTTAATAAATTTGCCTCTAGAATTGCAACTAATTAAGATATAGTCAATGATATCGAAAGTAAAGATACGCCTGTCCGAACAATATTCGCTTGACATACTGTGACACACTGTCAGCTGAAGACTAAGGCACGGTGGCCCGCGATTGCCCGTGGCGGGCCACCGCATTGGACGAATTACTCGTGGGCGTTGGGCCTATCTTTACGAAGTAATATATATATCTATGGATATAGTACATACATGTTCAACCATTCAAGATTCAAGTCAAACTGTGCAAACGGTTTTGCGGGACACTGTACTTGTTTATGATGTATTGTTTTCTTAATAAATAAATAAAATCATATATTCATTTAATAAAATGAACCTCCAGGATGTTAAAACAAAAAAAAACTTTACTTTAGACTCGAAAAACAAATGCCATCCGATTTTAATGATTTTCAGTGCATTTGTCTTAAGTTCTCGTCCACGACCATTTTTTTCCGGCTTCCAACTCTGACGGATCGATAACCGCCCGGCCGGGAAGGATGGCATTTTTTTCCAAGGTCTGTATGTGATGAAGAACAAGCATGCCAATTTTCAAGCGGTTGCCTAACATTTTTTTTATTTATTTTTCTTCACTCCGGTCGCAAATAGCGTACACATTCAGGCAACCGCTGTTTCATCCATATTGCCTCGCGATATTTTTTTTTTACCACCACTCCTATTTCAGTATTCAGGCAGTTTCACATCACTTCGGGAGTTCAAATACCGCGAGCCATCCGGTTGCCACTCCGACATTGAATTACGCGTCATACTCTAAATATCATATAAGACGCAACTATGCGTAAGGGGGTGAAAGACCATCGCATTCCAACGCAGATAGCGTCCTTTCCCCCTCCATGATGGCCCATCGTGTGTAGGAGCCATCAAGAATCACGACCATCGTCGGTTAAAACTGTTAAAAGAATCTTTAGCAATGTACATATATTATGTTGCCTATATGTCCAATGCGCATCTTAAAACCCCAAAAACAAAAAGAGTCTCAAGTTAATGAAAAAGCGCCTTCTAATTTGTGCTCTAAACAGAAGTGATAAAGTCGAGAATTTCTCGTAATCAGTAAACATTATTGCACATTAGTTGAAAGCCGCGCGAACAGGTCTCAAACCAGAAATATGTAAGCCAATCAGGATTTAATGTTATAAACGGTTAGCTAAGCGAAAGTTAACTTTATTGTAATTCAAATAAGACCACAGCTTCGTTTGAAACGCAAAGACTGATAAATTTGTACTTTATAGGGAAAACAAAACAGTGTTTTCGTGTTTTTTGCTTCAATTAGAAGAGCAAGAGGTTGGTGACGGATATGTGTGGACAACTACAATGTATTTTACCTTTTAACTTCAATATAGTGTGTTAAAATGATCAAGTAAGTGTTTTTTCTAGTTCTTTGCAAGATAACCTCACTTTTAGCAGGAAAACTTGACCGCAAACAAGTTGATTACCTTTGTGTACATAATGTTATAGGAAACACCAAATAATTATTGTAATATATGCCATAATATAACTTGATTCTCTGTTGAAAAACAAGGATATAAGTACTTAAGTATTTGTATAAATATAGCTAGGTACTAACAATGAAGTTATAGATTGACTACATTGCAGACAGTAGGTGTGTCTACATACCTTACCCTATGTCATTAGGTATCCTACTTGTTACTTATTTTACGACTGTTGCAACCAAGTATTCGGCCTGGGTTATTGAAAAGAGACTTCCGCTTGTAATTGGTATATAACTTGTAGCTTCATGAAACCTGATGGCAAGCAGACACCGTAGCCTAAGGACGCTCTAGAAGAATCACACCATTATAGTGGTAAAATGCCAGTGCCTCAATTTTAACACAGCGCAAGTTCCAGATTATACAATACAATACAATACAATACAAATATTCTTTATTGCTCACCAGACATAGTAGACCTTTAGTAGACAGTAGAAAAATAGTGCTAAATTAAACATAAACAATGGCAGACAACAGGCGGTCTTATCGCCGATAGATTATTTCTATTTTTCAACTTGAAAAATTAAAAATGTTACCTAAAGTTCGGATTTACCTAAAAATTAGTTAGCTGACACCGTAAAGCCTAAATCCGTGGCGCTCAATAGTAAACTTGACAGTTAATGTCAAATTTACTATGGACCGCCACCACAGGCTGTGCTGGTCTGTGAGAGGCTTAAATCGTAATATTCAGAGCAACGACGCGTATTGCAGATGGCTCGCGGTATTTCAGCTCTAGTAGAGATGTGGAACTGCCCTGTGCAACCCGAAATGAGCCAACCTGGACTGGGCCGAAATAGAAAAAAATATGAAAAAATGAATTGAAAGCGTGGTTGCCTGAAAGTGTGCGTTTAGTGTGTGTGTGTGTGTGTGTTTTTTTTTTAACCTGGCTGTTGCTATAATAGGACGGACCCAATACAGCGGTCGAACTGCGTGGTTGGAGGGTGGCCTGGGGAAAATCCAGGGGAAGCCTCCGGCACGACCACGCGGGGAGTGTGTTTATATAATGAAGTGTTGGTTTAAATAGAATACCTGGCGACAAGTTGTTTCCCCCCCACTCCACAGTTCGGGTTGAAACGCTTCGGTAGCTCGAATTCCGAGAGCCATCCATGAGGGCACTGAAGGCACTGAACCTACCCGTCATTGATTTAACGAAATGTAGCTAAATTAAGAAATTCAACGAAATGGCTGAAGACTTACGAAAAATACCTTAATTTGATTGCCACAACCTCACCCGCTTGCGTCATGAGAAAAAGATGGACACAAAGGTGGACCATAACAAAGACAACAAATATATCGCATATCTCTCTACCACACTTATTGTAATTTATATACGACCATCTCGCTCGGTTGTGGTATACGACTACCTTGCCAAATCTGGTTAATCTCTGACTTCGGTTTACTTTTGCAGATTACTGGCAGTGCTGGCAATAGCACAGTGTGCGATCGCCGTCACAGAGCCATCTTTGGACGAGATTATCAACGAAATCTTCGGTATATCAGGTAAAGGCCTCCACACACCGGTCGCGGTTGCGAGTCGGGAGCGGGCCGTATGGGGTCTATTACTTACATTGAAACTACACTTCAAACATGCATCGAACGCGGGCTGAACGCCGGCCCACCGCGGGCCCGCGGCGCTCAGCTCCACTTTATACAACACTAGCTGCCGCCCGCGACTTCGTCTGCGTGGACCCGGGATAAAAACTATCCTATATTTTAATCTAGGCTATAACCTATCTTCGTGCAAAATTTCATTCAAATTGGTTCAGCCGTTTAAGCGTGATTGAGTAACAAACATCCAAACATCTAAACATCTTAACTTTCGCATTTATAATATTAGCAGGATCATTTAAAGCCGTTCTTAGTTCTTAAGACTTTACTAATTATATAGACTGATTAGGACTTTACCACTTTATATAGACTCATTATCATTAAGACTACCTCAAATTATATAGACTCATGGATCCCACAGTCAAACTGTGCAAACAGTTTTGTGGGACGTTGTATTTAGTTTTAAGTAATTGTAAAGTGCTTTACTGAAATAATAATAAAAATAAAAAAACAACTGTGGCAGCGCGGTCGCAGTTCGTGCGCGGCGCGGGTCGGGCGCGACGCGGGTCGGGCGATTGATATCTCTCTCACTACCAACGCATTTAATATCTGTATCACACAGTAGCGCGGGCCCGCGTTTCTGCCGCGCTGGACACGCGTTCCTGCCGCGACGGGTCCACTGCGGGCACAAACTAACGCGAAGGCCACCGCTCATTCCCTCTATCAATGCTGGATGGAGGCTCGTGCCCAGCAGTGGGATGTTATAGGCAGATGATGATGATGACGATGAGCAAGTGGCAAATAATTGTCGGTATTCGCCTAAAACCACTGTTGTCTTCTCGTTGGCTGTTTACGATGGTGGCAAACAACATTGTGATGGCAATGGGGAACCATGATGTATGGAGACCTGCAATATAGAGGTCTAGACTCATAATTTATTATTTCTTCAAAAGAAAGAAGATTAAAACATATGCCTAGGTAATAGTGCTATTAAGGCTGCGATCTTCTGTATGGTGGAATTACGTCCCCGCATATTTGGAGCCGCCCGTTTGCTTCAAAATTTCAAATATATGAGCGAATTCACGGTTCGCTGTGATAAATAATGCCCTTCATTACAGTGTTTTGCGAATGTACTTCCCCTGTTAGGCGCTAATATGAGCGAGTTGATATTCCGCTAAAAGCGTTTAAGACAATGTAGATCATTTGGAATCGTTTCTTCCAGAAAACGAGGATGACAGTTCGGTGGCATTGCCGGGCTGTAATGACTTGGAGGGGAAGGGCCGTGGCTGCTACGAATGCTACTTCTGTAACCACACCCTCATAAGGGACAGGAGGCTTAAAGGAGGCCATGTCGAACTGCAGTAAGTAAATTAACTGCCTGTCTCCGTTACTAGTAATCTTGCACTACACTCAGTTGGTAGGCAGGCTCGGCTTGGGTAAGCCACAAGGTGGACTGATGACCTGGTAAAGGTTACGCGAGTCCGCTGGATGCGGGCGGTGCAGGACCGGTCACATTGGGGGAGGCCTTTGTCAGCCGATCATAATATCAGCCGAAAGACGTCCACTGTTAGACGTCTTTCGGCTGATATGATGATGATGACACTCAGTTGAGCTGGCACCGCAGTTTTAAGTGCGTCTGTTCGTTATCAGCCAGGCTTGACTTACGGCCTCATCATCGCTGTCTCCTAGACGGTACCGATATCGCGAACGATGCCACGCAGAAAATCTCCACTGTTTATTGCCTTACACTTTTTGAAAGCACTCCTTGCATCAGCCCCGGAGTGTGATGTGTTTGCAAGCTGATGGGCCGTAGTGCGCGTGCGTGATGAACTTTTGCGGCTCTGCGAGAGGAATTACGTGTCTTTTCAGTTTGTCATTTGACTCATTTGGCTATATAATCTCTGACACGATTTTCAGGGTAAAAGGTTTATGGTCCTAGTGGATTCACGGAGTAGCTACCGCACACAACGCCTCAAACTCTTGACGTTTTAAATTCTCTTGTCATTTTCAGGTTGAAAGACTCATCTTGTGCCTCAACTCAAATCTGCTGCGTGACACAACAGGACTTAGTCAATTACAGGTGGGTACAGTCAGCAGAAACTAAGAATGCATTAAATGGATCCTATCTTTATACAGATAAGAAAAATAAATTACCTGGTTTTACAAAAATACCCAATCCACGCGATTTCGACATTGAAAATTGGAACCTTCCGGCTAAAACAAAATTCATACATTTAAATGGTGATCTTTTATTATGGGTTTAATAGATTTCGCAGAACTAAGTCCTTTTGCCACGTTAATATTTTGCACCAAAGAAATCTTAATAAATTTTTATTTACAAAAGATCTCCAATCTCATGTCCAGAAAAGAAGTAAAAGCGAAGCGAAGTGCCACTAGATCAATTGGAATGGTTCTTCCGGGAAACTTCATAAGTGTGTGTTTGTTGGAAAGAAAAGTATCTAAATATCTAAGCTAATTGCATGTATACATCGCCTGGCTTTCCTGTGGCATGCTACAGATAGTTTATGTCATCTTTGCGCGCAGCTATATTTGTGTGTTGGCTTGTAAGTAACTATGTACCTAAGTATGATTGATTTGTGTGTCAGTGACACGTCAGACATCGTTAGATACGCTCGCACCCACCCAGGGCCAATGAGGATTGCCAGAATGCATTACACCAGCTGGCAGCGCTGCTGTGGCGAGGTCTTTTTGAATGTCTTTTTAAAATCCGCATGTCAAGATGATGATGACTAAACAAGATTTGTGGATTTCGACATCTAGACCTTTCGCCACAGTGCTTCAGTGCTGCCAGGTGTGCACTCTGGAGACCCTCATTGCAAGGATTTTTTCTGCATTCTCAGATCGAGTGGAGCGTGTGGCAAGAGCAACCCAGATGGGAAACCGCGCAAGCGCCGTTTGGCCCCGCGCGCCATGCTTCAGGGAGAGTTCCCGTGGCGAGCTTGGGTTTACAAGTAAGTATTAGGAATGGTCTACCGTCTCCCCCTAGCCCCCTCTCTCTCTTCATACATCCTACATGGAGATGTGGTCTGCTGCTCGTTAAAGACGACTTAGTGCAAAGCCTGAGTGGACGCCCCGCTCTGAGCGGGGCGTGCAGCGTCCATATAAAACAAATGCAATTTATATGGACGCTCGACGCCTTGCTCTGAGCGGGGCGTTTACTCAGGCCTTACACTTAGGAGTGTCATCAATGGCGCCATGAGTTCTAGTTGTGTGGTCATACTCAACTGACATGATAGGTACGTGATGTTCCCTGGTGCCCTTTGACGCCAACCTCAGCAAGAACTGTCAAGTGTAGATCAGTGTCAGATGAATCGAGTAATACAAACGTCAGTTAATGTATATAAGTAAATTGATATCGTTCCGTTGCGTCACGACACGCCTCGTTAATAACGACATCATAGTTAACGACCACAGGGGAGTGGGGGCGAGGGCTATAGTACGTTCTGATTAGAAAGTTTTGAGCCGTGATCTGGTCCTTTGAAAGGCAGATGATGGCCATCGTAGAGATTTTAATGGACCGCGCAGTAAATATCCGAAAACTACCTGACTGGGCCGACAAGTTCTCTTCAGAAAAAAAACCAAACCGGCCTTTAGACTTAGCTAAATGTACCATCTCGCTCTGATTATTTAGCGTAACTGTGAGTGCAGTAATTGCACTGTATTCAGCCAGGTCTAATGGCCGCTGTAAATATCTTCTACGAAAGCTGTTCCATAAGAAATTGTCGTAAATAAATTAAAAAAGAACATAATCTGTCATTCGCCGTTAGTAGACTTCCTATAGTTAACTACTGTATAAAACTACCTCACTACTTAACAGAAAAAACTCGCAAACCCCGCTCTGCGCTGCCACATTCATTCACGAAGACACCATAGCTCTGCTGACGCTAGCTTCCTGCGTCCAGGGTCTGTCTGCCGAGGGTGTAGAAGTGGCGTTCGTGAAGGGCGGCCGGAGGGGTGCCGTCAGCCGGATTATAGTTCATGCTGGTTACAAAGCAGGTACATCATACTGAATGATCGATCAACGGTCGCTTTAGCCTAGTTGGAAGTAATTAAGTTTCAAACTCAAACTCAAAATATTTATGGCACACATAATATTACAAGTAATAAAATGGACCATGTAAGGGCACAGCAAAGAAACTTATGACTAGGTTACATCTGAATACTACTAGTTTAGTAGTAGATTTATTATTAACTAATTAATGTGGTGGACAATTAGGAACTTCGCTTAAAGTTCATTGACATTAAAGTCAAACAGAAACTATTATATGTGTTTACAGAAATTGGAATAATAATGCGTGAAACAGATTCTAACATCGTTTCACGGACACTTCATAAAAAAAATCAAGCCTGCCTACGAAGCAAGAGGTCCTGTGTTCGAATCTCGGTAAGGGCATTTATTTGTGTGATGAGCACGAGCATTTGTTCGTGAGTCATCACTTGTTGTGTGAGTTATGGATGTTTTCTACGTATTTATGTATATTAGTATGTGTATCGTTGTCTAGTACCCAGCTTTGCCTGGTTTGGGATTAGGCCGATTTGTGTAAGATTGTCCCCTAATATTTATGAAATAAAAAACAAATCTTAATTAGACTACGATCAATTGTCAATTTTTTGCGAATGAAGTGATACTTACTTCGGAATGACAAGGATATCGCCATGGATTCTCAAAATTTATGTGCGACGACGCTGACGTTTTCATGGTCCAACGTTGAATCTTGACATTTAGGACGGTTCCATTCGAATGGTATGCTGGCGCGTCGTGCTCCGTTTGCATTTCCAACGGACCACGCCAACTATCTTTAAACGCTACGCGTCTACAGCTTTGAAATTCATGGACCAATTTTAGCGCGGCGCTATTCCATTTGGCTTGATGTAGCGCTCGTAAATGGCCAGCTTTTTAGTGTCCCAGAGCGACGACATATTATAACAATTTATTTTCATATTAGAAGGAAGCGTGTTTTGAATAATCGATTAAAACACGAAGCTAAGCAATTATTTTTAGTTCCACTTCAGGACTGGTCTGGTATCTTTAGTCTGATGTTAAAATCCTGTTTCAGGACAAGACACAAACAACATAGCCATCCTCAAGCTCCGATCTCTGGAGTCAACTCCCGCTTGGGCTTCTCCAGCCTGCCTACCGCTCGCACCCCCTTCACACGCCGCCCCCTGCCTCACCACATCTGATAAAGACATCAAGGTAAGTGTGTGCTGTGCTGCTATCAAGCGTCAGTCTCTGGAGTCTACTCCCGCTTAGGCCTCGCGCGCTGCGCCCTGCCTCAACACCTGTGACAAAGACATCAAGGTAAGTGTGGGCTGTCCGGCTATCAAGCGTCGGTCTCTAGAGTCTACTCCCGCTTAGGCCTCGCACGCTGCCCCCTGCCTCACCACCTCTGACAAAGACATCAAGGTAAGTGTGTTCTGTGCTGCTATCAAGCGTCAGTCTCTAGAGTCTACTCCCGCTTAGGCCTCGCACGCTGCGCCCTGTCTCACCAACTCTGACAAAGACATCAAGGTAAGTGTGTGCTGTGCTGCTATCAAGCGTCAGTCTCTAGAGTCTACTTCCGCTTAGGCCTCGCACGCTGCCCCCTGCCTCACCACCTCTGACAAAGACATCAAGGTAAGTGTGTCTTGGGTGTTGTTTAGACTGGGTTTTGGAATTAGGTTTGGATAAGGTTAAGTTCAGTATCATACTCATTTTAAAAAGATTATACGTGGTAACGTGATATTTATTAACTTTTATTTTTTAGTTACACCGGTCGCAGTCTTCGTGGCAACGTCGGAAATAGAGATAAATAAATATAGATCTTAAAAATGAGTGCAGTTTTTATAATTTTTGTATTTCTCCAACAGTAATCCAACCTATATATCGTTCAATTTCAGGTGAACACGGTGATCCCTCTACGCACGGCGTGCACGGAGGACCAGAAAGCGCCTCCTGAGTCGCTGACATGCGCAGTAGCGCCGCCTGAGGACTACCAGCCAGAGCGAGCCGCCGGCCTTTTCTGCAAGGAACAGGTATTCCACTTATATATCCTGATTGGGTGAAAGAAGCAAGAAAGGTTTGCCAAGTCGTAGCAAGTGGAAATTCGTGATCTCTGACGAAATAGGCGAGATTATATGTATGTATGTATGTATATCCTGATTCTACAGTAACACAGTAACGCGGAATATCACAGGAACACTAGCCTTTGCCTTTGGAAGCTACGGTAGCCCAGTGGTTCAGGCATGCGGCTGTCAAACGGCGGTCGTGGGTTCGAATCCCGGCTCGTACCAATGAGTTTTTCGGAACTTTCGTGAAGGAAAAACATCGTGAGGAAACCTGCATACATCTGCGAAGAAATTCAAAGGTGTATAATGTGAAGTTCCGCCCAATCCGCACTGGGCCAGCGTGGGGACTACTGCCCGTTTCCCTCTCATACATGAGAGGAGGCCTGTGCCCAACAGTGGGACGTATATAGGCTGATGATGATGACTAGCCTTTAGCCGTCCAACAGGGAAGATGCAGCTATAATACTCACCATTATTTTTTGACCAAAATGATGAAAAAACATAAAGTAATAGCTACTGAAACGTTTTTACTTTAGTTTATACTAATTTTAAACAATAATTACGATTTGAAGTAATGTGAAACGGAACGTGTTATAATCCAACAATCAGTGTCTGACGTCACTCGTGTCAAAAGTCTAAACTGAGGCAACTCTATGACATCCAGGGACGAACCACGAACAAACAAATATGGCGAGTGACACACATGAGTGACGTCACAGGAACTGTAGATCCGTTTAGACGCGAAAGCAAAATGACAATATTGCAATTTTCCCTATTAAAAAGTCTCCTCTTCAACGCAATTTATATCATTCTAAATAGGAACGAGTTGCAATCGTTATTCATTTGTTTTTGAAACAAAACAAACTCAACTTTATTTACTGTTATAGTTGATACAAATCGCTTAAAGAAACACTTTTTGGAAAACCATAGCATCACCTTTATTTGCAATTGCACTTATTAACACTTTCAGCAGTAGGTACTACACTTTCGCAGCAGCCGTACATACGAAGTTCCCCAGCACGGCTATCACGAGACGGCACGCGAGCTCTCTCGATTTTTCTCGCACTATCCGTCTCTCTCTTATTAGAACAAGAGGTTTATAAATATAGCGGACCTATTATTCTGAATAGGCTGTTTGCCTTGATAACTAGAACCTGGGAGTCAGAAATTGTGCCGCAGGAATGGAAAGATGCCTCTATATGCAAACTTTATAAAGGCAAAGGAGATGTAGCTGATTGTAGCTCTTACAGAGGAATATCTCTTCTTTCCACTGCTGGTAAGGTACTAGCGCATATAATTAACACCCGCTTGAGCACGCTAGCAGAGAAGGTTCTCCCGGAGAGCCAATGTGGTTTCAGGCCGAGCAGAGGTACGGTGGATGCAATATTTGTTGTGAAACAAATGCAAGAGAAGTGCATCGAGCAAAATCGTCCTCTGTTCATGTGTTTTGTAGACCTCGAAAAGGCCTTTGACCGAGTGCCACGCATGGCTCTCTGGTTGATTTTAGAGAAATTTGGCTGTCCAGCTAAGTTAGTTAACCTAATTAGGCAATTTCATGACAATATGACAGCCAAGGTTCAGCACAACAGCGAATTTTCGGACTCATTTCCTGTAACTAGCGGTGTCAAGCAGGGATGCGTGATGGCTCCGTCTTTGTTCGCTCTCTATTTCTCCGCTGTAATGAGGGACGCACTTAATCATAACAGTGAACCGATTCAGCTCCGCGTACGATCAGACAAGGGAGTTTTTGATCTTTCGCGTTTCAGGGCAAAAGGGAAAGTTCGGCAGGTATCGATGCTTGAAGTTCTGTATGCCGATGACATATGTATGATGGCTAGCAGCTTAGATGCACTCCAGAGCTCTATGGTGTCTTTGAGTGACTCGTGCGATAGATTTGGCTTGGTTATAAGCGTCACCAAAACTCAGGTACTTAAGCAGCCACCGAGGGGTTGCAGTGCTGACGCAGCTCAAATTACTTTGGGCAGCTCAGTGCTAAAGGAAGTGTCTAGCTTCAAGTACCTGGGCAGCCAAATCCGAAATGATAATCGCCTTGCCTCGGAGATCCCATCACGCATAGCCAAAGCTGCTGCCACCTTAGGAAAATTAAATCACCGTGTTTGGAAGTCGCACGACCTGAATCTCCAAACCAAGCTTTCTGTCTACAAGGCTATGGTGCTCCCAATACTCACATATGCTGCAGAATGCTGGTGCCTGTATAAGGCTGATATCAGAAAGCTTGACATGTTCCACATGCGTTGTTTACGATGCATTCTCCGCATTCGGTGGCAGGATCGTGTGACCAATACGGACGTTCTGCAAAGATCCAACATGCCCGGCATGGAGGCAATACTAATGAAAAGCCAGTTGAGGTGGAGTGGCCACGTTAGTCGCATGACAGACTGCAGACTCCCCAAATCTGTTTTCTATTCCGAGCTTGCGGATGGAAAGCGTAATCGTGGGGGGCAGTTTTTGCGCTACAAGGACGTCTTAAAACGTCATCTCAAGGCCTGCGATATCCCTGCTGAGCGTTGGGAGGAGGTCGCGTCTATGAGACCAGAATGGCGTAATAAAGTCAGAAAAGGTGTAGCTTCCTTTGAAGTAGCTCGACTTGAACACCTGGACCAAAAGCGTCATTTACGAAAGACTCGACCCAAACCATCCTATACATATACCTACAATAACCAGGGCCAACTATATTGCATACAATGTGTCCGAACATTTAAAACTAAGTTCGGCTTTGCGAGCCATATACGTGCTCATCAGAGGAGTTTGTAAGGGTCGCCGTCGTCGGATACGACAAGGAGGACTATATATATATATATATTAGAACAAGAGGTTATAGTGCGAGAAAAATTGAGAGTATATCGTTGCCGTCTCATGATAGACGAGCAGTTATCGGCTACAGTAGCGCACTAACCTTTGGCACTGAATGTGTTATTATTGAATGTGTTTTGTTTCAGCACGTGACAACACCGTTATACATCGTACACGGGCTGGCCATATCCAGCCAGGACGACGTGTCCACGTACGTCAACGTGTGGCACTTCATCAACTGGATTACCGGGCAGCTGAAGATATCTCACTGAATTAGATTTAATTTTTGACACGTCGATTCCATTGCTAAAAAGCGAATCTGACACAAAGCATAGATCATTTAAAGTTTAGATTAGGGAATGCAATCTCACGAGATTTCAGACCGGCGGGATCTCGAGATTTACGAGATCTCGTGAGTTTGGGCGTTTTTCACTGAAAACGTATGCGAATGCTATAAATTCCATTTAATGATTGTCAACATGTGTATAAATTGAAGTATAATATCCGTTATAAGTAAATTTATTTACGTAATCATCAGGAATTGACGTAATTTGAAGTATTAATAAAATTTTAATCGACTAAGAGTAAGTTTATATTTGTCAGTCCAGTCAGATGAAATGTTTGTCGTGAAGCGTTTTATTTCGGAAAATTCAATCTCGAAATCTCGCGAGAAATCGTACGAAAATAGTACGAGCTACAGTCTCGTAAAATGTGGACGAGATCTTGCGAGATCGAGGTTGCCTTCTCTTGTTTAGATTTTCTGAACGGTAGGTTATATTATATTTTTAACACTGCTACATTGTGCTTTTTTTAATTAGATATTCAATAATACATAATACTTACATTGTGCCACGAGGTCGATAAGATAATTCTTACGAACGAGAGTCTATTAGAAGCCGAAACTTTGAAGACTCGAGTTTGTAAAAATCTTACCGTCCTGACACACAATGTTTCTCATCGCATTTGCGAGGAAATTAATACATTTTAAGCAAAGTAATACTCATCGCAATGCCGATTGTGGACGCTATACCTTATTAAGCGGCAAAAGTGCGCAAAAAAAGAGAAAACTCTTGTTTGAAACGACGAAAAGTCGCTCAAAAGACGCCGCGCGCTCGTCGTCTTCCCACCGCGAGTGCCCTCGTACGCGCCGCTTGTGCGCCGCACCCGCGCCGCTGTTACCCGCGCGGATTCAGCGCGGCGCTGGCCCGCGCTCACGTCAATGTGGCATAGCTCATACAATACCGTTCCGTGCATTACATCTGCGCGGGCCCGGGCGCAAACTGCCCCGTCCCGCTTTTGCCGCCGGTGTGGCGAGCCCTTAAACGACTTTATCATTTAAAGGGTTATATTTTATTACAACGAGTGTGACTTTTATTTTGTACCGTGTTTATTGGTCCAATAAAAAATAATTACTATTACAAGACATTTTTTTTCCCTGTGGAGCTTGGTTAGAAAGCACCACCTCTTTCTTCGGTGTTGTAGAAATCGACTGAGAGATTTTGGGGCTGTTATTCTGAAAGTCTCACCTCACCCTGGCGCGGCGTCAAGATGTTTGTGGGTCAATGATCACCTCACGTGAGGCTAAAACAAGTTACAGAATAGCGGGGCAGGGCTGTTATTCTGAACGTGCATTCGCCTCACCTCACCCATGACGCCCAACGAAACTAGACCTATGATTACGGTTAGATCACAGCTTAGATAGTTACTAAATACAAATAGGGGACTTTCAAGTAAATATGATCGTGGGTGACGGGTGAGGTAAAGTTGAGCGAAGTTACAGAATAGCGGGGATGATTATACTTGGCTACTACTAGCAAAAAATTTACTTTACGTCACACCTGGCCATAATGCGAGTTTTAATGCACGCTGCGCGTACGGGAAAACTCGCATTGTGGCCAGGGGAAGACGTAAAATTTTGTACTCAACACGGGCGGTAATTCGTAAAGCCCCAGAGCGCAAATTTATGGCCCTCACCTTCGGTTCGGGCCACAAACACCTGCGATCTGGGGCATTCACGAATTCACCGCCCTAGTTACGTAATGTACCTACTATTGTGCTATTTATTGCTACTAGGAATTGCAGCGTCGAGATATATTAGAGGTGGACGGGTGCCGAACTGACACTCAATGACACAATAATGTACGTTTTTTAACAGTTGATATATAAAGTCTATAATAGCCTCTAATTATCCAAAAATCATAATACCTCTGATAGCTTCACGCCAAGTGAGCTCGAGCTGTGCCACCATTGCATGTGGTGTTACGTATACGTACGTGAGATTATTCGAGTTGGCCGATTTGCATCAAACTAGTCCATTCAAGGAGCAACTCTAACGTCCAATGCAGAAGATTCCAATTCCAATAAACAGCTTTATAAATGACTCCAGTGCAGAGCCAACAACACTTGTTAACAAAGGTGAACAAACAAAACATTACGGTAGGTATATTTAATTAAACCGGATTCGTAATAATATAGTTTGACACACGTCTGACGTCACTGTCGACGTAACGTACCGTGCTGTGGCATAATGATATCGTCTTTAATATAATAAAATTACGGTCTATATCCAGGGCTGTTATTTGCTGGGCACTAATGCGGCCCACCCCGCCGGTCACCCGTCACGAAACTAGACCCTCTGCCTTCGCTTAGTTACTACTTACTACGCATCGCGGTGTCAAGATATATTTGTGGGTGAGCGTACTGAATAGGGGGGCAGAAGTGAACGTCTTACGGCTGATAAGATAATGATGATGTCAATGATTACGGTTCTTAGTCGGAAACGTCTCTAGGCTACGGTGTCTGTTTTTTGTCAGACATGACGTAAGCTGGTTTGCCACCATGGTATAAAAATATGCTCAGTTAAATTTAAGGTTATCTCTCACTTATAATAAATCTCTAAATTAAAAAAAGAATGTATCGAAATATACCTCCTCTGTTATAAACTTAGGCATATCGGATCACACGGGACAAATGATTGAAATACCTACAAGTCTCAGCTTTAACGAGAGGTTTTGGTACGTAGAGAAAAGGAAAATAGACTACCAACTAGATGTTTTTAAAAGATATATAGCTGAGGTTAGTTTTAATGATGTCTTTCTAACAACGGATGCAAATGAAGCTTATATAGTTTTCATCGACATCTTTTCCACGATCTTTGATCTTTGTGTTCCTCTGGAAAGAGTAAAAGTATCGTATAAAAAGAGGCCAAACTGGAAAACTAAAGGCATTCTCAAATCTTGCAAAATTAAGCGACAAATGCATCTATCGTCACAATGGAATAGAAATCATTCTAGTAACTATAAACATTACTGCAAGCTTTTAAGAAAAGTTATAGAAACATCCAAAAAAATAACGAATGACTACTACATACATAACAGTGTTAATAAACCGAAAGCTACCTGGGGATTGATTAAACAAAATACTAGCATATGCAACAGTATTCCAGATTCTATTGCCACAATTAACAAAGACGGAAAGACTTACACGACACCTTCCGAAATAGCTGAAGTATTTAATAATTATTTTGTAAATCTAAATACCGTAGGTGCTTCCCGAAATAATGGTTATAAATCCATATCGAATCGAGTTTGTAACAGCATCTTCTTAAACCCTGTAGACTGCTATGAAATTCAAAAAAATGTGTGTAATCTTAAAAATAAAAAAAGTTGTGGGTATGACAACATACCCATGCAGATTATTAAATCATGTCTAAGCCACATTATTGAGCCCCTCATATACATAATTAATTTAACGTTAGAATCTGGAAATTTTCCCGAAGATCTAAAAAAAGCTGTAATTAAACCGTTGCATAAAAAAGGCTCAAAAACCGAACTAAATAATTATAGGCCAATAGCTTTATTACCAACATTCAGTAAAATATTTGAAAAAGTCGTACACGAAAGGCTAACACGATTTTTCATAAAAAACGATATTCTAAACCCCTCGCAGTTCGGTTTCCAAAAAGGAAAATCTACTACATTAGCAATTTTTTCAATTTTTAAAGACATATGGGAGAAAATGAATGCTGGAAAAACATGCGTCGCTCTGATCGACATGTCAAAGGCTTTTGACTGTGTTGTATACGATACAATCTTAAATCAGTTAGGTAGAGCACATTGGGATAAGGGGAATTGCTCTCAAATTGATTAGGAGTTACTTATGTAATAGAAAACAGGCTGTTATTATAGACAGGTATAATAAAGACTCTAAAACCGTAGAGCAAGTGCTGTCATGTTTTGAGCAAGTAAAGTTTGGGGTACCGCAAGGAAGTGTGCTTGGTCCACTCCTTTTTTTGGTATATTTAAATGAGTTTCCTCGTATAGTATATAACCAAGATTATAAATTGGCTTGCCCTACTCAATCTTAAATTGAATCTGAAGAAAACCAAGCTCATTCAGTTTAGGAACTATAAGACTAATCCTATTTCATTAAATGTATCAGTAGCAGGTATTACCGTAGAAGAAGTTAGTAGTGAAAGGTTCCTAGGAGTTATGATAGATTCCCATCTAAATTGGAAGGCTCATATCAGTCAAATAAATAAGAAAATTTCCACCAACTGCTATGCGCTTTCAGTCCTAGCGGAAACCTGCTCTGAAAATATAGTTATTAGTGCCTATTATGGAAATATATATCCGCTGCTGAGCTATGGGATTATTTTCTGGGGAAATTCTGTGGATGTAAATAAAACGTTTGTACTCCAGAAAAGATGCCTTAAAACGATTTATCGTCTAAATCCTAGAGATTCCCTCCGTGAAGTATTTAAACGAAAAGGCTTCCTCACATTAACAGGGATATTCATATTGGAAGTAAGCCTGTTTGTAAAAACGCAGCCAAACTACTTCACAACATTAACTGCCACAAAGAAAAATGTTCGAGCACAGTACAAATATGATATAAGATTGCCAAGGGCTAAAACCTCAATTTATAATAAAAGTACATTTATAATGGCAATCCGAGTATTTAATCAACTCCCGACTCATATCAAGGCTCTGGAAGGAAACTCTTTTAAGGCAAAATTAAAAAGCTGGCTCATACAGAAGACATTCTATAGCTTAAAAGAGTTCTTTGATTCTAGTTAAATACTGTCTGAGTAACCTGTTATTAATATTGTATCCTTAAAAGGTAACATTGTTAGTCTATAAGCATTATAATAAAATTGCATGCCCGGCAGGGTAACTGTTGAAACCTATACTATGAATATTATGATCTATGTACACAGTTTGCAATAAACGATTCTTATTCTTATTCAGCCAGTATCAAACTAACCATTTTTGTGTCCCCCGATGATTTCAGATTCCCATGAACGGAAAAATTTGTAACTTTTTTCATAAGCACATTATTACTGTAGCTTCCGTTTAGGGTAGTTTTTATCCGACTGCGACGATTAATTAATTTTCGGAAACATTCGACCTCATTAAATTATTAATTTCTTCTACTTGAAATCGTAGCCGCCATATCTGTCAACTGTCAGTGACGTCAAAATGGCGGGCTTGCCATAACTATCGAATATTAATAATTTCGATCAGGTGTTGTGATGATAGACCTTCACAAAACGCATATTAAATTCTAAAGCGTAAAAAAATAATCGATTCTGATATGGAAACTTATATGCGATAAATTCGTATTGAGGCGTAATTTCAATAAATGTATCGACAAATTTCAACAAAATAACGACAAACGTCAAAAGTCTGACTCTCTTCCTTTTTTTTAATGGCATGGCGATAGCGCTGTTCTTGCGTTCAGCCAAAGTCTATTTGAGTTTCTGCAAGATTGAATCACACGCTGAGTATTTAATTGTCACGATACTGCACGGTTATCACAAGATGGCGCGCGAGCTCTCTCGATTTTTCTCGCACTATTATGTCTCTTTCTAAGTTATCTGATAAGAGAGAGACGGATAGTTGGAGAAAAATCGAGAGAGCTCGCGCGCCGTTTTGTGATAGCCGCGCTGGTTTGTCAGTATTTATATTTATCAGCAATAAACAGTATGTATGATATCAGTATAGAACGGGCCTTTTATAAACATTAATTATGAAGCGCGTCAGTATTAGGCCTGCATCACACTGGCGCGGCCTGGCCGCGGCGGACAATAGTAAACTTGTCCGCCGCTGTCAAATTTAATATTGTCCGCCACCGCAGGCCGCGCCAGTGTGGCTGTGCCGTAAGGCGGCTTCAAGTTGACATTCAGCCAATATAGATACCACAATAGAGTCACAGAAATTGGCCAACATACAGGAAAATACTTTTATCATAAAGCCTGCAACACACATTATGTTGGCAAGGGCGGGAACATACACTGCATACACAAGATTTGCCAGAATGTGATAGTGCAATCTGAAACATTGCAATATGAAAAAAATAAACATATTGCTTTAACATTTTTAATAATTTCCTTTATTAGAAAGGGACTCGGACTCGCGTTATAGTTGTAGAACTTACCTAGTGGTTAGGTATAGTTTGGAACATATAAATTGGCCGTCTGTTTTCAAATTAGAGATATTTTGTTCCACGTAAACACTTACCGACCGGGTCCGATACTCTACGCTGCGCTCAAAAACATGCATTGCTGACGTTGGGGCTAAGACCGCCAAGCTGAAATGGGAATGGGCGGGCCACGTCTGCCGCATGCATCCGCAGAGGTGGGCTAAACTAGCCACGCAGTGGGTGCCGCACGATGGAAGGCGGCGGCGTGGCAGGCAGAGACGGAGATGGCGGGATGACCTCGACGTTTTTCGCAACGATTGGCAGGAGATTGCTCGGAATCGGGACGATTGGAAATCGAGAGGGGAGGCCTTTGCCCAGCAGTGGGACACACTATAGGCTAGGAAAAAAAAAAAAAAAAAACACTTACCGGTCAATGGGTACTCGAAAGGATTATCTATTATTAATTCCTTAACACAGTCATCTTTACCTGAGAGTCGGAATGACTCAAGATCATTTCAGTCATCCATCACGTTTTTATCATATAAAATAACACAGTGTTAAAAATATGTAGAGAAGAAGATCAATAAACATTTAATGCTGCAGCGTGTGTCCTACCTGTTGGATCTGTTGCCACAAACATCTACTTACTTAACTTTTACCCCCCGTACCTCTGGTAAATAACACGTGTTTTGTCCCTTTCTTTATAATTTAAATATCAGAGTGATAGGTTTTAACGTCATTTTAACTAAAATATATAGGTTTATTCAAAGTTTTACATGATAGGTTAAAATTAGAACTGCATGTGTCCTATTTGAAAGAGAAGAAATGCGTTAACTCCTACATTAACATGCAAACGAAGTCGCAGGTACAGCTAGTGTTAAATAATGTTACGCGACGCGGCAGACTTCTTCATCTGCATAAAGTCACTCGGTTAACGTTATTTACATAGTTATACTAACATTATGAATAGGTTGTGTTTGTAGGTTTGGGTGAAGGAGTGTCAGAACCTACTCATTCGATTTAAAATCACTTTCACCAATGTTAAGAACAAGCTGGGCGCGGCTCCTCTAATGGTGGGTACCCACCAAGCCAACGAACGGCTATGTATCTGACTCTTACAAATATAAACATCTTTTACGTCACACCTGGCCATAATGCGAGTATTACTGCACGCTGCACGTACGGGAAAACTCGCATTGTGGCCAGGTGAAGACGTAAAATTTTGTACGCAACACGGGCGGTAATTCGTAAAGCCCCAGAGCGCATATTTATGGCCCTCACCTTCGGTTCGGGCCACAAACACCTGCGATCTGTGGCATTTACCAATCCACCGCCCTTGTTACGTAATGTACTATTACAAGTTTTCCTTAAAACTAGAACTCTACTCCCTAAAAATGTTTAAAACATATGCTATAGGATAACAACCGAGATGCAGGTGTCCATGGGCGGCGGTAATCGCTTACCATCAGGTGATCCGTCTGCTCGTTTGCCTCCTATAACATTAAATAAAATAATAAGCATTGCTCCTCCCCTTAATACTTACATGTTTGATGTTTTGTACACAAATTACTTATTTATTTTTTGTGTAGGTATATACAAAAAAATAGATTTGTTCTTAGATTATTTGCACTTTGACATAGCAGCAAAATAAACAGGAGCTTTTTAATTTATTTTTCTCAAAAATCATCGGCAATGTTGACTTTATTGGTAAAAAATCAGTACGTGAAGTGCATAGTTTATGGTTAGTCAACATTTAAAAAATAAAAAACCTTGCCGGCTCGATTTTGCTCGACTACAATGTTGCATACAAATTCCATTATTTGTCGTGGTACAAACTTTTTAAAAATTTTAAACCGCCATATAAATAAAAGGCATAGGTCCTAAACAGCCAAAACGCAAGATCAGTAGCTGTGACTCATCGCGACTTTTTAGTTGTCTCAAATAACTTATGGCGCTTTCGGAAGAAAAATACACTCCCAACTTATTATTAAAAAAAATAAAAGGCGGCAATGCAAATTAAATTTAAAAGAAGCTGCAAGCTCAGTTATTGATTATTTGTTTAAGTGTAATTTGTTGGTAATTTGCAAAGCCAAAAGACAGATATCGGAAGGCGTACGACAATTTCTTGAAGCGGCGAGAAGAAATGCATGCCTTATCATTTTCAGAAAATACATTTTTGTTTTCTTGCACAATTTTTGAGAAAAGCACTATATTTGTCTCAGCTGGAAGGGCATTTACTGGCTTCGTATTAAATTAAACGGACTCCCAAGGTCGTCCGTTTAAAATTAATACTCGGCCAGCAATTGCCTACTTCCCTTGCTTCGACAATAATGTACTATATTTATTATGAAAGCAAACAAAAATAAGTGAGAAGGAGGTAAGGTTTGTGAACATGTGATAAGAAAATTCACTTATACACTTAAAAGCTCTCACTCAGACACAATATGATATGACTTATGAGGCCATATGACAAATATAAAACTATATACTGCTCTAGTGAGCATTTTGCCGAGCCGAAAAAATTTGTCACGCGATCGTCAACTCTGAGCTGTAACCACGTAAATCGAATTACGAAGTTCGGATATTTCCGTGTCATTTTGGACGCATTTAGCATTTTGACGAGAAATTCTCAACCGATTTCGATGTAATTATGCTCCTACTAATATTATAAATGCGAAAGTTTGGATGTGCAGATGTTTTGTTAATCAATCACGCTTATACGCTCAACCGATTTGCATGAAATTTTGCACGAAGATAGTTTATAGCCTGGATTAAAATATAGGATGGTTTTTGTCCCGGGTCCACGCAGACGAAGACGCGAGCGCAAACTAGTATTAAATAGTATTCAAAGCTTCAGAACAGACGGTGAACAAACGTCTTTCAAAGATTACAAATTGTACTGGGATGACAGCTGTCAAAAGAAAAGTGAAATGTTATGACAAACAATACATTGTTCACTCCAAAGTCGCAATGGGCGGGCAGATGTATAGTGGCCGTCAATGGAATTTGCTAACTATGTAAACAAACCGCCATATTGGAATTGAAATTGTCTCTGAATTATGAATTTACTAGTGATGGGGGCGCTCTTACTGTACCTACGTACTCTTTTATGTCAAAACATATTATTATTATTATTATATAAGTCCTGCAAAACTGTTTTAACAGTTTGACTGCAGGAAGACTTATTATAATAACTTATCTAATTTTCAAAACTAATTAATAGTTCGACTTAAACATAATTCTACATTAGTAATATGTACATGCTTTGGTAATATATATCTAATGGTATATTTATGTAGACGGTACGAATTCTAAGGGTAAGGATTCTAGAAAATGTTTTTTTAATTTTCTTTTAAATATCGAAACGTATTTACTAAGATTTTTAATTATGACACGCTAGGATTCTTTACCCATTGATAAAACTACCGCGTAGTATACACAACCGCGATGGCAGGTACAGAGCGTGAGTTGGGTAGTGTGTAGCGGCTTTACAATATCACCAACTTTAGTCACAACACTACCCATCATAGACAATTGTAGAATTTAAAGAAACAAAAACGTGATTGCATCTGACCCCCTAGCACACTAAGTTTTATGTCGGACATAAAGCATTTGTCCCTCTTGCACTCGCATATTTGCCAGAATGGGACGAATGCTTTATGTCCGACATAAAACTTAGTGTGCTAGGGGATCTGGTCTTACTAACTTATGAAGCCATTTTAAACTTTTAATGAAATGTCGAAGATTCAGTTATATATTTTATGCTTTTGTATTTTACGGTAACGACCGGTTCAATAGTGTATAGTTTCAGTGGTGATTGATGAGGTGATGTGAAAATTCAAGGAGAAACAGTGACAAAACAAAGCGACGTCCTTTGTATACTTAGTTAGCAAAGTCCATTGACATTAAGTTTACCTGAACATGTTTTGTAACATGTTTTGTTAGTTTTTTTTAATAATAATATTAATCATCCAAGTTAAGTAAACTGAGGTGACTTTGTTATTAGGGGTGACTTTGAAAACTCAATTTAATCAATAATCAATCAATCCCAATTTAATAATATTAATATGCAATATTATCGATATTATTTATAGAAGAATAGAATAGGTTAATACTAATAAATTTGTATTAAATCTGTATTTAATGTTACACAATCGGCCCCAGACTAAGCTCAATAACGCTTATGTTATGGGTACCAAGCTCCAATATCTTTAAAACTTAGGTATAAATATACTTAAATACACTGTGTAGGTAGGTACCTATTCTGTTGTAAGTACCTACCTACTGCTGTATTCGTGCCAGGTGTGCAATGTAATGAAATTTGATGTATAATTACATTGCAGTAGCTAGTAGGCTAGTAGGTAAGTAAATAAACCTAATGTTGCACATACATATAGGGAAGCCCTAAACGCGGCCATTAGGCGCTTAATGGAATTCACCGCTATAGTGCATTTCGTAACGACCACAGCGCAGTAACGTACGGTTAGTACACTTTGCTTGGGCTGTTATTCTGAATGAGCACCTCACACGTCACTATTCTGTAACTTGTTTTATACTCACCTCAACCCTCACCCACAAATATATCTTGACACCGCAATGCGTGGTAACTAAGCGTAGGTAGATGCTTAGAGCATGTCTAGTTTCGTGACGGTTGGCGAATAACCGCCCTGATTACGCTTAGTTACTACGAATAGCGGTGTCAAGATATATCAGTTGGGGGCGTGTGCAAGGTTAGAACAAGTAACAGAATATCGAGACTGGTGTATGCTCAGCAGGTTTTCAACAACTCCAAGCCTCCACATCAAAATGGGTACATTTCCGCTGAGGCACAGCTGAGTGACGTGCAAAATTAATCCATTAAAGAGAAAACGAGATACGGATTTAAACTAATTTTATGGGTCAATTCAACACGTCTCCGCTCCGGTTCAATGGATCAGCCTTATTCATAATCGGCACGCATTCACAAACCACAGGCAACCTTTTGACTCGACGTGTCAAAAACTGGCGCTAGCCTCGGTCCGCCACGAGGCTGTGCGGGCCGAGGCAAACCGCCCGTTCTAAGGACAGTTACGTACCAGCGAAGATAAACAAAAATAAAACAAAAACAACCAAAAATAAACAGAACGGACAATAAAACAGAGTGGTATTGGACGTAACAAAGTGGTTTTGCACGAGATAAGAAAAAAACACAAGATACACTTTAAAACTAAACAGAGCGTACAAAAAAACATTTAAAAAAAGGAACCATATCTCGCGTGATAACATCTTCAAATAATGTATAGTTTCAGAATTGAAAAGTTCGTTGATACGGACAAGATCCGAATACGCGACAATCTAGCATACGCAACCAGTCGCTGCTCTGCTACTACCAACTGAGGCATCGGAACCAATCGGAACCAGTTACTATACTCGTATATGTTGGGTCTTTAAAAAATTGGATGAGTAGTCGTTTTTTTCTAGCAGTCCAGGGTAAGGTTGAGGGCACCAGACCACGAGGCAGGTCGCCGATAAGATGGGCAGACCAGATCAAATCTGCAGTAGATTCGTCATTTCACTACACGCAAGCAAAAGGAGTTGGTTGGGGCTGAGCTACACGCTACCAACGGGGTCACAGGTGACGGATAGTGAACGGCCATCAGATATGGTGGTTAGCTGCGAATATAACGAATAAGCAGTCCCCGATCTAGCAGCGATAGGATTAACAGAGCGTAGTGGGTAGGACGGCGGGACAGACTTCTCAATAAAAGCTACATAGGCCTTATTGACCTTGCGACATGGTGAGTAAACGCCGTCATCAAATAAGCATGCCCCTGGTACAGAGCAGCAGCTGCATCAGTATCGGCAGAAGACCGAGGAAGTGGGTTCGGGTAGGACTTTTGACCAAATAGAAGTGGGCGTATATATCCGGCCATTACACTGCGACGTGGAAGGCAAGTGGGGAAACCACCACATTAATATTCCCTATTATGGAGTAGTAAATCGCAATTACTCCACCAACAAGAGCCCGGTTCTTAAGTTTATAATGATGTAGCAAAAGGAAGGCGACCGTCAGTGAGGAATGGCGGCGTGTTGTGAAGCTTGCTACCAACACCTGAAACGATGACCACGATCACTCTATCAAGTGTGAAAACGACGAAGTTTTTTTTTATTTAGCCTCATCATCATCATCATATCAGCCGAAAGACATCCACTGCTGGACATAGGCCTCCCCCAACTGCGCCACACCCGCATCCAGCGGACTCCCGCAACCTTTACCATGTCATCAGTCTACCTTGTCGGGGGCCTACCCACGCCGCGCCTTCCGGTACGTGGTCGCCACTCGAGAACCTTTCCGCCCCAACGGCCGTCGGTTCTACGTTCTATGTGCCCCGCCCACTGCCACTTAAGTTTAGCGATCCGGAGGGCTATATCGGTTACCTTGGTTCTGCTGCGGATAGCCTCATTTCGCGATAACGCAGAGAAACTCCCAACATGGCCCTGTCCATTTGCCTTTTGGGTGACTTAGGTAGTCATAGTCAGGCTTAATATGGTAAGCGACCACGTTTCAGTGCCATATGTCATCACTGGCTACACACACTGGTGACTCTCGTCTTGAGACACTGCGGAATATTGGACGAAAAGATGTGCCGTAGCTTCCCGAACGCTGCCCAGCCGATCCTAGGTATACATCGTACCAACTCCCATTACAATCGGACACTTTACGCTCGAAGTTGTAGACGATTATTTAGCCTCAGTCAAGATAAATCAAGTAATATGCAGTTAAGAGTGACCGCGCTGCGCACAGGTGTGCATTGCGTAAGCGTCGCGGACCGGCGCGCGAGTCGCGAATCGCACGCAACCGATAGAATACGGCTGTTACGAGCGCATAAGGCTGCGCGTTGTCGATAAACTTGTCGATGAATAGCGGGTTTTATTTTACTTACCCACCTTAGCAATATTCCGGTACAGCAGCAGCATCAGTTATAGCAACCAAAGTGATCATATTTTAGTAACACATGTTTAATGGTAGGTGTTTTATGGTGACTGTAACTGTATATTCTGCAGATGCCTCAGGTGTATATGTTGTACTCCATTATCTGAACGTAAAAAATTTAAGGCTAGACAATCACAACGCCATGGAAAACAAGAACTCTAAATTGCGTCAGTTACGTTCTTCTCATATATTTACTTGATGTAAGTATAGTCAAGAAAGTAACATCGGGACATTATGTCAGAAACTAGAATAATTTACTTGTGAAAACGGCAACCTGAATAATTCCTATTCGATTCAAAAAACAGTATAGGTTCGTCAGTATATTTGATGCTTTCAGAATGCTAGGGTGTTTTTTCGGTGCCAAATACAATCAGAATAATTATAATAAATCAGCCTATATACGTCTCACTGCTGGGCACAGGTCTCCTCGCGTGGATGAGAGGGAACGGGCAGTAGTCCCCACGCTTGCCCAGTGCGAGTTGGGGACTCCATATACACCTTTGAATTTTTTCGTGGATGTATGCAGGTTTCCTCATGATGTTTTTCCTTCACCGAAAAGCTAACGGTAAATATCAAATGATATTCCGTACATAAGTACAGTAAAACACATTGGTACGAGTCGGGAATCGAATCCACGACTGCCATTTGACAGCCGCATGCCTGAACCGATAGGCTGCCGTATCTAATAAACTACTTATTAATTGTATTTCTATCTATACTATCAACGAGCAACGTTTGAATACTTATTTGTTAGTTGACAACCAGCACGTCTATCATGGGACGGCCGCGATATACTCTCGATTTTTCTCGGACTATACCTCTTGTTCTAACTGTTCTAATAAGAGAGAGAGAGAGAGAGACGGACAGTGCGAGAAACATCGAGAGATTTCGCGCGCCGTCGCGTGATCGCCGTGCTGCTTATCCTTGTAGGTAGGTACGAATCCCGGTAAGGGCCAATTATGTTATCGATTTGTACACCGGACTTGACGACGCAACGGAGCCACGTTGTTTCGTCACCCAAATAATTAGTTATTTAACTTTATGATTGTATGTAAGCATTGTATGTATATTAGGCTTTAAGGTATTTGTTGTTATGTGCCTTAGATGGTTTATATAAAAAAAAAATTAGGGTTCCGTACGCAAAGGGTAAAAACGGGACCCTATTAGGTACTAAGACTTCGCTGTCCGTCTGTCTGTCTGTCACCAGGCTGTAACTCAAGAACCGTGATAGCTAGCCAATTGAAATTTTCACAGAATATTTATTTCTGTTGCCGCTATAACAACAAATAATAAAAACAATATAAAATAAATATTTAAGGGGGCTCCCATACAACAAACTTTTTAAAACTATAGATAATACGGAACCCTACGTGCGCGAGTCCGACTCGCACTTGGCCGGTTTATTGATTATTTTGTTCATCGAACAAGAGAGTGAAATAAACGAAGATATTTGCTTCAACTTGTCCAGCTGTTCATATCTACAGGTCGCATTTCCCAGCCCTTGCAACACAGTTAAAAAAAAACTTTCTGCAACTTACGAGTACAGGACACTAGCGTTAGATTATGTATTTGCAAATACTTGTATCGATTTTTTAAACTTTATTGCACAAAATACACAAATGGCGAGCTTACTGCCAAATGGCATTCTCTACCTTGGTACTCGTATAGTATTCTTTATTGCACCACAAATAGCAGATTTTTACAAGATCAGGCGAAATAAATAATGGTGACAACAGGCGGTCTTATCTCTTCAAAGCGATCTCTTTGAGACAAACTCTGGTGCTCATTTTATTTAATATTTATTTATACAGGGTGACATTTTAATCAGTTTCCAAATTTTTAGTAGGCATTTGGTATCACTTATAGACTCCATTTTCGAAAAAAAACTGGTAGGTATTTTTAAATTATAAATTATCTATACCAAAAGAATTATCCGTACAGCGGTTATGGTTACTGGGCATTCAATACCGCGAGAAGCGGGGCGTGACCGAAGGAGGGGAGGTGTGCCGTGCGCAAACCTTACTACCCACTGAAGTGCCCGCGCGGTAAGGTTTTTTTGGGATAACTTTAAGCAGCAATTACTCAAATTTTTTGTAATGAATTATATGAGACAAAAAAAACACGTATTTTACAATTTTTGCCGAAGAATCTCGTACTTGAATTTGGACACTGATTAAAATGTCACCCTGTATAATTTGTATCGCATTTGAAAGATTCAGATTGCAGTTAATCTCTTTTGTTTATATCGATAATCGATACCCAGCACACCACTAGAGATTAATCGTTGAACTCTCGCTATCGTTCCCTCAGTTTGTATATATCTAGAGAACCAAGAACTCGTATTATTATCATAACAATTATTAACAATTATTGTTCGTGATCATTAAATCATTGTTCGTTGGTATTGTGATTGCTGGACGTATGCTGATTGGACGATGGCCTCGCACCGTAAGTTTTTAATTTAAGTTGCCTTTGATTTCAATTACACGATTTTCTTTCGACAAAAATGAGAGGTACCTAATTAAAAAGTTTAACATAATTATGTTTCTCTGTCGTGGAAATCGAAAATCATGAATAGAATAGAATAGAATAGAAACTTTTCTTGTACAAAAACCGTGCAGACATACAAAGGTATACAGTTGCATGACTGTTGAACTGCCTTTTTTATCAACATAAAGAAAAATTGCGTTAGATCCGTGTATAAAGTAATAAATAATAGTATAACTAATCAAAACAATCTACAGTCTAAGAGATTTGGGATTGGTCTTTTGACAGCTTCAATATGACGTAAAGAGTGATGTGGCTAGAGTAAATCGATTGTCATAATATCCGATTACGATTGATGGTGGCTTATATAAGGAATCGATTGATTACTGTGTAATAATTATTTTTTGGTAATCAACTAGAGAGCCTATACACAGTCGTCTGCTAACAAAAGTGTCGTGTAAAGGCGTTACGAATGCAAAGACCTCGAGATTATTTAGAATATGTGTTTGGATCTACATGTAAAATTAATTTGATATATTCCTAAGTAAATTCATGAATAAGTGAAATCAAGAGAGCCTTTTTAACCCGTCCGAGCAAAAATTGCCATAATAATAATTGTTCAATAAAATCAAGTTGCAAAGCGACATTGACATTTCTTTGGTTTTTTTGTCAATAATGCGTTAAAGAACGTCGAACGAACGTTTAATATCATGAGACGGCCGCGACATACTCTCGATTCACACAATACCACTTGTTCTAAGTGTTCTAATAAGTGAGAGACGGATAGTGCGAGAAAAATCGAGAGAGCTCGCGCGCCGTCTCGTGATAGACGTGCAGAAATCAATGCCATATCTTCTAACGGAACATTTTGCACATTCAAATATGTCGGTTTCGATCGATTCGTGGATCGATGTGATTTTATTTCGTAGCATCCGTGACAGTAATTAAATAATACATTGGTATTTTCCTATTCACAATTATTTGATTCATTCCGAGTTATTTCTAAATTGACAGACTCCAATCGATTGAAGCACTGCAACACTAAATTTAAAAAAAACAAGTCGTAGGACGTAATTATTCGCATACCGAGCATGCTAATTTCTGCACAAATAAACAGTAAAAAAATATTACAATATTTTTATAAGAACTAAAAAGAGCGTGCATGGAGATTGAACTTTATTTCGTAACTCGTAAGCTATTGAAACTTTTTTTAATTATTTCGATGAGCAGTGCCAATTTACGTTATATGGGTGTCGCGAAGTGTCATAAGACCAGTCCCAAATCTCGTAAACTGTATGTGAAAAGATTAGATACTTAAATTAATTCATGCTTATTATACACATATTGGCTCAGATGTTTTTTTTACCGTGGGGTGTTTTAAATTTTATTCTATGTAAGTTATTATTTAAAAGCACTCCATGATTAGCAATTGTACAATCTCCCTCTACGTTTCGGACGTTTTACAGCATTCTTGATCGTGAGTAATGAGGTAAATAAACAAAAATACTACCGATTATGTCATGTTTTGTTTTGTATAGATACGTGTAATAACCATCACATGTGCAAAAATATACAGAAATTCGAATTGTAACTGCATTGGCAACTGGCCCTTACAATAACAAACCAGATGTCTTTTATATTTATTTATTTATTTATTGACAAATACATTTACGTGACATTACAGTAATAAGCAATGCGTCACGAAACCAAAACAACAAATAATACTATTTAGGCGACGAAACGGCGTGGCCCCGTTGCATCGTCGTCTCCGGTGTAGGATTCAGCAGATTGCCTGAATTGCCCCGGAACCGTCGAAACACTACACCCTTATAATCTACTAGCTTCCGCTCGCGACTTCGTCTGCGTAGACCCGGGATAAAAACTACTCTATATTTTAATCTAGGCTATAAACTATCTTCGAGCAAAATTTCGTCCAAATCAGTTGAGCCGGCGTTTAAGCGTGATTGACTAACTCACATCCAAACAATTGTGGCAGTGGGCGGCGGGCGGCACATTGCACGTAGAACCGATAGCCGTTGGGTCGGAAAGGTTAGGGTCTCGAGTGGCGAGCACGTACCGAAAGGCGCAGCGTGGGTAGCCCCCCCACAAGGTGATGGTGACCTGGTAAAGGTCGCGGGAGTCCGCTGGATGCGGGTGGCGCAGGATCGGTCATTGCGGCACTCTTTGAGGGAGGTCCATCAGTCGACATCTTTTGGCTGATGTGATCAGGGACCCGCCCGGTATTCCCTTCAAAGGGTTTTTGAAGGGGTTTGCTTTCCAAAGCCGATGCTCCTCAATACCCATTCATTTGGCTTTTAAGGCAAAATTAATGGGTAGGTATTCCACAAGAGGAAGCGCTTCAACCCTTTAAAAGTGCTTAAAAAGCCTTTCGAAAGGGTTTTTCTACCAGTAGCGGTAGCGCCCCGTAAGGGAAACCCCTTCATACGGCTAAGTTAAATGAATGAGTTTTCAATCAATAAAAGACAGCAGGTGATTTGGGCTATTAAAAGAACGACCCGTTCAAAAACTTTTTTCTGGGAAGGGGTGGGCGGATCCCCGGATGTGATGATGACATCCAAACATCTAAACTTTCGCATTTGTGGTTCCAATACTTTATCTTATAGAGAAACAGTTTCATAGTCATAGTAGCCTTGTAAGTTTATCCGCAGGGGATAATCACTGCTGATACGATTTCAAAAAAAATCTTTCTTTTTTATATAGAATGAATCCTTGGGATGGGCATATGCTATATTTTAGTCCGCGGCTCTGCCTGGGCTATAGCCTTTTTGCACTTTTAAGTACATAAATAAATAATATATGGCGCTAGAGTTTTATATTTACATAAATTGGGCATTGACGCAATTTAATAACAAAAACATGGCGGCAATGACCTGCTTTAAAAACATTTATGTACTCGTTTTTTCTCTTCTTTGGTCCCCCGACCCGAACGATATTTTGTTTTTTTTTTAATGTTTAGTTATTCATTTGACTTGTTTCGCATAAATTAGAGACGTAGGTTATAAAAGAGGTAAACAACTTAAAATCTGCAAAGGTGTGGAAAAATTGTAATATAGTTTTTAAACTGAATTAGCAAAGTCACCCGAGATGTCAAAGTCACCCCGAACTTGAATGAATGTGCTATGAATTTTATTATACAGTATAACATAATTATACTTTAAGGGTTAAAACTATAAGCCGTAATTGACATTATATTAGTATCTTTAGTCAAATAGTTTAGTATACAGGTCGACACACGTAAAAAGAGCCCTGGCGGCCATATGAAAAGTATGGCCGCCAGGGTTCTTTTTACATGTGTCGACCTGTACTTAAGTTGCATTTCTTGTGAAATTTCGCTAGCAAGTTCTCTAATTATCTAGTTTTTTTGTCGTCTCAGTTTCGAAACAAGCTTCGGTAGCCTAGTGGTACAGACGTGTGGCTGTCAAGCGGCGGTCGTGGGTTCGAATCCCGGCTCGTACCAATGAGATTTTCGAAACTTATGTACGGAATATTTCCCGTTAGCTTTTCGGTGAACGAAAACATCGTGAGGAAACCGGTTTAATATCAATAAGGTCTAGTTTTCCCTCTAGGAAGGAAAACTAGAGTTTTTACGAGAGCGACTGCCATCTGAACTTCCAACCCAGAGGGAAAACTAGACCTTATTTGGGATTAGACCGGTTTCATCACGATGATTTCCTATACTTGTTAAAAATAGTAAAAATAGTATGGGTATTCTGAAAACGATTTTCAAATTAGTGATTCGTTTGCGAGATACTGGCCTTGTAAGCCAAAATTTTTGGTCGAGTCAGGGGCCCCCCGCCCCTCCCCCCACTACTAAATGGCTGCTACTGGGAATGTGAAAAAAATCGTGGCAGTAGTATATAATAATCATTTTAAAAGGAAAACTATCACGGCTAAGAAAGCATTCACTAGTAACCGAGGAATAGTCGACCAACTTAAAATGTAGGTACTTAGAAAGGCCAACTTTCGTAAATTAGGCCGACGCAACCATTTAGTTGGCGGCAACTACGGAACCCTACACTGCGCGTGGCCCGACACGCACATGGCCGATTTGCATTAGGGTTTACTATAGATGACTGATATACATCGTCGTATTAATTGCCGCGTCACAATTGCTGCAATGTAGGCCTTGCATGAGCCAAGTTATTAAGAAACCAGTTTGTAACCAGGTAAAAGTCAAACTGGCTTCGTATTATCAAGGTTCCGTATTATTCGTTTAACTCTTAGTATGTTAAAGTGACTATACCTTAACTCTTAAAGGTTATTATTTAGTCTAAATCAATATAAAGAGATAAGATGGAGAGCCACTAAAGTCGGATTTTTAATTAAGTAGGCGAACTAACTTGACAGTTCATTGCACACGAATGTTGCTACAGTTCGCTAGTGCTGTTAATGACGATATTTAAAAAATCCAGTTCATACAAGAGGTTTATTAAAAGCAGTTTGTATACTAGTGTTGTCATCAAAAGCTCAAAACAGTGGCTGAGAGAAGAACAGAGTGGCTATTACTCCACCGACAAGAGCCCAGCTCTTAAATTTACGTTGATGACGACGACGACGAAATTCTTTTATTTTTTACTAAACCTAAATGGAAGTGGCCACAATAGCCTGTAATGTAATAACAGCATTCGTTTTGCATTGTATACCAAATTTGAGGCGTAAGTTGTAAATGTCCGATTTACACCGTTTATCCCTAATATTATGCAAGTATGTTTGAGTGTGTGAGTATGTAGTGTGGAAATAAAAGGCTTATAAATATAAATAAAAAATGTTTGAGTGTGAGAGTTATCACGACTTATGATTACTTGATAAAATACAATTTGAATCGGATTTATAGTAGGTACAACGTTATATCGACATATTTGTATCGACATAAACCTATCACTACCTATTTATTTTTTCCTATGTCTGCCAAGATTTTCAGCTGACAAGTTAGTTCGCCTAATTCAAAATCTGAGTTTAGGTACGTAAATAAACGCTACATGCGTATATTTACACCCCCCCGAACGCCTCTACTACCGCTCGCTGCCCGTCCCCCGTTCGTCACTGTGCGCCGCGGCCCGCGCCATTCCGTTTATCATGCCGCGGACCCCCTCCCGCACGCTTCTAGTACCGAGCTCGCTCCCCGTTCGCCGTTCCTCACTGTGCGCCACGGCCCGCGCCATTCCGTTTATCATGCCGCAGACACCCCCCCCGCCGCACGTCTCTACTACCGCTCGCTGCCCATCCCCCGTTCCTTACTGTGCGCCGCGGCCCGCGCCATTCCGTTTATCATGCCGCGGACCCCCCCGCACGCCTCTACTACCGCTCGCTCCCCGTCCCCCGTTCCTCACAGTGCGCCGCAGCCCGCGCCATTTCATTTATCATGCCGCGCAAGCTCAATCAAATTACGAATAATAGTACATTACGCGCGCACACCAGCGGAACAGAACGGGAATTGAACCCGTAATCAATCAATTAATTTGCCATATGAAATTACGAAGTATAATAATGATTCCATTTTAAATTATCTTTATCACATGACGTGATTATCGCTAACAAAATACCTAACCGAACCGTAGCCGAAATCAGTCCCTACTTCTGCGGCAGAAGTGAAAACTTGAAAAAAAAAAAAACTCCCCTCAACCCGGATCAGATAAATGATTGTTTCGTATGACCGATTAGGTACTTATCGGAGTCAACACACGAACAACAAGGTTATAAATGTATTATTGTTTTTATCTTTTTTGTTGTCATGATTAATGACTTATGAATCAACACTTACGCTGGCGATTGAAAACAATAATACCAACCGTTTCGAATCTAGCTACAAACGTATAGAAATGCGAAATTCCCTCATGTTACCTAACTTAAACCATGAATTCGAGCCATCCGGTTGCCTCATGCAACTGCGCGTCATCACTTTGAATATAGGACGTGTAACCGGTGTAACTTATTACAAAAAAAGAGCGACTCGCAAAAAATATATCAAAATCATACATTTTATGAGGAATGCACCCAGTGATATCGTGAAACACGTGAAATCAATATATATATAACATATACATACTTACGCTCGATACACATAACCCTCCTTCTAGGGAATCTAGGGAATGCAGTCTCGATCTCTTGAGATTTTTCGAGATTCAGTCCCGGTGGCAGGAAATGTCGGTAGAGATCTCGACTGTAATAATCGAGATCTCAAACGAGATTTCAGTACGCAAAGCATGTTAATAATTCATGTTGGACAGTCCTTGTACGTACTAAAATGCTTCAAAAGAAATTACGAGTGTGCACATTTTTTACGGTTATGTTACAAGACAACGAAATATGTTTGTTCCTTATTACATAGATGTGTTTTATGCTCAATAGTACATTGTTTAACGAGGGGCGTAAGTGGAACATTGCGGACAAGAGTCTATCAGATCAGAAGCCCGACGCCGAAGGCGGGAGGACTTTTGATAACCCGAGTTTGCAATATTCTTACACCCGAGTTACCTATACACAATATTTTTCATCACATTTGCGAGGAAATATATACATTTTAGATGAAATTAATAAAAATTGTAATAAAAACTGCAACATGTCAGTCGTCCATTTTGTTGAATTTGACGTAAGGCGCGTATGGCAAAGACCCTTCGGTATACAGCCACGATTTGAAAACACAAACATTTTACATAGACACGATTTACAATATTAAATCTGTAAATAATTCTGTTAAACATGTTTAAGTAGTTTTTTTAAGTTAAAATTTATTTATAAATACGTTTTCATTCTTCGTATTTTGCCATGTTTGATATAAAACCTCTTTGCTTTGTAACTGCCGCATGAGTGACAGGTACAATTTAAGAAAAAAACCATTACGCCCGTGGGCGTAGCACAGGCTATTGTAGCTCTGTAGGTCTGCGCATTATGGAGCCCTTTTAGAGCAAGTGTGATGAAAACTATAATATTTAGCAATACCCTGAGTAGGTATTGTTTTAGTCGCATTAGGGCAATTTTTACCCATCAATCTTATGTTTAAAAAAATAAAAATCTCTATATTGGCGAGATTTTTTGAGATCTCATTGATTTGGCTGAGATCTGGATTTCCTAATCTCGACATCAGAATTTTATTGTGAGATCTCAAAATACCAATCCCGGTTCGAGATTGCATTAACTCCCTCGCTCCCTCTGTGGCCTATTTTCCTATTTAGGTATACCCGACTGTTATAAATAGGAAAGCATATTGCTGAGCTGCAATAGACCACTTTCCGTACCTATCGTAACGCCGCATTACCTTTTATCTGAATCGTGCCGATATTAAGATCATTAATAGTCACGTCGGAAACACTGATAAGATTTATTTAACGAACAAAGTTCTGATGCTCCAGCATGTTGAACAAGCGACCGAAGCGAACGAAATTCTTTGCTTCAACTTGGACCGAAACCGTTCGTATGTCCGGTCTCTGATGTCCCGCTGTCCCGCTTTCCCGCTGTCCCGCAGTCCCGCTGTCCCGCAGTCCCACAGTCCCGCTATCCCGCTGTCCCGCTGTCCCGCTGTCCGGCCGTTCTCCTCTACAGGTTGACTTTCTCAACCGATTCTACTTAAATTTTGTGAGCAGGTATAATATAGGTTTCTTTCGTCAATTCAGTTTTGGACACCATTTTTTTTATTACTTTTCA